>OX467082.1:39672433-40872433 GCA_950106755.1 Climacium dendroides | reverse complement strand
TAGTAGCTTTGGTTATCGGCATTGCTAAGGGTTTGCATTCAATTTAACAGGCCACAGATGGAGAACGACTGCCTTTAGCAGTCAAAGAACTTGGAAGCTGCGACCTCTATCCCCAGGTGAGACTTGGTCTGTGCTTATGCTTAATGAATTTCGTCATGATACCATATAATTTATCAGGATCTGTGAGCTTTAACCTTTACCACAGCCTCGCATTGTAGCCCAAGGTTACAAGATTCAGTATTACTTGCACCTTAATTCTATTGACTGCTAGAATAATAGGAGGGAAATTATGGTGAAATATATGATCTCCTCAACAGTTGGTAGTTAAATCATACGGGTGGTTTGATTGAACGGTTCTGCCTTCACCATAACATTGTCGAGTTGTATGTACTGCAGCACAAATGACATCTTTGTATCTTGAAATCGCAGAGCTTGAAACACAACCCAAACGGCAGGTTTGTGGTTGTGTGCGGTGATGGAGAGTACATTATCTATACAGCACTTGCTTGGAGAAACAGGTCTTTCGGCTCCGCCTTAGAGTTCGCTTGGTCAAATGATGGTGAATGTGCTGTGCGAGAAAGCACATCTAAGATTAAGATCTTCAACAAGTCATTCCAGGTAATTTATCTCAACTATGAGAGTATCCTGTTGTTATCATTATGATTGGCTGTGGTCTCTTGGCAGGTAGTGAACCTTGGTTGCAATTGCGATGGAATTCATATACTCAATACACCTACTGATATAGATTCCTAGAGTGACCAGAGATGGTACTTCTAAATAGTATGCAACCGACATGCAGCGTCACTGCAACTGCCATTAAACATTACAGGGCACAGATTTGAATTGTCAGAAATAGGTGCAGTTAGCAATGCTGCAGTCTCATCTTTCAATGTAGCCTACGAATTCATAGGACTTCGGTGTTTCAGTACCTCTTGGTTCTGTTTTTTGTGATGGCTGTTTGGTTTGTTTCTTCGATGAAAAGATTTGGGAATTCCTCATTGAGAGCCATATTCATTTCCTAAGGAATTTTGTCGAGTACTTCTGATTCTTTGTTGACTATTGAGGATCTATTGAGAATGTAAAGCACATTCCCTTTTGCAGGAGAGAAAAAGTATCCGGCCCACGTTCTCTGCCGAAGCCATTTATGGCGGAACCTTGTTGTCCGCGCGAACAAATGAGTTTATTTGTTTTTATGATTGGGCGGAATGCAGAGTGGTGCGGAGGATTGATGCTGTTGTGAAGGTGATTACTTCACTCGCAACTTTGGGCCCTCTGAATTCAGTTTGCTATACTGTACTTTTTTTCTGTCTGCAAGGTCTAGGTTGGATTAAGGCGGTCACCATTTTCTGGTTGCAGAACGTCTACTGGTCTGATGGTGGAAATCTGGTTACTATTGCCAGTGACAAATCGTTTTACATCCTCAAGTACAATGTAAGTATCAGATTTCTGATCTTGTGATTTCTTGTTCGATGCCCTTTACTTAATACAATACAGAGCGTTCAGTGAAACTAGACTGTTTGAAGAACTCTTTGGCAATATCTCCAATAGACTTTTCCCGATAATTCATGGGGACGTCTCCCTGTGGTCGCGGTGATCTTAGAGAAGCCTCCCTATGTTTCGCGTAGGCATGCCGTGAGAGGTTTTATCGCTTAATATATGAGTTTAGAATTATTCAGTTACTGTAGATATATCTGTCATTCACGTTCTCCACCTCTTGAGTACCATGTGGAGATAGCTATTGATTCGTTTCATGGTCATTGGGTCGGGGGTCACTGAATGTGATTGGATGTTTATTATTTCAGAGGGACATGGTAACATCACATTGGGAAAGTGGCAAGCCTGTGGACGAGCAAGAAGGTGTGGAGGATGCATTTGAACTGATTCATGAAATCCCGGAGCGTGTCAGGACGGGTGTTTGGGTCGGCGACTGTTTCATCTACAACAACTCCGCCTGGCGCTTAAATTACTGTGTTGGTGGGGAGGTGAGCTGTGATTTCCGTGAGCAAGTTAATGTTCCGTAATGCTGAGGGTTCTCTATCATAGAAAACAGAGAGATTTTGGACTCCCCTCTTTGGAACAAGTTCATGTGATATTGTACCTATTTGTGCATGCACTAAACTTTGTCAATCTTTGTCAAAATATTATTTTTTAAGAGGAAAGGTGTCCCTATTGAGTGGAAAGTTAAGGAGGAATAGTGCCACTGTTTATAATAGCATGAAAATGTGTTGGCGTGGGTGCCATTTCAAGCACATTCCTCTTGGAATACAATGCCATCTCACGTTGGGTCTTGCCTCAATAGGTGACCACGATGTTCCATCTGGACCGTCCAATGTACTTGCTGGGATACTTGGCTAATCAAAGTCAAGTTTACCTCATTGACAAGGAGTTCAAGTAAGCAATACTTGCTAAACTGTCATCGTGCTAAGTAGGGAATAGAGCTCTGCTTGTAGTATCAAGGAAGGAATCGGCTAGCTGGATCCGGTCTCGTGGAATTTCTCCCTGTAATTTTGTGTTTCCTTGTTAAGATCCCATTGTAGATGTGCAAAGAATACTGCAAACCTGAATTCTCTTAGGCGCTTGAGAAAGTAATGGGTTCTAATTTTTAATTATGAATGTCTATTGTGACTAACAATATATGTTCTTGGAACTTGTAGTATCATGAGCTACACTCTACTTCTCAGTTTGATTGAGTACAAGACACTGATATTGCGAGAGGATTATGAAAGAGCAGAAGAAGTGCTCCCAACCATTCCAAAGGAGCACATGAACAGGTATGATTTGCGGTACTCTTTGGGAGAGTTGTTTCGGTCAGTGAGGCTGTAACTAAATTAGCAGTTGATAAAACCAAAGAGTAATTCTTTCGTCTCCACAACGACTCGTGTCACTCCTTGTCTCACTAGATGAGAGTTTTGATTAAGTTCTATTCGACTGAATCTGCCCTTTTCGAGTGACAAAATGGATTAGAGAAGTCTTTGATAACTTGGGAGAGGTCCAGAATTGAATGTACATTTCGATTTGCAAGGTTGCAATGAAGCTAGTGGGATATATTTCACCTTTATTCATAGGCAACTTATGGATGAACTCATTACCCATGTTTGACCTATGTAATCTCTTCTTTTACAGTTTCAACACTTGACTTGGTTCAAAATTTGAGTTTCAATTGGTCTCGAACGCTAGGATGAATTCCATTGAATTATGGAATACATTTGTTTTTAGGAGATCAAAGTAAAAGAAGATAATGAAAACTAGGGATGGAGTTAAAGGCTGTTCTTACGTTCGGGTGACGAAGTTCTAAGGAAAGCAAGTTGCATGACAGTGTTGGACGTTTTTTGGAGTCACGTGGAATGGTGGAGGAAGCTCTCAATGTTGCCACAGACCCTGATTACAAGTTTGAGCTCGCTGTGCAGCTCGGCAAGCTCGAAGTGGCAAAGGTCATAATTTTTCTATGTCCTGTTATCTCCATGCAGTTCAATATCACAATTTGGAGGATTGTTTAGTTTTTGAAGTTGCTTTGAGGTTGAACTCGTCATATCCTGTTAACTATTGTCTTTGTTATGATCATTGTTGAATTTCATGTCACATTAGATGGAATTAATAAGTTTTATTCACTTCAAGCTCATTGTGTTCTGCCATTTAGTTTTGGCTTCCATCTGCAGTTAGTCCTGCACTAACTAGCAGTGCTTGCATGCGTTGTTTGATACAGGCTATTGCTGAGGAATCTCACAGTGAGTCGAAGTGGAAGCAGTTGGGAGAATTGGCAATGTCTGCTGGAAAGGTACAAGTCTGCTTGAAGTAGGTGAATGGTTATATTGAAAGTCTCTTGTGGTTTTGCCAAGGTCTGCATGTATATTTGTCCGTGCTCCTGGTTTGTTATTATTAAGGGAGCCTATTTGCTTTGTTTTGTTTGTCATGTTGAGATGTCACAAACTGGAAGCCTTCCAAGGGCGCTTGCTTTATCATTTGAAAGCCCTCAGCAAGCAGGGATGCTCTCTTTCTGTTTCATTTTATTTAGGCAGGGAGTTATTGAAGTTCAGATTACCAACCCCACCCCACCCCTTTCAAAAATAACCGAAATTACTCAAATATCGAAATTAAATAGAAATTTAAATACTCAACTTCTGCAGGGGGTTGTCTCGCTCACATAGGCGGTTGCTGTAATTCTGCTCAATGACACATGCCATACTAGTTTAAAATTAATTCCATCGATTGGCATGTCTTTTCTGCAGTTGGATGTTGCAGAGGAATGTCTACGGCATGCCAAGGATCTGAGTGGTTTGCTACTGCTCTATTCAGCTGTTGGCAATGCCGAGGGTCTGGAAAAGCTTTCTGTATCAGCAAAGGAGAACGGCAAAAGCAATGTTGCTTTTCTGTCGTTATTCCTGCTTGGAAAGGTGGAAGATTGTGTTGAACTACTCATAGAAAGGTAAGTGCGTTGCCACTTCGCAGTGTTACGGTTTCTAGGAGTACCGGTATCTAGAGTCTATCTGTATTTGAGTTCATAGCTTGGGCAGTACAAAATGAAACTGTCTGACACGGTTGAATAATGGTGCAGATAGATCAGTGCCTCTGTTTTTAAATCTTGAGATTTCTATATTGCAGCAATCGAATTCCTGAAGCTGCGTTTATGGCACGTACGTACTTACCAAGCCAAGTATCCCGAATAATTATTCTCTGGCGCAATGATTTGAAAAAGGTATATTCTATATTTAAGCCCCTAAAGAACCAAGATGCCCAAATGTTTGTTTTAGTAGTTCTTAGCAGTTCTTATATGGGGGTTTTCGTTTGTTCCATTTTATTTTATTGTGTGGTCAACACATGCAATGTTCTTGACCAATAGTTGTGCTAGTTATGAAAGTTTAGGTTGCATTTCTCTACATATGTTAAGTGGTAAATATATATTTTTGGTGAGCGATTGCAGATGAATCCGAAGGCCGCGGAATCTTTGGCAGATCCTGAAGAATACCCCAACTTGTTTCCAGACTGGGAATCTGCATTGGCTGTGGAGCTCGAGTCGAAGGAGCAAAGGTAACGAGAATTGTAATTGCTTCTGCTGCTACGTCACATTCTTGTTGTGGTTGCCATTCTCTCTATCTCACAGTTGTACTTTGGTAATACGGTTTACTTGTTGTAATGCAATCATGAACAAGTTTCCAGTACTGAGAAATATGTACTAGGTAATGATGCTTGTGGAACTGGTTACTGTAATGCCAGGAGCACTTCTATTCCTGCAGCAAATTACTTGAGCTACATCAATGGTGTTGGTGAAGAGTTGACTGAAGATTTGCAAGGCCTCGACATCAATGGGGACGAGCCTACAGAAAATGGCCATGGTTTGCAGGAGGTACAGCAATTCAGGATAAATATCGTAAATTTCTTCTTCGTTGATCTCAAGATGGTTTTTAGTGGTTTGTTCTGAGATTTACTGCTCTGAGCAGTGACTTTCAATAGATTAGATTGTTTCAGGACGTTTTTGACACGTCATATTGAGAATCTTCACAGTGATTCATGGGGAGGACTCCCTACGATTATATGCAGGCCCATGAAAATGGAGAGAGTCCTCTTCATGATGTTGTCCAATAGTTCTGGAAACAGTTTAACTTTATTGAATCGTGTAGGGTGTGTAAAGAGATCCGTCATTTGCTTACAATTGTTGAGATCCTTGTGAGGGAGATAGTTTATAGATCAAGCTCGGTTCAGATGTTTAGTCTAAGGTGACCTCACGGTTGTAGATTGGAGTAAGCTTTTCGGAATTTTACAGGTGTGCGAGTAGGCTTCTTTGTTTCTTTTTAGAATATTTCTTTGTTGTTTACTTGATGCTGTTTGGTTGTTTCAGGGTGAGGAATGCATTGCAGAGGATTTCCAAGGGGAAGAGTTTCATCAAACTGATGAGGAAGGGTTTGAGGATGCGGAACAAATTCTCGATGGTGACGGTGAGCATGTGGAGGAAATGACAGATGGAGATGAAGAACCGACAACAGATAGTTAGATGAATTCTTTTGTATTTCCTTATTTGTTTTCATTTATAGCTAGTTTGATAATAAGCAGTACCAGTTGAGTGTTGATATGGCCTATATTGAAGCCCAAGTTGTTTTTTTGAATTTTTCAAGAGGATCAAATTTTCCTGACAAAATCAAGATTATGATATAGTTTGAATGTGTCACAAATGTGGTACTACTAATAGTAGTTTGAAAAGTATCAAGAATAGTTCATAACTTGAGCAAACCCACTTTGGATGACTAAGCAACCCATTTTGGATTTTTTACAACTTGGGCAGGGTTCATTGACTTCATAATTTGGAATTATTGCATGCAATTTTTAGGATGGATGCTAATCATCCTAATCTAGATGTGAAGCTTTGTTTCACATCATTATAATAAATATTGCAATAATTAGGAGGATTTTTTTGACTTCAATGTCAAATTAGGTAGTTAAAAATATATTTTGTAGGAAGATTGATTAGTTTTATTTGGATTGTGTAGATTGATACCTACTCAAAAACATTTGAACATTCAATTCCAAATAATGTTGTGAAAGTTATGATGTCTATTTTGGGCAATTAAGGTAGAAATTATATTATGTTGTTTCAAAAGTCAATTTTATATATTTGTAAAATGAAACAAAAAAGATAGGATACCTAATTGTGTTCTAAAACATTTTTACCATTGGGATTAATGATTTTCAATTTCTTATAAAAGTTATCAGTGCCCTAATTTAATTCTTTCACCATAGATTACCTTCCCTTTTACAATTTTCTAAAAGATGGATATGAAAATTTTTTGGTTAATTTTTTTCCCATATGTTATCAACCCAATTTCCAACATATTGGTCGAATTGCACAAGTTCTAGACATACATCTTTTATTCTGTACATGTTGAAAACAAGACTTTGCTTTTAGGAAGGTTTGAAAAAATTTGAAGTTTAGTCACTTTGAGCTTGTTATGAGTGGGGAATTTTATTCTTAAATGTTAAAAGGATGCACTTGAACAAGTTAACTAAAGAATCCTACAATTGGATTTGGTAAAGAAAAAATATAGATGAAGATTTTTGCCTTGCTTTGGGTATGAGTAAATTATAGGCCTCATTGCAATATTTTAGGAGTTAAGGTCCATTATTGCCTAGTCTTAGCAAAGGAGTTTGGGATGGTATTAGCTTAATAGATTTGTTGAGAGTTTACAACTACAATGGATGGGAAATGTAGTAGTGTTGGTTTTGGGAAATGCTCACTTTGAAATAGGATGACCCGTTGTATTTTCTTTGGTTGTTACACATATTCAATCTAATTGGATTTACAATTTTTTTTGTAATAGAACAACAAATCAAAAAATATTTCATATGTTTTTCAAGCATCTCATTTTTTAGGGAGAAAATACACATTATAGGATTTATTTGTGGTTGCAGTAAAAAACATATAGCCATTGTAGAAAATGAATGAACCTATTGCCATGTATAGAAGTGTTCACTGAAATTATGAAATGGTGACTTTTCAATCTAATCCCAACTCTTTCAACCCCAACTCTACACCAAAATTGTCATGATACTACCATTTAAGTTTGTACTACATTAGGATGCAACATGATGCAATTAGAAGTAAGAGTAGAGGTTACAATTTACCTAGGGTTGATTTTAAATCTATGTACCTTAAATTTTAAATCTTGTCTTAATAGTTGACCTTTCTAAAGTAGGGACACTCAAACCCGCCACTTTTTTCTATTGTGGACCATTTCTATTATTAAATTGGCAAAATTGATATTTTTTTACTAGTAAGTGAGAAGAGATTTCATTGCACCAAAAAATGAACCTTTTGGATACTATATACAAAAATTATGAAGAATGCAAAAAAATTGGTAGATGTTCTAAAATCATTTCTTCAAGAATAAATACATATTGAATTAGAAGCATTGAAATTTTTGTTGGCAAATAATCACAAAAAATCTTACCTAATTTTAGAGCTCAATCCCATTATATTATTTTTTTTTAAAAGTAGATGAAATTTCTAAAACCATCTCTAAGAAACATGAGATTCATAAATATGTGGATGAAGTTTACTATTCTTAATTAATATTGTGGACAAATAAATGGTGGATGATCACAATTGAACATTTATTTGACCTATTTGCATTCTAAGTTGTTTGTTGCACTTCCGCCACGAAAATAAAAAATTCATTGATTAAAAAATATATAGTATAAGCACTTTATGAAGTAGTGTTTTAATATATCAGTGCATTTAAGTGTCACTGCCTTGGCTCATCCAAAAATTGTAGCATGTTTTATTTGAAAAATTGAATTTCTAGGTTTATGCTACAAATGACTAAAAGATTGTAGAAGCTTCTAAAGAAGCCCCCCCTTGACAAAAGCAACTCCAACAACTTCTAAATTTGTGAAAGCTTGAAGAAATTCATGGAAGCTCATATGTATTTTTCTAAAACATATATATACCAACTTGTTACAATACCAATGGGAATGGGTTTCCAATTATGTACAACAACATACATTAAAATGTTTGAAATTACTGTAATTCAAAAAAGAAACATTAAAGGCCATGTTCATTATTGAGACTTTTTGCAGTCTCATTTTTATCTTCAACTCGAAGACAAACCGCTTTATCTCTTTATTAGTATTTTTTTATAAATAAGAAACACTAACTTTTAGAATTTCATTTCAGAATACTATTTGAACATTATTTATTCTTGATCTCAATTATTCTTTTTGTAAATGAATTTATAATATCTAACATTCTATCTCAAAATCTGCAAAAAGTCTCAATATAACAAATATGACCTTCATTAACAATTTTTTAAATGATATTAAAAATTGGCCAAACAATTGAAACCACAGGGAGTTAGCTTAGAAATTCATTTATTTTCAAACCATGATTACTTTTTTTTTTTAGTTTTTTTTATAAAGTTGTTCTCTATACAAGACACTACAATATTTGTATTTGCTCATTTGGATTATGTTCACTCATTTCCAAATTATAACACATGGAGTGAAACTAAATAAAATATAGACTAAAATTATAGAACTACAACATACTTTTTGCCAAACCTTTTGGTCAATGCACATATTTAGATTGATTGGTTTCACAATTTTTATATTGCAATAGAACAACAAATTCAAGAAATTTTTTCCCTTATTTCAATCAACTCATTTTGTAGTAAAAGATTATACATTATAGGTGGTTCTTTGAACTCCCTATAAAGTTGCATTATAGCTTCCCATTCTTGTCCTTTTGGATTCCATTGTGGTTCTTCCCATACACAATTGCAAAGGTAATCCAAAAGCATCCCTTTCAATGGTGGGATACTAAAAGAACCTTTGCACACATGTTTAAACCAAAAGGGGAGTTCCTTTAAGTTATGGAACAATAACTATTCAACCCAATTCCACCCGTTTCAATTGCAATTTAACTCCCCATACACTTTTAACTACATTCAAATGCAAACATACCTTACCAAATGCACCATGAGCTTGGGATGCAAGACTTTTGCACCTTGCAAAAAAAAAATCATTTGCATGCTTCAAACCTGAAAGGGTTTGCAAGCAATAGTGTCCACAACCCCATCACCAAGTCCTCTACAATCAAATTTCCAAATGACGTTGACATCAAGAGGGTGGATTTGAAAACCAATGCACTTCCAGGCTCTTGCAAATCCATCACACTGATGCCATCCAACTGTTCTACCAATGTTGCTCAACAATTGTCAAGAAAATTCATTCGTCATCCAGCACTGAACTCCGTTGGCATCCTCTCAATCCTACCATTGACGATGCACATCTCTGTGTCGTAAGATCAAGTCTGTACAAAATTTCTAGGTTAAGTAACCTAGAGGTGCTGATCAACAGCAAAGATAAGCAATTAGAAGAATACTCTACCTCTAACTTCCCACAACAAGCGAAACTCCGGTGGAACCGAATCCACCTTCGCCACGAACTGTGGCATCTAAATCGTCCACTTCCAAAACATCGGGAGTGACGATGAGCTCCAGAATGAGCTACGCAATCCGGTCTCCGGCTTTGATTTCAAAATCAGAGTCTGCATGGTTGAAGAGGATGACACCAACTGGTCCACGGTAATCGGCGTCGATCACCCCAGCGCCAACATCAATCGAGTTCTTCCATGCCAAACCTGAGCGGGGAGCTGCACATTGAGCACGGTCAGTTAATGGCACAGCCTTGATCTCGACGAGTCAAAATAAATGACACCTTCATTGCGAATCACCTCATTCTTTGGTAACCCCTAAAATGAAGGGCCAAGGAATCGGGGTTTTGAAATGGTCATTTCGATTGACCATATTGTGAAAAGCATTATCCAAATAGAGTCAGTGAAGGACAGTAGACGTGTTGGTCAAAATGTAAAATAAGAAAAGGACAAACGGAGTGCCAATGTGACCTCGAACCTGATTAAAACTTGAGCATAATTTGGACTACTTGCTCCTTTTGGGGGTAATATCGAGAACAGCTTATGCAATTCGCTGCACCACTAGCCTCAGCAAGATGTGAGCAGAAGCAGCAAACGTTATAAGAAAAATTGAAAAATAAAACTCACCAACTCGAGCGTATGTGCCTTCAGGAATGGCAATGGACAAGTCAGTCTTCACGAGCGCTTTGCCCCGGGCCGGCACAACAGTATCATAAGCACTGCGAGAATAGCAACCAATCCACCATCAATGCCAAAGCTCCAAAACAAGTCCGTCCAAGCCACAACAAACAACACTCCCGAGCCAAACCCTAACTGAAGACAACAATCCACACCCAGCGGAATTTGAAAAATGTGAAAGCGGGGGAGAGAGCGTAAGATCCTCCAAAGCAAGAGATGGGTGTTACAAACCTGGATAGATCGTACCCAGCCGCGAGAGCGGAACCCCGCGAGGGCACGACAGCATTCTCCGAGAGCTTCTTGATCCTCAACGCCTGCGACGCAAGGACCACTTTGCCAATTTTGCCATTGGTGATTTGCCCGTTGTTGTTGTCCAGCTTCGGGATCTTCACTTGGGGTTCCATTGCGACAGCACCAAGAGCAGGGCTCCAGAGGCGGAATGGCGCAATAACGGGGGAGAATGGGAAGGCGACGACGTTGTTCCGCAACATGAAAATTTGCAACTCGAAGGAAGGATGGCGAGCTGAGAATATCGGCACTACTGTGGCGATGCCAACGCTCCGTCAGAATGACGGGAGAAAATGGCGGGAAACACACGCAGTTGACCAATACTATACTACGGCCCAACGGAGTCACACTTTCAAAGACCACCGAATTGTCAATTAATAGGTGCAATTAGCAATGCTGCAGTCTCATCTTTCAATGTAACCTACGAATTCATAGGACTTCGGTGTTCGAGTTTGTTTGTTTCGGTGGATCTCTTGGTTCTGTTTTTTGTGATGGCTGTTTGGTTTGTTTCTTCGATGAAAAGATTTGGGAATTCCTCATTGAGAGCCATATTCATTTCCTAAGGAATTTTGTCGAGTACTTCTGATTCTTTGTTGACTATTGAGGATCTATTGAGAATGTAAAGCACATTCCCTTTTGCAGGAGAGAAAAAGTATCCGGCCCACGTTCTCTGCCGAAGCCATTTATGGCGGAACCTTGTTGTCCGCGCGAACAAATGAGTTTATTTGTTTTTATGATTGGGCGGAATGCAGAGTGGTGCGGAGGATTGATGCTGTTGTGAAGGTGATTACTTCACTCGCAACTTTGGGCCCTCTGAATTCAGTTTGCTATACTGTACTTTTTTTCTGTCTGCAAGGTCTAGGTTGGATTAAGGCGGTCACCATTTTCTGGTTGCAGAACGTCTACTGGTCTGATGGTGGAAATCTGGTTACTATTGCCAGTGACAAATCGTTTTACATCCTCAAGTACAATGTAAGTATCAGATTTCTGATCTTGTGATTTCTTGTTCGATACCCTTTACTTCATACAAATCAGAGCGTTCAGTGAAACTAGACTGTTTGAAGAACTCTTTGGCAATATCTCCAATAGACTTTTCCCGATAGTTCATGGGGACGTCTCCCTGTGGTCGCGGTGATCTTAGAGAAGCCTCCCTATGTTTCGCGTAGGCATGCCGTGAGAGGCTTATCGCTTAATATATGAGTTTAGAATGATTCAGTTACTGTAGATATATTTGTATTTCATGTTCTCGACCTCTGGAGTACCATGTGGAGATAGCTATTGATTCGTGTCATGGTCATTGGGTCGGGGTCACTGAATGTGATTGGATGTTTATTATTTCAGAGGGATATGGTAACATCACATTGGGAAAGTGGCAAGCCTGTGGACGAGCAAGAAGGTGTAGAGGATGCATTTGAACTGATTCATGAAATCCCGGAGCGTATCAGGACGGGTGTTTGGGTCGGCGACTGTTTCATCTACAACAACTCCGCCTGGCGCTTAAATTACTGTGTTGGTGGGGAGGTGAGCTGTGATTTCCGTGAGCAAGTTAATGTTCCGTAATGCTGAGGGTTCTCTATCATAGAAAACAGAGAACAGAGAGATTTTGGACTCCCAAGTGGTTCCCCTCTTTGGAACAAGATCATGTGATATTGTACCCATTTGTGCATGCACTAAGTTTTGTCAATCTTTGTCGAGCAACACTAATATTATTTCTTAAGCGGAAAGGTGTCCCTATTGAGTGGAAAGTTAAGGAGGAATAGTGCCACTGTTTATAATAGCATGAAAATGTGTTGGCGTGGGTGCCATTTCAAGCACATTCCTCTTGGAATACAATGCCATCTCACGTTGGGTCTTGCCTCAATAGGTGACCACGATGTTCCATCTGGACCGTCCAATGTACTTGCTGGGATACTTGGCTAATCAAAGTCAAGTTTACCTCATTGACAAGGAGTTCAAGTAAGCAATACTTGCTAAATTGTCATCGCATTATCAAGGAATCTACTAAATTCACTCAACCATTCCAAAGGAACACATGAATAGGTATGATTTGCAATATTCTTTTGGAGGGTTGTATCGGTTAGTGAAGCTGTAACTAAATTAACAGTTGATAAAACCAAAGAGTAGTTCTTTCATCTCCACTACAACTCACTTGATAACTTAGGAGTTGCCCAAAGTTGAATGTACATTTCGATTTGCATACTTGCAATGAAGCTAGTGGGATATATTTCACTTTTTTTCGTAGACAACTTATGGATGAATTCATTACCCATGTTTGACCTATGTAATCTCTTCTTTTACACTTTCAACATTTGAGTTGGTTCAATATTTGAGTTTCAACTGGTCTCAAACACTAGGATGAATTCCACTGAATTATGGAATACATTTATTTCTAGTAGATCAAAGTAGAAGCAGGTAATGAAAACCAGGAAAGGGTGTGATGCCTGCGTTGACAAACCTTTTAAGTAAATCAAGTTGCGTCACAGTGTTGGACGTTTTTTGGAGTCGCGTGGAATGGTGGAGGAAGCTCTCAATGTTGCCACAGACCCTGATTACAAGTTTGAGCTCGCTGTGCAGCTTGGCAAGCTCGAAGTGGCAAAGGTCATAATTTTTCTTTGGCCTGTTATCTCCATAGAGTTCAATATCATAATTTGAAGGATTGCTTAGTGTGGGAAGATGCTTTGAGGTTGAACTCGTCAGATCCTGTTAACTATTGTCTTTGTTATGATCATTGTTGAATTTCATGTCACATTAGATGAAATTAATAAGTTTTATTCACTTCAAGCTCATTGTGTTCTGCCATTTAGTTTTGGCTTCCATTTGCAGTTAGTCCTGCACTAACTAGCAGTGCTTGCATGCGTTGTTTGATACAGGCTAATCTCACAGTGAGTCGAAGTGGAAGCAGCTGGGAGAATTGGCAATGTCTACTGGAAAGGTACAAGTCTGCTTGAAGTAGGTGAATGGTTATATTTAAAGTCTCTTGGGGTTTTGCCTTATATTTGTATTAAATTTGCTAAAATTACAAATTTGAAAAAAAAAAACTCAAGTCCTAATTTGTTTGTGCAATTTGAAAACTAGAAATGTACAAGAAATTTATTTTTTTCCCCATCCCTACTATTCTTTTCATTGGAAAAAAGTATGTTTTCTTCCTTTTTCTATTAGACTACATTTCTTACATAAATATTTAAATACGTCTTACATTGAAATTTTTGAAAATGAAAAAATGGAAAAATTGTGTCAACTTTTTACTCTCCAAGATCTTAGTTTACAAAATAGTGAGATTTGTTTTACCCTTCCAAGTATTTGCCATTGGAAATTTGAAGAGAACTTATTGCGTCCTCTTGGTCCTTAAGGGGTTCAAGCAACATTGAGTGTTATTTTCTTGTTCAATGCCTACTATTTCAATTTTTTTCAATTTTTTTACTTCATTGTTAACTATTGACATCAAAACCACATTAAAATTTGTGTTTAACAATGTTGTTTACAACATGGATTTGTACTTTTGAATAGTCATATGCAAATAGATTCTTAGGGTATGTTGCATACATGAATTTCTCATGATTTTTGTATATAATTTTGTTTATGTCGAGGGATGTTTTATTGTATAGAAACCTTATTTTTATGTTATGGGAAGTTTTTATGGATTGAATGTAGTCTAAAGAGTGAAGAGTTCAAAAAATGGGACATGTATGGAATTTCCTTCATAGTTCACTCTCATTTATTCTATTATTAACCTTTGCTCACCCATATTACTATTAAAAAATACAAAATTCTATAGGTAGAACCACTATGGGTTCTTTTCAATAAAATAAACTTGTCATAACCACTTGAATTAGATTTTTTTCATCCGCTTTACAAGTAAAGTTTTGAAAGAAAACTTTATTTGTATGCAAGAGAGGCATTTTGCATCTATATTTGAAAAACAATTTCTAAATTCATGTTTCCAAAATACTTATTATGTTACTCATGGATATACCCTTATTTTACATTCAAGTAGATATGAAATGAAAACCTTGAGTACAACATCTCTCGCAACATCTAAATCATGGATACATAATGTAAATTCAAAATTCTCATATTCACCGGATGTTACAAATGATTATATAAATTAGTTTGAAAGTATCACAAAATATAATTAGTTTTCAAGGTGGTGCAAAATTGCCCCCCCTCCTTGGTTAGATGACATATCATGTTGAAGGATGTAAATAGATTCTTTACCTTTGCAAAAATTGCAAGTCACACTCCCTTAATTGCTAAAGTCCCAAGACCTCTTTTCCATCAAAAACCACTTAAAACTGCCATTTCTATAGCAAAGTGCAAAAAGTTTTAAAAAAAGTTTTTTTTTCCATATCTAACCTTAGGATCTTGTACTAGGCTAGTATAGGAATGTGTGGCAGAAATTTCATAAACTTTGGCCACATAGATTGTAAGATATTTGTGATTAATTAAATTGAAGTAAACAGATTTTTTTGCACCTTGCTCAGCTACATTTTTGGATTTAAACCTACATAACTTATAATTTTTGCTCTACTAATTTTGAATTTCTAATTTTATATGATAAAAAATCAACCTATAAGTTATTTTTTGAAGAAGATGCTTTGATTGCCCAAAATACAAGATTGTCCAAATGGAATAAATCAAAGCTTGTCGTGTACACAAAAATATATTAATCTATACAAAACAAATTTTTAAATTTTTTTTACTTGAAGTTTTTTTGAAGTTTTTTTTTCTGCCTGCTGAATAAAAAAGAAGGGCTCTTCATTCCATAACTCTTTCTCTTAGGCTCCCATTGAAATAAAAACTATACTTTTCTGAAAGCTAATGTATTTTCCTATCTTCACAAAAAGATTCAGAAAATCATGACAAATATTGAGACGATAGAATTTTGTTCTAAAAATCCATTTTGTTCCCCAAGGGGACAATGGGACCTTAGGAGTTAAAACAAAAATTGAAAATCCATCAATTGAACACCATTTGAAATAATTTTTTGTTTAGCTTTACCCACTATTTTCCTTTTGTGAACTTCCCATATGGAGTTGTCATTTCAAGTACCGGGTCAAAGTTCTTTATCTTTCTTTTCTTTTACTCTTAAATATAATTTTTTTATAGATTTTTTCACCCTTTGTTGTTATTTTTTTTCCCGATGATTTCAAATTGCAACCGATTTTTTTTTTATTATTTCCCCAATTCCACCGGCTAACAATGAACCCAGAGGCGGTTCGGCTCTCCCATTGCATGGCAATTCAAGTGGCCCTCTCCTTCCAGCAGGGGCCAATTCCTTGGCTCCATGATGCTCCGCCTTCCTGAAGTGCAGCACCCGCCAAGTCCTGGATAGGCCCAAGCCCATACCCAACCCACCCAATGGGGGAGAGCCCCTGACCTGCCCATCCAGTCCCGGTGACCCGCCGCCTGGGCTTCTGAGCTCAGATGACTTACTTGTCAAGGGAGGCAACCCGTGGCTCACCCGTGGCCCAAGCACACAACTGAGCCGACACCAAGTAGCTTCTTCACCGGAGAAACCGAATGTTCCCGAATGTTCCCGAATGTTCCCGTGTGCAGAAAGCAGGAATTATAGAGAGTTCGGATGGTCTCCACAATTTCCCACATCCTTATTTCTCAAAACATAATTACGATGAATTTTTTTGAGCTGCAAATTCTCTCTGAACCATCCTATTTCGGACCACGGTCTAGGTGCAAAATCCACTCAGGGTTGGTGGCAATATTGAGAGTCGTGTAACTAGTCACAACTGTGTTGGGAACTGTGCCATAATGTAGCACTGCTCCTCACTTTTTGCAAGGAAAGAGAACAGCCTACATTGCCAGAATGGAGGGTGATGAGGAATGGGTTGCCTCCCATATTAACTTCACTTATTTTTCTAGTTTTCAACCCAACCAAACCCAACTCTCTAAGTGTTGCCGCCTTCGTTTCAATCCAACCTTCTTCAACTTCGGTTGAGTCTGTAGTAGTGCAATGAGCCTCTTGCAAAGGTCCAACCAAGGAAGAATGTAAGATAAAAAGACCCCTATTTTTTTTTGCCGTATAAATTTTATTGTTAACACTTCTAGTAGCAAGTGGAGGGCCTTTGATTGCAAATATAAACTCAAAAATTTGAAGAAGAAAAAAAAAAGTGCGTAGCAAATTAAAAAGGTACTTTCGTATTCCCCAAGGGGGCACAAAACCGGCTCGTTGCACTGCCCCCTCCATTCAAATGGGTGACGAATTCAAATGGTTGGTCATTGGGGAAGGGGAAAGGAAGGGATGGGGGTGGCGATTGGTCCAGCGGAGAGCATGCCTGCCCAATCCGCTGCCTTGGCTTCCGATCAGGTACGGGTGCAGGGCCAACTGGGATGGATGGATGGATTCATTCATTCATTCATCCAGGGAAACTGAAGGGGTGGACAAGCCGGCTTCCTGGAATTAAGCTCAGGCATGCACTGGAACTGAGGAGGAGCAGAGCGGCGAAACAATAATCACCCAAATTCCACATGCAGGGCTGCAAGGGCTGCAAGAGGAGAATCAAAATTGTTGGTCCAAAAAAATGTACTATGTAGGAAGTTAGAAGGACCTATTTCAAACAAGCCCCTTTGTGATGGCTTTTCAGAATGCTATGCAGTGGACAATAGTTGGATGCACTATTCATTGAAAGAGATTTTCCTATTTGTACCTTCTCGTCCACTCATCTCTCTTCCCTTCTTGCTTAGGGAGAAGTGCCAAAGCTAACTGTAGTAGGTGAGCCTATGAGACTGGAATGGGTCCGAATGAAAAATCTTTGTTTATATTGAATGAAATATTCATTCTTAAGGGGAAAAAAAATTCATTTTTAGTTTGACATTCTTCCTCATCTTTACGTTTGTAAACATTGAACTCAATTTCTCAACGAATTTTCCATATCCTACAAGTTGAAATGCTTAAGTTATCACAAATAGGTACTTCTACCTTATTTGTAACATTAGACTTTTAACTATGGGGTTGCTTTTCGGTTGACAACCAGGCAAAGCTAAGTAATCCAAAGACATAGTTTCTTCCTACTCATATTAAAAAAAACAAAAAAAACATCATTAACCTTTAAAAGATGTGGTCCCACAAGACCACAGTAGTCACCAAAATGCTTTGATCATTGAAACAATTGGTACATTCTTTGTTTCTACAATGAACGATGAAGTGGCATCCATCAACTACTTTTTGATCACAACGTCCTTCGAGGGTTAAATTCAGCAAAGGCAATTATGATTTTGGAAAACTTGAAAATTGGTTTCCAATTCTACAATATAGATGCATATTTTTAGTCCTAAGACATAAACAATGTTGTATATTAAAATGTGGTTAGGGCATCATATATCAATCCAATGCAAGAAATGACTCAAGAGATATTTGATATTAGTACTATCAAGTTCTAATTTTTTACCAATCCAAAAGTAGAAATATAATTCCAAAGTCATCTATTGCATTGGATTAATATTCGATGCACTTAGGGCAGACTTCCATGCACTTGGAGTTGACCAAACCTTGCATAAAAGGGCAAAGAAAATGGGGTGAAATTCTACATAAAAGTGTGAAATAATTACAAGAGGGTAATTGAGATTATTAGTCAACCTAATTTTCAAAGGAGACTTGTAAAAGGTTGGAGAGGCAAGCTTCCAACTTGAACTAGTAGTTTACTTCAAGTTTGACAATAAATCAAAGCTATCCCTCTAATCTAGTTTATCCCTATTGACATCACAAAAGTTAAACAATAAATCAAAGATACCCCTCTAATCTAGTTTATCCCTATTGACATCACAAAATTCAACAAAGGCAATTCTAACTCTAGAAAACTCTAAAGTTCATATTCAATCATGGAAGATCATTCATAGTTGATTACAAGCATATTACCAATTAGAACATACCTCTTCAATTTCTTAATTGTGTTGTCTCTCTTCAAATGGATTCAAATTAATGTTCCTTTTTTCTTCTTTTTAATGCACATGATCTCATTTTTTAGAATAATAATATTAAATCTTAGTTACATTCTTTTGCTAAATGGTTTAGAAGTTTTTTTTGACTTATCACAACCTTTTTTTTATTTTTTTATTTTTTAAGAGAGAAACAACCTTCAATTAACCTCTCAAGGACAAAGAGGATACAATGTGTTTTCTTCAAATTTTCAATAGCAAAATTTTAGTAGGATGAAACAAATTTTAATATTTTATAAAATAGAATGCTATAGAGCAATAAGTTGACATACTTGTTGCATTTTACAATTCTCAAAATTTCAATGAGTGAAGTATTTATAAATTTATTTAGGAAATATAGTCTAATAACAACCATAATTTCTTTTGCAATAAAAAGAATGGTAGGGATGGAAAAATTACATTTTCTTAGACATTTCTAATCTTTATTCTACACAAACAAACTAGGTCTTGAGACTTTTTTAAAATTTTAGTTTTTGCAATTTTTAAATACAAGGTTCAATATGGTGTGATTAAAAATAAAAATAACAAGAATGATCCTAAATTTTTTGAAGATGTTCCAAACAATATGCTAATAATATCAATTATTAAATTTCAAAAATTTACCATATATAAATTTTAAATTTTTATAGGATCCCATTTGGTCAATTTTGCCTTTCTATTCCTCTTGTTTGAAAATGTGTTCAAATTTGAGAGAATTTTTTTAATTTTTTTAATTTTTAAATTAAAAAATACTACATTTGTCTTAGATCTGGATATAATTTTTTTTTTTTGGGGGGGGGGGCGAATAAAAAAGCATTATTCATCTTCTTATAATGTTTTTTCTTCCAAAGTTGCGTTTTTTGCCTATAAAATGAATCATTCAAAATTGTTATAATCTAAAATTCAACAATCAATATTTTCTAAAATTAATTTTATGCATACTAGATAAAGTAGTCTTTACTTTTGCACAATTAAAATTAAAAATTTCAAGCATAGCCATGTGCAAACTTCTATAGTCAAATTGTTGTTAGTCCTTGAGCGGTTAAAGTGAAAGGAGGGATGAAGGTTCAATTAGAATGCCAGACAAGCCTGGTGAGATTATTGGACAAAATTAAGGTCAATTTCTATTTGGGCAAAAAAAGACTATCAAATCATATAAATATTTTGATGGCACTAAACCAAACTAAACTTCTCCAAGAAGGTCATCTTTCAATTTTTTTTCACTTTTATGAGACAAATACATATGGTAATTCATGGTAATATAGATAAATTCATATAATCAGTGAGGCTTAAACCACTCAAGGACTCATTCCTAATCAAAAGTTATGAAAGACGTAAGTTAGCTGTTTTTTAGGGTTTAAGCATAGTTTGATGACTTTATAATTTTTTTGTTTCTCATCTGATTAGGGTGAATTTGGGGTCCATCACAATTGATTTTGCAAGGGCTTTTTGATGGTGTAAAGCATGCTTAAGGGCTCATTCCATATCAAAAGTTACGAATGACGCAAGCAAGTGTGTTGTTTTTTAACCAAAAACATAATTCCATGCCTTCATAACTTCTTTGTTGTTCATCGTTTTTGAATGAATTTTGGGTCCTTTTGGAATAATTTTGTGAGGGCTTTTCAACAATGTAAATGTTGCTCAAGGGCTCTTTCCATATCAAAAGTCATAATCGATGCAACTCGGTTGTCTTTCATTTTTTTTTTTTTTTTTTTTTTTACTTTAAAATGTATATATATAGATATAAATGGCTACATTCTTTTGTATATATTCATTTATTTGTTTGTGCATTTGAAATACCTCCTAAATATTAATATTTGTGGGATTTAGAGTCTAGGATTTGACTATCTTCTATAAGAGTTGTCATTTATTTCGCTTATTTTTGTAGTAATTGTTTCAAGATGTGGACTTTAATAGAGGCAGAGCGTTGTCGGGTAAAGAGGCCTTGCCTTGGGAAAAACGCGGGGAATCTAGTTGCAACTAGATTTGACCCGGAAAAATAAAGGACTACAAGGTCAAATACACCCACAAATTCACATATTATACATAAATTTTCAGATAGTGTCAAGTAAACCAAATAAAACACCACGTGCTCAAATACTCCCATGATGTGTCATATAGGCCAAAAAGATGTCATTTTTTGTATAAAGGTAGTAGAAGTTGCACATAAACATCTTAAACTCCTTTTCAAGAAGCACCCAATACTAAAATGAGTGCCAAAACCACTTCAAAACTCCAAATTCAAAGTGTGATAACTCTATGAAAAGCTAACAAAAATATATATAAATCCTCCAAATATCAACTCAAAAGCTCATACTAGCCGATTTTTATAGTCTCTCAAAGTACACCCTCTTCAACTCAAAGGCAACTCATCACTACTTTGCTTGTAAGCTCATAACTTTCACGTGCCAACTCCAATCTGATCTTGTGATATCTCTATAGAAATTTAACACAATTATCTACAATCCCTCCCAAAATCAATTCACAATATGATACTGCCCAACTTTTATAGTCGGTTATAGTCCTCTCACTTCAAAATTAAAGGCAGCTCCTCACCACTTCACTTTTACACCCATAACTTTTACATCCTAACTCCAAACAAGGAAAGTGATAGCTTTTTCAAAAGATAACAACTCAATATATAAACACACCAAATCTCAAAAGAAAATACCACTCCATTAAGTAGTTATGAGCCTTTGAAACATAATTCTTATCTTTCTATAATTGCAATGACCGAATAGGAAATTTATGTGGAAGTATCCCTATTTAATTGACCTCCCTAGGAACGAATTTCATACTAGTACTTTAGGGAATAAATTTCAATTAGGACCTAAGCTTATCAATACTAAGTTTCTTTTTTAAACCAAAAAAAATTGGCAAGATTTTCTTTGATGTATACCTATACTTCATAGCCCTATCCCTAATTGCATTTACAAGTGACAATGCTTATGAAAAATACCAATTTTCAATACACAATTTGCACATGAACTTACAATGAGCTCAAAAGATGCATTAGCTGCATTAACTGCATTAAGAATGTCCATACCTAAATTTTAAACATCCAATAGAGAAAATAGGCGATGCATTGTTTGCTTTAAGATTTAGCTTAGAAATTTCTCCTCAATTGCCATGGAACAGCAAAAGTAGAGCAACAAGTAGCTTGAAGCATCAATGTGGAAGAGAAGCTTCAGAAAAAAATTGTGGATGAGCGGCAAAGTCGATGGGAAGGAAGAGAGTCAAAAAATATGGAAGAATGGGTCCAAAAATAATTGACAAGGAGCACACAAAATCATTGTGGAGGAGGAGCACCAAAAAACATAGAAGAGAGACTTCAAGAAATAATTGAAGAGCAACAATAGCATGGAGCATTGGAAATTAAGAAAGAGTGACTTTGAAAACTAGTAACTTCAATAATGGTACTCAAACATTGCAACAAAAAGGAGATTTGAAAGATTTAGAGGACTAACATGTCAAAAGCTAGGAGAATCAATTCAAGGTGTCAAATTGTCGAAATCCCAAAATTAATTTATTTTGATACATAGGTGCCAAATCTAACAAGAATGTACCATAACATCTTTAAGCAACTTTGTTCCCTCCCCCCAAGTGAAGGCATAAATTGCCTCTAGATACCTACGGGGGAGATTCAAATTATAATACAAAGAGCCTCATTGGTTGGGCAACAGTACATTGTTGTCAATTGTGTTAATACTAGGGCATCATTACAGTGGAGCCACCCATAACCGATAACTTAAGCTATAGTGGACACGATCTACAATAATATTTGGCGAAGCAAATGTTTATAAAAGTGCAAAGATAGAAATGGCACGGATAGCAAAAAATTTGGTGAATTTACAACTTGAACTAAAATGACTGAAAGCCTAAAGTTATGCTCGACCCATGTCCAATGTCTAGAGTCTTACAAAATTGATCACTAGGACAGTACTTGTTGGTAACTCTAGCACACAAAAAGAGGTACAAGTTTTGTAGCAATGTCAAGACCACATTGGTTATAGAACTTTGTTCCTTTGAATTTTAAATTAATGCAAATGAGTCCCACCCTCTCTTGGATTGGAGACACCTTACTGATTGCCTACAGGACAATGGTTGGTAATGGGTGGCTCCACCTTAGTTGGGAGAGGTACTTTGTCGGTGGGGGGGCTTCCGATTTTGGGGGAAACAAAAGGGACCCCTCCTAGCGTAGGTTAACAATCTTATGACGATACGACTTAGAAAGCTGAAATTAAAACAATAATTCACCGATTTCACTCGGCTGATTTTACACTAGTTGTCGGGTTGCCACTGGGTAATCTGAAGATGCAGTGAGGGTCGACTTCCATGTGGAGTTGGGGGCCAATGGAGCCTGCCGATCATCGGTGGGATGAGCGTTCCAGGAAAAAAAAGGGACGCCTATTCCACCGGTGGTGATGGGCAGCTCCACCGGCCCCGACTCCACATGGAAGCCCGCCCTGTATCCCTGCCTACCCTAACCCAAATATCCCCGTGACGCATGACCGACTTTTCGAGGGCCACGTGCTGCAGCAGCGGGCAGCAAGGAAAAAAAAGAAAAAGAAAACATTCCAGTGGCTCCCCAGGCGGGATGGGGTGCCTGCCTGCCTGCCTGCGCTGGCCTTATCCTGTACCACCTACTGGGGACCAAGCTATCGGCACTGCCCACGTGCTGGGCCATCCATGCCGTGCACGTGGCTCCCCTGGCGGGTCACGTGTTCAACCCCATGTCCCCATCCCTCCCTCCTAAGAATACAGGAATACACTGTACGTGGAGCAGCAGTAGAGACGCTCACAAATTTTCTATTTCTTTTTTAATAAAAAAAAACCACGGTCATGGGAACCCTCTAGAAGGGTGAGGTGACAACGCTGAAATTTTTTATTTGCCAAAATTTGAAAATTCTGTAATTCATATTGGCAACGGAAGGCCCCAAATTAGTTAGGAAAGGTGGAAGAGATGAATTAATGAGGCACAAAATAGGGGGGGGGGGAGTAACATACGCCCTTAGAATGACTTGGAGCATCCCCACCCATCTGCTAAAATTTTTGGCTTGCAAAACAGGGGCCATCCGTTTGGCAAGTGAATCCCATATAGACTGCCCCCACTAGTGGCTTGCTAACCGACCACTATTTTCTGGAAACGACAAGTAGAAAAAGATAATTGCAGCTAACTTCTGCTCAAAAATCGGAAGTTGATTCAATCAACTTACTAGGGGTGTCTGTGCTTCTTGGGTGTCTCTTGTCACATGCGGTCTGAGGGTTTGTTTGCAGGCCGCTCACTGGCTTGCACAACAACTTGCTTTGCAAGCCACCTCATGTTTTTGGTCTGGCCTCTTAGCAAGTTCATCTGTTTTGCACGACGGGTGGGACACTTTTGCAAGCCACCTTGGACAAGTTATCCGCTTGTGGGGATGCTCTTAGAGGAGATGAGCGAGGAGGTCGATTTACCTTTGCCCCCATAGGAGGTTCTCGCCCTGTAACCAAGGGAGTCAATCAGAAATGATTTGACTTTTGGACTAATAGGTGCATTTAAAAATATATATGTATTGGTTTTAATAGTCATCTATTGAACACTTTTAGGGCCACCACATAGTTATAAGGTTAACACGGAGAAAACAAACCTATGACCACAGATTTCTAGCCTCACTATCTATTGATTTGTTTTCTATCATTTTGTAGTTAAATAAAAAATTTCAATACTCTTGAGAAAAATTTTAAATGACACTAAATCTTTTAAGAAAAAAATGAAGAAAATTCATGTCAAAGACAAAATATACTAAAAAAAAATTTGAAATTTTCACCATAGATGTATATTACAATGTAGAATACATGATATAAACCACACTACCTTGTCATTCTAAAAATCAACAAACAATGGTTGTAGGTCTAAAGTTCATATTGCTATAAAATATTGAAATTTAAGATTTTTTCAATATTTCATATTAGAAAAGAAACTGCACTTGATATGATTCATTTCATTAGTTGGACTCAAATTCAAGAAGACATTTTTATGGCTGAAAGTCACATTGAAAATAAATATTCAACGAGAAATGATTCAATCTTTTAACTAATAGATGTGTTTCTATAGGCCAAAAAGTGGACAATGGATGACTTTGAAGATTACTATAAAAAATTAAAAATGAAGAATGCACTTATTGGTCAAAAAATCAAATCATTTTTGGCAAAATACTTTGGCATTGGATAGGTATGGTCCTTTCAAGCTTAATCCATTTGGTCTTAGGGAACCAAAAATCAACATTGATTTTTGCAATGTGAAAAAAAGAAATAACCCTTAATCTGAGAGGAATTAGGAATGAGTTTAGAAATAGAAGCTACTAATCCATTTGATAGATAATGGAAAAATCAAAGCTAAAAAATACAATTGTAAGCAATGTTTGTATATTGCTACTAGTCTTTATATAATACATGGAAAGAAGTGCAAACAATGCATTCCTACTGTGATGGCGTCTTTTTGTCATTGGCATCCTAGATAGCATTGGTGGTCGAGAAAGTGAGCACAATGATGGCACAAATGAATGGGCATTTATGAAAAAGATTGTTATGGAAAAGAAATACAACATACGAAATTGAACATGGCAATGTTTTCAATATTTTCAATATTTTCATATACTATGGTCAACTCATGTGCTTTTTGAACTTTTATTTTCCATCTTTTATTGTAGATGTTGGCTTCCAATGTAAGTGTCTCCATTATCAAAAAGCTCTAAATTCTTGCAACACCAAAGGAAGATCGTCCTAATTTTTTGTACATCCACCATTTGTCATTCATGTTAAAATTTATTATGATTAGTTTTTCCGCTTTGACTCCTTTGTCTTCAATAATGCCACATTTGCTATATTCTTGTTTTCACCAAAACAACTATGGGACTTAAAGAGTTATCTCTAAATCATTCCAACATCTACATTTTGGATGATGAAAAGAGTCTTTGACGCTAATGCTTCATCCAAATTTCTTCTCATATATCCAAAGCAATCATTAAATCTTTTAAATGATGACCTTTCTCTATGACCTATTTGATGAAATTGAGGTGTCTAATGTACATCATAAAAGTTTCAATTTCTTTTTGGAGAAGATTGAAAAAGAATAAGTGAAGATAATTTATATCAATTACATAACCATAGATGTAGGTCTAGTGTCTAACAAGGCTTAAACTTGAACTGAATGGTGTAGATATTAATACCACAAACACTACTATGTACAAAAAATTCAATAACCTTCCATGGATAACATTTAACCCTTGGAGTCCCAAGACCATTTTTCTATCAAAAATCACTCAAAACTAACATTTTCAATACAAATAAGGAAAAATTTAACATTTTTTTTCTCATATCCAACCATTGAATCTTACACTAGAATAGTATGAGAATGTCTGACAGAAATTTCAAAGACTTTGATTGTATCAATTACAAGATGTAAGCATTTAAAGTGAAGCAAGTGAGTTTTTTTCTTCCTTGCCTAATTGATTACAAGGCTTTGAATTCTCTTTAAAAAAATTGTATTTTCTTTTTAAATCACTTATTCATGGAATGAATAAAACTTCTTTTTTAAATGAGTAATGTGAAATAAATATTTTTCAAATATATTAACTTTTTTTGGGGGGGGGTTGCCTATGCTTGCCTATTTGGGATTTATTGTAGCATAACTTTTGCTACCAAGAATCAATTGGAATATATTTTTATTCCCAAAAATCTAATAAGATTTACTATCTTGAAAAAAATTCAAAAATCTTGCTAGAAATTGAGATCATAGATACGTGTCCAAACCTTCAATAGTCCCTCAAGGGAACTCGTAGGACTTTAGAGATTAATGAAACTTTAAAAACAATACTTGGTGTTGAATTTGGGTTGTATTTTTCTATACATGTGTTGAACTTGTACTACATACTAGCTAAGTTTTTATTCTATTTGAAGAATTAAAATTACATTCAAGTTTAATTACATAGTGATAGGATTCATCCTTTAGGCTCCATTATATAATGTAGAATGACATTGAGTTTGAATGATTTTGAATCAAGAATATATAACTTGATATATCATTTTATCTTTATTTGTTTTATTTGTTTGTATTGGCTATAGCTAGATTTGTATAGCAAAAAACATCCGCAAAATACTATAAAGAAATGTTTGAATATTTTGCAACAATAATAGATTTTAAAAACAATCCATTGATCTAATAACAATAGATACAGGTAATAGCAACAATTTTGGAAGTTTCCAACAACACTATTAAAGAGGTTGAATTTTTTATTATTGTCAAGTACTAAAATCCAATAAAGGAATTCAAAATTTTGGTATAATGAAAAAATTTAATTTTTGTAATTTAAGGAAGGAGAAAACTATACTAGACATTAACTTTTTGAGGTTGGAGGAGTCAAAAATAATTTACAAATGATGTCAAATGAACATTAAAAGATGAAAAATTGTCATTTTTCTTCCACTTGCTTTTTGAAGATTCCTTGAATGGATTTGTAGTAGATAGTGATGGAAACTCCATTATTGAGGTATTATTCATTTCCTCTTTTTTTTTTTTTTGGCAATAAACAAATTGTATAGATATTTTTTAGTGTATTTTGTTGACTTCTATTTCCTTGCTTTAGATTTGATGATCTAGCCCTCCAAAATGATCTTTATTGCATTTGCACCCCAAGTATTGAAAAAAGTGTTAATGAAGATTGTACTTTTTTCTTATTTGAAAATTTCATATGCAAAATCCAAAAATTATACATTTTATTGCAATTTGAACTTTAAATTAATAACCATGATCCACTAATTTTCTAAATATAGATTGATACATAATTTTTATACAAGAATATTCTTTAGTGTATTCTACATCAGTGGTGAAACATTCACATTTTAGGGCATATTTTTTATTTGATAATAATTTGCTATTTCCTTCATTTTTTCTTCTAAAATTCACAATAATTTCAAAAAGTATAAAATTTTATGATATATAGTACAAAAGACATGTGATTTCATCTCAAATAAATAAAATAGATTTTTTTTATTAATGCATAGAAGTAAAGTAGAGTATATAGTGTAAAAGAAATTGAAGTTTGATTGCATAGTCATTGGCTTTGGCTTTTTAGAATTGAAGGCAAATTTGTACTTGAGCATTTTTGTATATTGTCACTTATAGTGTTTCAAAGATGTCATGAGATATGTCTACTTAAATTCTATTTGAGTGAATGTTTCAATCTGAAAAAAACTCAACATTACCATATGGCATTTATATGATTTCTATTTTTTTAAAGCAAATGAACAATTCATTCCCTTAGAAGAACTAATGATAAATTGAATCAAGGGAAAAGACCAAAAAAAATCAGTACTAGAAGACCCCATACTTTGATAAAATTGCCAATACCAAGTCAATATTTAAACCAAGTGATTTGCAACCTTTGCCTACATTCAAAAACATTGCCTATATCCAAACTAGGAAGGGAGGAGCATACAACATATAGGAAAACCACTCAATCATATTCCTTTATATTAGAGGGAGTGCTCCATAGTGGTTTTCTTCTAGGCCCTATTGCACCCTCAATCCCTTGACCCAGATTTTGTTGAGCCTACTCATGAAACACTTTGTTTTGGAGGTAGAGGATGATGAGCCAAATTGTATGTATCCAACCATTCTATGAAGTCTTCAAAGAGGAGTTGATTAATTTTTTTTATCTAGGCCAAAGAGCATTGTTGAAGCAAATGGCATTATATTTAATCCAATAATGCCAAAAACCAAACCTCAAAAGAGTGACTACATCCATTAGGTGAGATTCAGTTGGTCAATAGGGCCACAAGTTCCCCCAAGTTCCTAGATTGCGGGAACTTGGCCATGGATGCAATCTAACATAACAAAGCGACTGTCATGCTAGATAATAACAATGGATTTTAATTATATTTTATTTTGACCAACACTAATTGGTTCTCAATATGGGAAACAAGCTTGAAATAGCCTTCCAATGTCCTAAAAAATCATTTAATGAATGTCCACTAGTTAGATCATTATTAGCCGGTGCATACTTTAAGGGAAATAACTAATTGGAGTTTGAAAATGGATAATTCAAAACTAAACAAAAAATAAGTAGGATTAGCAACCAACCATTAGATGTTATTTAGCTACATTGTAGGACTGTTTCAAGCCCATTTCTAATGCTAGAATTAAAAATAATTAAATCATTTTAAAGTTAAAAAATAAAGATTATTATTTGATGTGGTAGTACTTCTACCATGTCCGATTGTTGATGTGGGGTTGATTTGATGCATTTCTAATGTTCCCAATAGTTTAGGAACTCATGGCCCTTTACAACCTTGAAATTTCATCTAATGTAGTATACTAAATTTAGATTTTAGACGCTTCCCGCTTTGAATCTAAAGCTAATACTCAATGGGGTTGATGCAAGAGGATATGTTCTTGGACAAGGTGGATGTTGCTTTAAAATTGGTTGTTGAGGGGCTTGAAGTGCTTGGATAAAACAAGAATGGATATCATTTTAGAGTTTGTCATAGTGGCCAATCCTTGTTCTATTATTCATGTTTGTTTGATGTAATGAAATTTAGAGTTTTGTTTCAAAATTAACATGTCTTTGAAAGAAAATTGTAGGCTTTCTAAATTGAAGTTGAACAAAGCTAGCTAGTGAGAACTTGATACTAAAGGAAATGAGCTAGGACATTTTGATAAGGAGAAATGCAATTGATGCCCTTTGAAAAACACTCAACTCCCTCTAAAAAAGCAAATTACTAGGGTAGCTTCAAAAACTTCATAAACACTAGACCACATTGTTTTCCCACAGAGTAAGCGCCTCTGGGTTGGGAACTCAATATGAGCTACTACCAAGTGAAATTGCCGGTGCAATGATGTACCTCTGCATCAAAGGACGCTCTTCGAGCCCAACCGCTTTATGAACCCCTACCTTGCAGGGGTATGTAAGTTCATAAACCAAAAGTCGGTATAAAAGTTCGTAAACCAAAAGTCGGTATAAAAGTTCGTAAACCAAAAGTCATAGGGGCGGGCAGGGGGCAGATATTAAAGCAGATAATCAGTCACATAAAAAAATGCATTGCAGTACAAAACATCCTCCTCCTGGGACATTCAAGTGATTCAACCTGTCCGAAGACTGCAAATGAATCTACAGGTCCAAATGGCCATTCAGCCCACGACAATGGGACAAGTCCAAATAGACGTTACAACAATGTCATTGTCATACTGACAAAAAGAATGGTCAGTCATTCCTGCCCCAGCTTTGAAAGAAACATTAAATCAAACCACAGAGCAACGCTTCTTTCAAGAGTATGCAAGTCTCCGAGCAAGTACGAACTTGATATAAGCACTGTTTCCATGGTAAAGGCAATCCAGTTGAACCCTTCGTATTAACAAGAGTATGTGAGCAAGATGCCATACAGCAAGCACAGCAGCTAAAATCACACTCGCGTAGCTTAAGCTTCTGCAGCCATTTGCTGATTTGCAGTTGGTACTGCAATGACCTTAAAAGAACTCCAGCATGCAGTGGTACCTTTCAAAAGTAATTTGCACTAAAACCAGATATGCCTGAAATCTATGCCACACTCAAAAGCGAACACTGGTATTTTACTACAACTAAACTGGAGACAAATGAAAAAAACCTCATTCCATATGCAATACACCCACTTTTACTCGTCAGAGTAGACAGTTTTAGGGAAGAAAAACAATATGGAATCAAAATCACACTCTGAAGAGTTGGAAAATGGAGCAGTTGAGTGGACCACCCGAACCTTCGCTGATTGGCTTTAATGGTCATAGCTGTTGTCCCCCTATTGCAACTGCATAAGGCGTCTCATATAAAGTAAGCCAAGATTGGTAGCCATTGGGTTAGTGGTTCACTAACCGGGAAAGTTCTACAAAAAGGTGACATCTTCGAGTGCACAAGAACACTCCAGTCAGTCTTCTTGCTTGGCACGTCGCTTGCGAAGTTGAGTCCATTTGCCAAGTTTCGGAACATAGAAATCCTCCTCATCAACCTTCTGTATTACCAAAGCAACAACACAGTGAAGCCCACATAAGCAGGCAGCAATACGGCCAGAAGATGACCCCCCCTAAGAAGAAAGCAAGTTGCATGAAGTCAGGTCACCAGCTCGATATGGCGATATATTTCAGCCCTCACATTCCAGCTCCACTTGAACCAATCTAAACCGAGAGAGAGCTTGTCTGCACCATAGACAAGCACAAAGCCCCAATCTGTAGGATTTCAAGATGGCCCGAACACACGCACACGCTCTTACGAAAAAAAAACCACACAAACCCACACACATGCACCCCCCCAGAGAACCCCCCCAACCAGGTCCTCCCCCCTATAAACACTCCAAAAGAAATCAGACAGGCAGAGCAGCTAAACTTGCATGCCATTCGGACCCTATAAAGGCAGACAAAAAATTAACGTTATGAATACAGCACTCCATAGTGAAAGAAAAAAAGTTGCATCAAAACCTCACCTTGTTTGATGTCGAAGCCTCCAGATTCACTCTCTGCACAGAGGTGTGCAAGTGTCTCCGAGATATACCAGCTCCTCTGCGGACCTCGGGAACAACCGGAACAAGACCTTCACGAACTTGGGCTGAGGTACGTGCAGAAAGTGATTGAGACCAAACAGGAACAGTCCCGCCAGCACTGTCGGCTCGTCCTGCCACAGAAGTTGATTCTGCCGTCGAATCCAAATCGTAATCCACAGCAGTAACGGTAGGCCACGGCACAGGAGTTCTATCTAACGGTACTTGACCGTTAATTCCTTCAACATAAATCGCAGGGCTATTAACAATGATGCCCCTCCTTTGAGAAGCATAAGGAGGTTGAACCGGTAACGTATCTGCAAATTCTTCTACATCATCCACCATAGGTGCAGTGTGATTCATAATGGATGCATGAGCCTGCAGGTGGAACTGATTAGGTACTATCTCTGGCACCAGTTGATCCCTTCTAGAGCTGTTAGATGACATATCCATTTCCCTGTGTACAATCACTCTGTGTACATCCATTCTCTCATGCAAAGGTCCTCCCGTGCCAACCACTTCAATAGTTTCTCCAAGTCCCTCTTCCAAGCCATTTGCCTGAGAAGCTTTCATGGCCGCATCTCTTTCCCACATCTCTGCAAGTGACGCCTGGAGTCGCTCCCTGGCAGCCCCAATCTCTACGATTGGTCGTGGATAGTTTGTTCCCAGCTCAACACCAGCAGCTCGGAGAGCACCAGGTGGAGCATCCCAAGGATGATGAATCCACTCATTTGGTAGTCTTGAGAGCTCAGGGAGCCACCGCCGCACATAATCGCCATCAGGATCAAATCTATAACCTTCGACCTGATGCAAAATAGTAAATACCTTTTGAGGATCAAGGAGTAGAAAGCATACCCATCGACAATTAGGCTAAACAATGTGACTAACACAGGAGGTAATTGTCAGTACTAGATTCCAAAACCCACCAAAAATCGAAGGCACAGAAAAAACTTTTAAAGGTTCAAAACAGGACTAAATCGTGCTCATAGCCGAAATTGAGCTGCGTAGTCAAGTACTTGTGTGGAAATACGGTATAGCAAAGAACGATGCTAGTATAGGGAGTCAAACAGAAAGAACGGGGCAGGAGCACGAAGCAGTACCAAACCAGCATTTTCATTTTGCAAAATATAAGGCACCCACGACCTCCGAACCTTTACCCAAATCATCTAGTAACAAGGCATGATGCTTAGCATATCCCTTGAGGTGATCGATTACGGGACAAAAATCAGCTAAAGGATACGCAACACTCGACACCGAGCAAACGGATGCAATAAATACGGAGAAACTAATATTTGGTAGTGCATCATACCTGGGGATTCTCTATTCGATCTAGTTCATGGCCGTCTGGTAGACTGCCTGAGATATATTGCCAACCAAGAACATCACACTCCAGGTCTGCATCAAGGAGAACGTCCCAATAATACTTCATCCCCCATCTCCACGGAAGTTGCAGAAACTTCACAGAGAAACTGGCTACCACGACACGAATCCGATTGTGCGACCAGCCCGTAGCCCAAAGCTCCCTCATACCAGCATCCACCAAGGGATAGCCCGTCCGTCCTTGTCTCCATGCTTTGAAGTAACTCTCATCCGCACGCCACGGAAAAGATTTCAAATTGGCGAGAAGAGATCTTTCATGCGTGAATGGAAAGTGAAAACTAAGATATCTGGAATACTCTCGAAACCCTAAAGCCCTTAGGAACATGTTAACGCTTCGTTCCCCACTTGCCAATCCTTCTCTAGCCCATGTGATTTGCTTCTTTCGAACCTCATGGAAAATTTTTCGGACACTCAATTCTCCGAAATGCAGGTGAGGAGACAATAGCGATGTTGGGGCGCCACTGTTCCCATCTGCTTTGTGCCTGTCCGTGGCATAGTCGCAGAGAGGAGCATGTAAGAACGAATCTAAAGACTTGTTCGCATAACTCCACCCTGGACACCATGCCCGTGATAAAAGAGCATTGCTGCTTTTTTCAAACTCGTCCTCCAAACCCAGCTCCTCCGCATTGCAGCCTTGAAGTCTTCCTGAACGAACCAAACCATGAAAAAGGTAAGAATTTAGGTTGAAGTACAAGTACAACTGTTACAGAGACCAGTCGCTAAGAACCCAAAAACAATACAACGCCACCATGCAAAATTAACAGAGACGTAACTCCACATAGAGATGTCAAGAAGCGCCACCTTCAGAATTCTTAAGAAAAAGGGCTAAAAAAGTTCCTACATATCCTCAATCTAAACGTTTTACCCTATCTTGAAAAAGAAACATGCCGCTGTAGAGCAAGAGACATAAAATGAGCTCGAAAGCACGACATACCGATAGGTCCAATGAGTCTTTTAGGCGGTAGAAGAGGTGACTCCGGCTCAAATGGCATGTTCATACACTTCTGCCAGAACGCGTCATACAAGGTGAACGCTTGCCCTTCGTCATCATATACCTCCCAAGGTTCATATAGCAGATCTCCGTTAAATGTATGAACCACGATCCCTTTCTGTGCTAGCCCTTGCTTCACTCGGTGATCCCTCACAAGAGAGACAGGGTCTGCAATCAAAACATTAAACAATTGTTAACAAGGTGGGATTTTTCAAACGTACTGCAATTCCACAACACTCTGCAGAGATCTGAGCGGTACGTAATACAACCATGAAATGGAAAACGTATAGCATACTAGTCCTCTCAAAGTCCTCACCAACAGGCAGGCGTTTCCAAAATCGATAGATGTATATTCTAGACAGAGGAAGCTGCTAAAGAATACCTCCAACTGACTGGTAAAACCAGTGTCCATCACCCGCCTACACTGGTGGCCTCTCAGTAACACTCACCATAAAGATGATTATAGAACACTTGAGTTGCTCCCGTAGCCTCAGCAATCTCAAGAAGCACGGTGAGTGTATCCGGGGACTTTCTCATGATCAAAGGAGAGCCTAATTTCTTGAGAGAAGACTCCAAATGTATCAAGCTCTGCTTCAGCCACCATCTCGATACACGTCCAGGGTGAAACTGACCATCCTCAGCAGGAGACCAGACGAACACGGGAATTACAGTTCCTGCTCTGGCAGCCGCAATCAGTGCAGGATTGTCCTCCAGCCGCAGATCGCGTCTGAACCAGACTATAGTACACGTCGTCATTTCCGGTTGACCAGTCCTCGAATTCCCGGGCGCTACTCCTGTGAGATTAACCACGACACCGAGTGTCTAAAGCGGAGATCGCAATCTTCACTCTCCCGGGCGAAAACGCCGCCCGTTAAGACTACTCTCCTCCTACACAGCACCACGTCTACTAATAACAACGAATCAACCCGAAAACACTGCTGTTCCAAGCCTAGCAACACGAAATACGCAGACTCACACCCGCCCGGGAACGCCTCTCACACAATACCGACGAACGTCCTCCCGATTCAGGTCGCGCGACTCCCTGTCCACGTCCGGGCCCTTGGATAAGGCCAAGGCCGTCTGCTCCGCCGCAAGTAGGTCGAGCAAGGTTCCTTCCACTCTCCTACACCAGGCCATTGCCACAACGTGGAACATCCTACTCTAACCAGCGCCAGCGCCAGATGCCGTCTTTGACCGCCATGCCTCGCAAACTATCTTCCTCCAGCGAGCACTTCCTGAGCCTAGAGTCGCTACGACCCCCACCACCTACAACGTCAGCCACGTCCACAACACCCGAACACGTCAAACCTCCACCAGCAACTCCGATTCCTTAAGATCGGAAGCATCCACACGCTCCACCTCAAACACAGCGGTTCAAACCATCAAGCTATTCAAATCACTCTGCCTCTCCCTCTCTCTCTCTCTCTTCTCCTCTTTCTCTCTCCCTCTCCTTCAAGTCACCACCACAGATTCTGGTCCACAAAAGATTCTGGTCCACCACTTCCCATTCAAGCGTCTACATCAAAGTCATAGCCAAAGCAAGCCATAGCCAACCCATGGCCAAAGCAAGCCAGCCGCTTACGCAATGAAAAACACCGAGAATGATCAAGAAAAAACACCTAAACGCCGCATAAGAAACTGCAATCGTCTCCCCGATCACGGAACCCTCGCCAAGCTCCAGCGTCGCCCACGAGGCCACTGCAAAGAGCTCCAACAACTCGTCCGAGCACCTCCAGAGCTGAAAAAAACGGCAATAGGTGCACCGTCGAAATCTCCACAGCCCGGGCAGCAGCAGCCGTCCCCAGCGAGACGACGCGAGGTGAGGTTTGGGGGGAGGGGGTCGACGCCGGGGTTGCAAGTGCAGACAAAACAGCTTGGATGCAGGGCAAAAGGAGGCCACGGTCCAGCAGCTGCTGCTCCCCACGCAAGCCTCAGGAGGGTGCGAGACGGTCAACTTGACCGGGCCTCCCGGTCGCCGGTTAGATAGCGTCGCCGCTGATATTACTGAGTCACGGCCACTCTCGCGCGTTCTTGTGGCGTTCGCGGTTGGGGTCTCGGGTTCGCATGGGGTTGGGTTGGGAGCCCAATAATGACGCGCCGGGGAACAGCCTAGGGGAACGTCAGCCGGAGAGGAATCTCGGACTGAAATTTTTTTTCATTATTTTTGGGCAGCCCAGGAAGCGATAAAGCAATCTCCAGTGAGGTGAAGCTATTTACATCCATCGATATGGATGAAAACACGGGTGTTCATCCTTGAGTGCAAAAATTCATCCAAATTAGGATAATATTATCCATAGATTTGTAGCAATTGAGCAATTCTATTCATATTGGAAATTTCATTAAAATGGCAAATATTCTGTGACTTTGACATCCCACAGTTCAGACCGGATGGTCTAAAATCTAGTATACTAATAGATTTCAGACCACCTTGCCTGAAGTGTGGGAATGGCACACTATGAAAATGGCACATGGAATATTGCCATTTTAATGAAATTCCCCATTCATTGAACATTGAAAACTCTATTACCAAATATTCTCTCAAAAAAATTATATAGCATTTGAGGAAAAAAATTGTAGATTGATAGGGCTTTATGGCAATTCATAGAAGCCCACTAGGCTACATTTAGGATGAAACTTGATATTTCAATGATGAACTTTCTTTTTGTGACTTAGTTTAAAAGCTCTTTGGATGACTTTCCAATAACTGAATATCAAATTTGGAACTTGGTTTTGGTTTTCACTCAATTCATTTTACAATTAAAATTTTTAGTATGTGAAGCTTTAATAACCAAAAACCAAGAATGTAAGATGTAAAAATGTAGAAAATAAATATATGCTTTGGAAGCTTTGGAAGCATAGAGAAGCATAGAAAAGAAGATACTCACAATCATGTCTTCTTGTAAAAATCCTTTTTTACTTATGCATGTCCTCATCCAAATAATAAAACAATAGAAAAAATTATCACTACCTAGGAATAAAAAAATCATGTTACAATTGAATCTTAACACCCACTAATGTAACAAACATTATATTTTTGAAGACTCTTTGAGGTGCATTTAAGAATATTTGAAACTTTGTCAAGGTCCTTCCACTTTGTTAAAATTGAAGGCTTAAATTTTTATATTATCACACCTTTAGATTCATTCACAAATTTCAATTTATTAAATATTATCTCATAAATATAGAATATATGTAATAACAAAATTATCATTCAACTCATATTATATTTGGAAACCTTATACCATATGATATCTTAGCAAATTGTAGGACATTTTATAACCTATCTTCACAATTTTGGAAAACTTTAACTGGAGAATAGTCCAAATTTCTAAAGTTTTGAAGATTTACTCAAATTACAACTTAGAAGAAGAATTTAACAATGACTACTTTAAAACAAAAATTTGGAAAATATGACCTATTTATTCAAAATTTTATGGTATTAGTTAGTATAGACATTGAAACAAAAGTTTGTAAAATATAACCTACATATACCAAATATTCAAAATTCTTTCTAAAATTGATTATAGATTGTTATTTGTAAATTTTTGGAGTTTTTTCTCCCTTCAATTTCAAAATGTTGAATTCTATTTATGACAATTTTTCAAGAGTTTTACTTATTATTTCAAGTCATTATTGAATGATCATTTTATAAATTCAAAAAATTAATTCTTGAGATGAAACATAATTGTACTGTCTGAAATTGACAAAAAAGACAAGTTTTTTTGTGCTTGGGACATGTTTACCAGTACATTCACTTATTTTTTGAAACTTGAATATCTAACTCTTGAAAGGGTCATAGATTCTAACTCTATATTGTCTTTGTAATCTTTTCAACAAACATTCTATAGTTTGAAGAGTACATGTGTATTTCACTTGTGGACTAAATTTTCCACTTTCAAAATGCCCTTTCAAAATGAGTGCCAAAATTAAGTGAGATAGTTATCACTTAAAATACCATAAATAAAACATATTGTAATATTGTAGACTTTACAAAAAAATAATTGTGAAAATCATAAATATTCAACTAATAATTGACAATGAATTTAACTAGGAATTTGAATTTTTGTTCTTAACTTTTATTGATGATAGCATTTAGTGCAATGGTAGATATATTTGCATGGATGAAATACATTTATAAGATCATAGTTTATATATTTTGTTGAAGGCTTATTTTAAATTAAACCATTTAAACTATTATAATTGTTTGTGTTATTAATGCATTTTCAATTATCCATGATTCTTAATCCTTAAATGCCATAATTCATTTTTGAAATTTTGCACAATTTTACTTTGACCTTTGTATATTTAAGTTCTTTCAATTTCATCAAATTGATTATAGAAGAAGATTATTTTTTAAAATTCTAGAATTACTTGGAATGAATGAAAAATCATTTGAACATAATATTTTTATCAAGGACTTAAATTCATGCAATTCATTACTTTTGCACTTGGCAATATAAAATTGCACTTACTAATTGTACTAGCAAATTTGTCTCATCACCAACAAGGGGGGACACTTGGCATATTCTATCCTTTAGCGACTCCATCCATCTATCAATATATATTTATATATAATCATTTTTTAATCATTATTTTTTATAATTTTATTTGGTGTACCATTCTATCCTCATGGAGCTTTGTATGGAATAAACTATAGGAAAGAAGAGGGAAGGGAAGGAATGGGGATAAGGTTTTCAAAAGGGATTAAATAGAAAATGAAATCCTAATGTAGGGTTTAGGGTTTAGGATTCAGGCTTAGGCCATTGCCACTTCCACTTCCTTTGAAATAATAGTTTAAATGGTTTTAACTTCCTCTAAAAATCCAAATCCTCTTTTTCATAGTTTACCCATCTATAGACACATGGTGGGGATATTTTCGGCCATTTTGTGGGCTATAAGTGTTAGCTATAATTGGGTGTATAGACATTGCACTTGGCCAAGTGCAAAAATAACAAATTATATAGCATCTTTTAAAATATGGGCTTTCTTGTTGGTTAAGGAATTAAAGCCAATGGGCTATGAAAGTTAAACCTTGTATTAAGTTGTCATAGTTATAATCTTTGCACCCAAATATTATAATCTATGAGAATTCATGTACCCAACTTTGTGAACATATCTATAAGATGAGTAGAAAGAATAAACTTACTTATAAGTATTTAAAAACTAAGTAATACTTGTACCTAAAATTACAAATACAAAATTAGATTTTGTCAGAAGAAAGTTGAATTAGAAATCCATGTGTGCTATATTGTGACAAAATACATTAATTATTAAATTAATGATATTAAAATCAAAATTTGAACTTCAAAATTTTGAATACATAATATTTACCAAAATTAATTCTTTTATACCTACAATTTTTAACCTATAGATAGATTTTTATTAGATTGATTGGTGAATGCTACTTAAGCATATTAAGCAATAAGCAATATAGATTTGGGTACATATATAATCTTTGGTATTATGAAGTCCATGTTGGGATGATGAATAGAGTGCTTCTGGACAATTTTTTTATTCAATGTAGTATTCATTTATCTAAAATAATGCTCAAACCTTTAGGAAAAAAACTTCTTTACAAGACCAAATTAGAAAATTAGGAAACCAAATCAAGAGTTTAGTATCATTTACATGAAAGAAAAAATCAAGTTTCTCTCTATAGTTTTTTCTCAAGTTTTCTCTAAAAGTATGAAAGAAATAATGAAATTAGCAGACATTTAGATGACATTCCAAAGACTTAAAGAGAATTATTAGCTAGGTAATAATTTGCAATGATAAGATCTATGGAAATAAAGATTGTGATATATCATTGTTTTAACTTATATTCGCAAATTATGAATCACATATAAAATGTACTATTAATGAAATGTACTATAAAATTATGAATCACATATAAAATGTACTATTAATGAAATGTACTATAAAATTATGAATCACATATAAAATGTACTATTAATGAAATGTACTATAAAATTCACTATTAATGTACTATTAATGAGCATATGGTCTATGTCATTTTAATTTTGAGTGATAAAAAATATAACTTTGTTATTTTGAACAAGGTCCAAGAATAAATCAATAATTATGTTTAATTAATATACTACTGTAATATAAAAGTTATAAATTAGTGTTCGATAATTTTTTTTAAATGAATTCAAATATCATATAAAGTAATGAGCAATGCAAATTTACCTTAGAAGCTAGGATGTATTGATTAGACATTTGGAAAATAAACTTGATTTTTTATTTATTTGTATATCATATAAATAATATAATATTTATAAAATTTCTTGCATAGATAGTGGACTAATTAAATTAATTGTTAATAAATATAGCTTGAATCCTTCAAATTTTTACAAGATTAATTTTTTTCAATAATCATAAATTAAATTTTTACACATGATTTTAAAATATTTTTTAAAATTTTAATTAAAAAATATATATTTATATAAAACTAAGTGCCAAAGACGTTAAAAATATTGTTTTTTTAATTATACATGCTATTTGCATTTAAATTTAAAACACTTCTCAAAATTTGTAGAATTAAAAAAAAAATTGGTGGAAAGATTGGAATGGTTCTATAAAAAATGATTCACAACTCATGGATAATCTTGAATTTATGAAATTTAATTATTTAGTCCCTAAAGAATCAATGTTCAAAATTTGAGCTATAGACATGTCTTGACATGTTTAGTAGACATATTTAGAGCACAATTTTTTTTGTTTTTTCATCCATATAAATTTTTGTAATGGTCTTGCTACATTTGCACAATAAAAAATGGTATAGCTTTTTTTTGCAAACCTTCTATCGTTGAAGGAATGTAAGTATGTCTGATAAACTTCAAAATGCAATTTTTTCAATTCAAGAAATGACACTTCAAAATTGATTAGAAAAATAAATAAATAATCTTGAATAAATACCATAAATAGAAATTAAGATTTTAAATCTTGTGAGAATTACATGTATTCGATCTATTTTCATTTTTTTTTAATGCCAATTTTTGGTTTCAATTTTAATTTCAAATATGACTTGGTCTTTAATAGACTAATCCTAATAGGACTATTGTGCCCTAAATTGGGCTTTGGGGAATTTTAGTTAGATTCCTACAATGACAAATTCTATGCCAATTTTTTGAATTTTTTTGAGAATATGGAGAAAAAGACAAAGGATTAGGATTCTTTTTCTTTACTTCATTCGAAGCCCAAATGTAGAAGTTACATTTTTTAAAAGAAAAGGGAGGCCGAACAAAGAAGGCAAAGATTTTGGTTATTGGACTTGAAGTTCTAGAATCACTGGCCAACTACTTTAGGGAGGTAGAGTGGGCGTGGGTTTCCTTCAAATGAAGCAGTGGCCCAAGCCCTACCAACCTCTTAACCCTATGATTAATGTTGCTATATTAATAGTTTTAATTTTATTTTAAAGTAATTGTATCTTGCTAAAATGTAATTTTGATATGAAAGTGTTTATTCTATAACCTTGTAATCAATAGTATTTAAGCAAAGTAGAAACACATAGAAATGATTTAGACATGCATGCTTTGTAAGGTTATAAGCTTGACTTCTCCTTTCAACCAATCTACAAAATATGTGTAGTCACTTTTACTTTTATTTTTAAGTATATATTTATAAAAAAATTGTATCAAAAGAGGTCTTTAGAAGCTAGAAAATCTATTCAAAGTATGTATTATAATTTTTTAGATGTTATGAACAGTTATTTTTGCAAACAAGTATTGTTTAATGAAAAAATTATAGCTATTGTTATATTTAATTATCTTTTTTATAAGTGATTTTTAAAATATTATATATACACAAAGTATTCCATTTTTCATTTTTCTTAAATTTAGATGTTTTCTAAATTATAAAATACGTTGTCTAAGACAAAACTACATAGATTATCTAAACTTTAATTTTAATTGTAGATATGAAAGAGAATTTTTTTGGTAACTTTGAACCAAAATAGATTTTTTGAACTTTTTGCTCTACAAAAATAGTTTGTATAAAAATCCAACTTGTGTATTCAAAGTTTTTAAAGTTTGTAATCTATGACCATAGTTTAATATAAATTTATAGAAAATAAAACAATTATCATATTATATCAGCTCCAACAAATATTTTCACTAAAAATTGTTTAAAAGAAGCACATGTTTTTTGAGAGATTATTCAATGTCAATCTCCAATTTTAACCCCTAATGGACCAAGCTATGTTTTTTGGCAACATATAAATTTTAGGTAGCTCACTATGAATAGATTTTTTATTTTTTATTTGAAAATTTCACACAACTTAGGGACAAGGTTCTTCTTATAAAGCCCAATAATTTTCATAACTTTCGAATGCATGGTTAAAAAGTTATTACATGATATGTAGTTTGTTTCTCAATTCCAATAGCCCGTGTAGATAAGAAAAAATCACTTTTAAAAAAAAATTGAAATTGGTTCTTTAAATTTATATATACATGGAAAGCTTTGAATCATTACATTTTGATGAATGAAATGAAAGTTATGAGGAGTTTTAGTTTGTGGACAGTTGACAAGCACTTACAAAATCTCTATTCTAAGATAAATTTTGAAGTCCTTTATTTAACTCAATTTCTAATATTTTGAGAAAAATAAAAACATTAGGTGAAATTTGTCTATTACAACATTACAACCATTGGGATTGGCATTTTTCAATTCTATAACTAAATTCTCAACTATTTAGTATTTTGAATTCTTTTGTGCTTCTTTCTATTTACTATCTATGCGTGTAGATGCTCCCAAACTTACATCTATGTATGTAGATGCTCCCAAACTTACATCTATGTATGTAGATGCTCCCAAACTTACATCTATGTATGTAGATGCTCCCAAACTTACATTTATGTGTGTAGATGCTCCAAAACTTACATCTATATATATAGATGCTCCAAAACTTACATCTATGTGTGTAGATGAGAATTTGAAATCTTAATGGAATACCAAAAGAACAGATAGTCATGGATAGCCAAATTGTGAGTAAGGTAGAACAACCCAATATCCTATGTCATCCAACCACCTCATACTCTTCACCATCTGCTCCAAAATTGCTTAAATGATCCATTACTGATACTTCTACCTTACACTCATGAATTTTTTTTTATTTTTTTATTTTAAAAAAAAAATTTACAAATGAAATGGGATTTCATTGCCACCACTCATGGATGTGAAGTAGCTTGTTTGTTTGTCACTCCACATGACGATGTTTTAGATCTTGACCTAACTTTACTTAAATTCACTGCGACAAAACAACATGGGCCACACAAGGGAGCAATTGGTCAGCAAGTTTCTTCTTCTTCAGGGACAGAAGGGGTTTTACCTTGTCCAGTTCCCCACCCCAGCCCTCCACTCATGAAGCTGATCTGGGAGCATGCCCAAAGCCCGGAAAGGGTAGACAGCCACTGGGAAGCCATGCCTCCTTGCCTGAGCCTGCGAGCATCCTTGAAAAGAGCGAGAACTCTCATCAACCTTTCAAGCTGGGGGGAGCCTGGCTTTCCAAGAAGAAAAAAAAAAGCGGTCAAAGTAGGGCCAGGGAGGATCGACCCCCTATTGCCCCCCGTTTTACCGCTGGGGAAAACGCCATGGAATTTTCTATTTGCCGCCCATCACAAAATTTGGAAAATTCTGAATTCATATTTGCAATCGGAGGCCCTAAATTAGTTGAGGTATGTGAAGAAATACAAAAATGATGCAGCATAAAATAGGTGGCAATTTTTACATTTACCCTTGAATGGGGCAATAAGGGGTCATCAATCTTCCCTACCCGTCAAAGTAGGGGGGTTTGTTCACTCGGCTGAATGAAAGTAGTGGATTGTAAATGTTTTTTTTGTTTTTTTTTAATCTTTCAACTATAAGATTTTGAACTTGTCTTCACTATTGACCTCAAGGTAGAAGTACCTATTTCTCATAACTTAAACATTTTAGCATGTAGAATATGGGAAAATCATTGAGAAATTGAGCTCAATGTGTGCAAACAAAAGGATGAGAAAGAATGCAAAAAATCAAAATTTTAAAATTTTAAAAATCCACAAATGAATGTTTTATTCAATATAAATGTAGATTTTTCATCTAAATCCATTCAAGAGTCTCAAAAGACTCATGTATTATTGCTAGCTTTGGCACTTCTCTCTAATCAAGGAGGGAAGAGAGACGAGTGAATGAAAAGATACAAACAAATAATCTTTTTCAATGAATAGTACATCCAAAAGTTGTCAACAAGAAATCACCCTATAAAGCCATTCCAAAGGTTTTGTTGGAAATAGGTACTTCTACCATACCTACCAATTATAAAAAGTTAATTCTTTGAAGTGAGTAGGATCCAAGGGTTCATAAATTGGGAGTTTTTATTTTTCTCACTCTACCAAATCTAGGATGCTATGATTTCTCAATTCTACATGTATACAATTCTATTTTAATGGTTATTCCTTGGATTTGGAATCTCACATGAGTTAGGAACATGCTCAAATTTTTTGAAGTCATTGTATTTATAAAACATACACAAAATTGTATGATTGTAGATATAGGTTTAGCAAAACTAGTTTACACTTCTAGATTTTTCATAAATGAATTTTAGCACTGAAATTAGTTCCAATCTAAAATTTGAATGGTGGAGACAATGATATCTACCTTCTTCATCATAAAGAACCAAACTTCTTACAAAATCTAAAAATTTGAAAATATGGGACCATAAAATGGGTCATGGCCTTCTATGGATGCTTAAGGTTTAGGGCCCGCATCCAATGCTTGGGCTTCCTTTAGAGCTCAATGAGAATATGGACACAAGCAATGGGTGGCTCATGTCAAGCCTAAAAAAATAAGGTGCCCCTTGACATTAAACAATATACAATGCAATTGAAATGAAAGAGAAATTTCACTTTGCGACATGTTAGGCTTGCTCTTGCTGCTTCCATAATTTTTCCACCACCTTTGCTCCTAGTTGCTCCTTTATTTGCTCACGCCCTCTTTGGTTTCTTTTCTTGTTGTAAGAGATATTTGATTAGCATGAGCACATGTTGCATATGAGAAATCAATGTCACAATGCATAAAAAATTCTTGTTTGTAAATGCCAAGCAATCCAACTAGGCATGTGCAACATGCTATGATTCCATTCAAGATATTTTTTTATGTTTTTCCACCTTGTTACAATCTAAACAGCCTATTGCAATGCCTCTTGCCTCACTTTGATAAGACAATAGGAAGAAATATAGAAGATAAGGACCAAAATCTAGAAGGTGTAGGAAAAAACAGAGACAGTGAGTAATATGATTGAAGATAAGCAAATAATTTGTGAACATAACTAAAAATATATAGAAGGGTTTGAAAAAATATGAATGGTGAGGTAAAAATAATGTGCAAGATAATTAAAATGTATATAGAAGGTAAGGACAAAAATGTAAAAGTATTAGAAAAATATATAGATAGTGTAATAAAAAGAGAGAGATGGTGAGGAAAAAATTATTGAAGATAAGCAAGGAAATAGAGAAGGTAAGAAAAAAATATGAAAGGTTTAAAGGAAAAATGATTCATAGTAAGAAAAATTATGGAGGTCACATAGCCTGTCTATCCTAAAGTGTATAAAAACAACATTGAATTCACCTTGTGGTCTTCACTCATGGTTTCTTCGTTTGTGATTTTAGAGCCTATAGTAATAGTCTTCAAAATATCCCTGATTTAGGCACAATAACACTTGATTACAAGTCTAGCAATAGTAGCTATACTTAAAGCCCTCACATGTTACGCATAGATGCTTCAATCGACTTCAAATTGGCATATGGGGGTATAGATCTTCTTCATCTATGTGAGTTCCTTGGCCACACGAATTTTGTATAAGAACATCACACAAATCAGCCTTGAATTGGAAGTGAATAATAGATTTCTTTTCATGCTGACATTGACGCAAGAGCCCTAGGTGGATTACATACATATTGATGAGTGTTATATCTAATAAGAAGTAAAAAACTTGATGCCAGAGTCATTGCAAGAAACACCGGTTCTATTCTCTGTCACAATTGGAGTGACGTTATCTTCCAATGTAACTTTTGAATCCCAAGTCCTAAAAATTTGAAATTTGAAATGGAAATGTCTAACTTGATGGTCATTAAATCCCTTATTTTTTTTAAATATATATTTTTAAATACTTAAAAGTCAATTTTGTTAATTTGTTACATTTGAGATTTAGAGTTTTCACTACATTCAAAGTATCCAAATTGAATGATTTAGAGCTGAAATATTGGTAGTCAATTCCCACACTAGGTGAACATATGCCTACCAATGGGTATCTAAAAAAATTATTTTATGCCCTATAAGTCCATGCAAATAGGGCTCCTTTGCACAAGCACTTCTGAACATTGAAGAAGGTGTCAACTTCATTTTTGGTGAAATTTGATCACCCATCAACTCCTCTCAAATGGCCAATTTTTCAATTTTTTTCATTCATGATTTTCTATTTATTATTAATTTATACCTCATTGTTTTTATTTTATGTGACAATCTATCTTTTTTCTTGTAGTACTGTTTCAATACTCACAAGTAGTCCATAGTACTTGCAACAATACTTTTATTCGTTGATTTTTTCAATCAATGGCTGAGATTGTTCTGCTATGTAGTACTCCCAATACTCATAGTATTTTGATGTTGAAATGCAAATTTTGCTAAAACGCTACATAAAGTGAATGGTGTTTTTCGCAATGACTTGCCACCACTTGCACTAGAAGAAAAACATATCCACCACAACTGTGTCAGGACTCACAATTCAAAGTTGAATTACTGTCAATGCTCCCCGATTCACGAGCATGAAATGCCAAATTAACTCAAGCAACCATTCAATCTATAGACCCATTTACCAACACAGTTCACCACAAGTATTCTCTATCTTCTTTATAATCCGAAATATAATAGTTGCAATAAGTAGGAACAATTGATGGTATTGACAAAATGAGACGTGAGGGACAAGTTCCCCTCACGGAGCTTAAATGAGCATGAAGACATATCAACCCTAACTTCCCCAACTACTAACCGTCCACTTGTTACAACCGGGTCGTAACATTATCCCCCTCTTAAGTTCGGCGCAGATGGATGTTGACGGTGAAAATCTCGTACCGCATTTGGTGCATTTTGTAAATATTTTGCAAGCTCCCACGAGTTTTGTTCAAGTCTATAGCCTGCCTACAAAACTAGATATTGTAGCTTTTTCCAGCATCCAAACAATCTAGAGTCTAACACTTGAGCGACCTCCCATTCAATGTCACCCTCTGGAGTTATAATGGGGGGAGGGGGCTTCTTTTTCCGGCCAACAATTGTATCCCGGTGATATTTTTCGAGCAAAGACACATGAAACACATCATGAATGTATAGGGTCCTCGGTAATTTTAAACGATAAACAAAGTTAGAGAGTTTAGCTAAAATTGGAAATGGTCCCAAGTATTTTGATGTTAATTTGCGTAATAGAGCCGTGGTGGCAATATTGTCATGCCAGAGTAGTATTTTGTCCCCAACCTCAAAAGTCTGATGCAGATGAGAAGTACCATTATATCTCTTTTTTGCATAATCCCCTGCAATTTTTATCATAGTCTTTACCTCTTCATGAATTTCTTGCAAATATTGAATCCGGTCCTCCGTAGTCGGTATTGTTGATGTAGACGGAGTCATGAATGACATTGAAGGATGATAGCCATACGTTGCATAAAATAGGGACAAACTGGTAGTAGAATGAATAGCGTTGTTATAAGTGAATTCGGCTATGGGTACTAAGTCAGCCCAATCATCTTGCTACCTAGTGGTGAACATATGTAGAAACTACTCCAGGATTTGATTAACACGCTCCGTCTGTCCATTTGATTGAGGATGAAAGACCGTTGTCAGAGAAGGTCGAATGTGTAACAGCTCATATAGTCTTTTCATAAATTTGGAGACAAAGACAGAACCACGGTTGGAAATAATCTCATTGGGAAGTCCATGATCCTTCCATACATGTTGGGGATACAAGTTGGCCATCCCACTCGAGTCAATGGCCTCATTGGTTGGAATGAAATGCACAAGCTTACACTACTAGAAAATTTCGTTTTTCTGTTGTTTTGGTCGCGTTGATCCGGTCAAAATTTGACAGAAATTTGTTGAAATCAACAAATTTCTGTCAAATTTTGACCGGATCAACGCGACCAAAACAACAGAAAAACGAAATTTTCTAGTAGTGTTAGTATTTTTATCCACCACCAAAATTGCATCGTAGCCATTACTATTGGGTAGTTTTACTATGAAGTCGGTCGTAACCCGCTTCCATGGAGCCTCTGTGGCTGGAATAGGTTGTAATAGCCCATAGGGCGCATGATGTGAAGGCTTGGATCTTTGGCATGTGTCACAGCCATCCACATAGTGATGTACATACCTCCACAACGTTGACCAATAGAATGCCCTGGCCACTAAATCCAATGTTTTTGCTTGGCCTTGGTGTTCTGCGGTTGGGGCATCGTGACTTGACCTTAAAATTCATCATTTAAGTTCATCATCATCTGGAATTATGACCATATTTTGAAACCAAGCATACCTTTATGAAACTTGGAATCGCCGTAGCACTCCCATTGGGGCCCGCTTTGCTTCATTATCAAAATATGCTATAATTGGCTGAAGTGATGAATCCTCTTTGATTGCAAGATGAACTCGCTCCAAAATCTAATTGTCAGTTCAAATTGGCTTGCACGTTTCTAAAGCTACCAATTTTAACAACCTTGGTTGTTGTGCCTCCCCCTTAGTAACGTTAGGTCGCTTAGAGGGAGCGTTAGCACTTGTATTCATTGACCCTAGCCGGTGTTGAGTAATAAAATGAAAAGTCAATAATAATTTCAACCATTGAGCTTGTTGGCGATTAAGCTGCTTGGTGGTAAGAAAGTACTCCAAATTTTTGTGGTAAAAAATTACCCGAATCTCATGTGGGGAACCTTCCAAATAGACCCTCCAATCTTTGAATGCATGAACAATATTTAAAAGTTCTTTGTTGTAGATGTCATAATTCTGTTCCGTTGGAGACATCTTGGAACTACAATATGCATACGGATGAAGATGCCCATCAACCCTATATTGCGATAGGACTCCTCCTGTCGCAGTATTGGATGCATCCATCTTGACAATAAAAGGCTTTTGAAAATCCGGATGCAATAACACCGATGCCTGACAAAACCGATCCTAGAGCTCCTTGAATGCCTCATTAGCTTATTGGGTCCATTGGAATGATTGAGCTTTCCGGATCAAGGCTGTAAGTGGAAGTGCAATGCGGGAGTAATTACATATAAAATGTTGATAAAAATTTGTGAAGCCCAAAAATGATTGAACCTCCTTGACATTCCTCGGAATTGTCCATTCTTTAATAATTTGGACCTTATCCCCACACATCTCCAACCCTTGGGCAGAGACCACCATGTCCAAGAATTCTATGGACATACGGTGGAATTCACACTTAGAAGCTTTAACATAAAGACCATATGTTTTAAGTCGTAAAAAAACATCTCTTACCACTTATTGATGTTCTTCCATATTCTTTGAAAATATTAAAATGTCGTCCAGGTAAATCACCACGGATAGGTTCAATAAATCTCCAAAAATACTTTGCATGTGGGCCTGGAATTGAGCCGGCGCGTTTGTAAGCCCAAACGGCATTACAAAGTATTCAAATAACCCATAGCGGGTCTTAAAGGCCGTCTTGAATTCATGGCCCGCCGTCATCCGTATCCGGTGATAGGCCTACCGTACATCCAATTTAGTAAAGATGGTGGCCCCCACCAATCGGTCTGTAAGTTCTAGGATTAATGGTAGAGGGTAGAGATTTTTTATTGTTACCTTATTAAGATTCTGGTAATCCATGTATACTCAGATCGACCCATCATTTTTCCGAGCAAAGACGATTGGAGCCGAAACTGGGGACGTGGACCTTCAAATCCACCCTTTACCCAAGTTTTCATCCAGATATCTTCGCAACTCTTCTAGCTCTACCGGTGACATGGGTCGTAACCCGGTGTTCTTGGGCTCTTGACCTTCTTTAAATTCAATTTTCATGTTTGAAACTCCGTGATTGGGCAACTTATTCGATGACTCTTCACTAGACACTTCTTGCAAATCCCTATATTCTACTGGGATTGAATCCCCTTTTGGACCGTCACCAGTCATCTCCGATATAAATAGCGTATATACCTCTGCATCCCTTGTTGACAACCTAAAAGCTGCAGCGGATACCATAGCATACCTTGGAGCGGTCAGTGGAGACCCTTGCCCTCCAAAGGAACTATTCAAAGTATTTCCGACTTAGTTGTTTTTGCCTAGCGAGTTACATAAATTTGGTGTTGATGGACTACACTCCATTTTTCTTTTTAATTGGAATAATGGAAATTCTTGGACGACCCTCACATCACCCAATATAGCTTCGTGAACCTCTTCCGGAGGTGGCAAGCAATTTTGATGGCAATATGAAGAATCAAAATGTACCTGCTTTTGTGACCATTGGATATTCAAATCATGCCATATGAGCTATGGTGTGCCCAGGATGCACGGATATCACCCAGTATTAGTAATATCTGCCATTTACACCTCTTAATGATTCTCTATTTGTAATGCAATGGTAGCCTCCTGGGTGATGAGTCCAGAATTGATCATCCTGCCATCAATGACTCTCACCTCTCTTGGCCTCTTCTTTTGATGAATCTTTGCCTGACACTCTTTGGCAAAATTTGGATGTATAAAAATTCTTGTTGTGCCCGAATCCAAGAGTGTCACAGTGGGTACCAATTAATTTGAGATTCCAACATTAAATGGCTTCTGGATCTGTCAACGCTTACAAATACGATGGTCCCATGAAAGAATCAATCCCTTCTTCCTCTGCGAATCCTCCCAAACCAACTGCTCTCTGGATTCCTCCCTGTTGTGTAGGGGTTGGAGCTTGTTCTACTTCTGCTTGTTCGTAATTATCCTAATGATCTCCGACCCTGTCCTACCCCAACATTATTGTTGCTGCTATCTGAGGCGCGCTTGGATATTGATGCTACATTCTCAGTCTTGAGCTTCGTCTTTATTTGGCTCCTCTGTTTCAATTTCTTCCTTCCCAATAGTTGATAGTGACAGTGGTTTCGAAAGGTTTATTGGGCATTTTGAACGAATATGCCCAATTTTTCCACAACCCTAGCATCTTCCTTATTTTTGATACTTCGAACACTCGGCGGCCATCTTCGCTAAAGCTGCAGTTCTTTAAATAGCATCGATCTCTATGGGTACTGGTCCCAAAGTACTCGGAGCTCTCAAAGTTGCTTAAAATCGTCCAATGTGATCTCATGGATTGAAAGAACTTGAAGAGTGGCAACTTTGGCGCCGAGAACACAGTCGCTCATTGATCCTCAACGCCATTGCCATCCAATTGTGAAGCTTTTGGAGTTGCTGCTCTGCCATGGCAATAGAATCTAGAATCTCATCTTTGAACCTTCTTCAAAACCGTTGTCAGGGTCAGAGGGGTCTACTTTGGAAATACGCGGGATATTTGGCTGCAACTGAAAATGACGAGTTTAGAAGAAGGAAAAAGAAGCAAGATGTCCTAAATCCAATCTTGTTTTCAAAACACAGAACAATCTAAACTACCAACCTTGTTTGCATTTAAGACCCAAGGCATCCAGTAGTATCCAATGCCGATTAGGCTTACAAGCCTCGTTGGTATCTACACCCAGCCCAAAGCCTAAAATACAAACACTTCCAAGTAGTTTTGATGACTACTTGGATACTTGCAACTATCTACAAGGTAAGGGCAATCTGCACCTGAACTTGCATCACCACCAAACCTTATGATCTGTTGGTCATCACTTCAGCCTCACCACAAGGGGAAACTAACACCGCCCACTTGGTGCACACTCAATGGTCTCGCCGATCATTAACCCGACTTCACCACCACGATACAACTAAAAATTGAAAACGCCTATCCACAAACACAAAATGGGACAAAGTCCGCCATGGGGAAGGTACCAAGACAAAAAACAAGAAATTCACACTAGATCCTCTTCCCCAAACAACACTTAAGCAAGAAAATGAAAGCAAATAGGATGCACCAAATGCATCCACCTGCAAATCTCACCCAAACTCTCCAAATAGAAAGGTATTAAACCTTTCTTCACTCAAACTCTCATATCTTTCTATAAAATGCTTCAAATACTTTGAGAAATTAGTCTTTAGAAAGCTAAAGAAGACTACTCTAATGCTTCCAAATTTCAAAGAGAAAGGTGAAAACTACAAATCACAGTGGTCGCTCGAATCTCTACCCCTCTTTAACTAGATGGCAGCAGACCTCCTTCCACTCATTCGCTTATAAATTTTTACTCACAACTCCAAATCAAGAAAGAATAATCTTTTTGGAAGCAAAATAACTTCAGAAGCAAACTCTCAAAATTTCATTGCAAAACTCGAAGTACATCAAAAATTATGACTCCTCGAAGTCATGGGTATCTAATTCCTCTTTCCTACACACAAACCCGACTGGGCAAAGGAAAGATGGGACCTACCTACCAAATAAACCTTAGAATAAGTGGGGCAATCCATGTTCAATCAACATGGGTCTCAAAATCTTCATTAGTCATAGGAAAGACCTTCTAGAAGGTTCATCTCACCTCCAAAGGCCCAAACTACTACCAAACTTAAATTTCAGTAGGTAAATCTTGTTCAAACCTCTATCCTTTGATTTTAGACATATAGATGAATTATAAAATATGAAATGATCACTATACTAAAATAAAAGCCAAACAAAAGTAAAAATTGAAGTCGAAGAAGAATACTACTCCATTTGCAAGAACTTTAGAATGCGCCGAACGGTAGCAGTTACACAATTTGCACATTCAACCTTTGTTAAAGAATTCACTGGCTCTTTCAACCAATGTTGATGGCTAGGACTTCTTCTAATCGGCTTAACCATACAATAGTATTGTTCTTCATTAAGTCCCTCAAAATTACTTTCGAAAATCACATCTTGAGTGCCTGGTTTAACACAACCGACTTGAAGCAAAATCACCAAAGCACGGGCATTTCTTTGAAGATTGACGTGCCAACGCTGCTCCACACGAGGTTGTTTCAACGGCCGAGAAGATCCACCTTCCTTTCGTAGACAAACTTGCCATGGTATTGGTTGGGTTGGTTGATCCGGTAGTTGAGATAAAGAAAGCTCCAGTTCCGCTTTTGGTTGAGACTCGGGATCTTGCGACTCCATAAAAACCCTCATGTTTGACATTTGGAAATCAAACTCCACAATGGATCACTCTATAGGTTCAAGAAGACTAACTCGAATTGATGAAGCTAATTCAAAGTTGAACTTTTTATATCATTCACTATCAGATATAAACATCACCTTGAAGCTATTGGAAGCGTCATCAATAAGTTTCTTCTCTCTGAATCATAAAATCTCATTATAATAATGTATTGATGTATATTTATATTATATACAAATTCGCAATACGACACCATGCCACTAAACTGGCCTCATTCTAATCAACATGTATCGCGTGCTCATTAAATGTTGAAATGTAAGTCGACACCAATCCTGTTTGCCAAATTCTCCCAAAGCGATCCTCCATACTGCTCCTTTGATCAACTTCCTTATAAACTGCAATTACCGCCTCTCGAAAAGTGTCATAATTTATCAACAACTCATGATGACATCTCTCATCGAGTGCCTGCAAGATTGGCATTGTCCAACTTTGAGTGGCTCCAGTTATATATGACAAAACATATGCGACTTTGTCCTCATTTGATTGATATGTTCATGGTTTGCCACGAAATACTAATCGAAGCTGGGCGAACCAACAGTAAATTTCTCCTCCCTTCTTCCCGGAGAACTTATCCGATGATGCCACTTTCGACTCTCGATTGCCCATATTGGATCCCTTGAAGTCACAATCATTTCCTCGTGTGGTCATTGAAGGTGATGTAGGCGGTGGAGGTGCAATTGCTAATTTGGAGATCTATTGTACCAGATGTAGAACAGCCGCTTGGAATACTGACTAAATTTGTTGCTATATAAAAACGGTCCATTTTGATCCTGCACCTTCCATTTTTAGTGGTCGTCCACTTGTGGATGCTCCATCACAGTCCATATCGCAGACGCAACAACCCTCAGTAATCCATCACCAACACGCTCGTCCTGGTCTAGATCGTATACTCCTCCTTGCAGCCATTCCGTGCTGCCGTAGGCCCTCAATAATCATTACATAGCAAATATCCGAGCATCATGACATGGTTTCTTGATCCCAATCTTCCTCTCGATTCCCTCCCCAATTCCCTCTGACAACATCCAAGCTCTTTGACATCCAATTCTCAATTTGAGAAATCAACCACCTTCCACAACCAATAATTCAAACTTTGGGACACCTAAATCCACTGGCTATCCTCACTCAGCACTCATAATTGCTACATGCAAGCTTAGCGTCAATGAACTAAAACATGCAAAGAATTGAACTGAAGGGTGGACAATATGGAGATGTCTCATAATGTTAGGACTCGCAATTCAAAGTTGAATTACTTTCAATGCTCCTCGATTCACGAGCATGAAATACCAAATTAACTCAAGCAACCATCCAATCTATAAACCCATAGTTCACCACAAGTATTCTCTATCTTCTTTATAATCCAAAATACAATAGTTGCAATAAGTAGAAACAATTGATGGTATTAACAAAATGAGACGTGAGGGACAAGTTCCCCTCACGAAGCTTAAATGAGCACAAAGACATACCAACCCTAACTTCCGCTCCACTTGTTACAACCAGGTTGTAACAAACTAGCTAAAATGCAACTAAGTGTCCTATACAACTATCTTGTAATTGTAGCCCTCTCTATTTTCGTCAAATTTTTACGTCATTGTTTGATGTCATTGCTTTACATCATTATTACAATGTTTTAGTTGCAAAGTAGTTATAGAATAAAGTGACTACATTGTTTTAGTTGCAAAGTAGTTGTAGAATGAAGTGTAAGATTATGAGAGTTGTAATAGAGTTCAAATCTAGAATGAATGTGAGTTCTTCTCCATCCAATATATAATACAATTGACTCTATGATATCCACTATGTTGATTTGCAGTCACAAAAAATGACTAGGAAATAAGTGCAACTATAAAATGATAGTAGTCGTTTTGTAGTTGGTATGTAGTCATTTCTTAATTGTTTCCAAGTTGTTTTGTAGTTGTTTAGTAGTCAGTTCCTAGTTGTTTCCAAATCATTTTCTAATTGTCTTATATTAATTGTTCCATATCAATTGTCAGGAGTACCATTAGGTTGAACATATAAAACTTATAAGTAGTGTATCCTTATATAATGAATTTTGATAATAGAATTTTAAGGTTTCTACAGTTTGTAGATTTTTACATTTTATAGATTTTTACAATTTGTAGATTTTGAAATTTACAAGTCACAAACAAGTTGCAATGAAGTCACTAATAAGTTGCAAATGAGTCACAAACAAGTCACAATGAAGTCACTAACAATTCGCAAACAAGTCATAGATGAGTCATAGATGAGTCACAGACAAGTCACAATGAAGTTACAAATGAGTTGTAAACGAGTTATACATTAGTTGCAAATGAGTTGTCAATGAGTTGTACAAATCACCAATTGAGTAATCAATATTATATACCACATAAGCAACTACATTATAAAGCGTATTGATGAAATTCTAAGTAAGTATTGACGAATGAGCGATTATAACTATAGTACAACTAGAAAACTTTTTTATAATGATTAAGGAACTCCAAATTCTCACCATTTACAAATGTTTGATGCAACTCAAAAAACAGTTGTTCTTTGTAGTTGCAAACCTCTTCATTTTCTTCTAATGTTGTATGACTTTGTTTGGCTAGAGTAAGTTTCTCTAAGTTAGTCCACCACATCATCCCCCTTCATGTGAGTGGAATACTCTAAATGCATAGGGGAGAGTTGGATTCAATCCCTTCTTGCCCCATTTCTACGAGGAACTATGGATACATATACATATGGAAATTCAATAGATAGTGCATAAGTGGCAATGAAGAGAATTGGACATTTGTCCTTCTATAATACTCATGTAATGCTAGGAGATTCATGCATTTTTCATAGTAATTTACCTTAAAGAGAATTGGTCCAATTTCAAACCACATTCAATTTCATCTACAGGTCCACCTTGATTAGACCTCATAGTCCTAGTGGCATAAATTTGTAGTGTGGCCAACTTTGTAAATAATCCAATGCTAGAGAAGTAGTTGTCCATGAAAACATGTTTCTTTCTCTTTTGACCATTCAATAATTTCATCACTACATTGTGCACTACATTTGCTTCCTTATAATATACTGGAATTTCTTGTACTTCATTTTGATTGGCCCCACAATTAATAGATTTTGAAGTTGAAAACATATTTTTAATAATGAGTCCACTAAGCACCAAATCTTTATACCTCACTTTTGTGACTTCTTAGGCATATATTGTCTAAGAAGATAATATAAGCTTTTGTATAGTATCATCATTTTGTCTATAATAAGATATATGCCCAAAGTTTACTTACATTTAAAACTATCTCTAATGTCATATCCAAGCCACCGTGTTTGACCCATCTTGTTATAACTAGGTATATCTCTTTCTCTAGCATAGCTAGATTGGTGTTGGTCACATGTAGACATCTTGTTATTGCTTCAAACTTCACCCCTAGACATAATTTTAGAAAGTCAAAGACAATAAAATAAAGAGACTTCATTGCTCCAATATGTCCTTGTGTTTGGTTGTTTTTTCAATCTCATAAAGATGTGAGCTACTAGATAAGACTTCAAAGTTTGATTTGTTAGAGACAACCATCATTCTCCCCCCTTATTTTGTCATGCTCATCAAGTATGGTTGCATAACAATTACTCTCTACCACTATTTTATGAAAAAGAGTGTAAGGCCAAAATAATAAATTTAATTGCATAAAAGTTGGCATTGTATTTAAAACTCTTATAGGTTCTCATACACCTACAAATACTTTGGGTTTTGGAAAAAGGTAAAATTGGATCATGAACATGTTGAGTCACAGAATCTATGCTTCATATTATATGGATTGTCAAAGTCCCTTTGATCACTACTTTCATCTTCCTTTTATGGCTACTTGCTTTGAGACAAATTACTCAACATTGGAGCACAATAGTTGCCTTTTTCTTGAACTTTTCCTCTCTTGTGCAAACTTAAGAGGGTTGACATATACCTTAGAGGTTGGTATGTTGCCACTACAAAGGAATGTTGTCATTTTCTATCAATTTGGATGTTTTTTCTATCAATTTTTTGTCAATTCGGACATTTTTTTTGTCAATTCAAACACGGTCTATCAATTTGGATGTGTCAATTAGGACACTTTTTTCTTGTAGTGCGCATAGGATTTGGAAAACAAGATCTACCCTCATGGAAATTGTTGCAATCCTCATTCATCCAACTAGGTTCTAAGTTGGGTACACCCAAAATCACACCTTGCCTAAAATTGCCATTATCACTCTATGTATATCTCCAAACTCAATATGTACATATGTTGAAGAAATGATTGTAGAACATCTACTAGAAGAAGGTTTTATCCTTCCTAACTTTTGCATACAATCTCCAAATGTCACGTTCTTTATTGCATTTGAACCTCTTTTTAATTGCCAACAAGAAAATATGAAAATATGATCAAATTTAAAAACCTAATTACCTTGAGCAGGCATTGTAGCTAGCCAAAGGTTGTGGTTTTAAAGTTGTCTTATGGCCTCTGCCTCCCTAGCGTAATCTCCTTTTGATCTTAAATCATTGTCTATTATAGATTTTTGCATCTCTACCAACTCTGTTACTTGCTTTCCAATCACATTTGCCTTGCTAGCCATAGCATGTGGTCTTGTTTTCACCATACAATATCCATCTCCTTCATCATAAACTTGATGTCATGCAACTATTCATGTATTTGGACTTCACGTGAATCCGCTACTCCCTCATTGATGGGTGGTTTCTCCATCTTGGTATTTGTTCACTACAAGAAAACATGTCCTAAATGACAGAAATTGGTCCTAAATGACAAAAATCAGCCCCTCCTAATTGACTGAAAATTGACAGTTTTTTGTCAATTTGGACAATTTTCTGTCAATTCGGACAGTCTTTTGTCCTAATTGACAAAAACTTGTCAAATTTCTGTCATTTAGGAGGGGCTGATTTTTGTCATTTAGGACACATTTCTCTTGTAGTGGTTACTCCAAGCATATGCACTTCCATTCTCCCTCTCATACTGCAACTTGTTTTTCTTACGATATTTGGTGAATAAAAAGTTCTATGAATATATTGTACAATTGTGCAATTTCCTGCTCTGTTTGGGGTCTTGTTTTGCCTCCCCTAAATCCATTCACTATGTCTCGAAGGGAGATATTCCTTTACAAGCTACAAAAAAAATGTAGAAGGTAAATCATCTTCCCATTCATGTTAATCATTTTGTTTTAGACACATATAAGTAAAAGCCGATTTGTGCTTTGTAGAAACACAATGTGAAGTTATACTTGCCAAACCTAGCTACACTTGTTCTTTTATGAACAAATGGATATCCAGATTAATTTTTCACCATTGCCACCCCCCAAAGCAATGTGTAGCTTGCCTATAGAAGTGATGATGTCTAATAGTTACTTTGTTGTAGATTGGCAAGTCATTTCAAATTCCCTCTTGAGACAAGCAAGGAGCACAAGTTTGTCAAGTCTAGTAATTTCACCACTCTACTATCTTGCAATGTAGATGCTCGTTCCTTCTTTGTAACAAGTTGCAATAGCTAATTTCCAACAAATAAACCTTCTACAGATTTAACAATACAATGGTTGGTTATCTCCAATGACCACTATGAAGCTCTAATGCTAGTCCCCACAATATAGAAAAGATCAACTAACTGCAAACCCTCATGGCAATGTGATATGGTAGTGTGCTATAAAATGAACCATCTCCTTCAAATGAAACCTAGCTTTAGGGGTAGAATGGAGATGAGATGATCCTTGAATGAACCACTTTAGCAATTGAATGCATTTGGTAAAATTTATTTTCTTATTGCAAGAGCCAATCATAGTTTTTGAATTTGCACATCTCTTTACAAGTTGCAAGTGGATGGATTTTGGAAGACCTACAATTACAAATAGGTGCCTATGTCATCAATCTTTGAAAATTTATAAGTAATTCAAAAATGCTTAGAAAAATACAAAATCACTTGTGTTAAGTTCCATATCTATTTTTCTCTCTATGAAAAATGATATAAAAATACTTTTATCCACAAAAACCTATGAAAAAGGTGAACTGGCCCTTCAATGGTCACTTTTAGAGCATACTTCCTTAGTGAGCATTCAGGAGGCAAGTCTTTAATTTGCTTCTATCTGCCACTCCCCCTTTTGACCACAAATTAGGTAAGTCATCCCGAGCACTTCCATCTTTGCAATCTTGCTTCTCTTCCCATACCAATTCAAATTTATGAAGTCATCGATGTCAGACTTGGCACTTAACCCTTCAAATTTGCCAAAACAATTCTCGTCCATTTGGATACCAAGTATAGCATTCATTGACATTTGGAGTCATTGTCAATAGATTGCATGGTTTCAATATTATTGAATGTTGGAGAGCGTAGTTTGAATTCTATGGGGATTGTTTTGACATGAGGAATGCAACTTCCAAAGAAATGGGGACTGTTCTTTTTTGTTTCTTTATTTTTTTCAACTTTGTGAAGCTAGGGTGGAATAATGTTATGATTTATTGCTTTTTGACAATTCTTTGTTATTACAAGTGGGTGCATTGGGTACATCCAAGATTTAGATGAGATTTGTAAAGTGAAAAATTGTAGTAGGAGTTTCTGTAAATCTTGTCTTGAAAACAAAATTGATGTCCACAAATAGAGAAATTAGCCATGGAGAAATTGGTGTAATGTTGTATCAGAAGGTGATACAATTGTTATTTTGCACAAGAATATCTTCTAATTTATTGTGTCATAAATTTCATTTTGTAGTAGTATTCTTATATTGATGAACAATAATAATTGCATATTAGAATTTAAAAAATTATGTTGTATTTTTGTATTGTCATTTGAAAATTTAGTTTTAAGTGTAAAGGTATGTACAAACCTAGCGTTAGGAAGGAGGGGCCATTGAAAGATAAAGTAGGGGAGAATTGGTTGGAAAATATTTTAAAAATTTGGCTTGTGAAGGAAATGTTTATGGAAGACGCTTGTTGTCAGTTTTGTAGGACATGGTCATGGGGGTGTTCAAAATGGATTGGTAACTTTAGTTCATTGACAAAAAGCACCAAGGACGGAGGCTACGTAGTAGTGGTCAGTCACAATACAACGGCAATCATAATTTATGAGTGGGCCCTGAAGGGTCTCATTAGAGCCATTGTTCATTCGTATTCAGCTCCTCTACCTCTACACAATTCCTTGGCACAAGTTTTTCAATTTCTTCTACACTAAATGATGTGTTCATTTTTCCCTTCTCTGTATGTTGGTACACTTTGCCCACTCAATTGTTCATTTTCCAAATGACCACCGTTGCATTGAATTGGTAATGGCTAGCGTGCAAGTTGCTTGAATTGCAGCATTGGACATTTGAGCAAAGTAGATGCCGTGTAGTGCAATGAAGGTTTTGGTTTAGGGTTCCCAAGTAGGGTTGAAGTAGCTCATAGGTGGACAATGTGCGATTCATTACTAGAAAATTCAGATTTTTTGTTGATTTGGACGTGTTGATCATCAACACTTTTCTGTTGAGTTGGACAGCAATTTGTTGATTTGGACAAAAATCAACAGAAAAGTGTTGATGATCAACACATCCAAATCAACAAAAAATCTGAATTTTCTAATAATGATTGCAGTGACAACGTCAGACAGATACTTCTCTTGCCATCTATGGTTTTTTCCTTCCATGAGCAGTGCATTTTGCCCTAAAGTGGTAATCACAGCCTTTGTATCCACTAATGCTGTATGTTATTTGTTTCAAGTTCTGACGGCCACGATTGCGTTGTATTGGGGCCAAAGAACAAATTTCTAGAACAATGACATTGGATGTCAGAATAGAATAGGCACTGTAAAGTGCAAACAAGGTGCCAATTTAGGGTTTAGAAGCAGGGCTGAGACAACTCGTGATTGGAAAACGAGCAACTGTAGCATGAACGTGAAACCGATACTTATACTAGCATCTATGTGTTTTTCCCTTCCATGCGTAGTGCTTTCAATTGTAAAGTGATCATTGCTGCCACTATGTCTGCAAATATTATATTGTTTGTTTGGCCATTTTTGTGAAATGCGGTAACTTTGTGCATACGGATTACTTTCAATGCAATAATGACTGAAGTAGTAACTACTTGCACAATTGCACATTGTGTTGCCCATTTCCAATGGAGAACTTCATTGACTTGCCATCCTTTGGTTTCGAAAACCTGCCCAACAGACAAAATGCTTTTTTTTTAAAGGTACAGCAAGCCTTCCTTGATCCTGTCATTCTTGTGCTTCTGTCTATCCATTATCCTTCAATTTGTTTGTTTTTGTGAAGTACTACTCCTCTTCTCTGGTTGATTTCTTGCTATTTATAAGTTTGTACCATCTATTGTTGTTCATTGTCTTTTTCCAATGCCTTCAGCCGTTCTATATTTTGACTCTGTTCTTGGTGTTCCAACAAAGAAAATGGATTTCTACAACAATGCTGCCAATAGTGTTCCTTTCATTTGCTCACTACTTCTCTTGTTTTTGTCTATCCATTAGTAATTGCAGCTCTAAACAGAACAGGATTCCAATAAAGACAGCAATACTAATGCCATAGCCTTCTTCGACATGCTCGACAACTCCACAACACCTACTGAGATTGTCACTCATGCTGCTCTTCATTCTTGGCGCTTGTAGAATTATCGTGATATTTTGTATGGGGACTTGGGATACTAGGTCAAGCCTAGGTCGACCACTTGGTTTTCTAGGTTCCTTTTGGATCAATACAATCATCACAAATGGGTGAAGATGTTCCATCTCTCCAAAGCTTTTGTTTTCTCATTGGCTGAGCTTCTTTGACCTTCAATTTAGCGGTAGGACACTAAGTACCGCTTCTCCATCTTTCATGTCGTGAGAGTTGTTTGTACTCTCTTTAAATGAACTTATGGTACAAGCTTGTTGATATGCAGTGAAATATTTGCCGTGGGGAGAAGTTCTGTGTCTTTGCTTCTTCAAGATGTTGTCTACACCATTAATAATATCATGCATTCTAAAATCTCGTGGCCTCATGGTGACTACTTATTTGAAATAAAACACAACTCCAACCAGCTTTGCGGTTTATTTGGAGTAGTCGGATCTATCATGGTACACATGTTCCTATTTCAAAACCAAAGTTTGGTCTTGCTGATTATTACTATTTCAAGTCAAGAGATTATACTTTAAACAATATATCAAGCAGTTGTTGATAGTAACAAAAAATTCTTGAACTTGTTCCTTGGCATGCTGGGTTCCACGAACAATTCGAGAATACTTTGAAGATCCTCTCTTTACAATAAGGGCTTGCACAGTAATCTATGGGATGATAGAATTCAATTTCAAGGTTTTACGCCTTATGTGTTTGGTGATTTGGAATATCCCCTTCTTCCATGGCTTATGGTACCTCACTGTAGCCACAGAAACCTACCTGTTGCTAATGCTTTGTTCAATGCAAGACTGTGGAGGGGACATAAAGTAGTGGAAAATGCATTCACATTGTTCAAACAAAGTTTTTGTGAGCTACTGCTGAAGTCAAATTTGCATGTCACTTTCATTTCGGATGTGATCATGTTTTGTGCAATTCTACACAATTTCATGCTGTGGTAGTCATATGCGGACATAGAATGCTTGCTCAATGTTCTTTGCATTGAGGGATTCAACAGTGATCTATCAACTGAGAACACTGTCACAAGCGATGAGATTGACAATAACATTGATGAAGCTAACATGGATTAGGTTGCATTGATGCGAAGAGACCTTGGCATGTACCTTGCTATACAACGAATTAGGTCACTTAATGAAGTGCAGGTATTGTCTTATATAACACACATGTTCTTTACAAAAATATACATTCTTTATTTCCTTCTTTTCTATTTACAAGCAAAATTGTCGAGAAAATTATATTGGAACATCTTCATTACTAGTAGAAGTACAAATCTATATTATTCAACAAAACTGTACAATGACTTTGTCTTGTGCTTGAAGCAGACCCAGTAATTGCAAAGGCAAGTGATGAGTTATTGCTACGGCTCTTCGAAGTTCTCAACATCTCTAGCGACAATTGCTTTCAGGGACAGTGGATAATGTAGCATAATGTCAATAGACACTTGTACAAGTAGAGTCGGTACCACTATTGGCTTCGCTTCCTACAATTTTGATCTCATAGCGTATAGTCCTACAATTAGAGCTGCAATTAGGTTCGAAAGGCACTATATCACCTCCCCTTGCTTAACGATTGCATATTTTGCATTGTCATTGGCTAATGTTGCATTCTCATATAGTCATTGGTCTAGCAATTTCTAGTACTCCATTTGCTCTGAAAAATATGCAATTGCACTTGCATTTTGTCTATTGTAGCTCTCTATTTGAATCAGCCATATTCTTCATTTGATTTGCCATTGTGGTACTTTTAGCTTTGGTGGCCTCTACAATGACAATGTATCTAGACAAGTTCTTCCATCTCACACTCGTGTTCCCAAGACATTGTCCTCTTGTGGAGCCATTGGTATCATTGGACAGAAGATTTGCGCAATGACACCTAAAGGTAGAGAAGAGAAACGCCGACTTGTAGGTGCATTGATAGGAGTCTTGCCACGTTTTTCACGTCCAAGTCCTCCTATAGGTGGTTGCTTCACAAGTATTGACAACAAGCCACTAGATGTGTACTTCGATGTTGCCTCCATCGTTATTGCAACATCCACGGCGTCCTCATTTTCAGAGTCACTGAAATTGTCTTTTCTTCTTTCTCGTTTGTCAGCAATTGGATGGTTGTAGTTCTTGTCCTCTCTTGCTTGCAAATCTCAATAGTGTGACAGATGCATGCTTGGGTGTCAACCATATCGACAATGAAGGCTATGGAAGATGTCCTCCAAAAGTGAACATGGGAGTCCCCTCTGCCTTCTTCTCAGCAATAGTCATGGTCCAGTAGTCCAATCCATTTGTCCTGCTTCACACAAGGAAGTCTGCCACGTGCTTGTACTCAGGTATTATCTAGTTCCACATACTTTTGCAAGCGGGACCATCTCTAGGACAAGGTGAGACTCCAACTCTCATTACCTGTGCACTAATGCAAAGTCACTTTGTAGAATCAGGATTCATCAAACAACGTCTAATTCTTCATTGAACAATTGTCATTTTGCTTCTATCAAAGCTAAGATTTCTTGAGGCAGCCAATTGGACCCTCAATCTTTTTTGGCTCATTTTGATGGGGTCAGAGAGTTTTCCATGCTGACTGTGGTGGTCGGCATTAGTGTTGGTGATGCAGAGGTGGCTTAGATGGCAATGGGACGAATTGGTTCACTAGAAGTCCCTACGCAACAACAACAATCTAGGTATTCAACTTGTGGCCATGAAGTCTCAATGCTATGGACCTATAGAAAATGTATAGCCAATGTGCAACAATTGTTCTATGAAAAGGTTTAGTATTTAACTGGTCAGTCTATGTTGAAGTTCATAGTAATGGCCCAGAACGTCCATGTGTACATTATGAAAATTCTCATCATTACAAGTGGATATGTGGGCTTCATTATGTTTGAACACAAATCTCTCTTCTAGTAGTACTCATCTTTTGATTTAAGAAATGAGGTACTCTGCAAATATTGAGGTGTTAGAGTGGTGGCTTGTAAGTATTTTATGAGTTGCTAGTACGAGAAACTTGTTATCAAACATGGATGGTCATCTTCTCTAGGTAGAATCTTACTGCACTCTAGTTTCTACAGATTCAACCTACTCTGTGATGGAAAAGTGTTCAAAAATTCATCAATGTACAATTTAAAATTGTATTACGATTGTTACAAGTTGTACAATATTAAAGAAGACATAGGAAATTGTATCTTAAGATTCATTCTACAGAAGAGACTTTGCTTTTTTATAAGATAGTTGTTTGACTGCAAACAAGAAAATCGTCACAATGTCCATGGTCCTAACGCTACATATTATTGATTTGTTGTTTTCTTTCTACTAGCAATACTTAGTGGACCATCAAAGTGAATTCATTTAGAGTGCTAGTCACGGCATTGTGACGAAGTGAATTTGAAAGATTAAGGTTAGAGAATAGTACTTGCAATTGCTATGCTAGCCACTTGAACATGGCAAAAGTTCTGTCAATGATCCATTTCCATGTACCTACACATAGAAATCATAAGGAATCAGTACTTCCAGCAATGACAACACAAGTAAAAGGAAATCAAGTTACTACGCCATGCATGCTATGCAATTGGAAGGCACGAACCTAATCACTATGAAAATTATGCAAATAGTATGAATTTGCCAAAACAAAAATCTTCTATTGCGCTCTACAATGCATCCATGAAGATCCTTTCCACAAAATTTATATGTTCAAAAACCTTTGTACTGCTCGTTGCAATTGTTGTTGTTTATTACACTACGTCAATGTTGTCACTATTCACTTCGATGGCATTCAACAATAGTTGTGTATACTTAGAAAATGCAGTACAACTTAATTACCCTCTAGGACTTCCATTAACAAGAACCAGCCAACAATGTCAGAAATCTATGTTTCATGAAGATTGAGGTCCTACTAAAAGTCTGCTATTGCTGCTTCCAATTAAAAAATTGGAACCACCGTCACCTAGAAAACCACCACTCTTTCATAGTTCCACATAAGCGTCCACGTAGAATCATCATTTTTTAATGCACGGTAGGACAAACAACCACTATGTTTTTCTTCTAGTATTGACCATAACTTTGACCTATAACGTCAAGTGTGGACTAGCCTTAAAAGACTAGTTGATGGCCAAAACTACGACCGTCCCTTTGCAATGCATGCACTAGAGTTGCTCCTGACGCCAAGATTGGAAGCTAAAGAAAAAAGAATGGGAACCTATTTTCCAACAATCTTGGACCCCTACCCTTAGCTCTATGCCTCCATTCTTAGGCAACATCCCAAAATTTCAACCACAATATAAATAGATATGTCCACATTGTTTTGAAAGGAAACAAAATTATTTCTCCCTTATGAATTTTTTTCTACCAATCAAAAAGGCACTAGAAAAAATTTGTGTTATTTTAGCTGATGTTTTTTTCAAACTAAATTCAACATAATTGTGTTGGAATAATGCAATTTTAGCATTATTATTAAATTTAACAGAAAACATCAGCTAAAATAACACAAATTTCTTCTAGCAAGGCTTGAAAATTATTATCCTCGACAGGTACTCCCTAGGCACCCATCTTCTAAAAAAATTTACCCAAAATATCAATTATTCTACAAGTGGTAGCTTGACCAAAAACGTGATGTTGTCAAAAAAGGTCAAGTTGGTACTTTAGGGGGTTACGGATCACTTTACACCTATAGGCCAAGCTAATTTAGTGGAATGAATTTTTTATTCAAGAAAATTTGATTAAAAAAGCCTAGGCTTGATGACTTAGGTGCACAAAGAATGGAAGGCCAATTCTTGGCTTTGGAGCTAGTGTCAAATTTCAGTTTTTTTTTTTTATAAAATATTATTTTTTCAACAAATTAGATCCATTGGATTTTTGGATCAACCTCAAGAAAAATTGGCTCAACTTCTAGGGATAAAGTGGCCTTGAAGAGAGAGAGAGAGGGGGCTAAAATTTTCTAGATTTTATTGAATTGGCCCAATTTCTTGGCCTCAAGGCCTTTATATATGGAAGAATTGGCCTTTATCATAATCTTATTCTAATGAGTAGTCGAGGATGGCTTGAAGCCTAAAAAGATCTAAAATTTTGTGAAATCAACCTTAAGGGAATTGGCCCAATGTTTAGGTATAAAGATGCCTTTAGATTAAGGGAGTCTTACCATGATTCACCAATGAGCAAAGTTCAAAGGGGAGTCATAGCTATAGGATCCAAATGAACAATAGCCTTGTCGTATGGCCCTCATGGATAGAGAGGGATCCAATAAGAATTTCACTCAAGATCGACCAATCTTGACCAATAGAGTTGTCTACTAATTTTGGTGAAACATATAGTATTGCTTTTCTACTCGCCCATTCTCCAAGACGATTAGTGGAACTCTTCCTGTCTTCTAGTGCTTTTTCTACCCATCAACATAACATTGTTTACTAGCAAAGATACCTCCCTCCAACTATAAGTATAATTCTTCCCTATATACTTGGGGGAGGCTTTAGTTATAATACTAAGTCATTGGTTGGTTGGCACAAAAAGTGAGTCACCATGTTGTCAAATTGTTTCTTCATCATTGGTTGTCACAGGTGCTTTCTAGATGGGGGGCTCCTAATTTTGAGGGAGTCAAAGGCCCCTCCCAATGAACATTAACAATGTTATGGATGGAACATAGTAAGACACCAGCCCATTTTTGAATAGCTTGGTAGCCTCTAGGAAGTTTTAAAGTTTTATTGGCTATTTTCCTTCAATTTCCAAATTGAACTTGTTTTTTTAAGTATAGAGTTCAATCATTTTCTATATTTTTTACTCAAAATAAGATTTTTTTTATAGCTTTTTTCACCATTTTTTAGATGATTTTGAATTACAACCGTTTTTTTTCCCAATTCCGTTGGCTAACTTTGTCCTAGCCGCTGGTTCTTCTGGTTCTTCCTGAACATAGACTTGGCTATGGCACACTTGCCAAGGCGCGCTGTCTGTCCCCCTGGGGATGTAAGTTACTGAGGCCATCCAGTTGGCTTGAATTGCTTGGCCCTGAATCCCTGATACGAAGACTGGGGAAGGACTTCACATGGCTGCATGGACTGTACTTCTCTGTACTGCATGTTGATTGAATATAATATTTCACTCCAAATATGGGGAAGCAAAACAAAAGAAAACGGACACGACGAGCCTTTTCTGACATTTAACCCCTAAATTCTCAAGGGACCAAATAAACCCTAACCAAGTTACTATTTGTAGTGGTTCATATTTTTGAAAAAATCTTTTTGAAGTCTAGTTTATCACAAAAAAATCTTTTTGAAGTCTGGTTTTATCATCAAACATCTTTTTGAAGTCTAGTTTTATCACAAAAAAATCTTTTTGAAGTCTGGTTTTATCATCGAAAATCTTTTTGAAGTCTGGTTTTACCATCAAAAATCTTTTTGAAGTCTCGTTTTATCATCGAAAATCTGATTTTGAAGTCTGGTTTTATCATCAAAAATCTGATTTTGAAAATGAATGATTGTGATTTTTCTATTCAAGATTTCATAATTGCATCGTGGAGGTGCAAACCTTGCACCTCTTTGAGGCTTGAATTTTCTCATAATGTGAGCCTCAAATACACTAGATCTTGGAGAAAAAATCACATTAAAGATTCATTTATTTTCAAAATCAGATTTAGTTTATAAAATTATTATAAATAATATTAATATTATTTTTATATTATAATTATTTTATTTACCAAAAAAATGGAAATAAAAGAACAATCACATGTCACTTATATCTCAATAATATTTTTTAATAAAATCAATTGAAAAACACACAATGTAAATACATAATTTGGATTATTACAATTGCAATAATTCAATAAATCTTTATAAAAATTAAATCTTATATAATGACACAAAAACTATACTTGTGAAGCCTTCTTTTTATAGTTTGAATTGAAATGTAAACAATGGATCTTATAAAAGTCACAATTGAGTTTGTTGATGGTACATTCAATTTTTGAATTACAAGACCTTTAGCATTGAAACCTAACTACAATTTTGATTCAATTTCAAAAGTGTCCAATGACTACCATGGTCAAACTATAGTATACACTACATTTTCATCCCTAAATGGTTCCTTCCCTTCAAATTTGATTTATAGTGAATTTTTGAGGTTTTATATTGGCAAAAGCTCAATGTAGTGAAATTTGATTTGTACCTTACTCAAGAAACAAGTTAATATTTCAAGTCCAATGCCTCTTATAGAAATAGTAAGTTGCTTGTTAGATTGCATCTTTACATAGATTTTCTTATTTTATATCAAATTATCCTACGTGAGGGTCAAATTTGATATAAGTTCAATATTTTTTGTTAGGAAGTTTTATATATCATATTGTGATTGGTTTAGGGTGACATGGTCTCATCAAAATCCATCATGGAAAATTCAATTTTGACACCTCTTAGCCAAAATTGACCCTCGTGTAACATACATGATAGAAAATAAAATAAAATTATATAATACATATTTATTATATATAATACATACTTATAATATCAATACATAATAAAATTTCAAAATTGCCTTATTTATTGTGAATGATTAGGGTTAATGCCGTGAGTGAAGTTGGGATAGGCTTAGCCCTTGAGCATCTAGAGCAAATTCAGTGAAATCCAAACCTTTTTGACTTCAATCTTGTTCAAGCTTTCTCCTAAGAAGAGATCCACATAATCCAACTGTATTGATTGGTAGTCAAGAGAGCCCTTGAGGTGTGGAGAAAAAGACACGTCTTTTGACCATACTACTCAAAAGATTATAGTAGTTAAACCAAGAATGTTTTTCAAAATGGAAAAGCTAGATTTTGGCCTCTGGGGAACTCAGGGGTTAATAGAATTAGGTCCAAGTGAAAATACAAACCCAACTCCGCCTCAAGTCCCAACTATTGTTTTTGAATATACAATTAGGAAATAAACACCATGTGAACGGCCCTCATTGGTTGAAATTCTGTCCAAATTTGTCCAAAGCATATTTGTTGTTAAAAGTGCTCCAAAATCGAGGTTTCCACTTTATGACTTTTGGGCTCATTTTTGGGAGACTTAATTGGTACACAATATTATAGAGGAGGGAAGTTATTTGGAACTTTGACCTTCACACTAATATGTTTCCCAAGTTCCCCATTTGATATTTTTTATTCACCTTCTACAACCCAAGATAGACGTTGGAATTTGACCTTGAACCAAGGCTTTTAGAAAGTTGGGACTTGAGATGGAATGTGGAATAGCTCCCTTGGGCCACTTGCATCACCCCTTTTTAGTCTTTCCCTTTGGATAGTTTAGTGAGTGTAGCCCTTTTCCATTGTCTAATAACTGGCGAAGAATAGTACTGCAGTCCTTCAAACATTCCACTGGCTCACAAAAGTTCCTAAAGGTGAGATTTGCCAACATACGGGTATGGGTCCCCGTTCTTTTCTTAAGCATCCCAACTGACCCCCTTCGTTACAGGACTTCCACATTAAATATGCGGTAAGCTATTAACCGCATGAAACTGTGACGGGGACCCCAAAGTGGACCCTATAAGATTCTTGCTTCAAATGAACATGATTGAACGTGAGAGTCCGGAGTCAATTTGGGCACATTCATATCCAAAAACTTTGGAAATTTATAATCATTTGTATGATGTTCAATAAATAATATGGTGATGAATTGTACTCTAATCCTTTTTAAAATATTCATGAAATTATCAACTAAAGGTTTGAAGTGTTCAATATTAGGAACCTTGTTTAATCCCTAAAGGAGTAAAGGATGCGGATATTTTCAAAGAGAAATAGTCAAAACTATCATTTTTTCTAGTGCATTTGCACGAAACTAAAAAATGAAAACCTATTTTTCTAACTTCATCCGTACAACAATTTAATAGACCGTTGATTGTGATAATGTGTGGAAAAAAATTGAGCCTAGAAGATTACAACTACACATATTGAAAGATTATAACATTTGAAGTAAAAATTAATTAATTTTTGGAATAAATTTTTTTGCAATACTTTAACCTTAAAGGTTCAAGCACCCCCCAAAAGTAGATGTACCTTGGTCAAGCTTTATTGTAACTTCTTAAATAACCATTTTTGGCACTTCCTTTGTCCTAAAATATTAGTCTCTTTGTTTTTTTTCATTTGTCCAAAATTATGTAACTCCTTCACTTCAAACTTGACATAAGGAATCTTCATTATCTATAAAGTTTATCCTTATTTAAGATGGACGACACTATATCTATTGCAACATCTAACATTCTAATCTTTTCTTGATTGCAATTAATATTCATGTCCACTTGTTTTGTGATTGAGAGGACCCATTGCATATTTAGTATAGAATTATTTGATTGTAACATGCATTAAAAAATCATTGCCAAATCCTTATTACTTTCAATATTACAAAAAAGGACTTGTATTAAGGGGCATGAGAAGTATTTCACTTCAAAATAAGAAAATGAAGCTTAACAATTTTGGTCTACTCCAATTTATTTATTTATTTAAATCCAAAATCCAAATAATTATTGCAATTGCAAGCTCTATTATTTGTTAGGATCATGAAAGTACACAATATTGTGTTTATTTTGTTCATACTTTCTTCCTTCTAAATTAAAAAAATTTAAACTACAAAATTATGTTTTCATTTCAACCTTCATTTACAATAAAAATTTATAATATATATTAGACTTGATGTAATTTTATTTTAAATTTAATTTTAAAAAATCAAAATTATTTAATTCTTTCAACATAACTTTTGAAAAAATCAACACCAATAGAAAATATATTCTTTTTCAAGTGATAAATATCAAAATTTTATATATCAATTATATGAAAGAATATATTTAGCTTCATAGTGGCATTTAATAGCAACAATTTGTTTGAAGTTCATTGACAAGGGTGTTTTGGTCCGCTGAATACCAAAAATAATGACAATTCATCCATACCTTACATTACTTTGTTTGTTTGTTTGTTTCTTTCTTTCTTTCTTTGTTTTGCTTGTTAGGGTGAGATCTTCTAAACTGAGTGTCCTCTTGTTGCATTTTGGGTATTGTTGGAAAGCCCTTGATGAGGAGGGTGCATGGGCTTTGTTTTGTGGTGTTCCAACTCATGGATGTGGAAGTTATTGAATTTCAAAGTTTCAATGAATTAGAAAAAAAATTGGAAAACTACTTTTTCTTACATTTTGGATGTGGCAATGGCACAGGGTACACCGGTGATTTTGAAGGGCAAGCCTCGTGAGTTGGACCTTGCCACCTGAAAATACGAACTTTGCTTCGAATTCCACGGTCGTTTTCTCGCGTTTAGTCGAATGAGTTTCCGCAAGTTTGCTTCTTTGGATTGGTTGGAGCGGCTCCCTCATGAAAAAATTCCTCCTTCGCCTGCATTACGCTTGCCCATTGGCAATCTCAGACTTGTAATTGCAGCCTTTGAACACACTGATTTCGTTGGCTTAGTGGAAGTTACATGCAAGTAAGAATTAATGGGCAGAGTGCGCTTTGATTTCTGTGGCCTGTTTAATTCACAAGGAACTGCAAAGGAATTGCGGTCGATTTCTGTCCAATTCTGCATTCAAACTTTGCGGAAATGGCGTCCAACCGTATTAGGCAGACATTCAATGGCCGACGCCTCTTACCAGCAATTTAGAGAGGTGGCCAAGTCCTCCTGAGTTCACAGATGCACACTTGCGAGGAGGGGTTAGAGAGATTGAACGATGGTGTGAGGAAATCGGGGGGGCCGGGTCTTGGAGGGGTTGCATCTTAGGCTTACTTGATATGGAATACCTGAAGTCTACACTGACAAGGTCTCAAATTGTGAAAGCTCATCTAACATGCTCCAAACGAGCTAAGGTACTTGTTTCGTAGGTACTACGCTGACTTGCTAGGCTGTAGGCAGCATGAGAAATTCTCCACTTCCATTAACGAGGAACTAAGAATGGCTGTGTATCCAGATGGTGGAGGTAACGAATTAAGACCCGTGGACATCCAACGAAGGACACCATGGCAGCTGCAGTGTCTAGCGTTGCCCTTAAAGGTCACGTACGGGCAACAACCTGAACCCCTTGGCTCAATTGCTTCTACAGCCTTAGAGATTGCGAGAGCTTGCGGAAGTACACTGCGGCGCTCAAGTCGCAATCGGAATTCATGCAGTACAATTTTTTTTCTTGAGCATAAAACCACACTATCGCGGGGAGAGGAGTCATCGTTGCGTGCACTGGAGACTGGTTACAATGCGGGAAGTCACATTCTCAATTCGTGATCACCCTGTTTCTCCACTGTTGGATTCAATTTTCAAGACTACACCACCCTGTCGACCACGAAAATCACAGAGGGTTCAGCTGGAAGTGCCCTGGGCAATGTACTGTACACCGTACCCGGAGGACAACTTTGCACACGATGAATCAGGAGATAAACAGGTGGCAATATTGCAGGCAGTTATGTCGTCGGGAAACGTATCGTCCACTCACACTAGGAGCTGTGCCTGATCTCGGATGCGTTCGATGTGGTAAGACAAATGTGGCACGGGTTCAGATTTGGACTCCCAGATTGATTTTAGATGCCACTGAAAATCCTCGTGATTTGGGTGCTTACGTTGGAGAAACTGAGGTGCAGAATTTTCCAACATTGCCACCTAAACGCGCTGCCATTCCCGTGTTTATCGTATTATGGAGAGATGTCGCGGCCGCAAGATTCAAATCGCGCGGAGACGGTGTTCGTAGGGACACCGGTAGCAGCGGCGACCTTGGTCGTCATTGCCGGAAGAATGGCCGGGTGAGTGCCTTCCCATCCCACCTCTCTCTGTTCGGGGGACGGATATCTGTGCGCCACCCAATGTTCAACATTTTAAAATAAAATAAATAAAACAAAAGAATGTGATCAATAAACCCATAAACCCCTTTATATTTACCTTGTATAGTGTTACGTGCCTTGTTATTGTAGCTACGTGTTTAATCCCTAAATGCCTAGACCGTATTTGCTAAAATCCAGACTTTTCAATTCATTCCAATCAAACTATCACATAAATTGAGATCCACATAAATTGACCGTACTGATCGATAGTAGAGATAGCTATAGGGAAAGGGACACATAAATTGAGATCCACATAAATTGACCGTACTAATTGATAGTAGAGATAGGGCTAGAGCTATAGGGAAAGGGACACATCCTTTGATCGTACCATTAAAAAGATTATAATGATCAAACAAGGAGATCTTTGAGTTCTGAGAGACCATATTTGAGGCAATGGGGCGCTCAGGGGTTAATGGTGCTCCGCTACCTAGGATTTAGGCCTATCTATTGTCCTATTTGTTACCATGATGAAGGTTGGTGCTCCACTACCTAGGATTTAAGCCTATCTATTGTCCTATTTGTTACCATGATGAAGTTGACCTTGCCTAGTAATTCTTTCGATGCCATTGCCAAAGTCGTTGTTACAAACTCCCCTATATTGTACAAGCATTTTGCCTAAAGATGGTGCTGTCAAAATGTATAGTTGTGACTTTAGGGACAATTCGGGTGCCTTAAAGTTGTCAAGTCTGTATAGCTGTGACTATAGCTGTGACTTTAGGGACAATTTGGGTGTCTTAAAGTTGTCAAGTCCTTTGGAATGTCCTTTGTCAAAATGTATAGCTGTGACTTTAGGGACAATTTGGGTGTCTTAAAGTTGTCAAGTCCTTTGGAATGTCCTTTTATTTGTTTGTCCAATTCATCCATTCAATATAGTTAATGTACAATTGATTTTTTGTGAAGGTAAAAAAAAGTCAATATGGATTTCTCTTGTCTACGCTATTTGACATATGGCCACTAATGCATCCATGGACATGATGTAGACATAAAAGATTGTACGCTATTTGACATATGGTCTCTGATGCATGCATAGACATGACATACATGTAAAGATTGTACACTATTTGACATATAGCTACTAATGCATGTATGGACATGATGTAGACATAAAAGATTCGGTGCAAATGTGGGACTAGTTAGGGCATGGACTTACGTTGAGGCATTAACATGATGGAGAATTTCATTAAAATGGCGGCATTCCATGTGCCATTTTTAGACCACCCGCTCTAAATTGTAAAAGTGACATCTAGGATAGGTATACTTTTGAATAATTTTGGTCTTTTATAGATTTCATAAAATCTATGACCTCTATAGATTTCAAATCACACAATCCAAATTATAAAAGTGACGTTTAGTATTGGTGTAGATTTCATATATCTAAAAATGGTATAGATTTCATATATCTAAAAATGGTATAGATTTCAAACATCTGCAACATTTGTATACTTCAGACCGCCTACTCTAAACTATAAAAACTACTAAAGTAGCAAAATTTCACTATTTTAACAAAATTGCCCACTATGGGATAATGTTGGACACAAACCTATAGTTGGTCAAGGGTTTCTATATCATTGACATAGGTGTTTAATTATTTTTCATCATGGGACAATGTTGGACGCAGACCCATAGTTGATCAAGGGTTTCTATGTCATTGATATAGGTGTTTAATTGCTTTTCATCATGTGCATTGAATCTCTACAAAAAAACAAGGGTATAAATGATTTGTCTTCAGTGATTGTAGTAGTCATTTTTTTGTCTACAATGACTACAAACCAATCATTTTGTAGTCATTGTTGTGCTTGTAGTCATTGTGGAAAAGTCATTTATACCCTTATTTTTTGTAGTGAATGTTGGTTTTCATCATGAATGTACCATTTAACAATTTAGACATGAATTAAATCCTTTGCACAATTCAACAACGACAAAAAAAACAAAAATTGTATAGAATAGTATTTTAAAATATCATACCTTACTAGCTAGCAGCTTCAACAAAATTAATTATAATCATTCTTGTCTAATTTTTTAAGAAATTATCCTTGAATTTTGATTAATATTTGAAAATTGCAATTGATTGAGGAGTAATCACAATATCCTTCTTTAGAGACATTTGCTAGTCATTTATGACAATCGTATCTCAATATTCTATTCATTTTATAAAAAGATAATCTCTTATCCTTTTTTTAAAATCGTTAAATGAAGTATCTAAATCTAGCTAACTATCTAAATTTTGTTCAATTTTGGGTGATTATCTAAATAGTATAAATTCAATTTTAATCTTGTCACTAGAAAAAACTTTGTTATTCTAGCTAATTTTTTTTTTTTGTTAAATCCAGCATAATTGTGTTGGAAATAACGTTGTTTTAGCATTATTTTAGTTACAGTTTTCTAAATCTACATTGTTTCCAACACACTCATATTAGATTTAACAAAAAAACATCAATTGAAATAACATAAATTTTTTTTAGTGTGTCTAACCTTATTTTTGAACTTTAATTAATTATTAGGTATTTGAGTGCCTAAGCTACTAATAAAGTATATTGTATGTGTGTACACCTATGATTTTCTTTGAGGTTAAATGGTGAGGATTTGTTGTCTTCAAGATGATTATTATATGCCAAAGTTTAAAATGTGATTAAAAAAATACTACTGATTACAAAAGCAACACTCTAATATGTTCTTGAAGTATGATAACTTTATTATTGTATCAAGAACATCCAAGGCACATGCCCTTTCCTTTATGTTTTCTGATTAAAGGTTTTCCAATTCAATTTATAAGTTGTTTTAGAATGCGAGGGTCTTCTCTAAATTAGGACAAATTTGATTTTTGATCTCAAATCCTTTCTATTATCCATCTTATCGCATATGCATCAACAACCTTTGCTTAGCACATATGCTTTTGTCATATTATCTTAATAGAGCTCTTAGAATCTTAAATTCTGTACATGTAGAACAATTCCAATGAATGATACTTTTATCCTTGTTTTTCAACCTTGCCAAATCCATGGTTTCAAATTTGTATCTCAATGGCTCATTTTCCATAACTCAACTAGAAATGCCCCAATCACAAATTCCTATATACATCCTATTCTTCTTCCAAAGATCAAATTGTAGCAAGACATTAGATGGTGAGATGTTGTTGTGTGTATAATTCTCGTAGTGGTATTTTCTCACAATAATCAATTAACAACAATAATGTCAAGTTTATGCAATTTTACAATAAGTGGCAACCATCTCAAATTCTTCTACTATCAACCTGGTATCCATTTTTTTCCATTTTTTCCATTTGCACTACTTCTGATACTTTCGCATTGTAGTTTTGCAAGAAAGTATGCATAGATATGTTGTTCCAACAAATTAAGTGATTGACCTTCTATTGTTTTGTGATTGAAGAATGTGAATCTAATGATGTCTAGATGCTAAATCAAACATGTTAAAGCTTCAACTATGATTTCTTTCCACTTTTCATTTTCATTGTTTAGCTTCAACAACTTCCTTGCAAAATCCACATCACTCAAGATGCTTGATATTCTAGTTAGTCACACCTTACACACTTTCTCATATCTTCATTCCAAGAGTTATTTTAGTATTAGTATCATTTTCACTATCCTTAGAAGCCAATCTACAATACTATTAAGAAAAATTCCAAGCTTGAAAGAAGATGCGAGGTTTGCATCCCCGCAATGCAATTATAGAAAAAAATATATATTAAGTTTTTGAATTTGACATGTCACTACTGGTGCCACGTTAATGTCATGTTAGATTGGTTTTTTTTAATTTTAATTTTTAAGCATTGAAGGGTGCCAAAAATCAGAAACTACTGGCTTTTTTAGGCCTAAAACTTTTCCTAATGCTTTTGCACTCTACTCTACAATTATTTTTTCCATCGTGATATTTCAATATAGATTCTTTTTGGCATGAACTAGAGTATTTCTAGGACTATCTGAATCATTTGTAATTATGTAACTGGTTCTTATTCTTTGGCAATTGCATTGCAAGCATTGATTTGTTTTTTGTTTAGTAAGTGAAGTTTGTTAAGATATTTGGTGGTTAATTGCTTCATTTGTAATTATGTAACTGGTTCTTATTCTTTGGCAATTGCATTGCAAGCATCAATTTGTTTTTTGTTTAGTAAGTAAAGTTTGTCAAGATATTTTGGTGGTTAATTGCTTTACCATTGTCTCCAACCATATTGAATGATCTGATAATTCTATGTAATCATTGAATTTCTCAGATGTATACAACTTCTTCTCCAACTAAAGGCCTTGAATGAATCAAAGTTTCTTGAACAAACAATAATCCATCCAATAAAATAGAAAAAATAGTGATTTTAAAGTAAATTTACTAAAATATAAATTTATATTGAGATGGAAATTTTAAAAATCTCTTGAATTTTGTAATAAATATTGGAATGGTATGAAAGAAAATCACATCTATTAAATTTGGTAATTAAAAATTATCCTTGAATCATATATAGAAATTTTAAAAGTGTAAAGTCACTAGAATAAAGTCAAATTTATAAATAGACTATGGTAGATTCTGCAAATTCTAGTACTTAACAAATAAACTTTATTAAAATCAAGTTCTAAACCAACTCAAATCAAAAGACATCACAACAATGACATTATAATTCTTGTTATTTTCTAATTATATTGAATCTCAATAATAACTTTCTTAAGTCTTAGAATTTATTATTTTATTAAAAGAAGTTACTGGCCCAAGCCTAAGAGAGTTACATGAGTCCAAACAAAAGATGCCATTTACACTTAATAACTAAAAGTTATAAAATTTCATTACTCCATTATTAAACTTCCAAATTGAATAGTGAAGCTCTCTTTTTGCTTTGGGGATACCAAAATTTCTGGAAGTGGACAAAAAATATATACATCATGCTTTGTCATCATTGGTGACCTTAACACTTATTTGGATTTTATTGCCAACATCTTTGAATTCAAGCATAAGGTTCTAAAATCTCCAACCATTTGTCATAGATAGAATGGATAAGGTTGTTGTCAAAGACAAAGGGGGTGCTTAATGATGTAGAAATTAGGCTTAGAGATTTGTTGTCTACCTTGGAAGGTATATCATATGGATTTGCTTATATTGTGCAATAGTCTAATAGATCTTTGTATGGTCTTTTTACAATAACAGATGCCTTGGACATTATGTTTCATATTGTTATAATCCTCACTTGAAGTTGTGTCTACACGAGTGTCTACACCACTTTGGTGAGGAAGGGGGATCTTAGGGTGACTTTCCAAATTTTGCAAGAGACTAAGTGAGAGAAATGAAGAGTTCCAAGTAGATAAAGCATCATAGTGCTATGATCAAGATAAATTGGATAGCACACTACACATTTTCAAAAAGATGGTGAAAGCACGTATCCATGAGTCTAAAGAACATAAAGATTCGAGTTGTGAGTCAAAAATTAAAGCTTTTAACAGTTGGTTCTATCTTGGTCATAAACCCAAGGTGTAAGATGTGGGAATGGTTTTTGGAAGAGGTATCCTTTGTATAAATAAGGCATGCTACTTATTGTTAAAAAGCTTCAAAAACAAGGATTCCAAAATGTTATGGTTCACAATGATCTTAGCTAGATAAATTATAAATTTCCGGTATGGGTAAACAAAGGGGACAGAATCTTGAAGAACTACACCTTCTAAAATACTCAAACCTTTGGAAGGCAATAACTTACTTGATACTTATTGCATTTGAAATAAATAAATAATTCAAGATGATATGCAAAAAGAGTTGATTAAAAAAAGAATCTTGCACTTTGAATTTGGATTCTAGAATTAAAAGTTATCCTGATGGAAAGATGAAACGGCCTTTAGGGCTCAATTTTGAGACTAAGACATGAAAATTAGATATCCTCTTCTTGGGTAAGTGTATCTTGGATGTCATAGCACCTATAAGAAAGGGGGTTACCAAATCCTACAAAGAATACTATGAAGAGGGGTGGTCTCCCTCCTCACTTTCTAATATTGTTATGGTGAACCAAAGTAGCCATAGGAGGTGAGGCGGGTAGTGAGGTTGGTGATGGAGCCACATACCCCCCTTCATAATACCATGCAAAGCTCTTGGGCATTCTTTGATATCAGTTAGATAGTGTCTCATTCCATACTAGGCCATGATTTTGAGTGTCAACAATGAGCCAAGCAATGAGTGGTAAAGTAAGAGTGTTTGGACCTAGTGAGGAGTTGGATATCGTTCAAATGCACTTAGCACTTGAAGTGAGTAGTGTTACCACCAAACATTTGAGCATCAATGGAAGTTCCATCACATGTCATCAAATGACATGTACAATGTCTTACATGAATTAAGTAATGAGAGTCATGGGGAATAAAGGACTTGTGACTAGTGTTAGAACCTAACATTTTTGATGCATAGGTTATTAGAAGATCCTAGCTCTTGTGTTATTAGAAGTAAAGTATCACATAGACAAATTGGATAACTTAAAGAGGTAAGTGTCACTAAAAAGCACAATATGTATCCTAATAGAGATGTTGATTTATGACGATAAAACACATGCAAAAGTTCATCAATGATGAGAGGTTCACTCTCAGGGTTATTATATTCTTTGAAGCCTTTCTTGACGATCATTTCATGACTTAGTTGTGTGACATCAAAATTTCATGATAAGTTATGTTTAAATATTTTATTGAATATTCCTAAACAAGTTTTGACCTAAAGGTCATCACTAGAATATAATTATTTATCATCCATTATTATATATATATATATATATATATATATATATATATATATATATATATATATATATATATATATATATATATATATATATATAATTAGACAAACAACACAATCATTCTTTAATTTTGAGAACATATTCGGTCCATGTTTAATACCCCGGGAAGATGGGGCCAATGACTATAATTCAACTTCAAAATCTCACTTTGTATGTTTTATTCAGTTTGTTTGTTTTTAATTTCTCATTTTAAAGGTGAAAAGCATATATCTTCTATTATCCATCCAAAAAATCAGATTCATTTGTACAAATCTGAAATTATAATTGTGAATTTTAGAGAAAGTGCAAATGTTTTTCATATCAGACAGAGAAGTCTGTAGCTTAAATATTTTGAAAATTTTCAACATACATGTACATTATGGTCTGGAATAATGTAATGTAAAAAATAATTCATGCTGTTGCGTATTTAGAATCTTGAATACAGACATTCAACTTCAAACTAAAATAATGATAAAAAAATAAATCCAAGCAGAATAAGGTAGTGTGCTGTAAAATGGACCCTCTCCTTCAGATGCACCCTAGTTTTAGGGGAGATGCGAGATGAGGTGATCCTTGAATGGACCACTTTAACAATTGAATGCATTTAGGAAATTTATTTTTCTATTCTAAGAGTCAATCATAGTCTTTGAATCTGCACAACTCTTTACTAGTTGCAAGTGGACAGATTTTGGAAGATCTATGGTCACAAATAGGTGCTTATGTCCTTAATCTTTTATAAGTAATTCAAAAATACTTGGAAAAATACAAAACCATTGTGTTAGATTCCATTCTATTTTTCTTTTTCTAAAAATGATATAAAAATGCTTTTGTCCACTAAAACCTAAGAAAAGGGCAGACCAGCCCTTAAATGGTCGCTTTTAGAGCATACTACCTTAGATAAAAACTTCATTTTGTTAGTTTTATTGAAAAGCAAAAGAACCCTTTTGAAAGTCAAAATTCAATTGGAAGAATATGGAGAAAAAAGTTCTAAAATACACTATATAGGGTCCTCCATTTTTATAAAACAACATAAAATAAAAATCATAGAATAACTACTATAACTTTAATTTAATCCATATATGTCCAAGGCTTTTTTTTTTTTTGAACTTCTTGAAATTTGCTCTAAATTAAATGGAAATCCAGCATTTTGTCAAATTTTGTTTGAATTGTAACCATACAAATTCAAACTAGACATGTTAAAGATCATAAAAGAAAAGAAAACACAAGTAGTATCACTAGAATGCTAAAACTATGGAAGTGATTTGAAGTCTTTAAATTTTCTTCTCACATGTCAAATCTAAAATTGAGGTCACCAAAAAGTATGAAGTTAAAGGACATGACAAGTATAAGTACAATCAATTTACAACTTTTAAAAATCTATTCTATAATTTTTTAAATGAAGTTCTAATGGATTTTTTTTTCCAAGACTTAGTGTATTTGAGACTCATTTCCACTAAGAACCCTCGACATTAGAAAATAAAAAATTTGCAATGGATAGCTTTGCACAAAATTTGTAATAGAAACATTATAAACATTCATTTTCAAAATCAAATTTTTGATGTCAAAACTAAACTTCAAAAAGAATTTGTCTAAAAGAAAAACGTCTAAAAAGAATAACTTCAATTTTTGCTAGATGAAAATTTCATTTTTTATTCATTTTCACCTTTTATATTTGTCAAAAGGATATTAAATGTCTTTGCCAAAATTGCAAGGAACCTTAAGAACATTTTTGAAAGTTTTCCAAGTATTACATAGGAGGTTCATGAAGCAATTAAGCGAGCTCTAAAAATGTTCTTTAACACAAGGGGACATATTGTCTTTTTCAATGTACCAATTGCATTTGTCAATGTATCAATGGTGAATTTATCAAAGGGTGGATGCTTTTAGTGTTTTAATATGAGATTCAAAATTCAAAATTCATAACTAATTTCTCAAAGTTCCAAAACATGAATTAATTTGGATTAGATGCCAATTTCATTTGTCTTTAAAAAAGTATTTATTGAAAAATATTTCAAAAAAATAAACTCTCCTAAATTACAAATCAGATAGAAAATAATCACTTTATGAGCCTCTTTTTTTTCTTGTACTTTGTTATGTGCAACATACTATAATTTGGAAACTTAGTTTGAGTTCCTTTTCATTTGTAGGAAAAAAACTAGAATTGGTGTAACCGTGAGGCACTGTCGTAGATTAATTTATTGACTACTCAAACTCAACCCTTCAAATTCAACCAACCCTTAACTATGTTGTGCAATATTTATCATGTAGTTGTAAACAGAATTTGAAAATTCAAATTCTGAAACTAGAGCTAATGCTATACATAGTTTCTATGTAGATTGTGTAGTAAAAATGTGATTGTAGATAGGATTTGGAAACCTAGTTTCTCAAACCAAAGTAGATACCATAGTCTTTATTCAGATTGTGCAGTGTAAATGCAATTGTAGATAGAATTTGGAAACTCTAATTTTGAAACCAAAGTGGATGCTATATATAGTCTCTATGTGGATTGTGCAATGTAAATGCGATTGTAGATAGACTTTGGGAATTCATATTCCAAAATCATAGTGGATGCTATATATAGTCTCTATCTAGGTTGTGCAATGTAAATGCAAATGTAGATAGGATTGGAAAACTCAAATTCCAAAACCATAGTGGATGCTATATATAGTCTTTATTGATCTGGGTTGTACAGTGTAAATGTAGTTGTAGATAGGATTCTGAAACTCAGATTCCGAATCCAATGATAGTGAGATGCTAAGGTGGAACTACCCAATACCACCATTTATCCAATTCCGCCACCTACAGGTTCCTCTCATTTCTGTCACTAACCCATCTATTACTACAATCTTACTAATCCTTCATCATGATCCCAATGCACTTGGGGAGCAGATACATCGGCCCATACTTCAACAAGGGTCTACTCACAGTTTTGCACCTCAGCTTTGAAAAATCACAAAAAATTCAATTCTTGTCGGAATGTCTTCATTCTTTTTGCAATTGACTTCTCTCAAACAATTCAATCTTTAAAAAATATGAAAGCTGATAAATAGCTTCTCCAAAGTACTTAGATAGCAAATTTGTGTGATAATGGGTAGTTCTACCTTATACATAATAGTCTCTATAGATATGGATTGTGCGGTGGAAATGCGGTCGTGGATAGGATTTGGAAACTCAGATTCCTTGGAACCAGATGTGCTTGGACAGAGGCAACAAAAGAAGCTTTTCATTCATTCCAATCTAAGTTAAGTTGAGTTCCAAGCTTTCGAAGCACATGTAAGGCGGTGGGCATGCTGTAACCAACTTACAGTACATTGCTGCACTTACTTGAAAACGTGTTTTTTTTTTTGTCAGTGTCTGTGCTACTCTGAACACCGACCTGGTTCCTCACTGCGGCTTTAAATTTGTGCAGTGGAACTTATTAATTAACGTAAGCTTACTTTATTCCTCTCTATGGAATCAATGTCCTAAATGTCCTGTCAATTATAAATGAAAAAGTATAATTATAATAACAATTTATGGATTTAAAAATCCCTACACTGTGCTGCATATGACAAATATACAGTCGATATGACGATAACATTGGACCGATTAGTCAGTTGTTGGACACGATGCAAATTTTGACTATTTTTCGAACTGATGTTTTTACTCAAAAATTGTGCACCAACTTTGTGAGGGATTACGCTTCCCACTAAGGTAGGTACACCCAAATGTGCCAATGACTTTAAACCGCCATCTATAGCATACGTACATCTCCAAAATCAGTTCTGTGGAAGAAACGCTTTCAGAATCAAACTTTGTTCCTTAATAACTTTTGCATACAATATCCAAATGCCGCGCTCTCTGGTGCGCTGGAACCTCCTTTCACTTGCCAACAAGAACATATGAAATTTTTACCAATCCAATACTAGGAAATAGGCGCAGTAGCAATTAGTGGCGGTTTTAGGTGTACCCACCTTAAGTTATGTCCCAACTCCCAACTCCCAACTCTCAACTCTGCAAGTCTTGGTTTAAGACCAACTTCCAACTTCCAACTTCCTTGGGTTGTAGAAGGTGAATAAAAAGTATCAAATGTGGGGACTTGGGATGTATAATGGTGTGAAGGTCAAAGTCCGAATTTTATGTTCCAACTTTGTTTCATGTGTAATATTATATAGCAATTAAGTGTTCATAATATTGGTCAAAAAGTTAAAAAAAAAAAACATTTTAAAACTGTTTTAGTGTCAACTTTGCATTGGACAGATTGGGATGGAATTTCAACTAATGGGGTTGCTTTATATGATGTTTTTTTCTTAATTTTATATTCATATATATGAGTTTCATTTTGAACTTAGGGTGGCAAAATAATTTCTTGTCGGCATATATTAAAATAAAAATCATTTTCCTAAATAAGTACTCTAATTTTCTATCCTAAGAATAGTTTCAAAAAATCCCACCAATTAAATTAGTGCACCATGTAGTCCAAATGTTCAAAACTTGATATATATAGAGATTGTCCAATCATATGTGTACACAAAGAGAAAAATGAAAGTTAGAAAAGGTTGAATACAAACCAAAAGTCATTAACAAAAAATCTTTGTTATTAGACCACATATATACTATTAGTTGGAAACCTTTAATCCTTCAACCCTTAAAGAGCATGAAAGTCTTTTGTGGTTGTATATTATATTATCAATTCAATGGTATTTGATCACAAAAACATTAACCAAATACTTTTCAATACAAAGTAAACTAATGATGACAATAGTATATAAATAACAATGTATCACAATTCAAACATTAAACCACAATTGAAGAGTTATAAGGCTAAATATAAGTCATATAGAAGGCCCCCAAGGGCCTTTTAAGGGTTAATATTTGAATCCATTTTTGAATTTCTACACAATTTTGTTTACATTTTTGTCTAGATATGTTACTTATCTCAAATTCCATCACATTGGTGACAAAAGAAGGATATTTTTTAAGATTTAAATATTATGTTAGTTGAATATGAAGTTTTTTACTCAAAAGATTGCCCAAAAGCACTCATGACATAGACTTCTGATAGCTTAGGGGTTAAATTACAAAGATTTCTTCCATATGATTACTATTGTATTTAAGGGTTAGATTCAACAAAAAGGTGTTGAAATATAATTTCTATATTAGATATTTAATCCTAAAGTTCCAAGGCCATTTTTTGTCAAAAAACTCTCAAAATTATAATTTTCAATGCAAACAACAAAAGATTTAAACATTTGTTTCTTTTGCAAATCCAACCATATGATCTTGCACTGTACTAGTATGAAAATGAGTAGAAGAAATTTCATAAAATTTGACCATATCAATCACATAGGTACAAGCATTTAAAGTAAAAAAGACAAATTATTTTGCTCCTAGTCTAACTAGATTATAAGGCTTTGAATCCTCTTCATTCTTTAAAGATCATGGGGTAGTCAAGATTTCCAAAATTGTAAAGACTTATTATAAAATGAGAATTAGAATAATAATTAAATCAAACAATAGTTGTAAAATATGATCCATAGATCATATCCACATGGTTAGATCAACTATATAAACCAATAGTTTTAAATCAAAACCAATAATTTTTAAATAAAATTTCAAGTCCAATATCTCATCCTTCTAAAATCAATTGTAAATTGAATATTTGTGATTTTTACTATAATTTTTTTCCTTGAAGTTCAAAATACTAAGTGAATTTTGAAGATTTTATTTAATTTTTTTATTCAAGTCAATTGTGAAAGGTCATTTTTGAAAGTGACAAGGTTAATTTTTGAGAGCATACCTACCAATACCTATTGAATAATAGGATTTCTTTTAAAACAAAGTCTTCATAATTTGCACACTATAAATGTTAAAGAACTAGCACAAGAATCTTTGAAAAGATTGATGGATGAAAAAATACATATTTATATGCTTGGGATGTATTTTCATTCATCCTTTGTCAAAATTTAGAAGCCTAGTCTTTTAGGGATTAACTTAAAAAAATTGTACTATAGACTGTGAATTTAAGTTTTGTATGTTGAAGAATTTAATTGAGAGTTCAGGAAACAAAATTTAAAAATGAGCCCTAATATTTATTTTATTTTAAAAATTATTAAGTTAAAGTAAACACAAGATAGAAGGAAAAACTAAATTGTTGATAGCTCTAAGGTGGGATTGTAATACACTAATCCCAATAATGACATTATTCAAGAAAAAAAACTAAATTAAAATAAAATTGCTAAAATTGAGTTCATAAATGAACCCAATACATTATTTTTTCAAGAATTTACTAATTGATTGCCCACAAAATAAGAAGTTTCATAACTTTTGCATCATTTTTCTAAATAGAATGAATCAAATATCTCTACATAAACAAGAATATATTATTTGTATGATATATTTTTTCTTAAAAATTACTTCAAGTTATTGTGGATTTTTTTGGTTCCTTGTTTTGGCTTGTTTTAGGCTCATTATGGCATAACCTTTACTCCTAGACTCCAATTAAAATCACGTACCCTAAAAGTAATCATTTTTCTTATCTTTAAAAAAAGTTTCAAAAATCTTGTTAAAAATTGAGATCATTGGGCCTAAACCTTTAAAAGGGAACTTTTGGGATTTTAGAGTTAAAGGTCCACATTACCTTGCACTAATTGCAAGATGACATGTGGCTCTTTTTTACAAAAAATGACTTAATTCATGCTGAATTTGACCCTCACTTAGGATATTATTATATGAATATTAACCCTCAAAGAATAGATTAAGCCCTCTAGGCTTGATTTTGAAAGAATCATTGGTGAAAAGTGTTATTTTGCATATTTTTTGATTGTTTCAACCTACTAAACCCACTTCAATAGTGAGTATGGTTTGCCAAGCACCACATTTAGGCAACAAAGTCAAGGCACTGAGGTAAACCAACCCATGACAGACAAACCACCCAATGTAGGCACCTAGAAAATCACCCATGACAGTCTTACATCAACCCATAGTAGACTTTTCTAATAATTGAGATAAGAATTTCATTAGGTTGGCTAGTGGCCAAAAATCAATATCTTAGGTGATGGTGATGGAGTTATTAGTGACTACATTAGGAACTTCTACATTTTTAGTGTAAATTCATTACAAGAACTAACATTTTGAATCCCTTATGTCATAGCCATGCTAGAAAATATTGTGACTACTTTAGGCAGTAAGAGTACACTATTGAGTGTATTTGGGATAGTCTAGAGACAACACATTTAACAAACTAATAGCAAATTTATACTTTATTAAAAAATTAAAATTTCAATTGTTCTCCATTTTTCATGTTTGTCTTTATATGGAAAAGAAATTAATTTTTTTCAAAAATGTCAACAAGGTGAACCAACCATTTTGCATGTCATAGTTTGGTTTACCTTATGCACTTTTGTATGCCTTGACCGCACAAACTTTAGACAAGCAAGAAGACCCATACCTTGCTGCAAGGAGATTTTTTTATTCCCCTTTGGACTACTCTCAAAAAATATATTTTTTAATTTTTTTAAACCAATGAAAATCATTGATTTTTGTTTTTTAAACCAAATAGAATGACCGACAGATTGAACGTGACCCACTCTATTAATACTAATGGTAATGACTTATTTTGAACCAGACAGAGCAGGTGGCTCCCTTCAAAAATGGGGACTTCATTGGTGGTAGAAGTGAGCATCTTGTCACTTACAGTCTGTTAAAAGGACCATCGGGAAAAAGCCCCCCATTGTTGCAGTACTGCTGCAGTATTGTTTCATTGGGTTAACAGTACAGTACTCAAAGTATATTGTTGCAATACTGCAAACAATATTGTTTCAATAAATTTACAGTGCACCTATTGAAAATATATTGTTGCAATACTTTTTGCAATACTGCAACAATATGCTTTGAGTACTATACTGTTAAACTCATTGAAACAATACTATAGCAGTACTAAAGCAATGGGGGGGCTTTTTCCCGATGCAAAATGATGGTGAGGTTCATGAGTTTATCCTCAATCCTCATCGACATTTGAAAAACTTACTGTAGAAGGTAAGTGAGCCCATTATAGGTGAAGGTTCTGAAATGTATGCCACTTAATATATCTTAATTTTGCCCATAATGGGCTCACTTCCATTTCACCTACAACCACCTAATAAGCAACTGTGGACATGAGGTGGAGTACAATAATGAAGTAAATGTTTTCACAGGTGCAGAGATAGAAATGAGGGGGATTGCCCAAATTTGGTTATTTTATCACATGAATTGAAATTACTGTGAATTTTAGAAGGCAAAAGTTGGTTTGGATCCATGTCCAATGTGTAGACTATTCCAAAAGTGCTCATTTAACCCCAAAGTGACATTCGATATCCAAGGTTCAAAAACATCATTGCTTTTGAAGCTCTATAGGTCTAGATATCTTCAAGTTATACAAATCTCAACCGTACAAACTTGTAGTGTATATGTTTTAGATGATATGTACAAAATTTGAAGTCATTTGGCCATATAGATTGCAAGATCATAATGTTTTAGTGTCAAAAATAGATACTAAAATTTTCCCCAAAATACATTTGGAGGTGAAATTTGTTTTCTAAACCTACTCAAATGAAAAAACTTTACACTATAAAATGATTCAAAACTAGTATACAAACACATTGGTGAATTTTTTTCATTCAATTGATTCATTGTGTCTAAAAAATAGCTTTGAAATGTCAAAAAACAACAAGAAAAATTGCAAAAAACACATTTAAGGTTGAACCTCCTCCTAGAATGCTTCTCACTCACTCATTACTTCTTGGATTAAATTGTCAATTTTGTGGAAATTTTGAAGTAATTTGCAAGTGTGCTGTAAGGTCTCCAATTTTGAAATTTCATAGTGAGATTTTTGCCTCACAAACTTGACTAGTGTGCGCAACTTTTCCAAAAAAATGATCGAAAATGGACTTTATATGAAGAACAAATAGGCCACTGAAGTTCACTCTACTCCCAAAATGCCAGGATGTTGAACTTTGAACTGCTCCCAAACATTCACAATAACTTGGATTGACATGATAATTTTTCCACAATAATTAGACTTCAAGGGGAACAAAATCCAACAAATTTAATTGAAAATGAATGTTTTACAAAAGAGATCCAAGCCCTGAAGTTGCAACCCTAAATGCAGTGGTGAACTCAAATTGAAGCTATGAACTTCAATTGGCCCCCCCAAACTCAATACATCTTGGATTAATCTGAAATATTTGCCACACAAACTAAAGGGGAGAACACAACTTTTCCAACAAGTTTTATTGAGTTTGAACCTTGGATGCAAAAGTTACAACACTTTGAACTGGGCTTCAAATTGTGTGAGGACACTTTCTGTCCTCTTTGTCATTTTGGGGTTAAGAGACTGCTTCTTGTTCACTTTGGCACTCCAAACCAAACAGATGTGTCATAAAAAGAATGGAAGAATTGATGGTGGGAAATCAAGAAATCATGTTTGAAAATCAGTTCAGCCTCTCTTGAATTTTAGCCCCCTGTTGGTTGCTGATGGGGTAATGGGTGGTTCTATTATATCCTCTTCTCGTTCATTGGCTAGATGTTAAATCCATTTCACGAAGTGGGACCAACAGGGTGAAAACGCAAGTTTTTTGGAGTAAAAGTAAAAATCTTGCCTTCTATTTTGTGTTATGTTTAGGAAATGTTCTAAACTTCTCCTAGCTAATTTGGGGTTTTTGATTGAAAATACAAAACCAAAATTTGTAAATTTTTTTCATGTGTGAAAAAAAATAAAATTCTGTGTTTTTCCTTGGGGTAAAATTTTGTGTTTTTACCTTACTGGGTTCACTTCATGAGATAGGTTTATCATCTTGTGATAGCATTTATATTCTTGACTACACCAATTTGTCTTATTGGAATTGTATGAGTGTATGATATTGATTTGCCAAAGTGACATTATTTATAAAATAATAATAAAACATCAAAAGGCAAAATATTATTTTATTTTACCATTTTTTTTTGTAGTTACACTAATTTTGTAGGTGACACTCATTTTTCATTAATAGTATAAACTTGTATCATATAATAGTGACATAATTGCAACCTCGAATTTCCTACATACCTACTAAAGAGTACATGGTACATCTATCACCTCCACTACCACCTTTGTTGGCCCTAGATTGAGGAAAAGAAGCTTTACATCAACAATAGATATATGTGAAGAAGTTTGAGTAGGAATTTACTTGAAAAGTAAACCAATGCTATAGGGACAAAACCTCTTGTAAAATTGTAGCTTGTTTAACTCTTAAAGGACTAAGGAGCCTACTTGAAGATTTTTTAGAACAAAAAACTAGGATTGTTTGATTGACTTCATAATTTGAAAATTTTGCATAGAATCTATAGGATGGATATTAATCATCCTTATCTACATGTGAAGATTTGCTCCCTCCCAAACTGATAAATATTGCTGAAGTTGTGAGTTTTAAAAAATTCCAATTTCAATGTCAAATTGGACAACTTTAACTCCTAAAGGGCTGTGACTATTTTTCACCAAAAATGATCCAAAATTGCCATTTCTAGTACAAGCACCATATTTTAGAAAAAACCAAGATATTAGTGTTTGAGTGGCGAAACTTCTACTTTTTGGCCCTGCAAAAACTTGGGTACTTGCACTTCGCAAGCTCACATTTGTATGAAAAAAGGTTCAAGATGGTGGTGTTTCTTTTGATTCATTCTTCGAGGCAAGTTGGCTACATGCTTGAAAATTTTCAAATCATTTGGAATTATACAACATATAGAAAAAAACTAATAAGTAGAAAGAAGTAGAGAATGATTCAAAATACAAAATTTTTAAGAATTTTGTTATGGAATTGAAAGATGCCAATCCCAATGGTTGAAATGTTATAGTAAGCCATCTACATCATATGAATTAATTTTTTTCCTAAAAATATTAAAAATTGAGTAGAATAGTGGACTTCAAAGTTTATTTTAGAGTAGAAAATCCATAACTACCTGCAAACTAAAACTCCTTGTAACTTTTGATCAATGAGTTAAATGATTCAAATTTTTGTTTATGAAAGAAGTGATTTTTTTTTATCTAGCCGGTTTATGAAAAAAAGTAACATATTAGGCCATAACTTTTGCATAAAAAAGATATTCCTTGTCCTCGTCCCCACCTTCTATTAAAATTTTAGTCTAAAATATGCAAATTTCTAGTCACATGTACTTGCCTAAAATTTTTATGTTGCCAAAAATGTATACTTGTCCTTTAGGGGTTAAATAATTTTCTAAAAATATCGATTAATTTCATTTAAATTTTTTAGATTGATACCTCGACAAAAAACATTTGAACCATTCAATTTTAGACAATGAAGACCAAAAGATCATATAAGTTCTTTTTTTGAACTCAAGTTTGAAAATTTCCAAGTATATATAGAAACATAGGTTACATGTTGCTTATTAGAACATTTCACTACTAACCAAGATTTACAATTCTCAATTTCTTATCAAAATTATTACCATTTTAGGCTTTTTTTCATCAAGTACCACTTTTGAATTTGGAGTGTGGTGCATTGATAACTGTGATTTGGCAAGACCATTATAATTTTTATTACTTAGCTAATATTTGAAGCAAATCTGTTTCATTATCCAATGTTTGAATTTGAGTTTTCATGTACCTACTCAAAGTACTTTAGAATGCACTTCCAATGATAAAATTTTGAAATTCTAATTATATACAAGTCAAAAGTTTAAAATAAATTTGGAGGGCCAAAATGCTAGCTGGACTAAGAGGATGCTATGATGATATGAATTTCCCTCATTTTTGACAATGAAATACTATAATATCAAACGTGGAGGTTCGTAACATTCATTCAACAACATGCGTTGTCATTGCTTTGGCTCTAAATATTACACATTCAACAATACTTCATTAGTAACTAAGTGGATAAGTGCAGACTCAATGTGATGATCAAGGTGCATGAAGGAAAGGCAATGGCATGAAGGCTATTGAATGTTATGTTAAGTTATGAAAGAGAAGTTACAAACAAAAAAAATGTAAACCCAAGATATGTAAATCAAAATTCACCAAGTTTGTAGCGTTTTGGTAAGGGCTCAGTTGCGTTCAATTTCACACTTTCCTGCACTAGGCTATTGCAGGATTTGGGGTATTTGTGTGCTTGTCATGCCCATGAAACTGTCCAAGTAATTATTCAAAGCTCAGGAATATATGTTTTGAGGGTTTTGATTTAGCTTGAGATCAATACAATAAGTTGCTGGTAGAAGAAGAAATTCAAGCTCTCTGATCTCTTTGGACCTGGCTGCCTGAACTGGAGTCCCGCTTGTCGGCCTGTTTTTTTTCAAAATTCTCTCCGCCTTAGTGATTGCCTTGTACAAAGTCCACCACAAAATAGAAGCTAAGATACATGAGAACTAGTGTTACAGTTTCTCATACTAGTACATTCTTATGTCTTGAGTATGTACATGGTATGGTCTTTGTTTCCACATTCTTAGTTGAAACTTAAGCTTACACACAATTTGCTCAAGATGTCATTGATTGATACTCACGCCTACAATATATCCTCATTAATCCTTAACCCCTAAATGACCTTAGAATTTCTTGAGCTTCTAGGAATTTGCTCTAAATTAAACTAAAAGCCAACATTTTAATAAGTTGTATCATTTTTTTTTGAATTGTAACCGTACAAAATCAATCTAAACATGTTAAAGATCACATTAAAAAAGAAAACACAACAATATCTTTTATGTATTGAAAGATTATAGTGTTTGATCATGAGGGTGTTAAAACTGTGAAAGTGATTTGAAGTCTTTCAATCCTCTTTTCACATGTCAAATCTAAAAAATTGGGCACCAAAAAAATATGAGGTTAAAGGGCCTAACGTGCATAATCCCAATCAATTTATGACTTCTCAAAATATACTCTACAATTTTTTTTAAATGAATTTCTAATGTGATTTTTTCTTAAAAATCTAGTGTATTTGAGGCTCATTCCCAAGAGCCCTCAACACTACAAAAAGTCAAGATTGCAATGGACATCCGTGCACAAAATCTTGAATAAAAAAATCATAATCAATCATTTTCAAAATCGGATTTTTGAAGCTAAAATTAGACTTCTAAAAGATTTTTTCAAAAATATAAACTACTAAAAATAATAATTTCATAAGGTTTTATTTAACTCCAAAAATTGGTCAAGGACACATTCTGTCCTCGAGGTCATTTTGGGGTTAAGCGCCTTAGGAGACCAAAAATGTCTTCACATAGTCTGGAAGTCCAATTTGAAATCCAAATGACTTTAAATTTGATTCACATCATCTACAACACATACACTACAAGAGTGTACAATTGGGATTTCTATACCTTAGTGACATTCAGACCTATAACACTTCAAAGCAATGATGTTTTTAAACCCCAAAAGGCCTTGGACATGGAGGGGTCAATCCTCTGGCAGGTGAAATAATTCTACCCTCTTCAACCATTGTTGTTTGTAAACTTGGAAGAGAAGTTCAGGACCAACAAAAAAGCTTGCAATTGATGCCACCTTTGAAAACCACAACTGACATGCCTGTCCAACAGAAGTTGCATTCCAAAAACCAGTCTCTTCAAAAGAAGTGACATCCAGATCCTTCCAGAGTGCAACGCAGACTCCACTACTGTTGACAGCTTTCTGGCAAAGTGACTGGATTCAATCCAGAAACAAACCCTGAAGTTCAAAGACTGGAACCAGAAGACACGAAGATCAAGATGAAGATGGAGAGCTGTGGAACCAGCAACAGTGAAATGCAGCGACAACATTTGTCACTGCTCCAACTTGCTGCTGAGAAAGCAAGCCACTGCAACAACTTGCGACTGAGAAAGCAAGACACTGCCACCACTTGCTACTGAGAGCAGTGTCTTCTAGCTGAACTACAGAAAAAGGGAACCAACAAAATGAAAGATAACAATAAGTGCTACATCCATACCTTAAAGTTAGGTTGTTTTGTTTTGTTTGTTATGGTACTATCTCCAAAACTGTGTGTCTCCCGATTGTGTTTTTGATACTGTTGGACATCTCTGTGAAGATGGTTTTTGTTTTGTGGCATTTGAACCTATGGTACAAAAGTTATGGATTTTAATAATTTTTAAAATATATTTTTATTTATTTTTATTTGATTGTGATTGTGACAACGGTACAGGATATACTAGTTTGAATATGAAGGTTTAGTCATTTTTTCTTGATGGTTCAGTGGAAGCATGAAAAAAACTTTTTATATGATGTACTTGACACTTATCTTTGCTGTGAAGATAGAATCATGTTGTATGTGGCATTGTTGGGTTTTGTTCTTGAGTCATTGAGTAGTAGTTGAGTTTCTCATTCAATTTTTAGTTGCCAATACCAACCTTGGGAGATTCTATGTGCTTCATCAACAAGCAATCAAATTACGTTGAATTATATAATGGGAGAAGCTACTATGATAATTTGGAACGAAGTTTCTATGCAACATTGATATTGCTCATAGTGTGTGAATTGAAGTTTATATGGTATTTGAAATTGTTTACAAACATTGTTTAGTAGAATTACTATAGTGTTTGAAAGTGTTTTTTTACCAAATATTGCTTTCAATCTATGATGATATTGGGCTATTAGAGATGCTCACAAATAAATACTTTAGAGTTGAATTTATTTTGTTTGCGATGAATGATGTTATTTATACTATCAATGACCAAATTCTTGAGCTACTATATGGAGACTCTCAAACATTCTTGATGGACAATACTCCAATATTGAAAGCAAGAGCAAATAATGCCAACATTTATCTAAGCAAATTCAAATATCTAAATTCATTTGAATTTTTAGATTCACCATCTTTAAATTTTGATTCAAATTAAATAGGATGCCCAATTCTTCTTCTCAATAATATTGCTCCAAAAGAAGGCTTATCTAACTTATTGTAACACATATGGATGCTTGAGTTATTGAAACCCACATGCAAAATCATGCTAGTCAAATGCCTTTCATTCACTGAATGAAGATACAACCCTTGACAAATGAAATTCCATTCAAAATCTTTCGATGACAATTCCTTGTTAGATTGTTTTTTTTCTTACAATCTACAAAGCACAAGCTCAATTTGGAAAGAAATTCAATGTTGATTTATGAAAACCTATATTTTCATAACTAGTTGTATGTTGCTCTTTTCCAAATAACTTCAATAAGCTCTTTGAAATTCATTATTCATGATCCTATTACAAGAAAACCTATAAATATAGATTATCTTAAGGCGTCTCTAGACTAATGAAGTGTATACATATTATTTTGGTATGCCAAACAATTAAAAAATTAATATTTGTAGAAGTTTATATACATTTATGTAGGAGCTTTTAATAAAGTATTTTTTGCAAGGAGGCATTTACAAATGACATACTATGGTTGTGGTCATACTAGTCTAAATATGAAGATATAGCTTTAGAATTCCAAAAACCATATTTATTTTGCATTATTACAATGGGCTCCAAGTTTGAATTGCTAATTAAAATCCAACAATTCTAGCACATGAGTATAGAGATGTGAGACTAAGAGCCTTGAATCTAGTTCTAAATATGTACCTACAACCATTTGAAGGTATTTATAACATATGTACTTGTAACATAGTACACTATAATATAGAAAGAGTCTATAATATAGGTACCTATAACATAGACATATATAACCATAGATGGTGTTTACAATATAGACTTTTAGGTTCATGAGTTTATAGATTTTATGCTACACTCCCCCATTAAAATTAGTGCAATAACATCTAATGAGATAAATATCTCAATATATAAAAAAAATTATAAAAAATATAAGTACAAATATTGGAAAAGAAATAAACTTTTATCTATACATGGGTTCAATTTTTTAAACCCATAAAGGACTAACTAAATTTCTATTCAATGTACACACAAGATCTTGTATAATTATGCATGAATTTAATCTTGGTAAGATGTTCACAAAGTTTTGATACAAGGTGTGAACATGTGCCCCTTTAGTATAATTTTTTTTCTAGTTAGGTGTTAAATTTTAATCAAAAGTTATTGTTGGATAGCTAGAGCAACATGTGTAAAACTCTTCTTCTATTTAACATTTGGCAAGTCAAGAACCCACATGATACAAGATTCAAATGTAAAAAAATCCTTGTGTAGTGTAAAAATCTCTTTCAAGGAGGAGTTAAAGTCTATTGGCCATGTTGAGTAAGGTTAGAAAAAGAAACTTCTTTTTCTAACTTCAAACATTTAATCTTTCAATTTGTATAGTCAAAGTTTCTAAAACTTTTTCCACACATTTACATTGTAGTATAATACGTTGAATGTTTTCTAAATCATTTTTTTCTCACTCCTCTAAAAAGTTTTATTTTTTCACAGTTTTGGTTGGAATGAGCCTAGGTCCTTTAGAGATTAAGCATTTAAATGGTTGACACTAGAAAAAAAATCCTTTATTTAAATATTTAAATAAGGGATTAACCTTGTGAAGATTTTAGAGTCAAATAATGGATATATAAATGATTTCAAGAACACATAAGAAGATGAAGAATGGGAGGTTGTCATTCATTTTTTATCGAGACTTCTTTAAATGTGTATGTAGTAAATGGTGGTAGAAATTTCTTCATTTGAAGTATTGTTGATTGTTTTATAAAAGAATGTTTAATTCACAAATCACAAAAAATGCTTTCTTTAGTGTATTTTAGCAACTTCTAGCTCCTTCCTCCGAGTCTAAATTTCAAGCATGAAAATGACCATTTTTTAATCTAACCCCAACTATTAATCCTGTTTTCTACTACAATTTGAAGGATTTTCAGAATTTTTACACATACTTTGTATTCGATATGAATTTTTTCAAGTCATCACCAATAAACTTGAATTTATAGAAACTTATAGAAGACATGTGCTCAAAGTAGAACTCTTCATTGTAGTATTGATAGTGGAAATAGGGAGCATAAAGTGGGGAGGAATTTGTCGTTTGAATGTATTGGAGGCAACAAATGCCCTGAAGTTCAAGTACAGTATAGAAAATCTGCCATGGGCTTGTCTTCATTATACATACTGCACGGTGCTGAAGGCTGTACTGCTCACGCTCTAAAGTCTAACAGAAATCTCAAAGCCATTCATGGGAGGTGCTCTAACTTACTCTTATTCTATTGTAGCAGAAACACAATCACAAATTCTGGTAGGTACACCCAAAACCGCCACTTTTTGCTACTGAGCCTATTTTCTATTATTAGACTGGTCAAATTTTCATATGTTCTTGTTGACAAGTAAAAGGAGGTTCCAACGCACCAGAGAACGTGTCATTTGGATACTGTATGCAAAAGTTATTAAGGAACAAAGTTTGGTTCTGAAAGCATTTCTTCCACATAGGTACAAAACTGATTTTGGAGATGTACATGCAGTATAGATGGCGGTTTAAGGTCAGTGGCACATTTGGGTGTACCTACCTTATCACTGCAAAGAGTAAGGTACTCTCAAAACAATGGTTTGTGCTGCTGCTGTATTGCTGTCAGGTAAGCTTACCTCCATCCGGTGGTCTCAGAACAAGTTTATGGAATTTAGTGCAATATGCTACCTCCAAGACAAACAAGCACCAACTTTGGCTACCTTGAGAGTGAGTAGTATCACAAAAAAATAGAATAGAAAGGATTTTGCAAGTTGTGAAAAACTATTGGGAGTGTTGTAATACAAAACTGATTAAGGTAGAACCACCCATAGTCGACCAGTTAAGGTATTGTAGACATGATCTGGAGTGTTGTGAGGCAAGAAGAAAATTTTCATAATTGCAGACATAGAAATGAGGAAGATTGCCAAAATGTTGATAATTTTTCACTTTGATATGAAATCACTAGGAATTATAGAAGGTGCCAGAGGGCCTGGATCCATATCCAAACTATAGAGTCACACAAAATCGCTCAATCAGAGAGACTTTTTCATGTTAACTTAGGCATAAAAACAAGGCACATGTGTCATACAATTTGGTAATGAGAATGCCATGTGTCATGTCATCCAACTGAAAAGCTTTATTAAACCATTCCCCCCCCAAATCTGAATTGAGTGTCAACCTCTGCCACATTTCTCCCACTCTACTGGTTGGTAATGAGGTATTGGTTAGTAATGGGTGGTTCTACCTTAAATAGATGCTAATTTCAATGTGGAGGAAGTTGCAAATTGGTTACCAAATTCTATTGTTTGTTGCAGTTTTGGCTAAAATGTCTCCACGAAGGACCTTTTTTACAATGTACTAGTAGCGCAAAGATTTTTTTGGTTAAACCTCAACTAATTTTAGCCAGTTTAGAGATCACTGCCTCCATCAAAATTTGTAAGTTGCATTTCAATTTGAGGGAAAAATGAAGCCTCCGATCAGGAGACAGCTTATTGCAAAAATCTGAGAGGAAGACATGAACAAGTGCTGAAGAGTGATCATTCAAAGCATTCAACACCCTTGGAAAAGGATTCGACTGCTGCACAATCTTGAGCTAATTTCAAATTATGGGAGGTATGAAACACTACTGACAACAAGTGAGATATGTGGTCCTTGTTGAATGTCTTGCATGTTCTCTGCAACAAATGCCAAGAGTTTCAATCATTCCTGTATCATAGTTGTCAAATATCTGAATCAAAGGGTGAATTCTCACACCTAGGAAATAGAGTTATGTCTAGAAGGTCAATAACTCAATAAAAAAGATGACCAAAAATTCCATGGCATTGGAAAGAAAAAATCAAGCCATGGAGTTTTTCTTGCACTCCAGTTACAACCAAATGCATGCATTACACAATCAACTTCAATATGTTTACACACTTTTTAGTGCATATCCCTCTTGCATTCTACAAGTTGCCAACTTCAATTAATTATAGCAATTAGAATTCTAGACCATTTCCCTTGAAACTACTTGCAATCAACTCCTACAATTTGTTGACTATGTTCTCACCAAAAATGCTCCAAAACTCCCATTTCTAATACAAGTACCAAATTTTTGAAAATTTTCATTTTTCGACACATGTAATCATAGCATCTTGTAGTACTTTAGTTTGAGAATATGTGGAAAAAATTTCAGAAATTTCCACCATGTAGATTGCAAGATATTAGCATTTGAAGTGACGAGAATCCTTTTTTGGCCCTGCAAAAATTGGTCAATTGTACTTCACAAGGTCACATTTGTATGAAAGAATGTACAAAATGGTGGTGTTTCTTTTGAATCACTCTAAATTTTGAGATCATTTGGAATTGTACAACGTATAGGAAAAAAATTATAAGTAGAAAGATGTAGAGCATGATTCAAAATACTAAATTATTAACAATTTATTTCTGAAATTGAAAAATACCAACTTCCCAATGGTTTTAATGTTGTAATAATCAATCTACACCCCATAATTTTCTTTTTTTCCAAAAACATAAAAAATTGACTTAAATAATGAACCTTAAAATTTATTTTAGAGTAGAAAATCCTTAACTACCCGCAAACTAAAACTCCTTGTAACTTTCATTCCATTAATCAAAATTGAATGATTTAAAGCTTTTCATGTATACATAATTCTAATGAATCAATTTCAAATTTTTATTTGTGGAAAAAATGATTTTTTCTGATTTGTCTAGGTTGCCCAAGTTGACTAACAAATTACATATTACATGATAACTTTTTAACTATGTAGTCAAAAGTTATGAAAATTGTTGGGCCTTAAAGCTACTCCTTGTCCACATGTTGTGTGAAAATTTTTAAGAAAAAAAATCTTCGTTCACATGTACCCTCCCAAAAATGTTATATTGCCCAAAACACAAGGTTAGTCCTTTAGAAGTTGAGAGGTTGAGAGGCAAGACAATGCATAATGCTTAGATTTGTAACTTGCAATTATCAAATGAATTATATAGATATTTCATGAGAGAACCATGTACTATTAAAACAACAACAAAACTCATGGCAACAATTACACCTATGCAACCATGACTTTGTGCATCATGGCATACATGCTAATAGGGAGAATTAGGTTTTTCCATGAAGACAACAAATCAAAAAAATTGAGCACCTATATGACTAAAACTAATTTGAAATGAGAGGATTGTGAATAATAAGGTAAGAAATTTGTATGGGGTGGGGGTGCATAGAGTATGCATAGGGGGTTATGTTGACATTTTGTTGAGTTTTGGATGAGGGCAAAAATAGAGACTTGTAGTCTAATTGTTGATGATAGAGCTTTTCATTGTTGGAGTGAATGAAGGTGGAATAAAAGGTGTTTAAACATATAAACTTGTTACTTTCAACAATTATAGTGTCTTGCAAAGGTTAAGTTTAGGCTTTAGGGAACCATAGTCTCACAAAAGTCTACAAATAGACCTTCCCAGCTCTCAGATTGTGAGAAGAGACACTTAGGCCAACTTCTTGGCTTTGATCAACTCTAAACTCTTGTAATAATTAGAAACTAAATGGTTGTGAAGGTTTAATTGCAAAAATACATTTAGAAAGGTTATTAGAAACTTTGGCTACAATAATAGTATTGGGGTCAAGAAGCCTTTTCTCACTCATGCGCATAAGGCTCAAAGTTTGTAATTTGCTCAAGAGCATCAACATTGGAGTAAGGTTGATTGGAAGAAAGTTATTTGGGCCAATGAATCATGTTTTGAGTTTGGTAAGAATTCATGGCAAATTAGAGTTTGGCATTGAAATTTGAAAAAGTTCAACACTTGTTATTTAGCACTTATTTTAAAGTTTGGACGCACCTTTGTAATGGTGTGGAGGTTCACTACTCTATTGCAGGCCTTAGGAGGGGCTTTTCTGGTGCCAGATTGCACCCCAAAAAATAGTTTGGTTAGAAAATGCCAAAAACTTGGATAAAATTGCCAAAACACTTCAAATTAAAAAAAAATCTTGGATGAAATTTCCAGATTATGAATGATAACCAAATTATAGACATGTGATTATGTGCTAATGTGATATTTTCTATCCAAATATGTGGATGAATGTTGAAATTTGGAGCACCATTATAACATTTTACATCGACAGTTTGGCACTTCTTAAAAAATGAAAAAAAAGCCGTGGTGTAGAGTACTGAGAGTTTGGTTGAGCCTCGCAGATACTAAGGCATTCCCATTATCAGCTTGGCAAATGCTCATGTGCAATGACTTTGGGGGATTACTGAGCTGTTGAGAAAGCATCTTTCAATTTCAGCATCACTGTAGAGTGCTCAAAAGATTCAAGTAAACTCACTTAGCATAACATACTAAAGCAAAGCAGTGTCGATTATTCACCTATTTCGCTAGTTATGCTAAGTGGTTGACAGAAACTACACTTGCCTAAAATGTTTTGGCTTGAGTATCATACCAACACTTTCATTCTTGAACTTACGAATCAAGTTCCTCTGCGTACGTCCCTTCCATGACTGGGTATTATATCCTCAATTTCCTCATTGACATTGTTCTTCACACTGTGTTGATATAAATACAGAATCAGACTCCAAACTTTTGCAGTCATCAAACATAATGCCAACCAGCTCTCTTCTCCAAGCGGCACACATGTGCAGATCAAGAACATTTTAAGCTCGACGAGTTAGACATGCATTTCCAACATACTTTGAGTGCCACTTTACACTTTGGCTGACTTCTTTTTGAGGGTCTCACAACGGCCTACAGGTGTGTAATACAATTGCTAATGAAGGCTTCCAATGTAAGGGTTTGGTTCCTGTTCAGCAGCATTTTTGGCGTGTTTAACCTGATGCAACTCCCATAAGCAGAGTTACGTCGTGATTTGCACAATGCAGATGAAGGCACGAATCCTGTTAGAATACGTTTTATGCCCATCAAAGGCAACTTCCCTCGGAAGCTGATTTCCATGGCCTCGAATTTCAAGTACGAAACACGCTTGTCTAAAATATGCCTCGACTGCGGAAGTCACCATCACATTGTACAGTTTCTGTCTCACCGCACCGAAACTCCAAAAAGCAATAAATTGCAAACACTCAGAATTGCAATATTTTAAGGCATACACTCAAGGCATACACTCAAGGCAGTCACAACGCCTTACCCGTGACGAAGAATAACGTGCGCAACCGACTCCACCTAAGCTCACCTTCCTTGTGACGTCACCCCCCTGCAACGAACTCCAGGGACTCAAACTAGGAAGCTTCTCCCAACACGACTACCAACTGCAATCTAAAACTGCCGAGCGAACTTCACTCGCAGATCTCAAATTTCTCACATTATTAGCTTAGCTGCGAGTGGCCGAGTGCCAGTTTGCAATCGCTTTTTCAATTTATCCCCAAACAATAAAAAAAATATACAAAAATCAGTGTGTCACGAAGTGACTTCTAAAGTTGGAAGCGGACCCGAACGAAGCAGTTCGGCAGCAACAGGATTACCACGTAAGTCGCCGCATCCTTCGACTCCGCACAACACGCAACTCACTCTCATCGAAACCCTCGCAAATCCCGATAAGCTCAACTTACTGCGAGGAATTTTATTTTACGATTCGAAAAATGATATCTGGACACAAGCTCGGAACCCTAAAAATCCTGCAAACCCCCGTTATGAACCAGTCCAGATTCCAGAATCTTCGTCTAATAGTGAACGACATTCGTATTCCGTCGACGACTGAAACGACTGATACAACTTTCGTTGCGAGAATGCCAACAACCGGGGGATGACAAGAGGGGTAAGGGGATGGGTTGCCTGGTACAGTACGAACCAATGAGTGGGGGTTGTACCCAATCCTTGCCTTGATGCGATTGGCGGCTGAAATTCTTCAGGTGTCTGAAATCTGCGTGTGATGGCCGCGTCACTCCAGCACGCCAGCGTGGCTGCTGAGTCAGACCCGTTGGGGGCAATTTTTTTCAAATTTTGTGTCTTTTCTTCACATGGATCAAACTTCTTTTTCATACTACACCAAAATGTATGGTCTATGCTATTATGACAAGGACATACTATTCAACACTGGTTGTAGTTGTGGTATTGGAGCATTTATGGTGTGCAATGTGACGTTGTTTTAGCGAGCAAATGTAACCTTGTCAAACTATTACATGAAATTTGCGGCTTCAACATGGCCATTTCAGGCCCGTTCTCAATTCTGTTCCCGCAGCAGTAAAAGAACACGACTAGTTGTTAGAATTTTAAAAATTTAAAATTTAAAATTTAAAAATTTAAAACTTCTGAAATGCAAAAAGAAGTTGAAAAAAAAGTTCTTTTTTTTCTTTCAAAAAAAGATGTGGCATGGTCTCGACCATGTCGGACTGCGTAGTTGGCAGTGTTCCCACGCAATCGAGATAGTTTTTAGAGCCTGTGAACTTATAGTCTTCTTGAAGCCTCAAATTTCATGTAATGAATTCTTTTTTAAAAAATTATGAAAATTACATTAAAAAATGAATCTTCTTAAATTAATTTTTCAAAGTGATCTCAAATTGCCCAAAAAACAAGATTGTCCATAACTTTCACATCACTAATCCAAATGGAATGAATCATAGACAAAAATACAATCTATAAGGGAAAAAAATTCAAAAATTTCATTTCAAGTTTTTGTGGATTTTTTTTTTTGCCTAGCAATGTATAAATTGTATTAAGGATGGCATAACTTTTGCTCTCAAGCACTACTTGAAATAAAAAGTATATTTCCAAAAAACTAATGTATATTTCTATCTTAAGATAAAGTTTAAAAAAAAAACAATAAAAATTGAAGTTGTTGGAGCTTGTAGGAAATCCATTTTATCTCCTAAGAAAACAAGCGGACTTTACGGGTTAAATTAGGCATCCTAATTTTTATGTCGTCTATATCCATCTATGCTAAATAACCATTTTTTAATACTATTAATACAAATTAATTCAATTAGTGTTAGAATTTGAATAGTGATATAGACCTCATATTAATTTGGATGAACGTTAGATGAACAAGGTTTAAAATTCTAAATATTTGAATGAATTCAAATGATAAATAGATGAATACCATTGTGAAATAGATAACAATGATTGTATATGAGATAAAAGGAAAAAATTGTAGACCACTATGTATTAATTTCATCTAAAATTTTGTAAACTTATATATTAATGTTCCTAAAAAGTTTGCATAATTTTCAAATTAATGAAAATTAATATTATTATAATAGGACACACTAATTGGATTAACATGTGTATTGTATATTTACACAAGATTTGTTAGTGGTCATCTAGTGTTAGAAGAAACTTTTGCAATATCTAATTAACCCTCAAAAGACATTTTATGTCTAGACTTCATCAAACTTCATTAGATTTCTACATTAAAACACACATTTTAAAATATTATTATTTTTACATGTAGTAACATATATTTAATTTTCATTTTTGTATAGATAAAAAATTTCACTCCTAGAGGGACTCAAAGTCTACCATCCTTATTTCTCACGAATGAGAAAAAGTTTTTTTCTCACTTCAAACGTTATAATCTTTCAATCCTTATAATCAAATAGGCTGAAATTTTTTCCACACATTGCCTTTCTTATTTAACACACTTTTGTATATTTGGAATTCAAAAAAAGATTAATTTTTTAATTTGGGACTATGCATCAAAAATTGAAATTTTTAGACTTTTTGTCTTCCAAAATATCCTTTATCTTTTAGAGGTTTATAACAAGTTTACTATTGAATACTTTATAATCTCCATTGAAAATATTTCATAAACATTTCATTCAATATGAGTGTGTTTAACATATATCTACTAATATAAATCTTTTTATTTGTGCAATGTGACAATTTTTACCACTTGTAGTCAATGTTTTACATTTACATTTAATTTTTTTGATATATACTAGTGTACCCCATTTGTTTTTTAGATATTAGAGGCACATGATACTAAATAACTCAAATTCATAATCTTCACTTGTTTATGAATACATTGTTTATAAACAAGTTATAAACAAGTACTTTAAAAAGGCAACACAAGTTTAGAATTTCAGACAAATGTGTACACTATGTAGAATTAATAGGAATGAGGGAGTTCATCAAAATGAAAGAACTCACATCAATTCTCCAACTGATATATTCAATTCTAGCTAAGAAATTACCAAGGATTGTGCACAACTTCAATCACAATTCAATTTCTCATTTAAATAGATCTAATACAACCCTCATCCAAGTGGAATCCCTTATTTAGGAATTAATTTTGATTTCTTACATATTAACTTAGTATACATTAAACTTGTGCAATGTTGGTGTTAGTAAAAAAGTTTAAAATTATAGAAGACTCAAAGTGAAATGTCTTAAGGGATTGAAAAATACTAATATTTTTTACATTGCAAAGGCAACCAACAAATGAAGTTATTACATAAACCAAAAATTAGTATTGAATACGTAATAGATAAGGGAGGTGGTTATGATTCAAGTAGAGATGAAATGGAAGGGTCATTAGAAAAGAAAAACGATAGAAAAGAGAAGATTAATAAATGTTGCAAGATACAATATCATCTCATGAGTAATTTTCTAAGAAGCCAAAATGAAAAAGGATGGAAGTGCAACTTTTCCGAGTTTAGATGAAGACTCTGAATAAGTTTATTATATTCTCTTTATTTGTATCTACTCTATGTCAACCCTAAAGTTTTTATGAAACTAATTTTTTATTAAAAAATTAGTGTATCTCATTTGTTTCTGGATATTTAGAGGCACGTGATATTCGAAAAACATAGAGACATTAATTAAATGTATAAAATGATTTGTGTTATTTCACTTTCAAATAAATAAAAATTCAATTATAGTTGTTCTTCATTTGAGCGAGTAGTGATTCTTAATTATTTAACCAATAGAGTAGATTGATATTTATATTTTGAAATTAGCTATCATTTGAAGTAAACAAATTTATGTTGAAGGGATGAAAAAAAATTATAAGTTAACATTTTTTTAATGAAAAAGAGTATCTTTGCACAATGTTTGTATTAGGTTAAAGACATTATTGGACAAAGTGTCAAAGTCAAATCACATTCAATGATGTAACTACTTAAAATTTATCTCAAAGACCCTTGCTAACATTCATTGCTGACTCTAAGTACCAAGTGTAAACATACTTTTAACCCCATTTTCGGGCCCTCCACTATTATAAAGTCCCTTGGCCCAAATTATGGTTCAATTTGAATGTATCAATTTAAAATGAATCATTACTAGTAATTGGGTTGAAGGATTTTATATTAGAAGACCCAATAATGAACCCAATTTCAAAAGTGGGGGTGAATTGATAGCCTAATTAGATTGAAATTAGGTCAACTCAAAATATAGGTATGGGCCCTAATATAAAGTGACCCTAATTTTCAATACTTTTCTATTACACAATATTGATATTAATTAATTTAATTTCTTGAATTAGAAACTAATTCCTTCAAAATAGGAGATAGTCTAGATTTCCAAAATTGTGAAGATGTATGATAAAATTAAACTTAGAATCATAAATTAAAAATGAATCTCAAATAATATTTATAAAGTACTAGTGGTTGGCACTTGCTATGCTACACATTTACGATTAGAATTTCATTAGAATTTTTATGTATTAGATAGAATGCAGAGCAAGAATTTCAATAAATCTTCAGATAAAAATTACTAAAATCTTCATATAATTTTTTTTAATAAATAAGCATATACTGAATTAAACAATAGAAATTTAATGAATGATGAATGAAATACATGCAATGATGAATATGGTAAAAGATAAACATACATTAGAATGCATTAGAAATTTGCCTCAATTGTTACAAACAATAGCAACCCAAATAGAAGAATTTAAAGGAAAAACTTGTAAATCTCAAAAGCTTCATGCATAATTTAATTGTTGTGAAATCCAAAATCGGTTCAATCTAATAAATTTCTCAAATCATTTGGTAGTAGCAATAGAAAATTGAAATTAGAAGCTCAAAGCTCATAAAAGCACAAAATCATAGAAATGCAAAAGAAGTATAATGCCAAGAAAAGCAATGGAATTGCTACCTTTATAATATCACTATATTGATCTTCTTTAATATTACCTCAATTGCAATGACTATATTATTTCTATAATATCACCCTTTGTAAAAAGGGATATTACAAAGGTGATTGTGAACTGTTACTATATTTCAGTAATATCACATTGTGTAAAAATATGATTTCTATGTATGCATGATTAGAAATATTTTTATAAAATAATTAAAATAATTATTTTAAAGACTTATCAAAATCATTATCATGCATTCTATTCAAGTATATCAAATTTTTACTAATATGTGATATAATGAATGTATAGCATAGCAAGCACAAGCCCCTAGTATTAATGGTAGCATTTGTGATATTACAAAGAGGCTTATGATTTTAGTAGTATGATACTATCAATGTTGTGGCACAATTTTAGTTGACCACCCTTCATTATAGATTTTCTTGACTATATTCATTTTGTCATCTTCATAAAGTATATGATGTATCTTGAAGCATTGGAATTCAAATTAGCAATAAAAAAATTATTTTATTTTTGATGAATTGAATGGCTTGTCCGTCGATTAGACAAATAGATAAGCCATCATTGGTCAATGGGTGGTCCAAGCTATCCAAAAATTTATTAGTTTATTTGTTTTGACATCATGGACAACTTGTCCGTCGACATGGACGGACAAGTCATTTAAAGAATGAAAAAGAAATTTAATATATCTTGATGAGCATTAGGGTTGAATCTTGACGTTTTGTAGGTTTGATGAATGTTTAAATGTGACGTGATGCAAAAGATCCTAGTCCACATCTAAACTCATTGTACTATTAAAATTTTGCATCGACTCTATCTGTTAAGGCTAATTTACTAAAAAAAAAATTCTACTATACAATGTTTTTACATAGTCTAATTTATATATATTAGAGTATGTAGCATTTTATAAACCCTATAATAGACATAAATATTATAGATGATAAAATACGGATGAACACAAATTCATCCTAAAGTGTGTAAATTTATCCATAAAAATATTATTACATAAGATTTTCTCGCTTCAAATTAAATGAACCCTATCTTTTAACTCATGTAGTTTTAAGAAAACTGATAATGATCTCCCTAGGATGCTCCTTGCATCTTGCACTTGCCTCCCCAAACCGACCATTTCCAACAACATAAATTGTCTTGTGAACACCAAGTTGTATTAACTTCTCATGTAAGACATTATGGAATTATACAACAGCTACACTATAGAGGAGGGACATAATTTTCACAATCAACACCTCTTTTGTCACATCATATAATACAACCACTGTTGGCAATGAAGTCCTGCCTTGCAAAGTGCATTAATCTTGTTAAACCACTTCTGAGACATGTTTGTGAAGGCCATGTATTGATGGTGGACATTGGATTTAGCAACAAAACCATTGTAACAATCTAGAATACACTTCTTAAAAGAAGACATATCTGTGAAGCAAGTTGGAGACACATTGACTATGTAGACAACAAATTGTCATCTCCTTTACTAGAGTGTGTTTGAAGTTTGAACTCCTGTATGGTTAGGACATGAAATGCCACAATCTATGCCATATGTTGCCATGAGTCCATGAACATCATCAAATACTAAGATAAAAGACAAAGCAAAAAATAGAGAATGCAGTTTTGAAATTCTTTGAAATCCAATATTATGAGTAGAATGGATCCAAATTGAGTGAAATGATCAATTTGCACAATACCCTCGAGAGGGCTTTCCAACAATATCTAGGACATCTATGGTGCAATCTAGAAAAAAACAAAATCCAACTAATTTTATAAGTTTTTTTTTGCAAAACTAGATCAAACCACTCATTTGTGCTACCTAGATCAATGTAGACCACAAAAGCATTGGATCCTAAATGTTGATGCTATGCATTGAAAAAGTTAACCTTTATATCAATATGTATAAAAGGGTGATGACAGAGCATATTAATGTACCTCTTAGATGAATTCAAAAGGAATAGGCATCCAAAAAATATTTGAAAAAATGAGTGCAAATATCCTTAATAGCACTACAAAAATAAATTTAGTCTTACATAAAATTAAGTTGAGACTGTCCATCAACTCCTTATGGCTCATCTTTTGAACTTGCATAGAACTCTATTCCAAAATAAAGAGGCTGAGTCATCATTTACGAATGAGATATTGCTAAACTCCTCTTGAATTACATTTTTAGTCTGTACTTATTGGAATAGAATTTTGTAGAAGTACAAATTCCAATCACAATGTGTAGAATGACTCGCTTAGATATAAGCGTGGTAGTAAATAAAGCGTGGTAATAAATGAATTATGAAAGGTTGCATGAATTATAGTTAAAGAAAGGTATTTGTTGAGAGAGGGTACTTGAATAGCCCTAACTCAAGTACGTACCCTCACTCAATAAATAGAGTGAATATGGAAATCCTAACCAAGTAGCACAAGAAGAGTAGAGCAATCAAGTTAAAAAATCCTAATTGAGCAAATGGAAAGTGTTTACTATGGAACAACAAATTCAACATGGACCTAACAGATCCGCACTAATCTAGATCATTGATAACAAGAAAACCTCAAAAATCCAATGATAGATAAAGAACCACTACTAAATACCAATGAGAACCAGAGTAACAACACGAACTTCTCTGTGTTGCTGAGACTCCTAATCTTGATCTTGCTTCCACTCAAGCGTTGCCTACAAAACCTCCTCAAACCTCCCCAAAGAGAGTTTTGACAAAGAGAGGCTTATGATGAGCAAAACTTATTAAATAAGAAAAAACAAAAGGAGGAAAAGCAAAAGGAGGAAGCAGTGTGCTCAAACTGAAAGACTATTGTAGTGAACTAAAGGAATATTGTAGTGAATTGAAGTACTATTGTAGTGATTTAACCCCTAAAGTCCCAAGGTCTTTTCTCATTCAAAAACCACTCAAAATTGCCATTTTTATTGCAAGGTGCAAAACTCTTGAAATTTTCATTTTGTTGGCGTATTTAACTATAAGATCTTGCACTAAACTAGTATAAGAATGTGTAGTAAGAATTTTAGAAACATTGATAATATAGGTTGTGAGATATCTATGCTTAAAGTGAAAAAAAAACAAGTTTTTTTGCACATTCCATGACTAAATTTTTAGGCTTTGAATCTCTTTATTAATTTTTTTTTTACTATTGAGTTTGAGGTAAATTTTTTTTTATATTGAGGATCTAAGTTGGGAGTTGGGAAAAAAATTCAAAAAGAAAAACACTTAATTTTCTTTCATTAAAAAAATTCTTACATAGAAATAAGTTCAAGATTCAATAAAATACTAAATTATGAATAGCTCTAAGTTGGAATTGAAACACCATAATTCTAATGGCAAGATTATTTTTGCAAGCAAATTTAACCTTATTAAACAATATTTTTTGAAAAATTATGAAAATTGCATTAAAAAATCACCAAAAATTGAAAGTCATAGTAACCTGCTCAAACTCCCAAGTGTCTTCCAGGGAGACACTTGGGACCTCAAGGGTTAAGGTATTTTTAGCCCTAATCCTAGACCGTTATCAAAAATCTCCATTCGTAGGAAATATTCCTCCACCATTGATGATTTTATCTAGAATCATCTAGAATTTAGACCACATTAAGTTAGAGTCGCTCACAACTAATTAATTAAACAATTACAATACGATGTACAGTACTCTGAAGCAAAGCAAATACATTCTTGAGTGCAGAGATAGAAAGTAGGGCAACTACTAGAATTCTAGGAATTTTATAGCCTGGTTTGAAATTATTATAGATTTTTGAAGGGTGAAGTTGGCTTGGGCCAATGTCTACTTTGTAGGGTCATACAAAACTGCTCAGGCAAAGAGTGTTTGTTGCTATGGTGGGTACAATAAATGATGGACAAGTGTTCTAGCTATCCTATACCATCAAGTTTATGGCAGTGCTAGTACTTTAATTCTAAACAAGAAATAGTTGGCCAAAATGATCACAATAGAATTCAAAGTAATTGTCCTTCAACGCATGCATTTCCGTCCACTATAGTATCCATTAATGCACCTATCGTGGATCCCAAAGGCTCTACGCTGTCCCTAGAATTCGGAGTTGATGTACCTTCATCTTACAGACATATGCTCTTAAGAACTTGGTGATGCTCTTCTCATTAAATCTTTCAATCTTGTTAACAACACCTTTTAATGCTTTGTTAGCCCTTTAGTCACTTGGATGTGCTCTTTGCTACTCCTTGAACATTGCTAAGGCATCAAGTATGGCTTCCATGTTAACTTGGGTTCTAGTAAAAGTCCTTTTAGTATCTTCCATCATCCTTAGTAAAACTAATTATCCCAAAGTTCTCTATCTTCTTTCAATAGAAGCACCAAATAAAAGTCTAGAAAAATCATGAAGATCTTAACTACAATTAAGAATGACTTAGGAACAAAAATAGATGTTATCGTGTAAATCTTCACTCTTGAACGTTGAATTTTATACACCCCCTTCGAATTATTCCCTATTTACCTACCTTGTTTTGGCTCTAGTTGATTTACAGGTCAAGATAGGAATAAGAAACTACAAGATATGTGACGGATAGAATTGACAGCATACCACGAGATATTGTCAATGAATATGGATCTTAAACTTTCAAATTCATAGTTTGTTGGTCATCAACCCTCCTTCACTATTGTTGTGAAGTTTGTTGCATATCTAGAAAAGCACGAGGCTTCTGATTATAATAGATGTTTGCAAAATTGAAGAAATGATAATGACTAAAGAAACCTTATTCCAACACTTAATCCACCTATAGATGTCAAAAAAATTAGTATCTAAAAAAGAGAGAACATTGGTATTGCTTTAGTAAATTCCCTTCATTTAAAACCTGAATCCTAGTATCAACTCTCAAAACCTATAAGATGCAATAGCACTTGAAGCCTTCTCAAATTTACCTACTACACCCTCTTAAGCTCAAAAATATAATCTTTAGAAATACACAAAAAGTAAATTAAATTCACAACATATTTGCAAATTAAAAGTATAACTTAAAAGGTGATTTCAAATAAAATAATGGTATAAAATAAGAAAAGATAAGGTCCAATAACCACAATAAAGGGAGTCAAACCTTTAATCCTTGAGTGTCTAGAGCAAATTCAGTGATTTTTAGACCTTTGCAAATTCATTCCATTCAAACTTTCTCCTAGTAAGAAATACACATAATTCAACCATACCAATTGGTAGTTAAGAGAGACCCGAAGGTATGGGAAAAAGACATGTCCTTTCACTATACTACTCAAAAGATTATAATAGTCAAACTCAAACATTTTTTCAAATTGGAGAGGCCAGATTTGGGTTGCTGAAGCACTTAGGGGTTAAATACCTAAAAGGTCACAAAGCTATAAACAATATGAAACAAATACCCCACCAAATTTCTAGTTATCTCATGAGGCAAACCACCTAGTGCCTACCTCCTCCAATGAGCTTAACCACCTCTTAACTTAGAACCAACTTAGATTAGATAAGATGCCTAACTTTAACTAATAGACAACTCACATCTTGACACACTAAGAATAGAGTAAGTCTCAACCATATAGGTGAAGAACCCCACTTCGTCATCACAATAGAGTATGAGGTTAAGTAGTGGTTTAATCGATGCCGCGCGCAACAATAAAAGTTTATAATGAAAGAAAAACCACAACAAACAATATACAAGTCTTCAATGTCTACTTCAACTTGAACTCCAAGCTCTCCAACTTCAAATTCTCTAAATTCTCCAAGCCCAACTTGAACTCCTTAGCCAAACTTTGGTCTAATGCCATCACTTCTTCAAGAGTTCAAATAAAATGAGTGATAACTTTTTGAAAAAGCTAGAACAATTTTCTACTTTAAAAAAATATAAACTCATTCTAATGCTTTGTCCAACTTTTATGACATCCCAAAGTTTCCACCCTTAAAATTAAAGGCAACAACTCTTTATTTCAACATACACAATTCACTTAAAAAAGCTCCAAATAGGACAAATAATTATTATACTACTAAAATCATAAGTCCCTCTGTAATATCACAAATGCTACCATTAATACTAGGGGCTTGTGCTTGCTATGCTACACATTCATTGTATCACATATTAGTAAAAATTTGATATATTTAAATAGAATGCATGATAATGATTTTCATAAGCTCTTAAAATAATTATTTTAATTATTTTATAAAAATAATTCCAATCATGCATACATAGAAATCATATTTTCACACAATGCGATATTACTGAAATAGAGTAGTAATTCACAATCACCTTTGTAATATTATTTTTTACAAAGGGTGATATTATAGAAATAATATAGTCGTTGCAATTGAGGTGATATTAAAGAGAATCAATATGGTCATATTATAAAGGTAGCAATTCCATTGCTATTCTATTGCTACTATCAAATGATTTGAGAAATTTATTAGATTGAACCGATTTTGGATTTTACAACAAATAAATTGTTCATGAAGCTTTTGAGATTTTCAAGTTTTTCCTTGAAATTCTTCTATTTGGGTTGCCATTCTTTGTAACAATTGACTCAAATTTCTAATGCATTCTAATGTATGTGTATCTTTTACTGTATTCATCATTGCATGTATTTCATTCATCATTCATTAAATTTCTGTTGCTTATTTCAATATGTGCTTATTATTAAAAAAATTATATGAAAATTTTAATAATTTTTATCGGAAGATTTATTGAAATGTTTACTCTGCATTCTATCTAATACATAAAATTTTTAATGAAATTCTAATGGTGAATGCATAGCATAGCAAGTGCCAAGTGCTAGTAGCTTCATAAAAAATTAACAAAAAATTTTATACTCTTTAAAAATTTTCAAATTGCAAACAAAAGACTTGTCTATCTTTTATGGCCAATCAAAATCTTTGTCCCTTTACATAGGAGGCAATAGACCTTTTTTCACTCAAACTAGTACAAATCATGAATGTCAATTTCAAATCAAACAAGTGAGGACTTTTTGGAAACACTACACTATGATGCACAACTCTTCAAATTTTCATTACCAAAATCCTCATACAATATGAGGTCTACTTCCTTCAACATTTGGTTCCCAATTTTCCTTTCAAGCTCCAAACTTTACACACCACCCAACCTTTGGGGAAGTTTTCCAAGTCATTTTCTAGATACTAAAGGTCATTTGGACCAGCTCATACCCCTTCTTTACATTGGCGGGCCTCCAAATTTTAGCCAAATGTTTTTTTGTTTTTGTTTTTATAATTATTTTACACAATTTAAACATGAAAGGTAAAATAGTCATTACCTTTTTATTAGGCAACAAAGTCAAATCAACATAAATACTCATGAAATTTTAATATGACTAAAATAAATAAATAAAATTAATATGGATAAAGACTAAAATGCTAAATAGAATCAAATTAGACAACAGATGCAATAAAATCAATTGACAACGAGATTCAATCGCCAAGTCATAGACTTGGTTGGTTGGTTTGAAACATCGATGGTTAACTGACCAATTCAAGTTTTGATTTTGTCGAGCTCATTGATTCGCTTGGATAATCCGTGGCTTAGTGTTGCCAATAAAACAAGAATAAGTAGTCGACTTGCTACTCTACCCTTGAGTTGTGCTGTGACAAGATGTAAGGCACTCTAAGATTGTTAACAAATTTTCGCATTGATTCTTAAACTGTGGTTCTTACCATGACCCCACCTTTTTCCCTTATATGCTTGGTTACTTGATTTTTTACCTACCATCTGCTTATTCACATTCAAATCAAATCTTTGTAAATCTATATTTTCATATGATGCAACATTTTACATCACAATAGTATTCCTGTGATTGTTTACATTTCTTTTGTTCTTTCTACGCAACTTTGATTTTTCTATGCTCCTTTTCTATGTGATTTTGTTCCTGTTCTACAGCAGCATCAATCAATGCACTGTAAATCAATGCAAATACTCGTCTGACTTGAGCATAAGTGACTTGCTAAAATCCATGGCAAGATTCCGTTTTTTATTGTTGACTCATGGTGTCAATGTTGGTAGGGGAGGAAGTGCGCAATGGACTGCATATCGTCAACCTTCGGAAGTACATTGGAGTTTGAGGGGTCAACATGGACGATGAAGTATTCCATGGATGGATCAAGTAGCTCTAACACTTTATTGGCAATGTTGTCAATAGTAGGTACTTCTTCTACTTCATCTTCCATGTTTGCTAACTTCTTTGCTTCGTCTTGCATTGTATCATTGTCGACCATTGCAATTTTTTCAAACCTTGAACACTGTGCAGATAGACTAGTTTCCATGGTCTGTTGGTAAGCTTTGGATGGACCGCATTAGCCTTGGATAGTCTGCACGTTTAATGGCCAAATGCTAGTCACATGGAAACCATTCCTTATGTTTTTGACAAACATGGCTTTTTTGAAAGCTAGTGTAACCTAATGAACTAGTGTTTCTTTTGATGGTGACTTTCCTACATTCCTATTGCTTCAATAGTCATAGTAGGTTCTAAAATGTTACTTATAGGGTTTGAAAACGCTGCAATCTAATGGCTATAGGGCATGCAAGGTATATGATGAAAGCATCAACACATCTAATCTTGTTGATTTTGCTTTGTACACCACTTCCAGCATCACATAATTGCTATAGCTGTCTCAAATAAGTAAGTGCTTCTTTTCATGTGAAATTCCTTCCATTTTGTGGGCGTTCCTCACAAAATGCAAAATCCACATTGAAAACAAATAAGAAGTCATTCAGGCCTTATTTTGCACTACCATTGCTGCTCATGGCTCACAATGCTCAACATAGTTTTTGCGTATGCGTTTGCCATGGAATATGTAATATAAAGGAATGACTGCCTTTGTTGCATTTATGCAAACTAAAACAAATAACCATTCCTTTTTATCTAGCACAATGGAATAAATACTAGGGGTCCTCTTTCGTGAAAGCACGTATACTCTACCATTTTGCCCTACTTGTACACTCATTTTATCACAGTTCCAAATTCTGTCAGATGTGTACTATTGAATTGTCTAAAGGTAGTCCAAGTTGTTGTAGAATGTGCAAATATTTGCATTGTTCAAGCCCTCAGCCTTGGTGGAGGCCGATGCCTCAACCACCCATAGCCTGAGATCTAGGTGCCGATATTGCCACCATTTGAGCCAACTCTTTCCAAAGATTCCATTGCGGAATCCACCGCTCACTCCTGATCTCGTATACCTTTGGCCTCAATGCAGTTGGAGGTCAAACTATATCCCAAATTGCATATTGCAAACATATAGCCTATTATTTTTTTTCTTCTTGTAGCGCTAGAATGGCCTCAATGGTGGGAGGGCCATGCCTTTATGAAGTGCATAGCCTATAGCACTAGTTGTAGAGAGTGGAGTAAGGTATGACCTATTTTTACAAGGCTGCTTGATATTTGTGCTACTCTCTACTTCTACTAAAGCTATTTGGAGTTGTTGATCAATCCATGTGCTAGTGTACCTTCTAATCATTTGCTTGGATGCAGTTTCTCGTTGTTTCGTGCTATCACCTTTAGAATTGCAAAAACTAAATTCCTCCACGGATGCAAACAACTAGCAGCTAGACCTTTTGCCATTGCAAACAACTCTTGCAGTACAAGCCTACAAGCCTACGAGATTTGTGCGTGTCTACAATCCACTCTTATTACTTGGTCAATGTTGACTCTGCTGACTTGCCTATGCAAGGTGTCATGGACATGTTTATGTAGAGTTACTAGAGGTATTTATTGACCAAAATATGCTATATTATTATTGATTCTAGTTAGGAGAGTTTTGGCTCCATTTGCATTGTTTTGTTCACATTATAATTAATCTACTAGATTGTCTTAACACCATGAATTCTTAATTTTGCAAGGTTTAGTGAAAAACTAATTCTAAAATTCAAATTGGTGAATTAAATGTTATTGACACCTCTCACAAGATGTTTAGCATTTGATTATGAATTTCTCTTACAACTGGGCTTACAACATGTTTGCATTATGGTTTTTTCTACTTGCAATGACCTTGGGCTTTTGTTGGCAAAGTTCAACATCATTGTTTTGGTATTTTTTTCCCACAATATGAGACTGTTATCTTTCCAAGCATTAGTGTAACAACCATTTACAATCATTGTTGTCTACTTTAAAAAATTCCTTTTCTTCAATCATATTGTCCACTATAGTTTTAAAATTTGGTTATTCAAATATGTGCCAATCTATTTGATTCAATTACTTTTGTGACTATCATAATCTTCATATGAAAAGGAATCCTTGTTTTGTATATGCCTTAAAAATTAGTACGCACTTGTGTATTCACATGGTCTTCACATGTAAGGTTGAAGAAGGTCATGTTATATCTTTTTAGTATCAAGGCATAAGACCACTTTCATTCTTGGTAGACTTACAACTCATGTACATGTTTTATTTGCAAGTACATGATGCTATTTAGAATTGTAAGGCTACAATTGAAGACATTGAAGATAGTCAATTGCAAGTAGCTACATTGAAGTATGGGCAAATAAACACCCTACATAGGTAAGCTATCATACATTCATGAGGTAAATTCATGGTAAATGAATTAGACAAACATTATGTACTTTGAATTATGGTGTCAAAACTCTATTACATTGGTCTTCACTGGGATTTGTTAGTGGTCATTGAATGAATGCCACAAACTTGAAGGTTGTCAATTTACCAATATCAAGTGTGTTCCACAAGTTCTAGTTTTTTTTTCACTAATCAACTCACAAATTTGTACCTATGCAAGTGATCTTGAAGTTGTAGTGACATTTCTAGGGTTTGTAGTCTATAAGACTGAGGTTTTTCAAAGCATTGTCAAGCTTCCTTGACATCAAATTCGCATGTTTTGAAATTAGATAGAAAGGCTTCAATTTAGCTGCACAATTGGAGTTTGCAGTACTCATCAACAAAGTTGTAATTTTCAAATTACTTGCATTATATTTGTTGTTGTAGTTGCATGCACACATCTTGCTCTAGGTCCTCCAATGTTGTTGGCTCTTGCATTTTTCGTGAGTTGTTCATGTTGCTGCAAGGCCTCCAAGTCTCCATAGTCATGCATTTGAATGCTAGTTCTGAGCTACTCATCACTGGACTACTGTGTGTCATCACTAGTACTGTGACCACTATTGAGAAGAAAGTCCTCTTCCTCATCTAAAAAGTTTGGTGGTTGTTTTGCCATTTGTCTTTAGTGTTCTAATACTCATTCACTATGGTAGGAAGGGTGTTGCAAATGAAGTAATTTTTGCTTTACTAATAATAAGAGTGATTACAAGTGTGGACTACCTTCTATGTCCACTATAATTATGGATGTTTAGCTACACAAATGCAGTACTAAGGTGTATCTACCATTTGTTCACTTGAATTTGGCAATAACTTCAATATGGCAATAAGTTGAATTTGGCAATAATGTAGCACCCACAACACTCTTTTTTCATTAGAACCAAATGGCCCCAAATACATATGAAGGCCCAATGTCAATAATGAATTAGTCACATAAACTTGAAGGCTTGGGTGTAAGCTTGCAAAGCCAAGACAACAAATTTGGTCATGATTGATTACATGAATCCTCAAGCACTCAAGCACTATTCCATTTCCAAGATTGTCAATATCTAGAAATTAATCAACATTATACTATAAATATGGTATGCTCAATTCATAAAGCAATGCATTGCTCATTAAATTGTCAATAATATATGGCATCATTTTCAGCATGGTGTTCTCTTATTCACACAACATGTGGCAATCCTACTTTAGTATTGGCATTATGATCAACCATCAAAGAAGAAAGTTTATTCCAACCATCCAAAACCCCCCTAAAAAAGGCTCTCTATCTCTCTTCAATTTATAATACCCTATCGATTGGCAATGAGGCATTGGTTGGTAATGGGCAAGTCTACCTTAATATCTAGAAGGCATAATTTGTGTGAGTCTTGCCATTGTTCATCCTGCCACTATTCATCCACAATCAACGAGCTCATCTAAGGATTCATTCCTATTATACTAATATCAACTCACCACAAATGAATTAGTGGGATCATTGATGCTTGCATTAAGTTATAAGTACGCCAAGGCTAGAACAATATTTTCAACCACCTACACAAACTCAGTTGCATAGTATCAATCCCGGGTTGCTCTTCTAAGGTTGAGGGCCTATTTCTCCAATGCATTAACTCTAGATCACCCAAGTGGACAATTTATGTTTGATTGGGATTAAAAAAATACTTGGTGCCTTTTGAGATTGAGGTGGATGGGATGAGATATGGATATATTTGATGGCATCGTGGAGGACAGTAATTATGTAAATGCACATTAGGACACGTACTTGGTGGAATTTACAACTTTGTACAAATTCTACATGTGAATAGAAGATATGGCGGTTTAGACAAATGTCCCTAAAACAACTGGTGTTTGGTCGTTGGGCTTTGGATCCTTGTACCGTGGTGGAGACAAGTATTGTGAAGACTCCGCACTTTGACCCATACACTACAAGAGAAACGCGTCTGAAATGACAAAAATCAGCCCCTCCTAATCTACGAAAATTTGACAAATTTCAGTCAATTAGGACAAAAACTGTCCGAATTGACAGAAAATTGTCTAAATTGACAAAAAACTGTCAATTTTCTGTAGATTAGGAGGGGCTGATTTCTGTCATTTCGGACCAGTTTTTGTCATTTCGAACAGGTTTTCTTGTAGTGATAGTACGACTTGAATTTTTAGGTAGCATCTCCACCTTGAAATTCAACGTCGGAATAGTAGTGCCTCCACCGAGTCTGTGAGGCTAGGCCATTCCCCAATTTTGTTTGCAGGTTGTGCAATTCATAGGATTTTGAATAGCCTTTTTTGTTTCTTGAGATGTGGTATTCGACATTACAAGCTATCGCTGCCTGATGAGGCACATTCCCTTATTTCTAAGACTATGGCAAAATGGAAAGAGCAATTTTTGGATCTTGCTGGTATGAAGTGTATTTTCCTTTTACATTGTTGTGTGGCTTCACAAGAATCAAGGGGAATCATTTGGTTGTCGGTTTGTTTACATAAAGTGGCTGATAGTTAGATTCTAGGTACTAGTTTGCCATTTTTTGCATCCTTTGCCTGCACAATCTTCAAACTTTGATTGATTCCGTGTTGCTTGCTTTGAACAAAATCTAGCCACTTTTTGCAATCTCAAGTTGTAGGTCAGGTCTCCATGAGACCCTTAAAAATTTTTGGTGTTTAGAAATTTGTGTTGTGCTTTTGTCGATGGAATTAGTTTAGCACAAAAAAAAACACCTTCATCATTCATCAACTATTAAAATCTTTATATGTGTCCAATCAATTAGTCCACTTCCTTGTTGTGGAACTTTGGCATGTTTGTGAGCATGAACTTCAATGGTAGATTCCCTTAATTCCTTCCAGATTGTTCAAAAGTCTCCATATTCTCCTCTCACTCTTTGCCTTGGATAGTATGTTGTTGACACCAATCAAGGTTGGGCAGTGTAGAGTTAACTAGGCCATGGTTGACAACATAGAGATTGTAATTGCTTTAACCCATAAATGATGGGGGTGGTTTTCATGAAGACATTGTCAAAAACTGTAGGGTTTTGGTATGTTATTCAAAAATGAAAATTAAAACTTTTTTTTGAAACTTCAACCACATAAAACTAAAGTTGAGTATTTTAAAAGAATTGGAAAAAATTTCAGCCCATTTGACCACATGGATTGAAGAATTATAACATTTGAAGAAAGAATTTTTTTTTTTTCTATTCTTGCAAAATAGGGTTAACAAATTTTGGACCCTTTTGGAGTAAAATTTTTGCTCTACACAAACATGAGAGTTTTGACCATTCATAAATGTATCATATCAGGTTCACTCACAAAAATTTAGAAGCAAATACAGAGTCTAGCTTATTATAAATCACCCTGCAATGTAAGAAGGCTCAATTAACCCCTAAATGCTTGAGGCACCAAATTTTGATGTCGACAATACTTTGAAGTTAAATAATATGCAATTAAGATACTATTTTTAGTACTTTATATTTTTGACAAATTCTTTTTGAAATCTAGTTTTAGCATCAAAAATGCAATTTTGAAAATGAATGATTATAGTTTTTCTATTCAAGATTTTGTGCAAGGGTGTCCATTGTAATCTTAACATTTCATAGTGTTGAGGGCTCTTGGAAATGAACCTCAAATACACTAGATCTTGGAGAAAAGATTACATTAGAAATTCATTTAAAAAAATTGTAGAGTAGATTTTGAGAAGTCATAAATTGATTGAGGTTATGCATGTTAGGCCCCTCAACCTCATATTTTTTTGATGACCAACTTTTTAGATTTGACATGTAAAAAAAGAGCTAAAAGCTTTTGATAGTTTTAACACCTTGATGACTAAACATTATAACCTTTCAATTCATAAGTGGTATTCTTGTGTTTTCTTTTCCTATGTGATCTCTAATGTGTATAGTTTGAATTTGTACAATTACAATTAAAAAAAAAATTGATACAACTTATCAAAATGTTGACTTTTTGTTCAATTTAGAGCAAAGTTCAAAAAGCTCAAAACAAGCCTTGGGCATTTAGGGGTTAATTTGCAATGCTTTAATCATTTTTTCATGATTTCTTGTGCAATGAGGAGATTTTCATTTTGAAATTTGAATGGTGAGAAGTTAGAGACAAACATTTGAAATATGTGAAATTTTTTTAAAGAATTTTGACCATCAATTTTAAGATAATAAAACTTGAAGTTAGAAGAAAATGTTTTTTCTTAACCCCAAAGTGACATTCGATATCCAGGGTTCAAAAACATCATTGCTTTTGAAGCTCTATAGGTCTAGATATCTTCAAGTTATACAAATCTCAACCATACAATCTTGTAGTGTATATGTTTTAGTTGATATGTACAAAATTTGAAGTCACTTGGCCATATAGATTGCAAGATCATAATGTTTTAGTGTCAAAAATAGATGCTAAAATTTTCCCAAAAACACATTTGGAGGTGAAATTTGTTTTCAAAACCTACTCAAATGAAAAAACTGTATACTACAAAATGATTCAAAACTAATATACAAACACATTGGTGAATTTTTTTTCATTCAATTGACTCATTATGTCTAAAAAACAGCTTTGAAATGTCAAAAAACAGCAAGAGAAATTGCAAAAAATACATCTAAGGCTGAACCTCCTACTACTAGAATGCTTCTCACTCAGTTATTACTTCTTGGATTGACATGAGATTTTTGCCTCACAAACTTGACTAGTATGCGCAACTTTTCCTAAAAAAAGATTGAACATGGACCTTGTATGAAGAAGAAATAGGCTGTCGAAGTTCACTCTACTCCCCGAATGCTAGGGTGTTGAACTTCGAATTGCTCCCAAACATTCACAACAACTTGGATTGACATGAAAATTTTAACACAGTAACTAGACTTCAAGAGGAACAAATCCAACAAATTTTATTGAAAATGAATGTTTTACAAAAGAAATCCAAGCCCTCGAAGTTGCAGCCCTAAATGCAATTTGGTGAACTCAAATTGAAGCTGTAAACTTCAATTGGCCCCCTAAAACTCGGTACATCTTGGATTGATCTAAAATATTTGCCATACAAACTAGAGGAGAGAACACACAAGTTTTATTAAATTTGGACCTTGGATGCAAAAGTTACAACACTTGGAACTGGACTTCAAATTGTATGAGGACACTTTCTATCCTATCATTTTGGGGTTAAAACCACTCCAACATAGCTAACAAAGTTTGACTCCTCTTAGAATGTGATTTGAAAACTAAAATTTGTTTGGTTTAGACAATTGTATGCCATATTTCATTAGTTACACACATGCCAAATTTTTAAAAGTTAATAATCTTTTTTGCAAAAAATTCTTTAAAGACTTTCAAATTGCCCCCATTGCCTCAAAAATTCAGGGCAACATAACTTTTGATTTGGACACCAGATCAGGAAAAATATTAGTTTTCCACAAAGGAGGGATATGCTTATACATTGTGTCCAAATTTCATGAACATCCAACCAAAAATGACTTGATAGGGGCCTACCCAAGATTTCTTGCACACCTTGAATGGACACTCGGTCCATTAGAGGTTAACCCATAAACAACATTACAGCCATTTTTTGATCCATGAATGACAAAATCCTTTAGCATAGGACAGAAGTGCAACTACTCCTCAAATTTTTGCATGAAAAGGGGAGATCTTTTATAGTAGTCTGACTTCCAATGAGTTTCTGGATTTTTTTTATTATTCACAATGCGTAAAGGGATGATTTCCAGTCACCAGTCCGTCCTTTTTAAGGGTTAAATCTGAAACAATGGGCCAATCACAGTGGTCATCAACCATTGCCGATATGAGAACACTGAGTTATTCGTCAGACACGTTTTGTCCTCAGCTTCTGAACAACCCAAGCCCAAATTCTGTGTCTCCGGGTGAGCTTTTGATGAATAGAAGCCAATAACGGCAGCACTCGGTTAGATGAACAGCCTGTATCATGCCTATCAATTTCGCTTCTGAACTACATCATTCAGTAAATTCACCAGGCAGAGAGTAACAAGGGATACAAAATGATGCTTCGCCGAAGTAATGAGAGCCACTCATTCTTGCTCCTGAAACTCTACCCTTTCTGAAAAATAGTGAGTCAATCAGTTCACACTACCGTAAATACAAACTTGAAGCTGAATTGACTGAAAGTAAAGCAAAAACATCACGAAACTAGATTGGTGTCATGAGTATAGTACAATGTGCCGCAGAAATCCAGAATTTAGCACCTACAAAACGTACTCCATCACGAATGGCCTTCAAAAAACAAGTGATTGGCAAGAGCGTCCCTCAAATAGCTTCCTACAGGGTCAATTGACATAACGCTCTGTTGCCTGCATTCAAGAAATTACGTTATCAGCGCTCTTACCCTAACTAATAAAATATAATACTCATTAATAATATTCAATTTGATTGGAAGCCCATAGTAACTTTCAAAAAATATTTCTATCATTAAAAAATGAAGGTACGATTTCTTTTAATTGGTGCATTTTGTTACCCTTTTTGGACTCCTACCTATCTTTGCATCCAAAATGCTTTATTCCAACTCCTGTAGACACTGAGGGATTGTTAGGCATTTTATATATTTTCAGATTTTGACTACAAATTAAGGCCCAGTGATATGAGCTGATGGAACCCGAAAGGTTTGTCACCACATTTCAACTTAGTACGATACAAGTTAACACGACGGGAAGCAGATGGTAAACGAATTCTCTAAGCTATGCTATCAAGAGGAATGCTCCGTAACCAACCGGGAAGGGAAAGAAACGATGGGACTCAATGCAGATAGATCCAACGCTAGAACTATAAAGCGGCATCAGAGCCAGTGGAAATTCAGATAGAAAGCAAAGGAAGAGACATACCTGTAATTCTCATCGTGATGGCCAAAAAGGGCAATTCCGTCTTGAAGGTCGTCACCCTTATCAATCATTATGTTGTGCAACAAGCAACAGCAAAGGATCAAGTGCGGAAGCTTCTTCAAGTCTGGCCGCCACATGGTGTGGTGCAATATCCGCCATGCTCCTTTCAGCCTTGCGAAGGCAACCTCTACCACCATACGGGTGCACATGTGCTTGTAGTTGAAATTATCCTGGATGCTTGGCACCCCACCCACATCAAGTGGGTAGGGAGAGATAAGCCACGGCCGAAGGGGGTACCCCTCGTCTCCAATGACATACTCTCGCAAGGGAAACCCCTGCAGGAATTCAGAATATTAAATAAAAGACTCCGGTGCATAGAGTGTCGGAAAGCCTACAGGAGGAAAAGAGAAAATGCAATTCGACACAGACAGAGTAAGAGATTACAGACTTTGCAACCATACGAAACTTACAAGTAGGATCCGAATAGAGTTATCCTTAAATTCATTCAAAGTAGGGATGTTGACCTTGCTTCAATAAAAGAGAAAGGGTTGATTTAATGAAAATTGACGTGAATAGGTGTTGGCAAGCCTTTTTTGGTAATTTACTCACGAATCGGAAAAGTGTCGAGCTTTATGGATAACTAAACGAATTATAAATTTCATGACACAATTAACTAGTTCAAGCAAGGTCCCTTTGTCTCTTACAAAGCTAAAGACCTTGCTAACGGGGTATTCGGTGACCAATCTAAATAAAATCTTCTCAAGGATCAGGGAGGGATACTTAATCCGTCCGTGAGGTGTCACAGAAGGCATGAAGGAGGAAATCTCTGGGTTACACAATGTCACTAAGCATTACTTGTCCTCACATCTAACAATCAAGAGGGGGACCATACAAGAGAGAGCTATGGATGCGTACAACTCCACATTCATAAGGTGGAAATATTAGCATCCAAGTTGCTTATAAGCAAATTTATTTGACTGAAATGAGAGCGAGATACGTACATGTAGTAACTGAACAGGACCATTGAGAATTTCACCATTCTCACACCGCCTGTACAATCCCGAACTGCGAAGAGCCCCGGAATCAGTCACGGAACCTGGCAAACCAGTAAACACATCCCGAATGCGCCCATCACTGTCCACAACAGCTTGCACCACCATACTATAGTTGTGTTCCCGGTCAAACCAATCTGCTGTTGAATCTCCAACCTGCAGAAATATCAATAAAATCATTTCACACAATTCTAAAGAGATAACTTGTACACGGCTCTTAGTAAAAGTAGACTGATCATTTAGGAATATTTAGACAACATCATAAGACAATCTTCCTATGATCATTGTGATCATGTCGAGGACTACCAATATAACCCAGGTCTCCTTATGGGGAGGCCTCTGTTTCATTCTTAAGATCAGAGGGAGACCTCCCTATGAATCATGGAAAAGATTCTCATTTGCTATCTACACAATATAATTAAAATGGAAACCCTGTTCTCAGTAACAAAATGAACATGTCCAAAGAGCATCACCCATACCTGGAGCATTGTGCTTTTCACAATGTCAGGATGGCAGTAAAAAATGAACATGTCAAAAGAGCATCTGCCACACCTGAAGCAGTGTGCTACTCACAACATGTCAAGATGGAACCAAACTGCTGAACAAATCCATATCCACATCTTAAATTTACAAAAACATTCCACCATTTCAAATACTTGCAAGTAGCCCTTGCCAAAAATGATCTAATAAGTGAGAACGACAATGACCTGGAGCTCCATGACAATGTGCGTGACATCCACTGCTCCACAGCAATTCGGCAAGCCGTGCAGTTTCCGAAAGCCTTCCTTGACATGCTCCATTTCTTCCCCGCGAGGCCAATGCATATGATGCATCGCCCGCTTCTCCATGGACTTGATGAATTTCCAAGTGGTTTTGCAAACCGTGGAAGTCCCGACCCCGAACAGCTCCCCAATGGTGGTATGAGCATATCCCGACGCGAGGCGCCGCAACGCCATGGCCACCTGCTTCTCCACCGAGATGAAGCGCCCCTCGATGCTCATGAAATTCGCCGGTGTCGCCGACTCCAGATCCGACTTCACCAAGGAGCAGATGTAATCGAAGGTCGACTTGGAAACCCTAAAATTCGTCACCCAGCGCTCCGGGTCGGGATCGTCCGAGGCCCGGAACTCGTCCCACCAAGTGTTGGCTCTCGATTGCGAGACGTACTCTCCGATGCGCGCAATCGCCTCGTCGTCCGCCATGGACGCGATTAACGCCGGCATGTAGGAATCGTCGTCTTCTTCGTACTTGCGTTTGCTCAAACGCGTTTGGGGCGCGGCGTCGCCTCCCGCGCTCCCTGTCAAGTTCGCCGCCCCGGAAATGAACTGCAGCGCTACGTTCACGGCCGCGGCAGAGGCCGCGAGCGCTCCAAACACCACCTGTTTCTCCATCCTTGCCCTCCACGAGATAAACCCTAAAATTCAAACAAACTCTCAATGTCCGGCCATCATTAGAAAATCCGTCGGGAGATTCCTGCCAAGGTGTCAATTTTATGGCAATCGTTGAACTCCAAGCTCTACCAAAACCTCTACAAACCTGCAAAATCCCTTCCCAGAACAGCAAGACTCAGTCGGGAAACGGACAGAGTCGTAGGGAGTTTCTTACTACAATCTCCGTTGAGGTACCGACTACAATTAACCAATGCAAATACACTTATTCAAGGAAGATTTGCAACCTCGTGATACAACTACAAACTCCATACTCAAAAACTTACAAACCCTAAAATCCAAATTCAAGCTTCTCCGCCCATCATTGGAAACTCCACAGTCCACAGGGAGCTGCCTGCCACTGTTTTGTCAGTTCTGTGACAAGCACTGAACTAACTTCGAGCTCTAAACGAAACCTCAGAATCGCTCCCAAAAGATGGCGAGGAAACAGAGTGAGCTGCAGGCAGTTCTTCACTAAAATCTCCGTTAAGGAATACTGCTACAATTGAACAGCACGAATGTGTTGATAGTGGAGGGTTTGCAACTTGGAATTTGAGCAAGAGGGCTGTTGCCATTGCTGCATCAATCAGCTCTAGCACGAAGAGACCTTTTGGCGGGGGCCTGCTGGGGACTTACTGCTGGGCACTTATAAAGCCGCATGGAAGGCCAGCCGGATTTGCCTTCAATCTGGCCCAAGCTTTTTCTTCCGGCCCCAGTTAATGTAAACCCCTTGGGTTGGATTTTAGGGCCGAATTTACAATTCATGTGCTTTTGGATTTTCTCAATGATCAATTAAAAAAAATATAAAAACATGCATGTTTATCTTTCTCTTCTTTTCTTTTTAATTAAAAACAAAGATTTTTTTTTTGTTCCTATATATTTTACTCCTAAAATAAAAAAGAAGTTTATTTATTTATTTACTTGAAAATGAAAATAGAAAAGAAATTTAATGTTTTAGTTTTCCCCTTAAATAGAATATACATTTGTAATCAATATGTTTAATGCTAAAACATAGGTACTTCATTGTAGTCATATAAATGATGATGTTATTTAAAAATTAAATAAATTAATGCATAAGGTAGTTTGCTCTAAAAGCACCCATACTCTAAGAGTGATCATGATGGAGAGGTACATTTTGCTTTATTGAATGTACTAGCACATTTTAGGATGTGGCTACTTTTAGTGACTATTGCCTTTCAACTTAAAAAATTCATAACTAATTATACAAAGATCTAAAAAATATGAAACAAATTAGATCAAAGTAAATATGAGAATAAAGGGCTTCACATGCATAACCCCAATCAATTTATGGCTTCTCAAAATCTACTCTACAATTTTTTTAAATGAATCTTTAATGTAATTTTTTCTCCAAGATTTAGTGTATTTGAGGCTCATTTCCAAAAGCCTTCAACATTATGAAAGTCAAGATTGCAATGGACACCCTTATACAAAATCTTGAATAAAAAAATCATAATCAATCATTCTCAAAATTAGATTTTTGATGCTAAAATTAAATTTCAGAAAGACTTCAAAATATATATAAACTATTAAAAATAGCAACTTGGTTAAGTTTTATTAAACTTCAAAGTATTGTTGACACCAAAATTTAGTGTTCCCAAATTCAGCCCACTGCTACCAACTAAAATATTGAAACAGATCAAGCAGTCAAGCTCCAAAAATTTAGCAATGCGTATGGGTGGAAGTTTCTTGAACTCACAATCAACAAGCACGCACCAAAATAGAAAACAAAAGACTTTGTATTGTAAACGGTGGAGATTTGTACAATCCAATGGAGGAGCTCAAACCGACCCTAGATGGGAGTTTGGGTCACCAAAAACCTCATCCCAATTGCTTCCCTTGGGCCGGAAGCACTAGTAGAAAACGCAGAAATTTCTGTTGTTTCGGTGATGTTGTTTTGGTCACCGAACAACAGATTTTTGTAAATTTCAGTAGAAATCTGTTGTTCGGTGACCAAAACAACGTCACCGAAACAACAGAAATTTCTGCGTTTTCTACTAGTGAAGGTTTGGTGCCTAAACCATGCCACCTAAGGCGACACGTAGGATAAGTTGTAGTTCCATCCAGCCCCAAGTATAAATGCCTTGGGCCGGATTTGGAGAAATTGAACACTCCTATTGGCTCAAACTTGGAGAGTTCCGGCCGGCCCTCAATCCAACCCCAAGTATAAACCAACCCTAAGGTAAAAAGGCAAAACGAGGGGAAGTGTAGATAACTGAGTAGGATTTCATTTTTGTTTTTTTGTGAGGATTTTTTTACTCAATTTTTGTACTTTTACTGTGTTTTGTTGTATGAGGAGGTCAAATTGGTCATTTTGTTCTGTCTTTATATCCAATGAGGGGATTGAATGTTGGTGGTCCAAGTGTCGATACTTAGTTTGTTACCAATTTGGGAAGTTGTGTCTAGCTCAGGGGGATGAATGTTGTTTCCAATTTGGATTTGGGAAGTTGTGTCTAGCTCAGGGGGATGAATGTTGTTTCCAATTTGGATTTGGGAAGTTGTGTCTAGCTCAGGGGATGAATGTTGTTTCCAATTTGGATTTGGGAAGTTGTGTCTAGCTCAGGGGATGAATGTTGTTTCCAATTTGGATTTGGGAAGTTGTGTCTAGCTCAGGGGATGAATGTTGTTTCCAATTTGGATTTGGGAAGTTGTGTCTAGCTCAGGGGATGAATGTTGTTTCCAATTTGGATTTGGGAAGTTGTGTCTAGCTCAGGGGATGAATGTTGTTTCCAATTTGGATTTGGGAAGTTGTGTCTAGCTCAGGGGATGAATGTTGTTTCCAATTTGGATTTGGGAAGTTGTGTCTAGCTCAGGGGGTGAATGTTGTTTCCAATTTGGATTGCAGTCCTAGTGGGAGGTTAGTATTATCAACTGATCCGAGTTGGCAGGATGACAAGGGAACCAAGTTGGGAGATGATGTCCAATTCGGATTTTGGGACAATAGTCTAATTCCAATTAGGTTGCGATTTGAGTAGTTGGTGTCGTCTCTTCCAAGTTGATAACTGTCAAGTCGGGATGCCTATTAGGTTGTTGTTGACTTCATTTTTCCTTACCATTTGTTGAGTTTGGAGTTGTGTTCTAGCCAGTTGTATATTATTTTTTTATATATTTCCAAGTGGATGATGCTTAGTTGTGTGTGTGTGCTAATTGGTTGAATTAAGTATGGTTTGTGTGTTTCAGGGATGGAGATGGTTATGTGCAAGTCAGGGTAATATGTGTGTAAGAGCCAAATGGAAGTGTGTTAGTATGCTTGTGGAGAATGAGATGTTTGTGTCCTAGTTGGAGGATGGGAAGGTGAAGAATTTGTGTATAATATCAGTGAGAATGTTTGTGAAGAGAGACAAAGTTTGATTGGAAAGAGATCTGAAGTTAGAATATTGTTATGTCAAAGTTGGAGATATTGCAAAACGGAGAGGAAATCTATTTGGATACTGCACTACAAAAAATTTCAGGCCTCAGGAGGGTTGTTAAGGTTTTGATTTTCGGCATGCCGCAGTGCAAGTATAGGAAAAATAATAATAATTTTAAATTGAAAAAAAAATTAAAAAAATACTAAAACTTGACACGGAGCTGACGTGGCACAAGTAGTGCCACATCAACTGCTATCATTAAAAAAATAATAAAAAATAAAAAATAATTTTATTTCCTCTATAATTGCACTCGGGGGGTGACACTAACGCCCTTCCAAGGCCTAAATTTTTTTGTAATGTGTTGATAGTAATACATTGTATAACGGTAATGTGTTCACTAGTTCAAATTAATATGAAGTATATTTTCAGTCAAATGGATGTTCAACCTGAATGAAGTTGTGTGCATGTGAATGATGGAATGATTGAGTACACTAAAATTGGTAAATAGTGTTGGTGATAATTAGTGTTGTTCCCTGTTTTTTACCTCCAACACTATTTTTCAACTTATATGTAAAGAGTGTTGGGGCACTTAATTGATGTCTTAGACATCTGTCCCTTCCCTGTAAAACTGTAATTTTAGCCTCCCGTCGTGAAAATTTGTCCCTTCTCTTCAAAATTGTAATTTTTGCCTTCTGCCGTGAAAATCTATCCCTTTCTTAGAAAACTGTAATTTTCTATAGAGCTAAAATAGTGTTAGAATGGATAAATAATCTTCTAACACTAACCTTACTAATCACAATTAGTGTTATCTCAGTAAATTAGTGTTGCCAACACTATTTACCAATTTTAGAGTAGTGCAAGTTTAAGCTGTGAACCCAATTAGAAATGAGCTGTGTGTTGAAGGAATATCTATTAAGCGGGTGAGATTAAGAGTGAAATGGAAGTATTTTGTATCTGGGTGAACTGATTCCGAGGCAACATACGAGAAATGAGTTACCCAAATTGGAAGTTTTTACATATATGCAGTGTTATGTGAGAGGAATAATTGATTGATTCGATTTGTGTGTTTGGATGAACAATATCGAACCTTAAGTGTGTGTACTCTTGTAAGCTTTCCGAATTGGAGTTAAGTCTAGATGGGTGTGTTAGATACTAATCGAACTAAGCATGTGTCAAAATAGAGTCATATCATTTTTTAGTTAGGCCTGTGAAAATCCAATTAGAAGTTATAAAGTCTAAATGTTGTCTAAATCCTTATTCCAAATTGGACTGTAAGTCAGTGTGTGACACCTACCAAATTGGAGAGAATTTCCGAGTAGTTGTAAGGCAGTAAATTAATTCCAATTAGTGAATAGATTACATGAGGAATTAGAGGTTGTTGAAGAAGATACTAATTCCAAATTGGTAAAGAGAAAAGATATTAGTATCTAGTACTTCAAACCAAGGCGAAATTGGAGTTTTGGTAAACAGTTCGATTTAGAAGAGTTGGTGCCGCGGCAGGCAGTGATGGTGACCCAAGTTGGAAGTTGGACTGCTACAGCCCAGCAGTACCTCAGCAGCCGTGTTCCAATTTGGAGAAAGTGAAAGACCTAAGTTGTTAAAGACAAGGATTGAAGAAAGAATAAATTGGGAATTAAACTCAACCCTTGTGGCCATTAAGAAGGGAGTGAAAATCTTGTAATTAGATTTAATGTGTAAGGAGAAACAAATTGTGATGTGGTTAAAGAATCAAATTACTTTCTTAGGCTTATTTTGCAATGGCCAATTAGGAAATTAGAAGCAAATTCTATTTTAATTGCCTCCCTTGGAACAAACTATACTATTAGTTTAGTTTTAACTGGCTAGGATCTAAGCTTATCTACAAGGAGAAGGAAAAGAGGGGGGGAAGAAAAAGAGAAAAAAAGAAAGAGAATTGAGCTTTCAAATCAATAAAAAACAAAACTTTAACATCAATCCCTTAAAGAAGAGAGTTTGGCCTCTTGATTCATTATCAATCAAGAGTGTAGATGCTTTTGTACCCTTTACATACTTATGTATGCAAAGTAAAAATAAAAATACAATGGTAACATTTGTTCTAACTTGTTTTGCATGTAACATTGAGATGCATAAGTCGTATCATTGCTTTTGGATGTATGATGGATTTGTGAGTGATTTTTAACCCTAAAGTCCCAAAGTCCCTACAAGGGACTTTTGGGATTTGAGATAGGCTTGCATGATCTCAATTTTTTACATAGTTTTTTGAAATTATTTTCAAGATAGAAAATCAGATTAGTTTTTTGAAAATATAATGTTTTATTTCAATTGGTGCCTAGAAATAGTAGCTATGCCGCCATAAGTCCAAAGAACAACTCAAGGGATAGTCCAAAAACAATCATAAAAAGTTGATTTTTTTTATTTCTAATTTTCTTTTCTCAATGATTATATTTTTGTGTACATTTGAAGTTTTGATTCATTATATTTGGATTAGTCATAAGAAAGTTATGGAAAATCTTATTTTTTGGGCAATCTAAGCATCTTTTAGAAAAATAACTTATAGAATCTATTTTTTAATCCAATTTCCACAATTTTTCAAAAAATATTTTAACGTAGGGTTGAATTTGCTTGCTAGAACAATCTCACCATTCATTTGGGATTATTGTGTTTCAATTTCATCTTAGAGTTATTAATGGTTTAGTTATCCCTTCAATCTTGAACCTACTTCTACTTAACAATTTTTTAATGAGAGAAAATTAAGTATTTTTTTCTTGAATTTTTTTCTAGATTCTCAACTCAATTTTTCAACATAAAAAATTAGGAAATCAAAATCAATAGTGCAAAAATTTTAAGTTAAAAAGATTGAAAGCCAAAAAAATTTAGCCAATTAAGGTATTAAATAAACTTATTTTCTTCACTTTAAATGCAAATATCTTGCAATCTACATAGTCAAAGTTTTTGAAAAATTTTCTACACATTTGTTTACTAGTTTAGTACAAGATTACTAGTTTAGTAAAAGATCCTACAATTAAATATGCAAAAAAACAAACTTTGAAGTTTTGTCTCTTTGCAATAGAAATGACAATTCTGAGTAGGTTTTGATGGAAAAAAGGCCTTGGGACTTAAGACCATAAATTGAATTAAATTATAAAAATGAAATACACAAGTTTTTTTTATGTCTTTCTTGGCATTGCCAAAAAGATTTCATTGAGTAGAAATGCACTAAAGTTGTTTTGCACTTTTGTTTCTTAAGTGTGAAAGTTATGGGTTTTCAATTGAAATTTGTTTTCACAAATTAAATTAAACTATGGATAAATTATTCTAAAAATTAAAATTAAAAAAATACATTGACAAATACAAAAATCACATGGACAAGCACACAATGCCATACAAGTTGTTTAAAAGTCAAACTTTAAAAGATTACATTGATCTTAAATTTAAAAAAGATAATAATTTTTTTAATATTTAAGAAGATTTAAAAAAAATCAATTCATAAATCAATTTAATATTATCTAAGTAACTAAATAAATCTTTTAAATGCTTTAAAAAATAAAAATAAAAAATTCTAAAATAACGTTCAATGCACTATATATATATTTTAAATTAATCAATAATGATAATTGATATAAATTTTATATAGTGAATGAAATTATCTAAAATGAAGGGAAAAAAGTTAAACCAATTAGTGAAGTGAAGGAAATATAAAATGAGTGCAATAAAATTTGTCATTTTAATTCTAAAAAAAAAACATGTGTTCAAATAGGAACATACATAAATTCATAAAATGAAATACACACAAATTCTAATATGAGTGCATATAATATCTATTACATTTTTTGTTTTCTTATTTTGTCTTCATCTTTCTTTTTTTGTTTCAATTGAAATTGATCTAAAGTAAGGGAATTAGAGTTTCCAAGACAGTTTTCTACCTAACAATAATATTTTCATCATATTGCAAACTTTTTCCAATCAACTGTAGTACAATTGTTTGGTTTAATATGTTTCTTTTTATTTTGATGATGCAATAAAAATGAAAAAATTGAAACTCTTTTTTAGAATATGGAGTGCTTTTGTTGTAGATGGTACAATTGCTGAGTCAATGTCTTTTAGGTCTTGGAAGTTGACTACAAAATAGAGGTTCATATATAGATTCTGATCTTGGTATTTGTAAAGAATTTGAATCAACCAAAAGCAATAATGTTGATATATTTGCATTTCAAGTTCAGCTTGCATCTTGACCTCTTCAGTAATACCTTGATAAATATCACCTACAATATCAAAATTAGAAGACGATGTCGGGTAGAAAAGCCTTGCTTTGGGAAAACGTGGAAAATCTAGCTACAATTAAATTTAGCCTACAAAATGAAGGACTACGAGGTCAAATACACCCATGATGTGTCATATACACATATACCTTCAGATAGTGTCAAGTAAACCAAATAAGATACCACGTGCTCAAATACTCCCATGATGTGTCATATAGGCCAAAAAGATGTCACTTGTTTGTATAAAAGTAGTAGAAGCTGCACATAAACATCATAAACTCCTTTTGAAGAAGCACTCAATACTAAAATGAGTGCCCAAACCGCTTTAAGACTTCAAATTGAGAGTGCAATAATTCTTTGAAAAGCTAACAAAAATAACTACAAACCGTTCAAATATCAACTCAAAATCTCATACTGTCCGACTTTTATAGTCTTTCAAAGTACACCCTCTTCAACTCAAAGGTAGCTCATCACTACTTTGCTTGTAAGCTCATAATTTTCACGTGCTAACTCCAATCTGATTTTTGAATATCTCTATAAAAAGATAACACAATTATCTATAATCTTTTCAAAACTCACTTCAAAATATAATACTGTCCAATTTTTATAGTTGGTCAAAGTCCTTTCACTTCAAATTAAAGGCAGCTCCTCACTACTTCACCTCTATACCCATAACTTTTGCATCCTAACTCCAAACAAAAAGAGTGATATCTTTTTGGAAAGTTAACAACTCAATATATAAACATACCAAAGATCAAAAGTAAATATTGCTTCATCAAGTAGTTATGAGCCCTCAAAGATTCTGCCCTCCATATTCCATGACAATCATTTTTCTCTCACTCCCTCAAACATAACTTTCACATAGAAACTCCAAATTGAGCAAGTGATAGAGTTTTGAAATCATAAAAATATGATGAAAAAACTCCCAAAATTACATTACAAAATTCCTCATGTACAATTTACTATGGCTCTCTAAAGTCACGATTCTCTAGCAAAATTAGGAAGAAGAAGAAGAAGACCCTCCACCTCATCCGCCACCACAACTTCCATACCATCCACCTAAACAAGTGGATTTTAGTTTTAAAAATACCACATGGACTTAAATTCATCCATTGGCCATCTCTTTTGCCCCATAATTCTACCCTTATCTCCTACGTGAACTTTTAATTCATTTAAAAACATAAAAGAAAGGTAAAACAAACTTTATCTTTCATTTCAACCTCAAATACAAAATAAACCTTTGAAATGTCTTTAAACATAGAAATGAAAGAACTAATGCCAAATAGTTGTCTAATAGAGGTAAAAAAGTTAGAGTCTACTTCATTTAAATCATTAGACTCTCCAAAAAATCCTCTACTATGACAACAAACGTATATTTTTACATAGTGAACGTATATACAACATGACAACGGTAGGATTGAAATATGAGTTTGCAAATACTTATAAGGTAGGATGTTCTAAAAGCGCACACCTCCTTAAATGAGCACTATTTGTACATGTTGCTTTTTTGTAGCCTACAACAATGTCCAAACAATGTACATTTTTGGGGTGGGCAATTTTAGAGCCCTACACCATTTCAACTTCAAAATCTTATAACTAAATCCACAAAGCTCCAAAAAAGCTTGGATTAAATGCCAATTCCATTTGCCATTAGTCAAGGAAAATTTCCTAACAAAAATATTTCAAGGAGCTTCACCTTCCCAAAATTTAGTTTCAACCCTTAGGTTGACAATTTATGGACCTAGTGGCGCATTTATGGAGGGATTAGTTCAAATAGGCTAAAATTGTCTGACAGTAGCGACAAATCGCTAGGAAAAAAAAACTGGATGGAAGATGAGCAAACTGAGAGAAGATGGCGCAGTAGTTCAGAGCAATGACCTAGTAGAATGATTGCAAACTTTCATACACGATTGTCATTCAACATGTCATCCATTGAATTTCATCACTTTAAAGATATTGTTCTATTTTGACCTATCTAAGAGTGAGACCAGGGTACTTTTTTTTTCCACCAACAGGGCCATCCAACCAAGTAAATTGACCCCTCATTCTTTATGGTTCACGCACTGGGAAAAACAATGGAACTTTTTATTTGTCACCCATGATAAAAATTTGAAAACTTGGAATTCACATTTGGAATCACAAGCCCCAAAATTAGATAGAAGAGGTTAAGAAATACAAATTAATAAGCACAAAATAGGGGCTATTTTTTAAATTTACCCTTGGTTGAAGGAATGAAGGGGTCAATTCACCTTGGCCAATGTAGGCCACATTGTAAAGTGCTTGAATAGCCATTTTATATGTGATGGATGGTCAAACAATATTGTCATAATTTACTCAAAAGAGACCATTGTCATCTAATCATTTGGATGGTGTTTTTTGAGTGTGTACAACTTTTGGTGAAAAGCTCCCAATTCAAGAACCAGAGAAGAAGATGCTAAATCCACAGATCATAGAAGATGTCTTTTTAGTGCATTTCGCAAACTATACCAACTTGCTCTTCATTTCATTTTAGCCATTTAAACCAATATGTTTTGAATTTAAAGCCAACTAATAAAATGAAGCTTACTAAGTTCAATTTTTACTCTAATATAAAATTTTAAAAGTGCTCACAAATTAAATACTTTGTAACCATTTGAACCCTAGGCCTATTATCATGGTCTATTGATTTTCTAATTATAAAAAAATATAGAAATTTGGTTTACATTATGATTTCTATAATACCAGGTCCCCCACATGGAAAATATTTCATATCTTTGAACATATTTGTATTAGAAATGAATTATTTTCACTTTTTCTTCAAAAATTCATAATAATTTCAAATTAAAAAAGAACTGAAATTTTATTACTTATAGAAGACATTTGATTACATCTCTAGAAAAAAAATCCTTTAAATTTAATAATGAAATAAATCATACAAATTGAAAGATTTTGAAGTTTGACTATACAATTATAGAGTCCATGATTCTTCTTGTTAAGACACTACAAAAAATACAACCCCATTAGGCACAATTAGGGTGGACTAAATTGACTTAGACCAATGTATTTGTTTTTGTCAATCTATTCCCCCCAACCAAACACCCTCATGATTTTGAAACAAAAATATAGAAAATTTGAGTTGATTTTTTAATTATATTTTGCCAAATCCATCCAAATGAAAGCTAGGGGTTCACTTGAAATTTTTTATTACAATAAATTATAAAATAAAAATAGAAAAATTTAGTTAGAAATAGTAGAACCAAGCATCTCCATCTTGCATACAATTGCCACATGAACAATATGATTGGAGGGCAAAAAAATTAACCTAACCAAGACTACCAAATGCTAGTAAAGGGGATTAGGTTATCCTACTTGATCACATTTCCTAATCTAGTGCAAATGAGCTGAATGCAACCCTAATCCTTATCAAACTTGCAGTTTTGAAACTTTAGTTGTGGAAATGATTTGGTATTCAATTGGATGAAATGTATGTACAAAGGCAAGTCAACTACACCTATCTACGTCAAATAAACAATTGAGATTTGTTTTGTACTATTAGATTGTCTAATTTTTGTTGGATCTTTTTGGAAGTCAAATAACATTTAAGATGGCATCATGTAATATGGGTTGCACTTGTATTTAAGAGGGTGTTCCTAAAATCATCCCCAAACTAAGAACAATCATTCAATTTTCCAAGTAGTGGTTTCAATAGGCAAGGCCCTTACATTAGAGAAAATATGAACCCTTGGCTAAGCCATTCCAGAGTGACAAACCCAAAAGATATTAAAAAGCTGGTCTAACACTCTCAAAAGTAGCCAAAGTGAGCAGTCATTGTGTATAACTTTCGCGAAAATAGTAAGGCCATGACTGTTTTTGTGCCTAAAAAATGTTTAACTTTTAATTTTTAATTTTTGTTAATTAACACACAAACCATTGTATCTGCAGTTTTTTAAATTACAAACATTGCTTAATTGACAATAGCATTAGATGAAATTTGAAGCCTCTAGAAGATTGTGAAAATAATCTTAACTACATGGGAACGCTGCCAGTTGCGCAATCCACCGTGGTCGAGACCGTGCCTCGTCATTTTTTGAAAAAACAAAAAACAAAAAAACTTTTTTTTCTAAATTTTTTTGCATTTTAGAAATATTATTTTATTTTTTGAAAAAAAAATTCTAACAACTAGCCGCGTTCTTTTATTGCAGTAGAAACAGAATTGAGAATAGACTTGAAACAATCTTCTAAAAGCCTCAAATGTCTTCTAATGTTTCAATAAAGTCAAATTAAATTTGACAAGCCACACAATTTGACTCAATTGGATTTAATTTGACTTAATTGAAATAATTTAAGTTTCAAATAAGCCAAATTAAATGGCTATTGAAGCAAATTGCCAAAGGCAACTACCTTCAATAGCCATTTATGAAGGTTAATGAGTTGGAATTGGAGAAGAGAAACTCTTTATACTAGTGGGGTAGTAGTAGGAAAGAATAATGCATGTGAGATACATGAATCAAGAAGAAAAGGAGCTTGGTCGCTCATTTTGAAGTAGAATTCAAAAGTCACTTCATTTAGCTTAATTTTTTTTCCTAACTTAAGTTAATTTAAAATCAGGATTAAGGTACATTAGAGTACCTTAACCTTGATTTTTAAACTCTTTAAACTCGTTTGTTGAGCCACTACCAAGCATCCAACACCACAACTTTTGGGGAGCGCAAATAGGAAAAAAACCATTTTTTTAGCCAAAAAAATATTAAATTAAATTTGCCCTGAGGCTCAGGTCACCTCCCTCTGACGCCGATCAAGAGCTTAGTCTCCGTGCTTTGGCTACTTTATCTCAGTACCACCAATGCTCCCTAACGTCAAGTGCGACGGTACCTTGAGATTACTAAGTATGCGAGGGTATTGCCAGTCGGCTTAGGATTTAATTCGAACTAGGCAGCCTGATGACTTTCAGTCGGTAGTTCAAAATGCGTCATTGGATTTCCACTGGAAACTTTGGACGTCATAGCCAGGGCTACAATGGGGTGGTCTAGCCCCCATTTTAGCCCTCCTTAGCATTGTGTGAAATGGGCGAGAGGGCTAGAATTTTTGTACCACTAGCCCCACTTTTGTACCACTAGCCAGGGCTAGGCTTGATGTCTAGTTGGGGCTGAATCGCTTCTTGTTGAAGTCAATGCGAGTCATGGGGGCTGAAATTCAAAGCTCTAGCCCCCCACAGCTGTCTAGCCCTCCCCCACAGCTGTCTACCTCCGGGCTAGACGATCCAAAGTTTCCAGTGTTCAGTCGACCGTATTCATCGTATTATGATTTCGTGAAGCAACAATTCCTGGAATGCTTGCATTCCTCAGTCCTGATCAATGACCTTATGGCTCCTCTGGCTCATTCGATTTTCTGCACCTAATCATTTTGGCGCTTGAATTTTGTAGAGTCGATGAAATCGATTGTTTGGGTGCTTAACATCCAATTCTGTACTATGTCCTTATACGACATTCCGGACATTTTTGCCTCATGAATCAGAAAATAACTTAAGTTACCGGAAGATGTGCACCAAAACTGTCTGGACAGTTCCCAATACAATGTACTTGGATATTGCCATTCTGCGACTTGATTAAAACATTCATACCTTAGAGGCCTCTGAAAACTAGAACGACTACATTCAAAACAACTGGACTCACGCTGTGCTCGTCTCCACAAACAAAATTCGAGGTGGATCAGTATTTGTCCAATTCGAAGTGGATCCACTTGACTGATGCACCGTTCTTGAATGCGGAAACTACCCTGAAACACTCTTCTAGCTTCAGAATGATACACAACTGCGAGGATCGGACACGGAAAGACAAGAAGAAGCTGTGGATGGGCAAGCCTTTGTCCGGGCAGCGACTAAGCCGGGACGAGGCGAGGCCCAGGCCGCGTGAATTTCTTGATGGGTATACATAACATAAGAGACCCAATTTGCCCCACAATTTAGAAGTTGCCTTACTTGTGCCACCCCGACCTGATAGTTTACATTTCAAATTCTTAAGTATACGGTGGCTATTAATAAGCAGTGGTTGAGTAGCACAAATAGTCTATAAATACAAGTAGCACAAGTAGATACAAATAGGATCTCTTACCTTAATATACCTTTCCCTATATATATTGTTCTCAATCTAAGCTGGTAACGATTCTAACAATTTATACCACGGATGACAAAATTTAGAGTCTCTTAAACTTAGCTTAAACTCATGAAAAAATTTAGAGATTTGGAATATAACTTCCTTCCACCTCGAGGATTCTGAGCGTCTTCACTGAGATCAATTTCGAATAGAGTTGATCTTCTGTGGCCAGATTAATTACAAAGCAGTCAACAATCCACATCCTTGTGACAATTGAGGTCGAGAATTCTCTCAGTGACTACTGTCTTCATTCAGATCTTCAATTTCGAAAATAGTCGATCTTCTCTGGCCTCACTAATTACAAAGCAGTCACCAATTCCCGTGTGAGCCTCTGCACCACCGCATTACAAATTCTGCCGTGATTTCTGGCACAAAACACCGCTCCATTGGCTGTCATCCCGTACGCACACACCAGTCGATTCTCCATGCGCTTCCTTGCGATTGCCCACGCCGGCCAGAACACCAGACACAGACACGACATACAACACAGCACTCGAACGACTTCCGAATGCGCCGCTTTGGAAAACTGATTGGAAGCCAACGCCACCACTTTGTAGTCTTGCATCGGGAAAGTTATGGTCACCGTGGATCGATACCCCGTCGACCGCACGATCTCCTGCAGCGCTTTAGTGAGCTCCTCGAAGTCCCACTCCACAAATTTGATGAGACGAAACTCCTTGAATACGTTCTTGCTTCCCGCGTACTCCTCCAGCGTCTCCCTCACTGTGGGCGTAGCTGCGTCTTTACTCGCTCTGCGAGAAGGGTTGGTGAAGATCCGGGACCACTGCGGGTTCACATACCTGGATACATCCAGTTCGATGAAGAAATCGGTGACGGTGTGGGAGCTGGTGGTCGAGTTGGAGCCGGTTCCGCTCGTTCTGGTTTCCGTGTGGGTGCCGACAATGCGAACGGCCATGTGGGGAGCCTGGAGGTGGGACGTGAGGAAGCGCCAAAGCTCCTCGGGGTTGTGGTCGAGAAGGGGGTCGTGGCTGTAGATCCCCTTGATCTTGGGAATCATTTCGGCACGGGAAGTGGGGGCAACAAAGGGGTGCCTCGGAGGGAATAAAACGCGCGTGTCGGGGATGAGGTTCATGTCGTAAAGGGTTGCAGGGACTTCCATGATACTCTCAATTCACAAATTAATCACTGTCTCGAGCAACCAACTCAATTCAAGGTGCAAGGATCGCTCGTTGTCGATGGGGTATGCCTCCACAAATCTGAGCTGATACGTGAAAGCAAGCAGCTCACCACTGAGCAAGAGCAGCTGGAGACCGCCGAGAATAGTCGACTCCTGCGTTTGATCCAACCTAATGAACGACAATTACTTGTTACTAAATACGCACTTGAATTCAGCAAACAACACCAGTCTCGAAACTTGTTTCTTCAGAGATTCGGCGTTAGCTAGGAGATAGACAAGCACAGACAGGGTTTGAATAGTGCTAGCGGCAAGAAACGATAAAGAAAAGGCTTGGAGATTTATAAGAGACGGAGAGACAAAAGAGCAGTAATCAATCAGTCCAGTGGGAGGATTCACTTGACACGCACGACAAGTAGTCTCCCTTTCCGTGTGAGCCCCTGAATTCATGGCCTGCGTCGTGACTGGACCTGCAGACTGTGCTGACTGCTGAGTGTCGGGGGTGCGGAACCTCGCTCCTTCCGGCCATTGCTGGATCGCAATCGCCTTTCTGACGCGCCTTTCGAACGAGGGAAATGGATGTTCATGACGCTTTTGCCGACGGGTGACCAACACGTCATTGGCTATTCAACCATGGTAGCAGGCGTGACTCGGCGGTCCAAAGCAGCGTTTTGACTTGGGCGAAATTATGCTCTCTCTTGTTCCAAGAATAAAAAGAGAAATTCAAGAGTAGTAAGTAACCTTCTCATTCACATTGCTTCTCATTCACATTGCTTCTCATTCACATTGCTTCTCATTCACATTGCTTCTCATTCACATTGCTTCTCATTCACATTGCAGACATTTTTAACGAGGGGACTTACAAGAGTGTCCATTTGCATTGGTGTTGGTCCCACATGTATAATATTGTTTACCAATGAGGCAAGGGTCTTTTTTCATCTTTGAAAAGATAACTTCTATAGTGGACAAAATTGTCTTGTATGACTCTTCATCCAACCTCAATCCTTGAATTAAATGATAAGTCTCTCTCCCAAATTTTTAGTGAAACATAATACCTTCTCTGCAGAAGGACAGCCATTCCATGTTTATACAATGTTATTTGCTTTTTCAATTGCATAATGGTGGTGTTGCTTTTAAACTTACCTTGAATTTTCAACCTCTAGAAACTCTAAAATATTTCCCTATTGATGTTTTCTAATAGATAGAACTTGATGTTGCAATTGAATTCGAGGTAGATTAGTTTTGAAATTTTTTGTACCATCATAGAATCATTGAACGTATGTAAATTCTAATCTTCAATTAAATCAATCATTGGACTTATAAAATAAGATCAAGCACAAGAAATAAAGAAGTTTCAAGATGAAAATCAATTGATGCCCTAGTTCAAGTTTTTTCTTTTCTTTCCACCTTTAAGAATGGCTGCCATTGATAATTGATCAAAGCAAAATTCTATGCTAGTTAACTAATTGTCTAATTGTGTCTTACAATTCAATTCTTTAGTCAAATCAAACATTGAAATTATAGAAGGATACATATGAAAGAAAAAGTCAAATATAAAACTCCAAGTTGGTAGTCAAGGGTGCAAGTTTAAACTTTGCATCTGTTTTATCTTTCATATTTATTCTTCTATAACTCCAATGCTTCATGTGATTGAAAATTTAAGTTTGCATTTTGTAATGACTCAATTATTTGACTAATGTAGAAATTCACTTTGTTAAATTATCCATAGTGTTCATTTTTATAAAGTTGAAATAAAAACCACAAATTATAACTTGGCATCAAGAGGTGCATAGTTCAATGAACACAATAATCCAAATAGGGACATATAGTAGTGTAGGATAAGCATGAGAGGATCCTTTTTGAACCCACCAAAAATGCCTAGTGACATCATCCACTCATTTTGATATCCTAAATCTTGAAATGCCAACAATTCAAAATTGATTCAATCTTCAATGTTGATTTGAGGCCCATCTACAATTTCTAGTATCATTTAGGATTCTAATATTTTTTTTGGGGGGAAACACATTATTTTGACTCTTCTATAAACTGTTAAAAATATGATTCAATTCAACCCCTTCAAAAGTCTATAACTACTATTTCAAAATCAATATCAAATAAAGCAATATAATTTCTAGGCACCTCAATCTACATTACAACACATAATGAATCACTAATACAGTAACAAATTAAAATGTTCCCTTCACAAAAAAGACTCTTTTAAAATGTTGTATGGAGTTTTCAAAATTCATACTGCAACTTTAAAAGTTTATAGCTCTTTATTTAAAGAAGAGATCTTCTAAATAATTACATAGTTGTATTTGCATTTAAATTGAGAATGTGTGTTTAATTTACAGCTACAATGGTCGTCAATTATCTCAATGTGGCTTACAATGCAAAATTCATATTAAAAACAAAATTGTGACTTAAAAAGTGATTCACTCAATTATACATACACCCATCAATTGGATTTCATTTCCAAACCTCTATATAATTTGTCGTCTAAATCCAATGAACAATTTGATTTGAAGATTTGAATTTACAAAGTCTCTTTGTTCCAAAAGAAATATATACATTTCAATAAAATTGTCTATATAGAGAGATATAGATATTCTTTAGGGTGTAAAAATTGAACACACTGTAAAAAAACAAGGGATGACCTTTAGGATAACTATATTCTCAACTAATTTTTTTAGCTTTCATTAGATAAGATTTTCTTTATTAAATTTTGGTATATTCAAACTATTTGACTAAGAAGTTTAAATAATCAAACATCAACTCTATGAAGGGTTGAAAAATTTAACTTTTGAAATTTAAGAACTTTGATCAAGCAATTGGTGAAATTTAAGAACTTTGATCAAGCAATTGGTGAAATTTAAGAACTTTGATCAAGCAATTGGTGAATATACAATAAATAAACTAAAAGATTTTATAGTCAAATCCTATCAAAAATAATAAAGACAATGAATTTAGCATTCTTTTAGAAAAATGTGTTTTGAAATAGTTCTTGGCCTTTAAAAATTAGACAATTTCATTAAATTAATAATTTGGCTTTTGAATTAAAAAGTTTGGCTTGAAAATGAATTTAACCCTTGAGTACCTACAAAGCCAAAATCTAGTTTTGGAATGCCAATCAAAGCCATCAAGAGAATATAAAATAACAAATTTTCATCTAGATTCTTTTGAAGCGATTCATTTGCATTTTTTTTTGTTACAACTCACTAAGTAGAAAATTGTGAAGATCTTGCATGTTTTTATGACCTCAATTTGAAGAAGTTGTATTTTGCAACTCCCAAGATTATGAAGAATGAAAGGTGAATGTTAGGAAAAATAATATTTTAGAGCCATTTTGTCAATTATTTCAGCTTTATTAGGGCTTTGAACATTCACCTATACCACCAAGATGCCCTACAAGTCCTTAAAACCAAACATTGGAAAACCAACTTTCAAATGTATGTATACATAAAGAATGTACTGACATTTTAATTTATCAAAACAAATTATTTGACAGCTATATAATTATGAAAACTTTCATTTAATAATTATACCAACAAATGCCAATATTTTGAGGTTTGAGAAAAGCCCAATTTTAATTCAATATATGAATTTTCATCTTAAATTCCACATTAACATTTTTACTCAAAATTTAAATCATCAATTAATGTACATAAATAATTAATCATCCAAAATTTTATGAATATAAAAATGAAATTATATATAAATAATATTCAAATATTTGATATTTTGGTTTTACATATTTTTCTTCCAGCAAAATTTAGAAGCATACTTGTTCTTGTAGAAGAGAAAAACTACCAAGGCAATACGACTACGGTAACTTATCTAGTGGGGGATCTTTAGAGGAAGGTCAAATGGGACTCTTGTTTGAAGCAACTAAGGTCACAATAAGGTATAATGGATTAAAAATAGATAACTGATGATAAAATATTGATGTTTTAAGACTTTATCACATCTTATAGACAAATTGTTTACATGCATTAAGATAATTAAACTTTTATCTTCAAAAAAATTCTATAATACAACATTCACTTCATTAATAATCTTCTTATCAATTTTACAACAATGCAATTTCTACTTTAGAAAGTATCAATCACCGACAATTAAATCAAAATGAATAAGCTGTAATCACTACAACCACAATCAATTCAATTGAAGGACATTAAGGTCTACTTCAAAAGGAACTAAATTTCTCATATGCTAAGGGTTTCTTAGACAAATTGCTTTCTTATACTAAGTTTTGTGAAAAGTCATGTACTTTCATATTGCCATTAGATTGTTTCATATCTATTAGTTTAAAACATTTACATTATTAACTAAAAAGATATTCAAACTAATAAACTAAGATATATATACTATTTATATTAAAACCAAGTCCAAGTCTAAAAAAATCTTATTACAATTCTATTGACAACCTACTTTTCTTTGGATATTTTAACACTACAAGAAAACAGTGTCTGAATTGACACGTCCTAATTGACCAAAATGTCCGAATTGACAGAATTTAGTCAAAAAAAATTCCAAATTGACAGAAAATTGACAAAATAATGTCCAAATTGACAAAAAATTGACAAAAAATGTCCAAATTGACACTGCTTTCTTGTAGTGTAAAATTTTGGAGTGCATTGAGGTTGTATGACAATGCACTAATCTTTTAATAAATGCTTCAATTAAATTCCTGAAATTTATTTTATTTCTAGTTTTGAAAATCTTTCATTAAAACATACCATGATCTATCTACATAAAAAAATTGTGTAGAATAGCAGTCTATATTTTAACCCATAAAGATCTCGCACATCTCCAAAGTAAATACACCTTGGTCAACTTTGATTGCAACTTTTAAAATATCCATTTGGGTTATATATTTTGTGAAGTGAAGCTTGACAAGTTTGACAAGTTTTGGTTCATCTTCCATCTTAATATTTTTAAGGAATCAAAAAATTATTATATATACAATCTTCAAGTGTCATAATCTAAATTACATAATATTGTAAGTCTAGATAATACATTTTTCATTTGAATTTTCTTCTGTAAAATAATTCAAATTACCAAATTTTGTTTATCATCCTATATTTTATTTTTAATAAAAATCTCAAATTATTGTAATATATAATATAATTGATATAATTTTATTTACACCATCTATTTAAAATATCACAATTATTTGATTTTTCCATCAAAATTTATGAAAAAATTAACATCAAAAGAAAATATAGTTTTATACATTAGGTGAAAATACCAAGGTTATACATATCAATTATATAATAGGATAAATTTTGCTTACTTGTGAAATTTGATTTGAAGGTCATTGTTTTATGAGCATATAATAAAATAATTAATTGAAAATTTTTCACACTAATTTCCATTGGTAAAGGCAATATTCATTATTCTAAGACTTTTCATAGATTTTGAAATAGAATGCTAGATTTTATAAATTCATGTACAAAAATAATAATTGAAATAAAAAATAAATCATGTTCAAATAGTGATTCTAAAATGAAATTCTAAAAGTTGGTGTTGTTATCTATTTGTAAAAAACCACTAATAAAAAGATAAAGCGGTTTAACTTCAAGTCAAAGATAAAAATGAGATTGTGAAAAGTCTCAATATAATGAATGTGGCCTTAATATAGAAAAATAATCTATGCAAAAGAACTAGAAAAGTGCCAAATCTCAAGAATATAGATATTTTGATGTTTTGATTAGCTAAAATAGTAATAAATAAATAAAATAAAAATTGTCCAATTGTAACAACTCTTTAGAGATGGTCATTCACCAAAAGAACCACTAGAATAATATTTCATATGTTTTCAAAATGCAAGGATAAAGAAACTCACTTTGTAGATACACACCACATGAATTTAAACATTTTTAGAATTCCTTTAGACAATAGCTACAAGTCTATTAGAAAATCCATGACCTCTAAATTCATTTCTTTAGGTACTAAAGAGCACTAAAATCTCCCAAATTGATAAGTGTGACATAAAATTGGGGGTTATTTTGGGATAATAAGCATTTTTGAAAATTGTGAAGAAGTTAGGCAAGGTGTATAATAAGTATGAAGTACCTTATCTATAAGTCTTGAGTAATTTGGATTTAAAACACAAAAGTTATGGCCAAAAGATAAATTAATACAAAGGGTATAACATAAAATAGGATAGATGTTCCTTGTAATCACCCCTTCAAAGTCTTGCATTGGTATTATCTATTCAAAAACTTTAGTATGCACTTATTAATAAATTGTACTAAACTTTGTAATGTTATTAGAGCCTTTTTGTGGCACTTGGATAACAACCAAATGAGTTAGACAAAGGTTGGAAGCATTTTTTCATTTAATTTTTTTCTTGTCCATCTTTCATGGTGGGTTATGAAGAACGTGCAACTGAAATTTGAGTCTTGTCAATTTTTGACTTAATAAAAATGAGAAGTTAGTAAAATTAAAATATATCACAAAATATGCAATTTTAGTGTATTTTAGAAAGTTGTTGCTCCTTGCTCTAAATCTGAAATTTCTATACAATAAATGATATTTTTGAGTTTGAGTCCAACTAATGAAATGAAGATCACCTATTCTAATTTCTACCCCAATTTTGAATTTTGAATTTTCTTGTAATACGTAGTTGCTAAATGAGAGCATACAGATTGTGGTCACAGGCCAGGCGTTGCAAGCTTCAACTTGCGTCTGGATTTGAGCTACAGGGTCGATGTCTGCAGCTCTCCTCAGAGTCTTGCTTCCTCCCGCTGTCTTCCATTTTCTCCTTCTCATACTCCATAAAATCCAGTTACGCAACTACAACGAAGTTTGCCGCGAGTGTCGTGCGTCCACTTCTCCCAACAAATACTCAGTATTTTGTTACTTAGTATTTTGAAGTATCATCGAGAAGTTGTGTAGCAAATCCCAATTGAAATTTTCTGTGAGTCGGGCGGCGTCCCCACTATGACATGGGTGGCAATTAAAACTTGGATCAAATTGAAGGCTGCATACATTTCCTTCCAAAATTGATCTCATAAATGTTGCACTCAAGATTGTCACAGTGGATACTTGTAGACAGGAACCTAACATTCGTTATTTGGCAAACTTCAGTGGGCCAAGATATGATTTTCGAGTGCTGAAAATTAGGGATTTCAACTGCTCAGATGGGTATTCGTTTCCCAAATGAAGCCTCAGAACTCTAAAACCTAGGACCAGCACAGATCTCAGGTTTCAAATTAATGTCTCCAGTTCCAGACTTGAGTGCAACTTTTATGCATGAAGTCAATTTTGAAACCAGTCGATCGAGAGTCTTTCCCGGATGTATCAAGTGTTTGAAAATACGTGAAGGAATTGAATACGACTGTCAATCAATAATTCAATATATATGCAGAGGCCAGAACACGAGAGCTTCTGTATGTTGACAACGACGAAGGGCCTGTTTTGTGCAATCAACTTATGAAAGAATTACAACTTTGCTGCAGCAGGTTTGTAAGTAAACCAGATCAGCTTCCCATTGAGGGGGCGTGCGCTCTGCGACGGAAGCTCACCCAGCGGCAGCTCCTCGCCTTGCACCTCGACTATAGTATTGTTGAGCAAGAAGCATGTGCAGCTCTTTACGAAAAGATCTGGAAGCTCCTCGCCAGGTACCGCTACTGTCGGGTGAAAACGTTCATGTTTTCCCATGCTTGTAACTGCCAGGACCAGCTCTGCCCTTCCTCTCTGATTGCCGCGGCTCTAACCCCTCCCTCTTCAGACACTGTCGGGGCGATCGGGGCGTGCTCCATTCGCAGAGAATCTGCATCCAAGGCCATTGTGCACAAAAATTGGAACCTAAATCCAAGCCCTAATTTCACCGAAAAACTTTGACTCCACCACACTCCGACCTTTATTTCACTAGATCTAAAGCTCACGAGGTAGAAGTGAGACCTGCTGCCTACACGCAGAGAGTGATTGAGTACGCTTTATTAATCGCAGACACCATGGATAAGAGATCCGCACAAGGATGGATCGCTACAGGAGCGAAACCGCTGGCGCTTCATGGTCCCCGTCCACTCCCCTCTCCGCAGAAATTTTAACTTACGGATGACTAGACTTCGCATTTTCGCACGATACTGAAGGAGGGTTCACTTCAAGCTTTCTAGGAATGTCATGCTACCACACGTACTACGCATTTGCAGTCCATCCATAATCAGGTTGAGAAGCAAGAGGTCGAAGGCAAATTTGTCACAACATTTGGTTTCTTCACATTATCTTTGGAATCATGTCAGTACTGCAGACTGCACACGAATCACTTGAAATCTCTACTACAAGATGCTGATATCCTTGTGCGACATACAAGTGGGCGCAGATGCTTACAGCAACCGAGATTTAAAACAAATTTTAACTATGGTTCACAACTTCGTTCCAACATATTCGATCATTTGGTTTAATGTACAGGTTCTATCAACGACACGGATTTCTGCAATCCCTATAACTACGTTCCAAAGCTCTAAAAACTAGAACTGGCATCGGGCGGAGGCATCAGTAAGTTAAGGCTACTGAAACTGCACCAATTGATTGAAATTCAGCATTATAACGAATACGAGGTCCCGCCTGCTGAAAAGGAACTGCTGAGTCAACGTGCAATAAAACTACATTCCACTTCCTTGTGACAATTGAGGTCGAGGATTCTCTCCGTGTCTAGTGTCTTCATTCAGATCTTCAATTTCGAAAAGAGTCGATCTTCTCTGGCCTCACTAATTACAAAGCAGTCACCAATTCCCGTTTGAGCCTCTGCACCACCGCATTACAAATTCTGCCGTGATTTCTGGCATAAAACACCGCTCCATTGGCTGCCATCCCGTACGCACACACCAGTCGATTCTTCATGCGCTTCCTTGCGATTGCCCACGCCGGCCAAAACACCAGACACAGACACGACATACAACACAGCACTCGAACGACTTCCGAATGCGCCGCTTTGGAAAACTGATTGGAAGCCAACGCCACCACTTTGTAGTCTTGCATCGGGAAAGTTATGGTCACCCTGGATCGATACCCTGTCGACCGCACGATCTGCTCCAGCGCTTTCGTGAGCTCCTCGAAGTCCCACTCCACAAATTTGATGAGACGAAACTCCTTGAATGCGTTCTTGCTTCCCGCGTACTCCTCCAGCGTCTCCCTCACTGTGGGCGTGGCTGCGTCTCTACTCGCTCTGCGAGAAGGGTTGGTGAAGATCCGGGACCACTGCGGGTTCACATACCTGGATACGTCCAGTTCGATGAAGAAATCGGTGACGGTGTGGGAGCTGGTGGTCTTTCCGGTTGTTCTGGTTTCCGTGTGGGTGCCGACAATGCGAACAGCCATGTGGGGAGCCTAGAGGTGGGACGCGAGGAAGCGCCAAAGCTCCTCGGGGTTGTGGTCGAGAAGGGGGTCGTGGCTGTAGATCCCCTTGATCTTGGGAATCATTTCGGCACGGGAAGTGGGGGCGACAGAGGGGTGCCTCGGAGGGAATAAAACGCGCGTGTCGGGGATGAGGTTCATGTCGAAAAGGGATGCAGAGTCGCTGGAGGAATTGAGCGCCATAGGGTTTTGGGGTGCCTGCAGATGGAACTGAGGGCTACAACATGGGTCCTTTCATAGTTGCAGGGGCTTCCATGATGCTCTCAATTCACAAATTAATCACTCTCTCGAGCAACTAACTCAATTCAAGGTACAAGGATCGATCGGTGTCGATGGGGTATGCCTCCACAAATCTGAGTTGATACGTGAAAGCAAGCAGCTCACCACTGAGCAAGAGCAGCTGGAGACTGCCAGGAATAGTCGACTCCTGCGTTTGATCCAACCTAATGAACGACGATGACCAGTTACTAAATGCACTTGAATCGTGCAAACCAAACCAGTCTTGAAACTTGTTTCTTCAGAGATTCGACGATAGCTAGGAGGGTGTTACTGATAAACAAGCACAGACAGGGTTAAAATAGTAGAGAGTTCTAGCAACAAGAAACGACTTGGAGATTTGTATGAGACGGAGAGACAAAGAGCAGTCGTCCATTGGGAGGGTTAACTTGGCACGCACGACAAGTAGTCTCTCGTTCCGTGTGAGCCCCTGAATTCATGGCTTGCTTCGTGACTGCATTGGCAGACACTGACGAGTGACGAGTGTCGGGTGGAGCTCTAATTTAAGAGCCAGGAACCTCGCTCCTTCGGACAGTCTGCCAATCGCGCCTTACGAACAGTGGAAATGGTTGAATTTTTTTGTCCATGACGCTTTTGCACGTCATTAGCTACTCAACTATCATTAGCTATTCAACTATGGTAGCAACAAATGGTAACAGGCGTGACTTGGGCCTGGCCATGACATTCCTAACCCATAAACGACGCTGCGGCCGGTCTTTGCCCGATGAATGACAAAGAATGCTTCTATGTGGGATAGAAGTGCAACTAATAAGCCTCCAAATTTTGTGTGAAAAGGGGAGGTCTTCTACACTAATTTGATTTCCATCGGAGGGAGGGGGCTTTTTGCTTCCGCAAGAAGAGGGAGCCTCCAACACATAAAGTTTCAAAATTTGCTAAACAAATGGATGTGTAGGAGGGGATGAGCTAGTGGAAAAGTTAGCATTTTCAACCTCCCACTAAATGCCAATCATAGGCTCTATATTATAACTAAATCCCCCCATGTGGGGGGATTATACCTCCACTTGGGAGGTTGAGGATTGATTGATAAACAATGTTATATGGGATTCAAAGCAACATTTGTTTTGGCAAAACGCTAAATGCATCTGATGAAATGGGACCAATAGGTTGAAAATGCAGGAATTTTATTAAAGGGAAATCCAATTTTTTTATTTTAAATTACACATAATCAAATTTGTAAATTTTGAATTTATATTTGCAATCAGAGACTCCAAATTATTTGTGAGAGGTTTAGAACATGTGGCACAAAATAAGGGACAAGATTTTACTTTTACCTCGGAAAACCTGTGTTTTCACCCTACTAGTTTCACAAAGTAGGACCAGTTTAGTGTCCTCATTGCCTTAACCCCTAAATGTCACAGGGGATGAAAAACGTCCTCACAGCCTAAAAGTCAAATTCAAAGGGCTGTAACTTTTGCATCCAATGTCCAAATTCAATTAAAAAAAACTTGTTAGAGAAGTTGCGCATACTAGTCTAGTTTGTGTGATAAAATTTTCATATCAATACAAGATGTATAATAGTTTTGGGAGCCAATCAAAGTTCACAGGTTCAATTTGAGCTCACCAAATTGCATTTGATGACTGCAACTTTGGGGGCTTGTATCTTTGTAATCTAATGTTTGTTTTCAATAAAATTTGTTGGATTTTGTTTCCATTGAAGTCTAATTATTGTGGTAAAGTTTTTATGTCAATATAAGTTGTTTCTGTTAAGAAATGTAGTGTGAACACTCCCCATAATGCATGGTGGATTAGTCAATAAAATAGTTGGTGGTAATTCTTAGCCAATACGGAGAGAGTACTATTGATCGTCTCTCTCCTTTTGTATATACTTCCATCCTTCAATGTTAGTGGGTGTATTTTTTCTCTTGCATACTTTGGTATTTTGTGTTTTGAGTTTTTGTTTCGTTTCTTCTTCTCAACAGTTTCGAATGATTGGGAGCAATTCAAAGTTCAAAATCCAAACATTGGTGGATTTCCAGTGAACTTCGGCGGCCTATAACTTCTTCATACAATTTCCAAATCTAATAATACTTATTACTAAAGTTGCATATACTAGTCTAGTTTGTGTGGTTAAAATTTCATAGCAATCCAAGAAGTTATGATTGACTGAGAAGCATTTTAGTAGAAGGAGGTTCAGTCATAGGTGTTATTTTTTTCACTATTTTCTGACATTTCAAATCCATTTTGGAGACACAATGATTCATTTGAATGATATTTTTTTTCACCAAAGTGTATATATTTTGGTTTTGAATCTCTTTGTAGCTTAAAGTTTTTTCATTTGAGTAGGTTTAGCAATCAAATTTCACCTCCAAATGTGTTTTAAAAAAAAATTCAGCACCTTTTTTCAACACTAAAACATTATAATCTTTCAATCTATATGGTCAAATGACCCCAAATTTGTTCCACACCATCTACAACATGCACACTACAATATTATATGGTTCAGATCTTCATACCTTACTCTAATTTTGACTTTTCAGACTTGCAAAGGACCCTAAACCCTGCATCAAGGGGTTAATGGCATAAAAATTTACAGATTCCATATCTGGAATGGGTGGTGGCTTGTGAGTGCTGACAATGGAATTCGTGACCTCTGATCATTTCCTGACAATGGAATTGTACAATACACTGTATTGCGAAAAAGTACAGAGTTGGCGGCGATGAATTAATGTGGTCATGTCCACAAATTTTTTGGTCCAGCTTCAACCTTAAAGAAAAAGTTGCCATTTTTTATAATATTTTGTCACAACTTAGATTGCCAGAAATTAAATTGTATCTATTCAAAGAACAACAAATATTGAATGCTCAATTCGCCATAATTGGTACATTTCAAATGTACTCTAATTGTGCATAGAGGCTACAACCTGGCACAAATAGTGTCTCTTCTACATATATAGTACAACCACCCAAAACCAACCGAATAAGCATGATCTGGAGTACAGAACGGGAAGGAAATATTTCTACAGGTGCAGAGCTAGAAACGAAGGGTATTGTCAAAATTTGGTAATTTAATCGCTTGAACTAATATTACTAAGGTGACAGCCCATTGCGATCACCTAAGAAATGACCCATTGTGTTTTTTTTCAAGATGTGGGATGTGGGCAACAATGCATGTCTTACATGACAGCAATGGAGTGAACACTGACCTCATTAGGAACTTTTAAGTTTTCAATGTAAAGTCCATTGTAAAAATTGACTTTTTTGGCCTTCTGTAGTAGAAAATATTTTGACTGCATTAGGCAGCAGGGCTTTTTTTTTGGATCAGTGTCCCCCCTGTTGGCATCACTACAGAGGCTAGCTTTTGGAGGGACAAAGCCAGATAGGTCAGATTTTTGACAATCTGGCGAAATTTCGCCAAAAGAAAAAGCCTTGTGAGATGAATATTACAGATTCAGATTTTGTTGGTCTTAAGGTAGTCTACATACTCTTTTGGATTCAATGCTTCAGAAATTCCCAACGAGTTCATACTTTATAAAAAAAATATAATTTCAATTGCACTTGCTGTTTCTCACACTTGTACTAATGTGGGAAAAAAATTGAAAAATTTCAGCAACAATATGATGCCAAACTCCTTATTCTGACCACAATGGGTTGTTTTACCTGATGTATTTTGGAAAGCAAAAGTTGGTTTGGACCCATGATTGTTCAATGTTTAGACTTTTCCAAAGCTGCTTACTTAAGAGACTACTTCTTGTTCACTTTGGCACTCCAAACCAAGCAGATGTGTCATGAAAGAATGAAGGAATTGATGGTTGGAAATCAAGAACTCATATTTGAAAATTAGTCCCAGCCTCTGCTGCATTTCTGCCACCCTACTGACTATGGATGGGGTGCTGGTTGGTGATGGGTGGCTCTACTATAACAGCATTGCAAGTTTTGAAGATATACAAGAATGTACAATTACAGACCTCTCCTGCTCTAGCAACCCAGTCTCAACAAACCCTGATTGGAAACTAACTGGCTACAAGAGCATTTCCAAATCCAAGTTCATTCTCATTTTTTGCTTTTAAAATCCCCGAGACCTTTTACTCAAACAGGAGCTAAGTTAGTCAGTGCGGCTGGCCTTGCAACAACATGCTCACAAAAGCGAGCACTCTCCTCTCAATTGAAATTGAAGGTTATTAATTATACAAACAAACAAAATCGACATGAAAACGAAGCGCCCCCCAACTAAAAAAAGAAAAAAAGACAGACTGAGGAAGAGCGCACACAGTTTGCCGATAGGGGAAGACACACTGTATGGTAGTAGGTAGTCTGCTATATTTGGTAAAGAGAAAAACGGCAATGATCAGACTAGCTAGATACTTCGAAACCAGTTTCATTCCTACTTTGCCACTCACACTGTTCTGTTTTCGTAGTGATCGTAAAGCTTTTCACTTGTGACTCCGATTGCAAGGGTGGTGATGGCGACCGTGAACTTGACTGCAGGGATGGTCGTGGCCGTGGGTGCTGCGCCGGCCGCGGACGGAGCCCAGCGCCGCTGCTGCTCCTGAGGAAGACTGTGGAGGCCTGCGGCCTTTGTCGGACGTCCTTTGGGACTTCCTTGTCACTCTCTTTGCCTGCGCTGTCCCAGTTTGGGGCACTCTTAAACATGGAGACAGTTTTTCAAATAGAAGAAACAAGGTTTTGACTGTATTTGCACCAGTGTTCGGCCTTTGTGCATTCATTGATCAGTCATCTCAAATTAAGTGCTTTTTTGATTTGGAGATACAACAAATTATGCCAGAATTTAAAGACAACCTCTCCCATTCCGTAACTGGTAGTCATCTAGACAAGTCCTAGTCATGGGTGTCTCCATTCTGGCAGCCCCACACTCGAATTCTTTTCTTGCTGTATGATGAGTTGAAGCTCCAGTGTGGCAATTTGGGTTTTTTCTATGATTGCTATTGGAATACAAGAACTTGGATCATATATTTATGTAGATGTCTTTTGAGAGGTGAAAGGCTTGTTGGTGGCACCTCTTGAAGTAATTGGATTGATCTTGAATATTGTTTTGTTGATGGAGTTTAGTGTTTTCAAATTTTTTAATCCTTGTCATCGACCACTAGTAATTTATGTAAACTCTTGATGAGAGGAGAGGGTGCTTGAAACAATGGTTCATGTACATCATGAATATTTTCTAGAAAATTGGATGGCTAAATGGGTGTTTTTTGTACTAGGTGTGTTATGGATGTACTAAGTAGAATAGTTCTTTACTTCATTGTTTTGCTTTCAAAGTTTCAAGCATCCTTGTAGTATAACCTTTGATTATTTTTGGAATTGCAACTATCATATATATATAATTTGCATTGTCTATGGAAGTAGAATCATTACTTTCCATAGACAATGGGATCGTAGCATTGTCTATCGAAGTAGTCCACATAATTTGCATTGTCTATAAAAAATTGCTTGAAATAGTTGTTCATGTACATGATCAATTTTTTCCAAAACTTTGGATAGATAAGTGGTTGCATTATATTCTAGGTGTGGTATGGATTTGCTTGGGTGGAATAATTGTTTTCTTCATTGTTACTCTTTCCAAAGTTTCAAGCATCCTTATAGTATTACCTTTGATTATTTTTGTAGTTGCAACTATTATATACATAACTTGCATTGTCTATAGAAATATATGGGATTGTAGAATCATCCGGTTTGGTATAATTTTATAGATAGTTGCTTATATTTAGGCCTTTGTAATAACAAATTTTTAAATGGAAGTCTAAATACTATAATGTTTGAGTTGAGCTTCTCAATGTTTCTCAATTAATCCCTTTCATAGGCTAGAAATGTTTAGAATGACAATGCATTTGATATTGTGTTTGGATAATAAAGTCATACATATGTTCAACTTTTGATATTCAATGTATATTTGGGGAGTGTCTTGGTATGGAGAGAGAATCTTGTAGTCTTTTCTTACTCTACTTCCCTCTAGGAGAAACTTGGAAAAATAGTTATGCAAATGACATTACAAACTTAATGGCTATATTGACCTCCCAAAGGGAACCCTTTAGGAGAAGCTCGGAAAAATAGTTATGCAAATGACATTACAAACTTAATGGCTATGTTGACTTCCCAAAGGAAATATAGATGAGAAGCTTGTTTGAAGTAGTCAATTAAATGAAGACTTACAATTTTGTATCATAAGATTGCTAGTAAACCAAATCAACTTCCCATTGCAAGTACTTTTGGTGTGCAATGGAAGTACATAGAGCTAGCATTTCTCACCAAAATCATTGGCTTGGTAAATGTGTTTATTGCCAAATTTGTCTAATTGACACATCAAGAATTGTGACATACATCTACACAAAGCTTTAAAAATTTGGGACATGCACAAATTTACATCTCAAATTGCAATCTCCCATAGAATACCCAAGTAATGGAACTCTGCCAAATACATGATATTGATTGACGTTTTGTGCACATGATCCTTATTGGTTGACCTTGCATGTCTTCTAGGTCAGACATTCTGATACTCAGATTCTTTAGTGGGCTGTGAGTACAGTTAAGAAGGGATAGCATTAGGTTCTTTTCGTTCTCCTCAAAACCTCCTAGCGTTGAGAGAGTGCCACATTAGCTTCAAACTCTAACATTGGTATTATCTATTCAAGGACCTAAGAATGCTCTTGTTGATAAAGTGTGCTTCAATTTGAGTCTAGATTTGATCTACAGGATCGATGTCTGCAGCTCAGCCTGTTCACTCTTAGCTCATCCTCAGTCTTGCTTTCTCCCGCTGTCTTCCATTTTCTCCTTCTCATACTCCATAAAATCCAGTTAGGCACCTACAGCGAAGTTTACCGCGAGTGCCGCGCGTCCACTTCTTCTAACAAATACTGAAATCGAGTGCTGAAAATTAGGTATTTCAACTGCTTAGATGGGGGTATTCGTTTCCCAAATGAAGCCTCAGAGCTCTAAAACCTAGGACCAGCACAGATCTAAGGTTTCAAGTGAATGTCTCCAGTTCCAGACTTGAGTGCAACTTTTATGCATGAAATCAATTTTGAAAGCAGTCGAGAGCCTTTCCCGGATGTACCAAAAATACGTGAAGGAATTGAATACGACTGTCAATCAATAATTCAATATATATGCAGAGGCCAGAACACGAGAGCTTCTGTTGACAACGACGAAGAGCCTGTTTTATGCAGTGAACTTATGAAAGAATTACAACTTTGCTGCAGCAGGTTTGTCAGTAAACCAGATCAGCTTCCCATTGAGGGGGCGTGCGCTCTGCGACGGAAGCTCACCCAGCGGCAGCTCCTCCCCGAAAACCTTGGCCAGCATGTCGGCCTTCCCTGCCCCATTGGCAACGAAGGTCACATTGGCTGCAGCTTGCACCACTGGTATTGTGAAGGTGATCCTTTCCGGAGGTGGCTTTGGAGAGTCGGAGATCGGAGCAATCCACTTGTCTTTGACCAGGACAAGCGGATGGTGAGGGAAAAGGGAACAGCAGTGGCCATCGGGTCCCATCCCCAGAAGCAACAGATCGAACCGTGGGTAACCATGTGCTGTCGGAACCACCCCGGTCTTGGTCAAGTGCTGGATGCACATCTCGTAATCCTCAGCAGCAGCTTCTGTCGACAACGTGTCGTTGATGGCGTACACTTGCCCCGAAGGAATCGGTACCTGCAGCGTCAACATTCGTTCTCTTCATCATTAACCACAATAGCCATACATTATCACACCAGAGGAGTGAATGCATAGGGAATTCTAGAAACTCGCGATAAGGTTGATGCGTTGAAGAAACCAATCGAAAATTTAGGTCTTTTCCATTTCCGTTTCAAAACACGAGAGAGCGACGCAACGTCTTTCACAGAACAGAGTATTGTTTCGAAAAATATAGTCTGTCCAAGGAGGAAACGGAAAGGCACCTTTGACAAAAGTCCGTCCCAAGCAAGCTTGTAGTTGCTATCAGGATGGTCCTTCTTCACCACGCGCTCATCTGCCCACAAAACATGCCACCTCGCCCAATCTACAGACTCCAGGTATGGCGATTCACACAGTTTCCTGAAAAGACGAATACATAGAAGCTCCAAATCAATAGTGTGACCATAATCAAAAGGCACCAACAAGAAGTAAATACAAATGTCTGAAAGGATAGATTCCACCAGCTGTCCGACATCGATAAGTTCGTCTTCCACACATTGTCTCCCAAAATCAAAGCACCCGTATCGATTAAAAATACTCAAGTCAGATAGGGACATCCCTCCACAGTGCCACGGGATCAAATGTACATCAGATGTCCATCCCTTAACACCAAAATGTACTTACAGTCTAAAAAGAGATTCTAGAACAATTCCTTGGATTAAACTTTTACTTACAGGAGGGTCTTCGAAGAACCCCCTGTAACTTTTGCATTCAATATTCAACTATCGCATTCTCTCCTGCATTGAAACCCTCATTCATTCGGCAACAAGACCATCAACAAAAATTCGACCAGTCTCGGAAACTATGCTCAAGTGGCTATTCCGGGTGCCCCTTCCAACCTACTCAAAATTGAAAACCAAATCCGCACAATCGATTGACAAACCAACGTAAATAATTCACAGCCCTGCAACTGATGAACTAAACTGCACCGAACCACTCGCCGTTCCTCAATCACGATTGTCAGTCACACAGTCTTGTGAATACAGATTCAAAATTTAGACGCGAGCATCGTATTACGGTAACCAGACACTGAGAACCAAACCCGATGCACTAACCCTAAAGTTTTGATGAGGGACCCGCCGGACAAAACCACCGAGAACGCGCCGTGCACAGCGATCGCGTCCTTCGCCACGCGCGCCACATGAGCGGCCAAGCTCACACTGAGCTCTTCCGCATCCTGGTACACTTGCAGATCTTCCTTCTTCAGCTTGCCCAAATTGCCTGCCATGTCCACCACACTTCCTGCGCGAACCAATGTTCTCGACCCAATCCTCGCAACTCTTTCCGCTTTTAAAGTGTGCCTCAAAATCGGATTGCTCACTCTTGCTCTAGTGCGAATTGCAAAGGGATTTGATGAGTGAGCGGAGCAGGGCGTTGGCTTGGTGGCGAAACAAGTGGATGCGGCAGCAGCGATGCGAGAATGCATGGCTGCCATGACGACGAATGACGCACTTGCGACCTATGCCTGGGGGGCTTCTCCTGAGTCAATGGCGTGGACTGTGGACCATACTAAATCCTGAACCTTATTAGAGCACTCTCCCTCTCCACCTTGGCTCGCCAAACTTGGCCGCTCAAATTTTACATCTCCTTTTTTTTCTTCTCTTGCTCACTAAATGTGTTTCATAAATAGTCAAGTGACTAATTTTCAATTAAAACACATCAACTAAATTTGTTAAGAAAAATAAAAATAAAAAAGTTTGAAAGGGCCTAAACAACAATTATTATCTTTATTTGGCATGTATTAGATCCTTAACCCCTAAGCACTCAAGTGACCATTTTTTGGTCTTTGGGCTGCATTTTTTGGCAATTTTTTTTTTCAAATTTTTTTATTTATTTTTAATTTTAAAGATTGGACTTTCTTTCAATATTTTCTTCAAAACTAAGATCTCTATGGTCAAACAAAAATTATAAGAGAAAAAGCGCAAAGTGTTTAGAATTGGCCTAATGTTGAAAAACTTACTATTTGGAAAAAGTGTTGGTATTCTCATTACTAGATCTTATGTATTTTTTTACAAATCAATAGAAATCACAATTTTGACCAATCAAAAAATTCAAATGCTAAAGATAGAAATTGTATTTTGAATGAATTTTTGAAGTAATATCTTCAAAATTCATTTGAAGATAAACAAAAAAATAATTTTATAATTTTGACCATATGGATACTTTCTACTTTTCATGCTTTGCATTATCTTCCAAAAAGTTATACTTGAAAACTTATATTTTATAATACATTTATATTTTGTTCAAACTCCTTGGACTTTTAGGAGTTAAAGGGCATGGGTGGACTTCCATGCACTTGGAATTGACTAAATCTTGAATGAACTTTCCAAAATAAATTGGAATTTTACATGGAAGTATATACTAGTTGTAAGGAAAAATTAAGAATTATCGAAGGTCAAATTCTTTAGGAGGCTTATGAAAAATAGGGAAGCAAGTTTTTAACTACTAAAAAACTATTTTTCACATTGAATTTGAACTTTTTGGTTGCTATTAGGTTTGAAAATAAGTCAAAATTAGTCGTGAATGGTAGTTTCTTCCTTTTAAATTTTGACATCCTTAAACACTAAGTATTTATTTCAATGTGTTCACTAATAGAATGGTCCATTTTAATACTATAAGAAAACTATTTCATGAGATTGATTCTTTGACAAGTGACAAATGTTTCATTTATATATTTGCAACCATTGAAAATCTGACATCCACAAAATACTTGACAATTTAAACTATAAAGTACCAAAAATGAAAACTTCTATGCAAACCAAAAAATGAGTATAATAATCATTATTATTATTTTTTTTAAACTTACTTTTCAAGTCTTTTAATTCTAAAGCAATTGACCAACTTCTATTCAACGTTGTTAGAACATTTGATTTTTTTCACCTCCTCTTATTGGTTAATGTTTTTTTTAAAAATATTTTTCTTCCCGCAACCCAAACTACGACCCCTTCAAAAAAATGGAGGCATTTGGGGTGTACCCACTCAGACCAGGTCCAAGTGTGGATTTGGTTTGCGGGATTGTCGAAGTGGATGATCGTTTGTGCTTGCGTTCTCACTCTGAATTGTGCGGCGTTTTTGGTCGTCAAGCTTTGAGCACTTTGAATCTGTTGAGCAGAAACAGAAATCTTGCTCTTGCGTTGCTGGAGCTCGAGATTTGAGCTCGTTTTGCAAAAGAGTCTGCGACGTTTCCATCAATGCAGGTATGGATTGCTCTCAGGTCGAATTTCGTACTGTTTAGCATTTCTGTGCAGGGGTGTACGTGGACGAGGGTTTCACACTTGCTACTCTTTGCAAGCACTTTTAGGGTTTAAGTGATTGTCCGTCTCGCGAATCCCTTGTTTGATGGCAAAAGATTAATTAATCAGAGATCGATCGCTCTGCGTCAGAGAACTCCACCGCATAGCTCATCGGATCTTTAATCGTGAGTGTAACCTTCCGATCGTGGCATTCATTAAGTCCGTTCATTCAAACTAGCTATCTGCCGACACTCAGTTGTTGGAGAGAGTGATCAACGGTGCGCGTCGAGGATCGTCATTTTTCTGCTGAATTCAGGAAGAATGTGCTGCGTGAAGAAGTGGAGACTCTTGACGAATTTTTGTAATGGTATGGATCTTAGGGTTTGGAATATTCTTTTTGCAGTTTTTCAAGGCTAGTCATGCTGTTCGGGACTCGTAAATTGTAACGGCGACCACTCATGGAGAACGTCAGCAGTAATGCTGCGCTTATGCGCCGCATCGTGCACTTGGAGAAAGGTTTGTCGTGGTATAAAAGTTCTTTTTGATCTGTTTTTTTAATTTCTGGATTAACTGCTTTATTTCCTAGGCTGTTCTTTTATTCCGCCTGATTTTACAAGTTTTTGATTCATGTTCGGTGAATGCAAATCTTGTTGCAATTGTCCTGCTCATGATGTTCTTATAACGAGATAGTTCTTGAGCTGAATTGGGGTTGCTAGTTTACAAGTTCATATGAGCTTTATTATCAGCATGCCATGCGTACCGTTCACTCGTATATCGGTGCGTGGGATTTGTTCGTCTCTATCGGTGGTAAAGAAGAAGAAAACCTTGCTTTTGTTTTCTTCAGAGAGGGATGAGCTACAGAAAGATATAGAGACAATGTGCTTGGAGCAAGCAGGAGTTGCCGGCAGCGTAGATATCAGCACTCGTATGCAGGCTCGCAGGTTGGTTCTCAAAGAGCTTTCCGTCCCGGAGATCGTCTCCAAATCAATAAGACATGCAGAGGACCTGTTCCATCAATCTAGTACTGATCAGTCTATTATAGGCTGTAGAATTTCGTTATGACTTCAAACCAGATGCTTTGAAGTAGTGCAAATACCTTTACTTTTTTCTTTTGTAGTATTCACATGTGACATCGCAATTTCCGCTCTATTTCTTGAGGAATTTGTTCGAGTCTGGAGATCTCGAGGTTGTCTGTCTCCTAACTGCCGCCAATTACTGCTCTTTGTGACAGTGATGTGAAGAATGAATCTATTGAAAGAATTTGTTGATTGAGCAACATTTTTCTTTATCTTCAAGATTGAAGCGGGGTGTGTTCAGATTGCAGGATGTCAGTTTTAATTCGAAACTAGAAAGATGTCTGAGAGAGTAGCTCTGGCCTTCTGCAGGGCTGCCAGTTTGGAGCAAGAACTTGACTCGTGCAAAGAGAAGACCTTGCTTCTGACACGTGAGAATCATAACCTGCAAGAAGAGCTGTCAGAAGCTTATCGTTTGAAGGTAGAGCTTATCACCCAGTCTATCGTGCCTGACATGGAGAATTACATGATTTTGCTTCTTTAATGGACCAATCATATCTCGTTTTTGTAACTTAGTGCTCGACATTATTTGTTGTGGGTATGGCTGCCAGTGATTTAGAAAATGGACTTGACTGTAACTTTTGCTGTTTCTTGACGTGCAGAGTCATTTGACTGAGGCCTTCAAGAGAGCTGTTGAGAAGGTTTCTTTTCTCAACTCTAATGTTTCCATCTCGAGTTTGTATGGTTTGAGCTCTGAAGTAGTGACAGTGCAAGTGTACTTTGGATGTGTGTTAACATCAAGATTTTTTCTGCCAGAACAATCAACTTGAGAAAGAAGTGAAATTCTATCAAAGTAAGGTGGCGACTGCGTTTTCTGAGAGAGATAAAGCGATTGTCGAGGTAAGAACGCACATATGCCCGTCGCTCATTTAAGTGACGCATCTCTCAAGTTGCAATAGCGTTAAATCAATTTTGGAAATCATTGCGAACCTTGTGAGGAACCTACTTTTGAGCTTGTGAAATTTTTATATTATGCCGTGGCTTGGTATTTTTTGGTGTTTTTTTAATCTGTCTGTTTGTAATAGCGAGGGCGGTTCGGAATGGAATTATCCAGTATCTTTTATGTTTTTATTTAACGTTGAATTCAAGTTGCAATCAACGTTGGTTGTACTTTTCAAATCCTTTTCATGTTAATTTATTGGATCTCTTGTAATTTTACTTTTACTTTTCACACAATGTATGGTCCTATGGCACGGTTCAAAGCTAGTATATACTGATTCGAATTGTAAAAGACTTGGGCAGGTTGAGAGAGTGCACGAGGCTGAGAAGGCAATGTCTGCAAAAGTCCAACAACTGCACAATCGGTAAGAGACATTTCTTTGTCCAGTTTTGCTAATAGTTTGGTACCATCATTATCAATGACAACATGTCTGCAGTTCTTGTGTACTTTTGTCTAGATCAAAGGGATGCCCGTTAAAGGATTACCGGTGGTGTGGATTTTGATTTCGTATGGATGGCATTCCTGATGTTTAGTGGTTCCGGGATCAACATATACGACTTACGTAGATAGATACCCCTTACTGCGGCCAATGTTTAATCATTAGTGTTGCCATGTCGCACCATTTTAATTTATTTTAATTTATGTATATAAACACGGTGTCGATGCAACTGCCCGATGATATTTTACGGTGGCGCTACAGGATAGAGGAGGCAGAGAGACAAAGTAAAGAGCAAGAGGCGCAGAAACTGGAGCTGCAACATGATTTTGATACCAAAACGGATCAGCTCGATACTCTATACAAGGTTAGTCTGCCATTTTCAGTTGTGTGAGGATATCAAGCTTTATTCAATTGGCCATCTTTTCCTAATCTCACATTAGTCGTTGTTGGTTGATATTACAGATGCCAATGTTCTCTGAAAATCTTCGAGTTTGATCATTTTTTTCTATATAGCAGGTTGTGGACAAATTCTGGGGAATGAGGGAGAATGTCCTTGCTACTTCTGATGATGGCCAAAACACGCAACCTTTGGATAGAGCAACAGCTTTACTCTTGGAGTCTGATGCCCAATGGACATACGGAGGATACAATCGAGAAGCACTTCAAGAAGAGCTGAAAGAGGCTCGAGCCCTTGCAGAGGAAAATGGTGTACAAGCCAAGGAGAAAGATTCTCGAGTAATTGAACTGGACGCTCAGCTGGTACTGCCTCGTTATTCTCATGGCTGTAAATAATCTCCTGGGACAGTTTTCAACATGTTTTGGTGCTGTAGCCCGTGTTGGTAAAGGATATAGTGCTGGTATCTTTACTTGCTCTTCACTCGATGTGATGGTGACGGTTGGTTGCTTGTTTGTTGGGGTGCATTTGGGGGACAATTGGGGTCTCCATTTCTGGTTGAACATCTTTTGACTCATATTAAATTGGGTATCAGGTTGCTTTGGAACTTAGGGCGTGCTTGGATTTGGACATCGGGTCTGACAAATGTGAGACTTTGCAGGCAAAACTCAAAGAAGAGATCAAGGCCAGTACACGTTCTTTACAGATGCAGCTTGAGGAGGTAAATTAAGTTCTTGTACCAGTCGTTCATGATAGTCCAATTGAACGAGAAAATGGGAAGTTGCTGTGCTGCAATTGATGGGCTGTGTTGCACTTATAAATGAAGTTCGACTGTTATTGCTTGGGTTGAATGTCATGTTAACTAGATGCAATTGGGTATGAGACTCCAGAGTGTAGCAAATCATTAATAAAACACAATCTTCTTGTCTTTGGCAGAAGCAACATGCTGAACAACTAGCTGCAGAGAAAGCCTCCACGTATGAGATGCAGCTGGTATGCATTTCTTGATATTTCAGCTGATTAGTTAGAGAACTTTATTTGTCGTACGTCCTGAAGTTTCATATGGAACTGAAGCCTTTTTGAACAAACACTGATGTGAAGGCCAAGGTTATGTAGTATTCTTAAGCGGTATCCTAAGTGGTTTACAGGTAAAGCTGCAGAAATTTACCGTCTCAAAGGTGTTGGAAGTGCAAGCTGATCATGAAGATGTCCGGACTAGTGTCGACAGCCTGCTGGAGAGTGAGAAGCGATGGATAGATTCAATGGTGGTCTATTTTGAAGCATTTTTGTCAGAGTTGAAGGTCTGTGAGGTGCATCCTGAAATAGTGGACAAATATGAAGAAAATCGGAGCCCTCCTCAGGAGGAAGTGCCAGCAACCGATGCCTCTGGACTTGTTAGTTTAGAGGAAAATTCTTTGCCAGCAGCTGAACCATCTGGAACCGTTGATTCGGAGGACAATCCTTTTCCAGCAGCTGAACCTTCTAGTACAGTTGATTTGGATGACAACCTTTCACCAGCTGCTGAAACGTCTAGAACAGTTCATTTGGAGGAGAATCTGGACCCTGGGACTGAACCGACTGCGGCAGTTGATTTGGAGGAGAATGTTTTGTCAGAATCTGAACCCTCTAGAACAGTTGATTTGGAGGATCCACACACGAGTGAAGATCCGGTGGAACTGGATAGGACAGCATTATCTCAAGACCAAAATGATCCTGAGGCAGATCATGCTGAAAATTCTCATGGCCCAGACATGTCCTTCATGGTCTCATCTGAGATCACAGGTGGAGCTCATCCAGTCGCACAGAATAATGTCAACAGAAGTATTGAGGTACATATCTGCAGCACCATAGTAAATTCAAATCTGGAAGCACATGATTTTGATATGTCGATACCTTCCAGAGTAGTCTGCTCTTTGATAATGGTTAACCCAATCAATGGCTGTAGGAGGACCCTTGTTCTGCGGTGGTGACCCTGAGCACGAGAGCTACAGATATGGATGAGGATGGCCGAAAAGCCTTGGCCCAAGCATTGCATGAAAAGGTGATATACTACTTCCTCAATGTTGCTCTTTTGTGTAAGGATTTCATTTGCGATTCTGTTCTCTTCATTGTCCAGCCACTGTGGCTTGGGTTGTTGGCCTCTTTTCTTGCAATGGAATTTTCGTTTGTTATCATAAAAATAAAATAAAATAAAAAATGAATAGTTTGGAGAGTGAGCCTCCATGCAAAACTAGCAGGTGTACATCCCAACAATGTTGAAACTTCAATTAGTTCTGTTGTTCTCTAGATTTTATGTAGAGTTTACCTGAAAAGCCTAGTACGTATGTGTGTATGTATTGTATGTGGAAACAAAAATTAGGAAAACAGAAAAATAATAAATATATAAAAATAGAAATTAAAACTAAAACTAAATAAAATAAAACCAAATTTTAAAATAATTCTTTAAATGGAAAATGAAGAAAAATTTACATATAGTTTTATCTTAAAAAAGATAAACAAAGTGGGACTCTCTTAACTCAAAACAACCATTTCTATTGCAAAGGGCAAAAAACTTTTCAAATTGATTTTTTTTTGCATATTTAACCATCAAATCTTCCACTAAATTAGTATAAGAATGTGTGGAAGAAGTTTTAGAAACTTTCACCATGTAGATTGCAAGATATTTGTGAGTAAATTGAAGAAAATAGTTTTTTTTACCTTCCATGAATAAATTATTTGACTTCAAATCTTCTTTAATTTAAATTTTTTTTTTATCATGAAGAATTGATTGGTTTGTGAGTCTATGGGAAAAAAATCCCAAAAAATTAATGTGATTTTCATTCTTTAAAAAATATATAAGTAGAAGTATGTACAAGATAGAGGGAAAAACTAAAATGTTAATAGCTCTGAGATGGAATTAGAACACACTAATCCCAATGGTGAGATTGTTTTAACAATCAAAGTTAACCATGTGGAACTTTTTGTTTTGAAAAAATGTGAAATTGAGCTCAAAAATGAATGTTGAACATTATTTTTTTAAGAAGATGTTTGGATTGCTTGCAAAACAAGAAGCTCCATAACTTTCATATCACCAATCTAGATGGAATGAATCATATCTTTCCATTTAGACAAAAATATAATCTATAGAAAAAAAATATTAAAATTTTTTATTTCAATCTGTTGTAGTGTTTTTTTTCCCGTGTTTTGAGGTTATTGTGGCTTAACTTTTGCTCCCGGGCACCGATTGAAATAAAACTTATACCCCTGAAACATAATGTGTTTTTCTAGAACTTTGGGGTTTAAGGAAAAGCAAAAGCATAAATATAGTTGAGTACTAATTGCCGTGGCGGATACCTCTAGTTGCGGTAGAGCTTGGATTGAAACTTGTGCAATGAATTGGTTTCGTTTGCTACCAAAAAAACATTTGATTAATTATTTAAAGAATAATATTCAATTTAAGTAGCAAAGCAGGATTCCCTTACTAGTAGACTTTTCTAGATAAAATCTAGAGCCCTACCCGGCCATGGGGCCTTGTTTGTATGCTTTATTTTATGTGTACATGTATGCATGGTAGAGCTGATGGAGTATGGGTTTTCTCTGCAAGGTCATGAAAGTATTCCTTGATTTGTTGTTCCGCAGGTGGAAGCACTTTTACTCCTTTCGCAACAAGAAGAGAGATACTACTTGGAGTCCAAAACCATCCAAGGTCTTGAGTTTCAGATTAAAGATTTGAATGAGAAAATATCACAGGTAGCACACTTACTGGTGCCAGATGCACTTGGGTTCGTCACAGCAACAAAAATTTACCATCTTCTAGATTTTTGAGTCCTGGAACTTGTAGCGATTTGGACGAAGATCATCCTGTGTATGAGAAGCCGACGGATTGACCATTTACATACAAGCGATAGTCTTGATCTTTCACCCGCTATTTGCAGGTGACAAGCGAGAAAGTATCAGCTTTGATGGAAGTCGCTCAGCTCCGACATGATTGCCAACGCTTGGAAGAGCGTGAAAAGTAAGTCATCATCCCTTTCCTTCAACTTTAAACCTGCCTAGGGCTTATGCGCAAACTAATGTTCTTTTCTCGATTAGGACTCTTTTTAAACTTACTCATTTGCAGAGAAATCGGTCATTAATCTCGCTCTAGTGAATGAACAGTATGTGGTTCAAGCTAGCGTATGACAGTAGATACAAGTTTACCTCTGGAGTATCAATAATCCTCAGCATGTACTTTGGTATGTCCAGAGAGCTCATTCGCAGGTTACAGCTGCATCGCAGCACCAATGCTGGTGGGCGATTGCTGCCAGCGAGTTGGTCGGAATCCAATGTCGGACAAGAGAAGTCACAGGCGGTGGCTGAGAAGCAAACCATCGTTCCAAAACCCATAACAACCAGTGGCTATTTCAAAAGTTGGTTACGAGGACTCGACATGTCTGGTCCAGTAGGTTTGAAAGTTCCATCCGAGCCAACAAAGCAGAGCGTTGGCACCAGTGCAAGCAAAAGCACAGAATCAGAAGAGCCTGTCGATTTAGCCAAGTAAGTGGTCTACAGTTTAAATTCTCTGCAGCATGATATATGGTGCGTTCGGGGATACTATTTGTGTGATTTTTAGCATTTTAGCTTATGTAGGAGTGATATCTGAGAGTGATATAGATCTCTGGAGAGATCTTTGGGTAGAAGAGCAAAATCTGTTGGGATACAATTTGGATTACTATGTAGAATTCCTCATGCAATTTCGAAGTGGGAGGTTGTAGACCTCTATAAATGACTGCAGACGACCCCTTTACCATTCAATGTCAGTACCCATGCACATTTAGCCTAGTCTCGTTTACTGCTATTGCTAAATAGATGCCAAATAGTTAAGTTGCTGTTGGTGCGGGTCAGTATAGGGCGCGGGATCAGGTCCAAACCATTTTATTATCTCGATGGCTGGTCTAAATAGTCCAAATTTGTAATTGATTCAGTTTAAGGGTGGAGAATGCTGCGCTTCAGGAGCGAGTAGCTGGCGTGCAACGTCTCACTGAATCTGCTCATCGGCTCCGGATGACACTTCTGAAAGTACTGATTTTTCCATCAATCCCTCTTTCACGGTTTGATTGATTATTTACGGAACCTTTTATTTTTGAAGAAACTTATATAACCTTGTGTGTGCAGGTCTCAAATGATTCTGAGATTGAACAATCAGTGGAATCCTTGCATTCAGCCCTGGAGATCGTAGAAGGAGTAAGAAGGGAGTCGAATCATCTCCGCATTGCTCTCGGCTGCTCACTTCCCGTGAGTGTAACCCCCGTGTCTTTCCCTCAATCAGAAGGGAGCAACCTCAATAGCAGAAAAGACCTGTCCAATTCCAGTGATGGAGAAGTGCATTCAGCAGTGGATGTTGCTACATCTGCAGGTATTGAAATGGTGGAGCTTCTGCTTGCAGCTTGTGAGATGCAGAAGGGTGGTCTTCAACGCCAAATTGATTTTCTTGATATGCAATGTAAAGATTCTGGTGGTGAATGAGGGCTTTCACTCATTTCAACAGTTCCTCAGAGAGCATCGTCACCGTCTTCTAGATTAATGTTAGAAAGTGTAGCCTATTATAAGGTGGTGTCGGAACTAGTAGAAAATTGAGCATGTAGAGCAGCTGAATGTTGCTTGGGAAGCATGAGTGCGTAATTTCATAAGAGCGAGTCGCTTCAGCGTTCCTCGATGTCAATGTACATTTTTTTCAAATATATCCATTTTCAACAAAAAACTGAAAATGTAAGGGCCGCAGAGAAGAAAGTAACAGGATGGAGTAGCGCCCAGTGGTTGTGTTAGCATTTTGAAGTCTGTAATTCAGTTCTTGTTATTTGTGATTCAAATTGGCTGCTATATTAGTAGCTTGCGATTTGTGTGAGGAAAAGTTCTTGGGTCTTCAAGATAGAATCTTGTAATCTGCAACGATGCCCCCCCTGCCGCCTTCTATATGTTATTAATTGACAGTTTGACACCATCCCGTGATGGAACAAGAAAATCTCGGGACTGGCATTCAAAATGGTCTGGTGTCAAATTTTAATTATTCATTGTAGATTTCTAATTCATTAATTGCTTCATTACACAAACAGATGAATATATCTATAATGTAGTTCAAACATAAAGCCTTACGCATTTTAAAATCTAGAAAAATTTGTTGAGAGCTTTTACTATTTTTTTTAAAGCTAAAAATAAATATTAAAGTAAATCTTAGAAATATAAAATAAAGTAAAATATACAAAAGTAAAAGTTTCAATAAAATACTTATATATAATTCACAATCAAGAAATTTATATTATATTGATGTCTATTAAAATAATAATATAAAATATAAAATAATATATATAAGTGCAAAGCTTAATAAAACTATTATTTATAGTTACAATGCGTAGTCTTATTTTCCATTATAATAAACTTTCAATGTGAATGTATTGACAACTCTGTTTTGAAAGAAAGCCTCCCCAAATAGACAATCTTAACAATCTTGATCCATTATATAATGGAATTTCTTTTCAAAGACAAACTATTTGATGAAGAACTTTTTAGTGTGATTCAAGAATGTCAAAAAAAACTTCAATCATCTATTTTTTTTGAAAAAATTATCAAACAAATAGAGTTCCTTCAAATTTTGGAAACCTTAAAGAATAATTATGAAAAAAGTAAATCTAAACAATGCAAATTTCAAGTTAAAATTGACGTGGTTATATATGGAATAGGTTCAATTGTTCGAAGTAAAATTTCACAATTACAACTTGCTTTTATTCTTCTTTTGAAACAACAATTTGTTTGCATTGGAGAAATATATGTATATGATCCAATTTTGTCAGAATTGGAATATAATGTTATGACTGCTTTAGGATGCACACGAATAAAATGTAATGAAGATGGAAGGAGGCATGCTTATAAGCCCACAATATTTTATATGCCACATTGTGATCCTTATTTGATGAACAATCTTATAGGAGAGAATATCAAATCATGGTCCCTTGGATGGATTGCAATACTTGGAAATAGCATTAATAAATTTTGCTATAGGTTCTACCTTGCTATGCTTGAAGGAGAATTGAAACACCTTAATGGTATTCAAAACCATTGCCTTGAATTTGATTTGGTGTGGCCAAATAAATCTTTATCTGCAACTTGGCATTTGTTTCCAAGAAAAGCAGTAGGAATATACATTAAAGAGAAGGAAAATCATAGTTGGAAGCATCTATCATTAAGGATATTAAGAATTTTTTTTTTGAGGATTGAAAACTAAGATGTCATAGGATAGACTTTAAAAAAAAATTATAAACACTAGATTTAGCCTTGACCATGTTTGATACTTACTGAATTGCCAATATATATCTTTTTATTGGTTAATGACTAGACAAGACCATCACTTTTGAAGCTTAAGTTAGTCTATTTTGGGATTATATACAAGTACTTAGTCACTATCATCTAGAAAGAGACATACAAGAAAACTTTAAACTTTGACTAATTGTGCTTAAATATACTCCATGTACTCAAATACACTATCTAGAATTGGTTTTATGATTAATAAAAATTCACAAGGGCTATGTGACACTAAAGTGCTAGTAGTCATTTTTTTTGTATTGGGCATGTACTTATGAATTTCTTTCAAAATTCCTCAAATTATATATTGGAGTCACTAAGCAAGTTCAACATTTGAAGGATATGGTATAATTCATTATGTGTATGTTTTATTGGAATGCATAAAAATTAATATCCATATTTGTACTTATATCATATGTATACGATAGTTTCTCATGTATACCAAGAAAAGGTGCATTTCTTTATAAATATTTTTTGTTTGTTTGATCCCAAATTTTCAAGATATAATAATATACCAACTTTGGTTACATAGTTTATTTCTATTGAAGAACCCACAAGGTAAGATTTTCACTAATTAATCAAGGATCAAAAGGTTGATGCATACTTGTTGCAAACATGAATTAAAATATTAAAACCATCACATATCAATTGAGTATTCATTGGTATGTTATTGAGTCATTGTACAATGATATCAATGTTGATGTATTTTTTATTTACTTGACAACTTCAATAGTGGTAGAACAAATATATATATTTAGGGAAATGATTTAGGATTTAGGTAGCAAACCTACAAACCTATTATATTCAAAGGAATTCATTACACATTTAGTAGATGCAACGGGAATTTTTTGTACCATGAAAAATCAATAACTACTAGTAAAAATCTATTCATCAATCTCGTTGTAATTCCATGCCAAAAAATGTCTCATTCATTTTGCAAGAAGATTATTTTTGAGAATCTCCTCTTGGCACGTGAAAGCCATGTAATTTTTTATTATAGATTTTGCATTCATTGATCACATAATTATTTCATCCATTTCTAGATGGACATTTATGTTGGGCAATCTCCTCGTGGTCATGAATTCTTAAAATAAACAAGCATTCTTGGTTGGGCTTCATCTTCCTAGTCAACCTATTAATTTTCAAAATTCCTTCCACCTTGGTGATTGCCCCATGTATAATAACCTTTTTAAGTCCACATGTTTGATATAATATATAACTAATAAACCTTGACAACGAACCTTTGCTCTTGCCATTTGTCCCTCAAATTTTCCATTAGAGGAAATTTGACCCTATAGATCTTAGAAGGAAAAGAAGGGTGGGTGGGAAGGGTATATAAATCAAGGACTTCATTGAATAATCACACTTTTAAATGAAATAACTCCTAAGGAAATACTACTTAATAATAAGAATAAAAATTGTAAGTACACAATCCTCAAGACTTAAAAAAATTCTTTAAAGGGACAAATTTGCAGACATCTTTATTTAGAAAAACAAAATAAATTGTAATTAGACTTGGACTTAGGATTTAGGATTTAGAATTTAAATACTTTGAAGGAGTCGTGGACCTAAAAACATTGAATACATTTAGGGATTAAAGACAAATAGCAAATGAAAAAATACCATTTGACTTTTGGTATAAATTAGGGTTTTAAGGTTTGTAAATTAGGTTTTAGAGACTTAGGATTTTAGAAAATAGGATATAGGATTTTGGGTTTAGGATAAAGAAATTTGGATCTTAAGATGCAATTATACCTTGAGGTCAATTTATGTATATGTATATATCACCAATGTATCCTCTATCGTTGGCCCTCAATAAAAGATTATTTAATTCAATTTCTAATTCAAAAATAACTAAAAATCCATAACTTTCTTGTTGTAGGTCTAAGCACCACAAAACAATGTCTATGCACCCTTCCTTGCAAAGAGCTTTCTAATGGTACTATGAACAAAATTGTGGAATAAATAGTTTCAAAGATCTCACAATATCAAACCAACAAAATATGATAACTAAATATAATTTTAAAAATCCAATAAAATTTAATCAATACAAGTGATTTTTTAATCATAATTTTGGCAATTTTTGATCGATTGATTTTACATTTATAGGCAATAAATTTTTTTCTTTCATATCAAATTAAAAAATAATTTTTTTTATTGTGGTAAGCTTGAAGTAGAACTCAAGCCTACTTCAACATGCTTTTATTTTTTATATTGAATTTCAATAATAAATAAATGAAAGGAAAAAGGGTGTTGAGATAGGTTTGAGGTAGAGTTCAACACACTTTTTCATTTATATTGAATTTAGATGTCCTCTAATGTCCTCCTCTTTTTTGTACTATTAAATTCCCTTTAAGTAGACACAAGGTGCAAAATGCCCCAATTTTTAACAACTAAAATCACATTATAATATTATTCCACATTCATTGGCTTGAATAATAATATCATTTTTTGAACAATTCATCATTTTTAGAAAATTATTATAAATAAATAAAATAGAAGAGCTTATGTAGATAGACTAGTTGGATTTGTTTTTAAATTTTTTGTGTGGATATTTTTGTGTTTATTGAGAGTGATTGGTATGCTTTTTATAGTATTTGTGTTCCAATTTGTTGTTTTTGTATATATTTTTACCAAGTTGGAGTGACTTTTTGAATAAATTTTTGAAATTGATAAATTCAATTAGGAGTGGTTGGGTTGCAATTTAGTCCAAGTAGGTGAATTTGGTTAGGTAATTAGTAAGTCAAGTAGGTTGGTTGTAAGGACTAGTAGTTTAGCCAAGTAGGAGTTCAATGAGTCTTGTGATTCCAAGTAGTGCGTATCCAAATTGGTAGTTGAGCAACTGTTGGGAGAGTATATAGTCATCCTTTCCGATTGGAAATGGAACCACTTGGAGAGAGCCCATGCAAGTCCCGGCCAGGAGGAGCCGTGAAGTTCTTTTTGTTTTTGTTTTTGTGTGTGTGAGTCGAAGTGGAATGAATTTGTATGTATGGAATGTCTTGTATCCTAGTTGGAGATATGTTGATTGAAGATCAATTAGAAATGGGAAGAGTCCGAGTTGGATTGAATGGTGAAGATGGTTACCTATGAGATTCATGAAATCAAAATATTGTCACTAAGTTAGAAGTGTTTGAAATGTAGCTTAAGTAATTGTGACTGTGATGGCTGTGTAGATCTGAATTTAGTTGTTGTTAAATTTTGAGATCATATTGATGAACAATTAGGATGAGATGACAAACTGAATTAACATTGAACATTTGTATAAGGGTGATTTTAATTACCAATTAGGATTTAATAGAAAAATATTTTGAATCAATTGGTGTACTGGCTATAAGAACATGAATGAGTTCAATTGGAGATATGTTGTAATTGTTATGTGTGTTTCTAGTTTGGGTGTTCAATGCATTAATGTGTATACATTTGAATCAAGTTGTTAGTGTGTAATGTCGTTGTAGTTTGAGTGGCTATTAATTTTCCAAATTGGGTCATGGTTTTCTATTTTTGGATTGTATTTCCTATTTTAGGAATTAGTCCATTTAGCATAAATTCCTACTTGACCGTCTCCCTTGGAACGAACTTATTATACTAATAGGATAGTTTCCGAATAGGTCATTATCCTCCTTCAACAACTTATTATCTAGAAAAATATTTAGCTAATGTTTTAAAAAGGAATGATAGAATAATTATAAAAAAATAAAGAAGTGATGAAGGAATTTCTTTCAAAAAAAGGTTGGATGGACAAAAAAATTGTGAAATTTTAAGAAGGTATTACATATAAGTTTGTGAAAAAATAGATATGGAAAAAAAGTAAGGTTAAAAAAAGAAGGATGAATTGAAAGGAAGTTTATGAAAAATTAAAATAGGAGGGAAGGATAAAAGGATGAAAAGAAGATTATAAAATAATAAAAGGGGATTTTATTGGATGTTTAAAAAAAATAAATGAAAGATTAATTGGTGGCTAAAATGACTTGATGAAGGATAATTCATAAAAAGTTTAAAACTTAAAGAAAGGAGGGTTTTAAAAATTAAAATTACATACACACAAAGAACATTTTTTTGTATATGTGAATCTTAAATATTTTTAGGATATATTATATACACTTGCTTTTAAAGTAGAATTATACAAATGAATGTGGAATAAAACATACTAATAAGCATTCATTTATATATTAAAGTCGCTATTCAGTGAGTGTATGAGTGTGAGCTTGTAAAACTATGAGCCTACATTTTTTTAAAAGTAAAATTTAGGATGGGATTTATGGCCTTGTACATTAGAATCATATTACTAAAATCATAAGTCCCTCTATAATATCACAAATGCTACCATTAATACTAGAGGCTTGTATTTGCTATGCTCCACATTCATTGTATCACATATTAGTAAAAATTTGATATATTTGAATAGAATGCATGATAATGATTTCAATAAATCTTTAAAATAATTATTTTAAATATTTTGTAAAAATATTTTCAATCATGCATACATAGAAATCATATTTTCACACAATGTGATATTACAGAAATAGAGTAGGAATTTGCAATCACTTCTGTAATATCACTTTTTACAAAAGGTGATGTTATAGAAATAATATAGTTGTTGCAATTTAGGTGATATTAAAGAGGATCCATAGGATGATATTATAGAGGTAGCAAATCCATTGCTTCTCTTGGCTTTACACTTCTTTGCACTTCTATGATTTTGTGCTTTTGTGAGCTTTGAGCTTTCATGATTTCAATTTTCTATTGATACTACCAAATAATTTTGAGAAATTTATTCAATTGAAACGATTTTAGATTCCACAACAATTAAGTTGTTTACAAAGTTTTTGAGATTTGTAATTTTTCCTTTTCAATTCTTCAATTTGGATTGCCATTTTTGTAACAATGGAGTCAAATTTCTAATGCATTCTAATGTATGTGTATCTTTTATAGTATTTACCATTGCATATGTTTCATTCATCATTCAATAAATTTTTATTGTACATTTCAATATATGCTTACTTATAAAAAAAATTATAAAAAGATTTTAGTCATTTTTATTTGATGATTTATTGAAATTTTTGTTTTGCATTCTATCTAATACATAAAAATTCTTATAAAATTCTAATGATGAATGTGTAGCATAGCAAGCGCCAATTGCTAGTTAATACTAAAGAATGAAGGCTCAAATACTAAAATAATCTTTTCATATAGTCAAAGATTAGAAAGTATAAGAGAATTAATGCTACAAACTATAGTGTAGATAAAAAAAATTAACCCCTAAAGCCCCAAAGCATATTTTAGGCAAAAACTGTGAAAACTGTCACTTTTTAGGGCAGTGAGAAAAAAATAAAAAATAAAAGTTTCTTTTTCAAAATTCAACCATACATAATTCTTTGTACTAGACTACTATGGAAATGTGTGGAAAAAATTTTAGAAACTTTGACCACTTGAATTGAAAGATTATAACGTTTGAAGTTAGCAGAAAAAGTTTTTCTTTGACCCTGCCCAACAAGGCCAACAGCCTTTAACTCCTCCTAAAGTGAGATTTTTACACTACACATGGTTAGTTTTTTTTTACATTTGCTTCTTATATCATATAAGTTATATAACTTTCAAATTTCAAAAGTAAAGGAGGAGTTTTGCAAAAGTTTTCAAAAGTTGCCCAAGCTACAAGAAAAGTTCAAGGCAGTATAACTTTTGATTTTGTCACTTGATCGGGAAAAAAAACAAATTTCCACTAAGAGGGTACATGTTCACACCTTGTGTCAAAATTTTGTGAACATCCGACCAAATTTGACTTCATAGAAACCTACCCGGATTTTTGATTGTCCGTTCGATGGACAATTGTCCTTTGGGGGTTAAGTCATAACAAGTAAATCACAACACAAATTGGAAGTTTAGGACACATAAATATTGGCTAGTTTGCCTTCATTACGTAAGTGCACAAAGTAGGGTGCAACATATGAAAAATTAGATTTAACAAGAATGATGTGCCTAGAAGATAAAGACATGGACCAAGAATGGCTACTACTATCAATTGATAATGGTTCATCATTTATTTCTATAGCTATTACATCTAATGACTTTAAAACCTTGGGATCTAAATAACAACCTTAAGTTTTCTTGTATAGGAAAAATTTGCACATATGCAAATTCAATAGTTAATGCCTCAGCAAACTAAAGCAATATATATGGGAAAAATCTGGACATGGAATAAAATAGACAATGTATTATCTCAATAAATATCATGCTACATAAATGAATTGCAGAATTATAAATGCTTTAAGACAAGTTGAGACTTGAAGACAATAGGCAAATTTAAGATAGACTCATTGAATTGAGATTTCTTCACAATATATGGAACTATGACATGCTTTGCATCTAGGTTGTCTAAAGGCAATGTTATAAGTGCAAATGATATAGGAACAATATCAAACACACAAATCATAGGGGCAAACAACACATCAAATATCTCATGGCAAAAATAATACTTTCTTCCAATTTTTCCTCTTTTGATTTTAATATCTTCTTTGTACAACCATATTGTTGTATGAAATGCAACAATCTCATATTGCAAAATCAAATAGAAACAAAGAAGAGGGATAAGGCGCTCAAGCAAATTCCAAAATAACAAAAATAAAATGTTGTATAAGGTTAGGGTGAATCTTACACTTTAAATGAAAGCCATGAAGTCCTTTGTTGACATGGTGTACCAACTCTTCCTCAAGTTCTATTGACATTATCACATCTAAAAGGGACTAAGATGTTCTGAAAATTTATCTAAAGGCAAAACTTTGTATTTGCAAACTCGGTACAAAATGCACATCCAACTAGTTTTAATGAATTTCTAGTATGTTTGGTAATAAGTGCAAATTATTTTAGAGAAATTCATAGAATTCTAAATGACAAAAATAAACAAAAGATAACAAGTAAAACAAATTACATATACTTATTGATACTTCATGTAATATACATGACAATACTAATACACCTCTTTGTCTCCAAGATAATAAAATCCACAAATATATGCCAATTTTGGTGGTGTTTATGGTGATGAGATATATAAGCTATCAAAGAAAGTAGTCAATGATTTCCATCACAAACAAAAACTTTTAATTTTGGAGATGTTGCAACTTAGAAGTAGAATTTAGAGAGGCATTGAAAATGTCATTTTTCTCATTCCATAAAGGACCTCATTCACTTTTTTCTTCATCAACGACATGTTCTTCCTCTCCTTGCTAGAATGGAGACATAGAACACGTAAGAACTATCTCTACAGATATCCATGTACACACTCCTATTCAAACTTAATCAATTCACAATACAATGTTGATCTCACCATAGCCCATGGGCATCACAACAAGATAATCCAATGGAATATGAAGACGAGATATAGAATGGGGCCTCATGTGAAGATTAGAGATAGAAGTCATGAAGTTGATTTTTTGCAATCTTTTAAGGGTATCTTCAATAGTGCAATTGTTCGCAAACTCAATTTCATCATCTATACCATCCTCCTCAACATTTTGGTTTCCACTAATGAAGGTTTGCTCAAAGCATGGAACTCATGGACCTCAAATTGATGACAAATCTCTTGAATAGGAGTTGACTTTGGATGAGTTTGTGAAAAGAGAATGCTATAAACAAAAATAAATAGTTTAAAAATGAACTAGCATCAAAATTATTATTTTTAATTTGATAATCCATAGCTTGGGGCTCTCGACTTCTATCAATGCCAACAAGTATTCCAAGTCTAAAGCCAATTGATTAAAAAAAACACTAATTCTACTAACAAGTGACCATGAGTTGAAACTAAAATGGCATCATAATAATTTGTTCTTGATTTCAAGATCACTTAAGCCCGAGTCTCTAGCTCTCATCAATGCCAAAAAGTACTTGGATCTTAAGCCAAGTGATAAAAAAAAAAATTGATTGCTGGAAGAAAAAGACCATGAGTTCCAAATTGAATCCAATGAACTAGCTTAAAAAAAAATTCAAGGACCTTTAGTTTGATCTCAAGATCACTAAAGCCTAGGTCCCTAGCTCCCATTAGTGCTAAAAAGTACTTTGTGCCAAGAGCTCCTCTAAACAACCCAACATGTGATAAAAAAAACAATTGACCTTTGTATAAATACATCCAATGAGCCAGATCAAACATGGACCTTCAGCCAAATTTTAAAAAAATCTTATATACACAAACAAGTCCTCAAGGGATGAATGAAAGAGATAGAATCTCCAATAAGGGAGGGCACTTGGCATAGTATGTCCTGTGGCAAACCCCAAACGTCTACATTATTTTTTAGATACTTTTTTAAACTCTAGTTGCAAGCTATGTACTTTGATTTGAATCTTTAGATTGTTTTTACTTTGATAACAAAATACCGAATAGTAGATAGAATAGGTCTCCCTTTTAATGAAGATACCTTATAAGGTTGTTGTAGCAAAAAAAACATGGCTGCTCCATGACTTTTCAAGATTCACTTGTTTGCAAACAAAGAATGTACTTATTGGTACAAAAATCATATCATTTTTTAGTGACTAATTAGCTTGGTCATAAGCCAACCCCTTCTAGAATTAAATGTCACAGGTCATAACTTCTCAAAGTCAATAATAATAGGGCACCGTCCTTTCAGGGTTAAGTCAGGGTTAAGTAGCTTCAACAGACTAATTTTACAGATTAGGAGGGAGATTAGTGAGAAGGGGTTCCATCGACACATCTTAAGCTTCTTCGCGAAGCGAACACGACCTCGCCCGCTTTGTTTGGCTGAAGCTTTAGGGCTTCGTTGCTGTCATCGTCTCCAGCTCTGGTCTTTGCTTCTGCCGCTTCGTCAGATTTGTCTGCGCAGCTTCTGCTCTTTCTCTCACATTTAGTTTGCGTGTTGCTGTGCTTTGGAGTTAACGCTTTGAGCGATGGCGGGGGTGGAAGACTCCAGCACGCCGGCTTCTGCAACACAGCCGGACGAGAAGAAGCCCCTCGACGGGGCAGGCCAGCACATCAACCTCAAGGTCAAGGGCCAGGTTAGTGGGGAGGCCCCGGAGACGCCGTTCTACGTTTCTCCTCGTTTTGTCGGTGGCATTTTATTCGGCTTCTTTGCGATTTTTCTTAAACAAGAAACGTTTAGAATGAGGTTGTGCAAGTCTTAAGTTATTTGAAGCATCATACCTTCCTGTTGGAGGAAGTCTGTGCGAAAGAACTGAAGAAGCATTTTTCCTCGCAAGCCTAGAATTCTCTTGTTGAGTGTAATGTAGTGTGTGCGTGGAAACCCTTAGCATGAGAGACTCCATGTTCTTGCCATGCATTGCATTTTTGTGCAGGGTAGAGTACTGTGCAGGAGAGACCCCGTGTGTGTTGTATGGAGAAAATGTACCCGGTTTTAACTTTTCAGGGGTAGTGTTCACTCGTAGCGAAATATTCTGTGAGCTGAGAGTGGGAGGTGGAATCACGCAGGATGGCGGGGAGGTGTTCTTCAGGATCAAAAGCACGGCCACATTGCGCAAGCTGATGAATGCTTATTGTGACCGCCAGTCTGTAGACCCGTCGTCGATTGCGTTTCTGTTTGACGGCCGTCGTCTCCGAGCTGATCAGACTCCTGCCGAGGTCTTCTTCTTCCCCTCCCTTTGTGTGCATGGTGGGTTTTTTGCGCAGGTTTTGGACGGCTTCTCACACATTTTTAGGCTTGTCATTGGAAGTGCAATATATGTTTTTTTCTTGTTTTTTTCTGATAGAATGGAACCGACGCTAATGTGCAGCTTGACATGGAAGACGGTGATGAGATTGATGCCATGCTGCACCAAACAGGTGGCGCATGCTGCTGCTGATACCTGAACATGCTGTACACTAAACGGGCACCATCAGATTTCTGAAGCTCTGTTGTTATGCACATAACCAACACTTGTCGCTTGGACCTGTCGCAGTTGCGGATAGTCTTTTTTCGCTTGTTTTAACTTCCTGCTAGGAAAAGTGGAAATGGCATGGGCAGGGATATTTCGGTACATAGGAGGGATGTAGAAAGAGAAGCCGCGTACTCCTCTGAGCTCTCCAGTATGACCTTTACTTTCTTTTTTCAATGGGCTCAGGGATGGAACTGCAGGGTTTTGCTGTAGAAGGTTTTTCCGGTTCCAAGGTGAACTGCAACATGACGTAGTTACATTACAGAAACTTGAAGTAGTCTTCCCGTGACCACGATGTGTCCATGAATTTTTTTTAACTGATAACTTGAGTGTCACGTAACATTCAGGGACAGATTGCCGGCCGTGATCAGTGATGCGAATATTCTCTTGGGTTTCTAGGTCGGTTGGATATTGTCTCTTGCTCTGGTGGCTGTTCTTGTATCAAAAGTATTGCTATCGTACTGCCACTTGTGTGGACGAGTAGACCTCATCCAAAGGGTATCTTTGATGGCATTTTCTTGAGAGATTTGCATGTCCCATGTTTAGAGTTCGGAATCAAGTTTTTGGTTGTTGTTGTGGGATCAGTTTCCGATGCTACAGGTCGTATAACAATGCTTCATTTTCACAAGGGATACTTTTGTGGACCTCATACCTGTTTTTTTCACAAGGGTAACTTTTCTTGAGAGACTTAATTGTCCCATGAGAGGATTTAGCTCGTCTTTTGAAGGTCGCTGCAGGGACACGAATGTTCGGAAGTTTCAATTTCATTTTTCCCATGTCATTGTTTTATGTACTGGATATGTTAAGGTAGCTGCTTCCAATTCGCCTCAACTTCTGAATTGAGATGTTTATTAGGGCCCACCTGCCATCCATGGAATGTCAACTACATCATTGTTCTGAACTCGAGATTCTTAACTTAACCGTCAGGGACCTGATTGCTTCTCCTCTTTTAAGTATTAACCCAGAAATGACGACGAGGCCATTTTGTGGCTTTTGGATGAATGTTTCTTGAACTGTAGAGAACTGGGAAGCAGTTTTTCATCCACTTTTTTCTTGTTGACCTTCCATGTTGGGTTATGAAGATAATTTAGTTGAGTTTGGAGTCATGCTATTGTTTGTCTTCACATAAATGAGAAGTTACTAAAAAAATGGATCACAAAATATGCTATTTTAGTGTATTTTAGAAAGTTGTTGCTCCTTGCTTTAAATCTGAATTTTTTTTACAAAAATGATATTTTTTGAATTTAAGCCCAACTAACAAAATAAAGTTCATTCACTCTTAGTTTCTACTCCAATTTGAATTTTGAAAAAATTCCTAACAATCAATTTTTTTATTGCAGTTTGAACTTTGGATGTATTTTCAATGTCTACTAAGGTAAACCAGCCCATCATGGTCAGAATGAGGAGTTTGGCATCATCTTGTTGCTGAAATTTTTCAATTTTCTTCTTACATTAGTACAAGTGTGAGAAATAGCAAGTGCAATTGAAATTATTATTTTTTGACAAAGTATGAATTCGCTAGAAATTTCTGAAGCATTGAGCCCAAAGGAGTTTACCTTAAGACCACTAAAATCTGAATCTGTAATGCTCATCTCACTGCCTAATGCAGTCAAAATATTTTCTATTACAGAAGGCAAAAAAGTCACTTTTTACAATGGACTTCACACTGAAAACTCAGAAGTTCCTAATGAGGTCAATGTTCACTCCATTGCTGTCATGTAAGACATGCATTGTTGCCCACATCCCACATCCTTGAAAAAAGCCACAATGGGTCATTTCTTAGGCCACCACAATGGGTGATTTGACCGCAATGGGCTGTCTTACCTTACGTTCTAATTATAAAATGGCACAGAAAATGAGTTTACACCATGTTGTTTATCACTATAATATGCACACAAAAGAATTCAAGGCATTTAAAAACATAATTGACTATTCGCATAGTCAAATTCACTCGAAGTAGATCTTAGCTCTTAACAATGATTCTACCTAAATGGTGTTTATAGCAAATGGCAAAAAGATTAGAATAGTGCATGAGGTAGCACCTGTAGATAGAGAAGTGTTTGCAGTTATTACAACTATTGTCAAAATAGAGTGCTTAGGTATAGATATTTGTTGGCTTGTTTTTTTATTAGCTAGACCTTTCAATATGCGTTATCTTCTTGAAGTACAACTAGGGTTATTGATCTTGTGCATTTTAAAGTTTCTATAATTACTAGACTCATGTTTCAAATTTTTTCAAGTTAAGGCTCTTAAGTGATCTGTTCTAGGTTCTTAAGAGATTGACTTGTTTGAAAATGTTAGATTCTGGTACTACTAATGCTTTGTATAGTCATTGATTCTTTGAATTTTTTAGCTACATTTGCTAATTCAAGAGAACTAATGTAAGTGATTTGATAGAACTCTCCTAATGGTTGTCAAATTCATAATACACCATTTCTAATTTGTGCATCCCATTTTAGAAGTAGTTGACTGTTCGTTAGGAGCATCATCTAAAAATAAAGATAGAACCACTGAGAAGTGCATCAAAATGCAAGTTTACAATAAATTTAAATTTCTTCCATCTCTTATCTATACACAAAGTTGGTGTTGTCAATTTCATGTGAGATGAGAAAGATGTATTTATTTTCATTGGAAAATGCCAAAATAGCTTTAAGCTTTAAGCATTAAACTTAATAATTCTATCAATGGATAATTAGTTCTATTAAATTTCCTATAAGGTTGTGGATAAATGAACTTTAGAATGAGTTCAATTGCTTTGAAACTTCTATATTCATGTACGTTCTCTTCTGGTTAGAATATTAGTTTGTTTGCTTTGAAATTCTTTGTAAAATACAATGGTTGATTTTTGGTAGTTCGCAAGCTTTGTGCATTGAAGAGTTACTATAATATTGAAGAGTTGTAATATTGATTTTCATTTCAATTACTCATATTAAGTTGCGACTAATGAACCTCTTCATTTTCAATAGTTTCAAGTTAGTGGTGGTGATTCTGTAATTCTTGTTGTTTATTCTTGGCTTCCACTATTCATTTCAGCTTATTAATTGAAGTACATTCAAACTACTATTCATGATTAAGTTGTTTATTTGGAGGGTTGTTATTAATTTCATTTGCTTAAATTACTTGTTTAGAGTCTCGTGAGAGTATATTATCTTATTCCAATATACAAGTTTATTTATATGTCTATGTAGACTCCATGACCTTATTCATTTGAATTATTGATTTATTTTTGTATTTACATCATTGATTATTGGATGTTTGTTCTTTACAGGGATAGTCCAACAATTGTTGAGGGACCTTGAAGCGTGCTTTCCCTCCAACAATGTTATGGATGCATTAAGGGTATTATATCCACAATATTGGCTACAGAACAAAGATGAGGAGAATTTCTCCAAGTACCTGTCAATTCTAATGGTGTACTACTTTGAGCTGATAATAGTTGACAAGGTAAAATGCTTGATTCCACCTGTCGTGGACTAGTATAGTTTGGAGACCCAACAAGGTTTGTTTAAGTTGACTATATTGAACAATGCTAAAAAGTACATGGAGCCGCCTTTTGACCTAAACCCTCTCATTCATCTCTTAGCAATATTGGAATTCATATATTGTTTTGAGGGTAAAGGCATTTTTTAAGTATTACATGTTGGTTGAAGTTGTAATAGTACAAGTTCTAGGATTTGTAGAGGATAAGAGGTGCTTCAATCCTCTTGCGTTTTTGAAGAACAAGTTGCAAAGTTCCTTAGACATCCATCTAGAATGTGTAGTTGGAATGTATGCACAAAAGATTTTCACTTTGGAGACCTTTCCATATGATGATGTCTATGAGGAATGGATAGCTACAACTAATCGTCAATATGGACTTTGAGCTTAGTGTTTAGGTGGTATTATTGAAGTTCTACATCTAGTGTAGGGCTTTTTCTTGAGTTGGCCTTATATGTCCATCAAGAGCATCTATGAATGAATCTTTATTTTATTAATACGTGTGTACTACTATCTACATATTGTAGAAGTAAGTTGTCATTTTTTCATTTCATATAGTATGAAATTGTGCCTAAGGCCACACCGATTAGTTAATGAATTTGCCTTATTTTCATCATAATAAATGTCTAAAGAGATAGAGAAAATCACCACTTTTAAAATCATTTACCATTTTTACTCCAAAATAATTTCTTAAAGTATTGAAAATTTCCACTACTTCCAATGCAATGGTGCTAGATGGATTATCCAAAAGAAAGACCATGGCTAGTAAGAATCATTGACAAAAATTTAGCCCTCCCCATATAGCCATGTAGGCAACAGAAGGGAAGAAAAAGATAGCTAGTCTGATTTTTTTCCAAAATCTTCCAAAAATTAAAAATTGAATTTTTTTTTGCAATTATAATCTCTATGTGTTAAAATTCAAATTATAAAATATTGTGTATATTTTATTCATATTTCATTCTTTTAAAATGATTTTAATTTAAATTTCAAAATTACACTTTTTATTATAACCTTCATTTAAAATATAACCTTCATTTATAATATAATTTTCATTTAAAAGTGAAAAATATCATAATTTTAGATACCAATTACATAAAAGGATATATTTAGCTTGACAGTGGCATTTGATTTAAAGGTCCTTGGCAAGTTGTTTTGGATGTATATTATAAAATAATTAATTGATAAATCGTCTCACCAATTTCCATTGCCAAATTAATTGGATTGTTTTTGTTATATTTACTAATTTATTTTTATTTATTTCTATAAAAATTATAATAAATTATAGTAATGACAAGTTTTCACAAAATGAATTGAATTTTTTACTGTAATAGACAATCCATAATATCACATACTATGAATATGAGATTGATGTTTGAACACAATTTAAAAGGCTATAGAATACATGATGTTTGACCATTTTGCAATGAAAGAGGTCCTTCAGTTCATAGGGGCTAAGGGTAAAATGCTAACTGTAATTTATCCTCAAATCGCTTTTTTTTTAAATTCTTAAATCCGTAGATGTCCTTACGAATTCTGTAGATAACCTAAATCTAGGCCGCAGAGTTACGCTTCTCTGATGAAATTTCTGTTTTGCGTATCTCTCAAGGAGTGTCGCGAGGTTGTTTCGAAATTAGGGACAGCAACAGCGGAGATTGTTATGCAGTACAAGCCCGACGACCCGAGGTCATAGGGTTTCATAGACTCAGGTGTAGCTTGAGATTTGAGCTTTTCGGTACAATGCGCATCGCAGCCATGGAAACGAATCGCTTTACCTGCAAACATTGGAGCGACTGACGCAGTTTCGTAGCTATGGCAGAAGGTTTGAACCCCGAGGAAGGTGAAGGAGGTGCACAGGTTGCCGGGATTGAGCCGAGCGGTGCTATTGTCCCTGTGCCTGCTGTTCCGCCGGCTACCGACCTCGTCGAGTCTCAGGTTCACATTACAATTAGCCACCCTAATTTTGCATCAGAAGGCAAAAGATAGTCTTAATACAGTGATTGTCGAGTTCTATCAATCGAATATCAATCCTAACACTTAATAATGCTGAATTTTTTTGCAGTAGCTTTGTTGTTCCCGCTCCTCTGTGATTTTGTAATTCTTCATTTGTGGACTTGTCGTGTCTTTGACTCATTTTCCTTAGGCGATGATGAGTTGCATTTTATGAATAGATTGAGAACTTTGAATTTACTTTCATTTTACCATTCAATCTCAAGGTCTCAAATGAAATTTCTCAATACCTTTTATCATTTCCTGAGGTAGACGTGCCAATGAGCATTGCTCGTGAAAAAATCATTAGAGGCCAGCCGATGAACATCGATTAATACTTGAGCATTGGTAACCTATACACTTCGAAGATGATAAAGATGAATGAGGTTTTCATAGGTATTAACTATGTACTTGTATAGCATTATATTTGGTTCCTGATGGAACGGAAACTGTCTCCATAGGAATTTTTACATGGATACTTTTTTACAGATATGACAAGATTTTTGTACATCAAAGTATCAATGCTCATAGTAAATCTACCTTGTAACTTCTCATGCATGTAATTCTGAAACGTTGGTTAGTGCCACAGAATGATACTAATCCGGTTGTCTGGTGTTTCCAGGAGAAATCGGGTCAAACTGAGAAAGCGGAAGAGGTAGCAGCTGAGATTGATTCGGAGAAGACCACTTTTGAGATTGGCGCACGCGTCGCATGTCTCTCAACATGGGACGAAATGTACCGTATGTACTTGTGGTTTTTTAGCTCTAGTCTATTATCCAGAAGACTTTCTTTCAAACGTTCGTTCTTTCTTTTGGATAGTTGCGTTTGTTATTAAACATGCTCGTCGTTTGGATTAACACCCTTTTATATTTTGAGATGCATCTGAGTTGTTTAATCTTGTAGGTTAAGGTTTCCAGTATTTGGAAAATCTTTCATTTTCTGATTCATGACCGCAGATTCTGCTGAAGTTGTGGATCGGCGAGAAGCGAAAGCAGAGTTTGAGTACTATGTCCACTATCTTGAGTGTGAGTTCTTATTGCCTATTCCACCTGTGTGTTGTTTTGAAATCAGGTTGCCTTAACAATTAGGTTGTCTTACCCCAAGAAGTTACTTTACAAGCCATCAAAGTCAACAAATACTTCCACAGATATTTCCAATTGCACACATGGACGTTCATGAGTCCCAATTACAAACATACCTAATTCAAAAGTAGTGCATTTTTGTACAGTTACAGTAAATATTTATACAGTCGAGAAATTAGTACAGGCAACCTAATTTCACTATTGTGACCGGTTTATATAGTGTTTCTTGTCTTTTTCGTGGCTAGCTTGTTTACCTTAGTGTTATATATCTACGCTCAGTAATTGTAATGAGTCAACTCTTCCATTTTTGTTGCTGCAGATAACAAGCGGTTAGATGAATGGCTACCCAGCACTCGCGTTGAGAAATGGAGGCGGGATATTGTACCTCCATTGAAATCGGCGATGGCTGAAAAACTGCCTCCGTTGGCCATTCCAGTATCGACTGCACTACTTGGCACCGGAACTGCAGATACGCAGAGAGATACTCCGGGTACTGCAGATCGCAAGCTTACTCGTAACTTGAAAAGACGATATGACGAAATTCACAATGTTCCCAAGGTAGGAGGTGTTCAAATCCCCTCGGGTCTGAATTGCAGTCTCATTGATTGCATGAGCATCCATTCGGAGCCAAACGACATACTTTATCATCTTGGTAGGTTTGTGTAATTGAAGAACAGAGGAGTTGATTCTATACTAATCTTCTGATCGAATTGATGAAACCCTCTTGTCTTACAGCCTATGGAGGAGCTAGCACCGCTAGATCAATCTTTGGAGAAGGAACACGAAGAGAAAACCAAAGTAAAGAATATTCAGGTATGCTCTTCATCTGTTTAATGGAGTTGGAACAGTATGGGGCATGGGCATACGACCAGGTCACAATTATCAAGGAATGGACGATTATGAAGGATTTACAGCACTCGGGATTATTGGATGATTCATCTGAATTTTTAATCGAGTCCTTTAAAGGATAGAAATACGGTAATGAGTATTGATGGATGGCATTAGTCGGGTGCACATTTTCAGCATGTTTTCTTGTCGTGATTTAGTAGGTGTTTGCAAATTTAGTATGTTCAAGAATACATGCTGAAATGCGTTGGAATCGTCTTTGAATTGCGATCAAGTTTTTAACCAAAATCAAAATAGTTCATTAGAACCATGCTCAAATACTTCTTGGATGCGTGCAGGACAAGGTCATTGTACATATCATGTGCACTTTGTTTTCGTTGAATTATGTTTTGCATACTGTGATAAGTCATGAAGTAAATTGTTTCTGAATTGTAGGTCCAAAGAATATTTTATGTGGTCATTGTTTTTAAACCGTAGACATATGTAATATTTCAGGAAGTACATTATTTTCATGGGCTGTTCTTGCGAACGTAGACACCTCTGCCGATTTCTGCCTTGAGTAATCTCTTCGATCCGGAGAGGTGTGGTTTATGGGTCCTAAGTTCATGGTTTGGCAGGTGGTGGAGCTCGGCAAGTATGAAATAGACACCTGGTACGTATTACAAGTTTGATATAGTATCCTTGAGGCTCATAGCACCATGTGTCTGAATAACATCAAGTCACAGTTCTTGAATTGTATTTTAGTTTGGACATCTACAGTTGAATTGCGAATGAATCTATCAAACATTAGACAAAAGTCATCTAGGTCTTGTGCTGAGAGATGCATTTTTCTCAACCATGAAGCATTGATGGCGTAGTAGTGTTCTCCTGACTATGCAGGTAGCTTATGTAAGTCTAAAACCTACGATGTATTTTTGCAGGTATTATTCACCCTATCCTGACGAATATTCTAACGAGCACAAGCTTTATATCTGTGAATTCTGCCTGAAATATATGAAAAAGAAGAAGAGTATTGAAAGGCACAAGGTATACTCTTTAACTCCTCGGTATGCTTTGACTACATTTCTGGGACATCTACTTCTACTGCATTAAAAATTTAGCCGTCCAACCTCGTGTCTTATATTTTATATAACGGTGACCATATCCAGTGCCTCATGTTACCAGGTTTTCTGTCTTTTTCCCATAAGTGCTCACTTGATTCTACCTGGTGATCATTGTAGTCGCAGTTGGATAGAGACACGGGTGATTGAAGTTCTTTGCAGAAAGTGATACAATATGATCAGAACCTTGTTTTGCCTTTATTGGGGTCAATTTCCAGAACATATTTCCTTCGCTAAGTTCTCTTTGAGGTATTTCTCTTTTCGAATGGTGTAGGTGTGTCTTCATTACGTTGTAGGGGTTTTCAGTCACAATATCAAACGTGGATTTGACATTATTACCCAACTTACACATGTCTATACAGTTGAAGTGCGAACTAAAACAACCTCCTGGGAATGAGATTTATAGCACAACTGCACCCATCTTTGAGCAAGGCACAAATGCTGAGGGCACTCCGGTGGAGGATCCGCCCGGAACCGCCGGAACCGATATTGTTAGTTTGGGAAAGTTGCAGCAGCTCTCTATGTTTGAAGTGGATGGAAGAATGAACAAAATGTACTGCCAGGTATTTTGTACTTTTGTCATTGAAAGATATCTTTTCATAGCCACCTTTACACATTTGGTTGTATGAATTAATGTTTTTTGGACGGAATCAACATATATAGGAAGACGACTACACATGCTCCCTGTGGAAGCGAGGTCGTAATTATTCGTGATTTTTCCGTTCATAAGCGATTCTTGAGGATTTCTATTTTCTATCCTGTCTTTTGCTTTTGTCTTTTGTTCGTTTGAACTTCTAGCAATTCCTACTTGCTGAGTACTGTATTTATTTGTAGTCGTTCCTGTGTTCAAAGGGCATATTGTGGTTTACCTTTGCTGAGTTTTTATCGGCAATGTGAATCTAGTCGACCTACTTGTGGAGTTATACGGGGGTAATAAATTGTTCATAGCAGTACTTGCATGCAGTGCGAATGTGTTAGTTATTGTCCTGGTGCTTTCCTTGCCATAGACATTTGACTGCTTGTCATAAACACGCTTAGTGCGTGTGAGGCCTGGCTTTGTTTTCTGCCATAGGAGTGAGATATCAATTGACCACGCAAAGCTGGAGTATGCTTGTTACTTAAATTGATTTTCTAATCGAAGCTTGTTTGCCAATTGTCGTCTCGTCCGCCTAATTATTTGATTTCTGTTGTTTGATTGCAGAATCTGTGTCTGCTGGCAAAACTTTTCCTGGACCATAAAACATTGTATTACGACGTGGACTCGTTCCTTTTCTATATATTAACCGAAAACGATGCTTTTGGAAGGCACCTGGTTGGTTATTTTTCCAAGGTATGGTGGAATGATTACCAAATTCATGGTGCTCGTTGTGCTGAACTCCTCGGAAGGTGTGAGTAACATGTCATTCTATTTCCCGCATCTTAAATCTTGCAATGAGGTTAGAAACCCAAACGAGGATCTGCATGATGCCCCTCCTGAAATTTGAAGGTGATAGATTGGAAGTTTCTGCTTGACATTTTGATGAACTTTCTTGAAACACAATTTTTTCAACAGGAAAAACACTCAGCAGAGGACTATAACTTAGCATGCATACTGACTCTACCTCCTTTTCAACGCAAAGGGTATGGGCGTTTTCTGATTTCTTTCGGTAAGGTTCTTTGTTTATTTTGTCCATCTGATGTCGACTTCGTGTTTTTTTGATGGTTCATTATATGGCTCGAACACATCAATTCAGTTTAGAACATATTTATTTCTTGGCTGCTAATTATGTAATATGTGTAATTCTGCAGCTTATGAGTTGTCCAAGAAGGAAGGCAAGGTGGGGACTCCAGAGCGTCCACTGTCAGACCTTGGCCAGGTTCTCTTTGAACAATATCCTTGCATGTAGTAGTGCATTTGTTGCAATAAACTTTGTTACAAATTTCGTTAGATGGGGCAAATCATTCGTCGTCTTAGCTAGCTCGAGAGTTGCTGCATGACGGTGTCTGGGAAATAGTGCGGAATTACCTTTGTTCTGGTGGAGATTTGTCTATATATATTGTAGGTCTCTTGGCTGTGGACATTTACGCTGTCGATATGTACATCATCTTTGGCCTCAAAATTCCTTTATTAAAGTTGCTCAAGGAATTAGGCAAAAGGTACAGGATTCGTTTGGTAATAAAGTCGTGTTGATCCTCGCAGGTGAGTTTCAGAAGTTATTGGACACGTGTAATTCTGGAGATTCTTCGTGATTACCAAAATGTCTCCATCAAGGTAATGAGTGATCCTGGTGCTGAAGATGTTTGGTAGGGTATCCATTGAGTACTTACACGCTACTAGAGAACAACTTAACCTGGTTTTCTTGGAATTGACCATTCGTATTTTAAGCTTATATTTTGGTGATACAGGATCTCACTACCATGACATCCATTCGGTATGAGGATGTCGTCACCACCTTACAGACTTTGAACCTGATCAAGTGAGTTGCACTCTTGACTTTTTGTGAACCCTGCTGCAAGACTTAGTTGGGCAGTACCTTTAAAGTCATTACCTTTTGGTCAAGTTACTTGTTTTGTTGAACGCCAGGTGAGAGATCATTTTTTTAACGATTTTGATTAAGGTTTTGGAATACCGGTATCAACTATTCCTTGAGTGAGATGCGGACAGATTTGCTTGCTGGTTTTGAAACGTGGATTTCATATCCTAATCTGTTTATTTTGCTCCTTAGGTACTGGAAAGGACAGCACATAATATCTGTTACTGCTAAGCATATTGATGAGCATCTGAAGGTATTCTATCCTGCCCTTTGTTCTTTGTATTTTCTAGACATGAGGTCAAACTTGATCCTTATGAAGACTTTTGTTTGCATATGGAAGCTCATAGTTAACTCTGAAGAATGAGTTCAAAGTTGTCCCTTATGGAGACTTTTGTTTGCATTCATTCAATTTTTTTATAGATTCTTGTGTTAGTTCGTACAATATAGATGTCCACAAAATAATCTATGGTTCAAAGAGTGCAAACATGCTGATCCACTACAACTTTACAACTGATCTTATTTCCAATGTATAAGAAAGAAAGATAATCTTAAAAAATCTCCACAATCAGAATTTTATATTTCAGACCCATACCAAAAATTCTAGTGAAAATCACTTATATTCAATTTACTACGAAGTTTGAATTTTTAATTTTGATTATTTGATTTCATTTTTTATTAATAAATTTTGGTTAGTACAATGGTAGATTCAACCATGTGGATATGATCAATGTGTCAGAGTTTTCAACTTTTATTTGAAGGTCATCATTAAATTACTATTCTCAGTTGCACTTTATAACATATTCACATTTTTAGAGAGTTGGACTACCCAAACGAGGTAATAAACGAGGTAATAAACGAGGTAATAAACGAGGTAATAAGGTATGTACACCTAATTTTGATACCCCAAATCTTGGACGATAACTACATACTGATTTGCAATTCACATGGTATGCATGATTTCCACTGATGTTTACTGAATCTTGCTTACTTTTTGCTGGAGTGGAGGAGATACATGGATACTGAATTTTGTTCACTGACTTCTTCTGATTGCCATGAACACAGAGCATGAGTTCACAACCAATTTGGTCAATTGATCCATCTAAACTTCAATGGACTCCACCTCCTGCAAGACGGCCCAAGTAGATATATGCCCGGTGAACTGCTGCTATCTTCAAATTGAAGAATTTCTCTTGTGGCTATCCTGATGTTTTTTCCAGTGACAGATGCTTGTGCTGAGCTATTGGTGAAATTATTTACTGTTGATATTCTTTTGAGATCTTCCATCGTCATATATATATTTCGGTGCATTTTCATCAGAGTCCCCCGTTTATGATCTGCAAAGTTTTCCTACCGTTGGGCGGTAGATGGTATCAAGCAGAGCAGGTGGATTTAGAATTTGATTGATATATGTATTGCGGGGTTCTTGATCTGTAGTTTTCGGAAATCACATGTTTATCGTGTTTGTTAGAGCCTGATTACATCCCTGTTACGCTGAGATAGATCAAACTCTTCACTTCTGTAATGGATATTGTTTTTAAGAATGATTAGAAAAATTGAGGTGCTCATATCAAAAAATTAGGGCATACACTGGGGCTCGTTGCGTAAGTTGGCAAAATGCTCATGTTGAGGGTGATTTGCTGCATCCCATGCACATACCCGGGTATTTTTGCAACAGACTAGGTTTAGGAATTTAACAACAAATTACAAAAGAAAGCACATAGGCAAGAAGAAGATGAACTCTTGCCAATACCATTAGTGCTTCCACGGAGAAATAAGGGCAATTTTTTCTACTGTAATAGTGGTAACCATTTAAGATGCCGGCAGTATATTACGGTCTTACTATAGCATTCATTCATTCTACCTTACTATAGTAAATTGAGGGTTTGCTAGGTTTACTGAAACCAATGTGTGCTCAGCTCAAAATCTTAACCATAAAAATGACTTCATTACTATGCATCAAAACAACAATATAGTGGAAAAAACAAGCCAAACAAAAGCACAAAAACCTTGTAAAAGTCAAGCCAGAACAACCAATCACATTTGCTATTACATGAGATTTGTTTTGTTTTTAAAAAAAATTGTTTAAATAATATTTTTTTAATTATTATTAAAAATTATTGAAAATTTGAAAAGATAATATAAAAAGATTTTTATTTTTGTAAAATGTTAAAATAAAATTTTAATATTTTTTAAAAATAAATCTTTAACAAATCTTCAATTTATAAATTAATATCCAACCTTATCTATGTTAGATTTAATATTAATTTTTATAAATTAAAAAAATAAAAATTAATCAATTTTAAAAATACATTTAGTATTTCTATATATTTTGGGGAAAAGTAACTTGCAACCTTGTTCAAGCCAAAAATTTCCCCTAATGAAATTTTTGCATTTATTGATTTATGACAAAGTGGCAAATAGAAGTAAAGTCTTGCAAAAATATCATATTGTCATGCTTGGATAGTACATTTCAACGCCATGACTTGTACACACCAATTCTTGTAACCTTAATCTATGTGTTTGTTAAGGGTGTAAACCTTCATATTAACTCTTTGCATGCACTTAAATTAAATCTCTTAGTTGCTATACCTCCAAATCTCGTTGCTAGCTACAAACTAGTGAACTTTCTACGAGCATACAAGTTGCCGAAGATGATCAAAGATTTGCCATTCTCTTATGAAGGAAAGTCAAAAAAATATCACCAAGAGAGAGTATCCAACATCATTGGTTGAAAATAGATCCAAATAACTCTCCCCCAAAAAAATTGGAGAGAAAAAATGAAAAAGTTTTTTTTTTTTTTTTTTTTTTCCCTCAAGGTCTTGCTGAAATCTTACAAAGGACACACATTGTCCTCTTCACCATTTGAGTCAATATCTATACCACTTCAAAATGTCTCTTCAATATGGAAACATGCCAGTCCAACCCTTCATGCTTTCAAACATGTCACGATTTATCTTCTCAATTTCAGTTTCCAACTCTTGTGTTTCAAGGTCTTTAGTTTCAAGGTCTTCACTTGTAGAGTGTGGAGTTTTGAAGTCTTCCATTTCAGAGTCTGGAGTTTCAAGGTCTTCAGTTTCGTAGTTCAAAATTCCTTGAAGACCCAAACAACGATGCAGCACTTCGCCATTTGGTTCATCAGGGTCAAATCGACGCAGCTTTTCTCTGAGGTCGAAAAAATCCTCGCCATTCTGTTTGCGAGGAGCTTTTCTCTTGTAGACTGTGGCAGGGGCTTCATCCCCGTCTGCAATTCGGTGGAGTTTTTTGGCAAGGTCGAAAACGTCCGAGCTCTCCTCAAGATTGGTACATTTTGGCATAAATAATCTTGCAATTTTTCTTATGCCATTAATTCTTTTAGAGTGATTACCTTTCTTGGTATGCATGTTTGTAACTTTCTACCCAAATATGTTCATGCAGTTTTACTTTATCGAGACTTATAAAACTATAAATGATTTTATCTAAATTTGGTCTACTAGTTAATGTGACACTAAATGATCAAATTCACACTATTAGTGTGATTTGAAATATTATTGGACTATTACAATTTTCACAAAAAAATAATTTTACAGTGATACTAAGTTTTTAGATGATGCTAATTTTCCCCCTCACTATTAGGACAAAGTAGTGAAGAACAACTAAAATATGCAAATAATGCTAAATACTATTAAACACTTTGGTGCAATAAATATATAATATATAGTTGAATTTGTAGACTATCCATTCATTTGACATCTTAAAAATGGATCATTTTATTTTATTAAGATTTAAAGTAAAATAAAAATAAAAATAAAAATAAAAATAAAAGTTACACACATCTTTTGATTTTAGAAAATAAAACAATGCCAAGATGCTTGGAATTGAAGATGCTATCTTGAATTGGTTGCATTGAAATGATTGAATATGGGTAAAACATCACCTATTCTTCTAAATTTATAAACATGCATTCAAATGTATTGAAGTCATGCTACATTGAATTTTCTTCAAACAAATTGTGGCAATTCTATCTATTCAAAAATAGAAAATACTAAATTTATAAAATATTCAATATTTTTTCTAACATTATAACTTAGCATAGAAATCTTTGCATACAAAAAAGTATACACATCTATCAAGGTCAAAATTTCATGTTGAATATTCAATTAAAGTTGAGAAACTAAATTTGATAAATTTTAAAACTAGGAATACTTCCTCAAATTTTTTAAATTTTTTTGTTTAAATAAATCATTCTAAAAAAATAATTTCCTTAAAATTCCAAAATCTATTTTTAAAATTATCTTTTGCAAAGCTAAAGAAAGTAGAAAGTCAACATTGTCTTAATATACAACATTGTTTAATAATGAGGCATAAGTGTTTCGTAGTGAGGCACTAAGGCACCACATTTTGGTATCAACAAAAACTTAAATAAAAGGTCAACAAATTTTATGTTAATTTTTTTATTTAGATATAAATTTAAGTCTATTTTTAGCATTAGAAATCTAATTTTGGAAATTAATATTCTAAGACTAAACTTCAAAAATTAATATTCCAAAATTGAGGTTTGAACACGGGGGGACACTCCCCGTGTTTTAGAAACCTACGTGCAGCGGAAAATGTAATACATGTAATACATCCTAAAATTTATTTATTTTTTCCAAAAAAAAATTATGAATAGATTGTGCTACTTTAAATGTTTATATTCTGAATTATTGGTATTTTTTTTTATGTTAATAAGAATTAGTTAAAAATTTTAGAAGAAAAAAGATACACTGTAAAGCTAAAAATTACTTTCACACCCCTATATTATAGAAGGAAAAAAAAATTTGAAAAATGAAAAAAAAATTCTATAAAATAGCTTTCTATTGAAAGTTTATTTTGGTTGAATATTGATGCAATAGTCATTAACATGTGATCTCTATAAATATTTTAGTTGAAAACCATGCCATTTAAGTTCATTTTTCAACCTTTTCTAGACAACATATCTTATGTTATTTGGAATTGAAATTTTTGTCAATAGAAACCTTTAGTCATTTTTAAACAAAGCTCAAAATTTTAGGATGAAATTATAGTTTATTCCAAAGTATTCCGGGGGTCAAAAAATCACTTCGCCGCACGTGGGTACCCCGAATGTAATGAGAGTGTCCTCCCCGTGGGTTTGAAATTTGATTTACTTGATCGTAAGCCTTTTAAGATTTATCCCTAAATGCCTATCTTACGCTTCTTGAGTTTGCTTCAAATCAAATGAAAAATCAAAGTTTTCATAAGTTTTATCGATCGTTTTTGAATTTTAATTGTTCCATATTGTACAAAACATATTTTGGATGGCATAAGAAACAATAACATAGAAATACTATTTATGGATGGAAAAGGCTACCAAAATATTAGAAATATTGTAGTGTTAAGGGCTACTAAAATATTGGAAATATTTCAAGACAAGCTTATGACCAAGTAAAGCAAATTTTAAATTCATCATCTATGTTCTTGATTTATGGCTTTAAGTGAATGAAAGGAAATCTTGATACTTGTTTTATGAGATCTCACCTAAGGGTTATAATCTCTAAACAACATCAAAAATTACAATTATAAAAAAAAATTAACTTGAGATATAATTTTGAATTGTCTTTAAAAAATTACAAAAATACTAAATGGTTTTATTTCTCATAATTTTTTAGTGGAAAAATTTAGAGCTAAGAATTTCATTCATAATCTTCTTTTCTTTTTCATTTCTTGAATTTTCGAGTACATTAAAGTAAGGTAGGAATACCATAAACAGTTTATGAATCTTGAATGCTTCGAATGTAAATGTTCTTGTCATTCCAATGCATAAATGTAGCTCTATAGTATATGTCTTATTTCTTGGAATTCATAAAATAAGGCATGTACTTTATAGCTATATTTATGCCATAAAATGACAAGAACATGTATATTCTAACCGTTTAAGGTCCATGAACTATTTATGGTATTCGAATGTCTTCATAAAATTTTATTGAAGAGAGTTGCATCTATAGGAGAAGGGCAGTCTAAGTGAAGCTTAAATCCTTGTAGCCACTAATAAAAAATAATAATTTAATATGATAAATCACTTTTATGATGGATTTTTGACATTCTCATTTATTGTATTATATATTTATTGTAATTGATAAAAGTAGTTATTATTCAATATAATCTACTTGATATCTATAATTGGCAAGCATTAGCCTCTTATATGTCCTGAATTGTTTTTTCATCAAGTTTGGAAGTTTGTCATGATTGACTAAAATTATATGCTAGAAATTGGCTAAGATACAATTCAAGGTATTCACATTTATAGGGATGGTGCACTTATAAAGAACTATGAAGCTACGATTGTCAAATACTAATCTATCTATGTTACATTTGGCAAGAAAAACCATTAGTTAACCCATTAAGGTCTAGTCGAAATTGACACTTTTTCCTTTTTAGTCAGCATTTGATAAAGAATTTGGGGTTGGATGAAAGGGAACAAGTGTGGGGAATTTGGAAATGAATATACTGGGACAAAAATCAGGAAATTTTGTGCTAGCATGCACTGTAGGGGTTGAAAAAACCAATGACATATGGGTTGAAAATACATAGAGATGCATTATAATATCTAAATCGGGATGTTAAAATGCCACAAAATTTATTGTGGAGCCCCAAGCATTCACATGGATTTCAATTAGTATGGGCAGATCTCCCAAATTCATTGTGGTTTGGTAATTTTTATCATGTTGTCCTTAAAATCAAAAAAGGTCTTGCCCACCCTCTAAATCAACCATGGTCCTTAATGGGTTAAACCTGTGATGGTTACTATATTACTACTTTTGGCTCTTTGATAACAATATAATACATTGGTACATTCTTTAGTCTTTTTGGCTCCACATATCTCTTTGGATCTATCTTAACCTCCTAGTCATCCCTTTGTCTCTTCTTTAGTGTAATGTCCTTGTAGGACTTCCTTGTCCATTTGTCCTTCTATTAGTTTTGATTTTCTTTGATCCTTGTCCCTTTTAATTTCTTATCTTTTTATGTCTCTTTGTCTCTTTTTGTTCCTTGTGTCTTTTTTGGCTCTATATATCTCTTTGGATCTATATTGGTTTTCTAGTAGGTTCTTTGTATCTATTTTGTCTTATGTCCATTTGAGGCTTCTTTTGTCCTTCTATGCTTTGATCTTCTTTGATCCATGTCACTTTTGATCTTTTTCAATCTAGGTATCTTTTAATCATTTTTGTCTCCAATCTCTTTTGATCTTTTGATCTTTTTTTGTCCGTTTAGGGCCTCCTTGTCTATCTTTCTAAATTTTGATATTTTTTTATCCTTGTCACTTTTGATTTTTTTCAATTTGGGTCTTTTATGATAATTTTTGTTCGTTGTCTCTTTTGATCTTCATATCTTCTTTTGTCCATCAAAGGCCTCTTTGTTCATTAGTCCTTTTATTTTTTAATCACTTTGATCCACTTCACTTTTGATCTTTTTCAATCTGGATATCTTTCGATAATTTTTATTTCCTATTTCTTTCTATTTTCTTATCTTCTTTTGTCCATTAGAGCTTCCTTATTCATTTGCCCCTCTTATTTTTGATCTTCTTTGATCCATGTTGCTTTTGATTCTTTTCAGTCTAAATCTCCTTTGATATTTTTTTTGTTCTCTATATCTTTTGATTTTCCTATCTTTTTATGACACTTTGTCTCTTTTTGTGCTTTTTGTCTCTTTTAGTTTGCTTTGAGCCCCTTGGCATGGTTCTAGTATAGGGGGCTTCCGACCTACAAATCACAAACCTTTTATATTTAGATGGGTAGTAATTTACTAATCTACAATTAGTAAGAATGACAACAAAGAGAGATTTGGAAATAGACTTGAGAGAAATTGGATTTACATTACTAGTGCCAAAAATTTCTTTTTAAGTGATCTTCACTTGGGCCTCCATTGAACCTACAATGCCAAGAAAATTTTACAAATCTCCCACAGTGTTCTTGGAACACTGCAGTAGACTTCTTGTAAATGTTGGGTGAACCAGACGTGGGATGTCTGTTGGCTAAGGGAATCCCATACTAAAACCGTGTTGGCCCTTTAGTCAATCTTGAATTACTTTGGTTTCTTGTGACTACCCTTATTTTCCTAGCCCTTGTATCTACTAATCTTTATTGGCCTTCTTGGTCTCCAATCTTCCTGCCATGTTAAATTTTCTTTAGCTTGTTCCATCCTCTTGATTATTAACTAAAGTAGATTATTCAAGGGGTTAACATTTTATTTTTACTATTCATTATAATTTTGAAATACAATTCATTATAAAAACATGACTACTTTGGCCTATGATTAAATGTTCACTAGTTTGGTTATATTGCATTTTGTATTTGTCATTGTAAAAAAATTCAAGTAATAGTGATTTTAATTAGTAATATGGACATTCAAAAATAATCCATTTAGAATGCATTAGCTCCTTAAGGATCAAGGGGTAGTTCAAATTTCTAAAATTGTCAAGATTTATTATAAAATATGATTCAAGAATAATAATTTTATAATGTTGTAATAGTTGTAAAATATGATCCATAGATAATATCTATATGGTTAGATTAACTACTACACTTGCCAACACTACTAGAAAATTTCGTTTTTTTGTTGTTTTGGTCGTGTTGATCCGGTCAAAATCTGACAGAAATTTGCTGATTTCAGCAAATTTCTGTCAGATTTTGACCGGATCAACACGACCAAAACAACAAAAAAACGAAATTTTCTAGTAGTACAATATTATCTAAGAAACTTGAAGCCAAAATCTAAAAATTCTTTCTAAATTCAATTATAGATTGAATATTTATGATTTTGATAAGATTTTATTTCTTTAACTTCAAAGTGTTAAAGTTCTAAATATAATGATTTTTTGAGATTTTTATTTTGCTTTTCTATTCAAGTCATTTTGAAAGGATCATTTTTTTAACAAGAAAAAGTTATTATTGATGAAGGCCTTAACCTTAAGGTCCAACAAATTTAATAATTTTTTACTATATGCTTGAAAAGATATTGTATGATATATAGTTTCTTTTAGAGTCACTATCCAAGCAACAAAAAAAAACTTTTTAAGATATAAAAATTTAAAATTATATTTTTAGATTAATATGTAATTGAATCATTCTATTTTGATTGATGACATGAAAGTTACGAAGAGTTTTAATTTGCGAGTAATTATAGAATCCCTATTCTAAAATAAAATTTGAAATACTTTATTTAATTCAAATTCTAATATTTTTGGAAAAAAAGATAACCATGGGATGTAGATTATTTATTATGACATTAAATTACATTCACTAGAATTGGCATTTTTCAATTCTTTAACAAAATGGTTAAGAATTTAGTATTTTAAATCATTTTCTTCTTTTTCCTAATTACTATTTTTTTCAAGCATGAATATGAAATTTATTTTGGTTGAAATTTTTTATATTCATCTCCAACTTATTTCTTCAACATATTATAGAGAGCTACAAGTTGTAGGCAAGGCATTCTTTTTGGCTTTTTGGTGCCAAATTGCATCAAAAAATAATTTGGCTAAAAACTAACAATAAATTGTGAAGTTTTTTGCCAAAAAAATTGAATTAAAATAATCTAGAATGGAATCATAGATTGTGGATGAAAACAAAATTATGGACATGTGATATGTGCTAATGTGATATTTTCTATCCAATATGAAGATGAATGTTGAAATTTGGAGCATCACTCGAACATTTTATATTGTCACTCTAGCACTTCATAAAAAATAGAAAAAAGCCTTGATTGTAGGATCCACACATTTGGGGGTTATAAATTTGAAAGTTGAAATGTAACCATTTGGAAAGACTTATAAAAAATATATATTTTTAAATACAAGTATTATAATCTTGCAATTGTTAAGGTATTTTATTTTATTCTAAAATTTTAGGTGTATTTTAAAAAATTACCTAAAAGATTCTATGACTGAATTTGTTTAAAAAAATAAATATAGATGAAGATTTTAGCCTTGCTTCAAAGACTAGTATTTTGAAGCAATTTTGGGACTTTAAACATGAAAGAACTTTATGGATTATGCCAAAATTGTGAAAGATAACTAATAGAGCATATCCATATGGTTAAATTTACTATTCATACTTATACTTTTTAATTGTAATTTTAACAAAAGAAAACTCCTTTTAAAATTGATTAAGACTAAATATCTTTATTTTTACAAGATTTTTTCTCTTTGTATTCAAAATGTTAAGTTCTAATTATAGAAATTTTAAGAAAATATTTACTTATTTATTCTTGATTTGTCATTTTTTGAATTGGAAAAGTTACTTTGGAGGTCAAGCATGCCTATAGCCTATGAACTATAGGATTTTCCTAAAGAAGAGTCTTGAAAATCTATAGATTTCAAATGTAAGAGAATTAACTTCTCAAGTTCTTTGGATATTTTTGAGTAAAACTAATACAAAATATCACATATTAAAAACAAGGTAGAGTGGTCAAATTGTGAGCTATTTGCAACTTTTTCCTATAGGATCTTGCACCACACTTGAATGCCTAATTTTCTTCTAATTTTCAAAGCCTAATTCTTTGGCATCTCTATGATCATAATGTTCAAAAGAGTACAATAAGCTTTTGCAAATCATTCCAAATGGTGAGGTTTCAACTATGAAACTTTTTAAGAAAAAAAGTTTATCTTCTACTAGGTGAAGAATTTAATATTATGTTGGAAATTTGAAGTGGGAGTCTATAAATATAAATTCAAGAAAAAAAATTCAGTTTCATACTTTAAATTATCATTAGGTGGAAGGATGCATAAGATAGTAGAAAAAATTAAATTGCTAATAAATCAAATATAAAATTTAAATAGGTCAATTTCAATGGTAAAAATATTGTAGAAATCCATATAGTCCTATACAATTTTTTGCTTTCAAAAATTGTGAAAAACAAGTTAAAAAAACAAATCTCATAGTTGCATTTTGGAAAACATTTCATGACTGCCAACAAAGCATAATTTTTCACATCTTCAACTCACTCATTAGAATGATAGAATAAATAAATAAATAAATTTCTAGTATATATTTGATAAATTCTATAAGAAAATATTTTTTTAGGTGCAAAGTAATTCTAGAAAATAAAAAGTAATATGAATCTCTTACCATAATTTTATTTCCCTTGCAACTTGGCTCATTGAAAGTTAGGAAAATCCCCATTCTCCATAAAATTTTGATAAACACCATTCATAGGAGCTTGCCCCCAAATACCCAAAATCATTTTGGTCACTAAAAAATTCAAGGAAAGACTTTAGAAGTTCACACATGAATTCACAAACATTCAAATGAATGGAAAAACAAGATTTTGTGTGTTTGGGACATGTTTGTGTTCCTTTGTTGTTTGAAATTTGAACATTTGGTATATAAGGGGGATAAAGTGTAGGAAATGAATAAAATTTAATATAAACTAACAAAGGCTTTGCATTCATTATAGAAGATTTCAAGCCTTTGGAGGGTTGTTTTGCAATGACATATTTGGCTATTTTTATGTCACCTAATGATAGAAACAAAAACATGTTTTTGACAACTATATCATTTGATTTTCTTATTGTAGCCAATCAAACTTGGTTCTTATACAACTTCTTTCGGCATACCTAGTAGAGATAAGGGAATGATGCATTATGTAGGAAAATTTAAATTAAGTAACAATACACTTTCAAGCTCATTTTAGACTTTTATCTACCCACCAATGGCCAAAATTTTCCATAATGGCTACATACAACCATCAATGATTGTGTTGCATAGGAGAGACATAATTTTTTTTTTAAATTTTGGAGGATTTTGGAAAGTTAAATTTTAAATTAAAAAAAAAATCATTTTGAAAGTAGAATTTGAGTTATATTGATAGTAGAATAGTTTTTTACTAATATAACAAAGACTAGTATGCTTCTAGTATTGCAAAGGAGGCTCTAATCAAGGTTGTCTTGTTAGACATAATTTTGGGTTTTGGCATCTAATAGATGTTTGACATCACATGTTGTATACATGGTTGTCATACTGAACAAGTTACTATTCATTTTTCGTCATGTAGGACAAGTTATTATTCATCAAATGTACTTGAGAGGTACATTTGATGAATAGTAACTCGTCCTACAGGACAAGAAATGAATAGTAACTTGTCCAGTATGACAACCATGGTTGTATATGACAAACGTCAAATATGCATGACACTTTTGGCTCTGAGTATAAATTTGAACATTTGAAATCTTGCTTTAATTATAATATTAAATTTAGAATGTAATAGGTGTTCACTGCTCATGGACGCTTCAACCAAATTTGACTTTAATATGCCAAAATTGTAAATGGAGGGGAGACTGAGAGGGTAATAATTTATTTGAAAGTAAACCTGACAATTACTAGACAGACAAGGGGACTACTAGACATCTTGAACGTTGTGCTTGTCATGTTGTCGTCCTGTTTGGGAAGGAAACCTTGGCTCTGATATCTCTTACCTTAAAACCAATAATGCACTCCCGCTGTGTCGGACACTTGGTGATTGAAGGCTTTTACAAATGTATTTGCACACTGCAGCATTGCTAATCTTTAGTTGGACGTGGTGTAGGTCAACCAGTCACGAGCCATTGCGCACAGATTTTGAGGGTTCTGATCATCTTGTTCAGGAGTTCAGCCACGTGCAAGATGGTTGTTTTTGATGAAGGCTGACAAGCTGATGTTTAGGATCCACGGATCTCTTGAGTGTCAACAGAATTGGAAGCCCTAAAAATTGATTCTCTGAGGAATCCTGTTGCACACTCAACTGAACGGTGTCTGGGCCGCTGCAACAACATGGACCTCTGCCTGCAACCCAAGTTTTGGAGAATCAATCCTCTCGCTCCAACTCCTCAATACGGTAAGGTACGGTACTCTGATCTCCAATGCTCCAGCTTGAAACCGTCCCCAGGAGGTACGTACAAGCCGAAAGCCTGGTCCAGGACACCTTCGGCCCAACTCACGCCAGCTGAGATTCGAGGGCTCACTGGCCGAGCAATACAATACAAGACAACGCAAAACTATTTTTCCATCATCACCCGGCCTGCCACGAATTCATTTCAGTGGTACACAGACAAAGCTCAGGTTTGAAATCGGAAGGAAAAGCTGGTGGACAGACAGACGTATGCACTCAGCCACTCACTACTTGAGGAAATAATACAATATGGGCAAGCATGGCACACGCGGCACTGCGGCAGAGCCAGGGCGCAGATTTCAAACCTGATGGGAAGGTATATAAATATGTAGTCAAACGTACCTTCCACCCAGATAGAGCAGAGATTCCATTCCGTTGAACAAGCGGGACTTGGATGAGATACTTATCAGGAACTACGATTTGCCCTTCCATTGAATGCAGCGCAGCAACAGCATGCAGCTGTTGCACCACGTACTGATCGATAATTGGCATAACTTATATACCAGAAGGAAAAACACGGCAGCAAAAGAAAGTTTCTATACGAATCATAAGTTGTAACCATATAACTTATACAGGAAGTTTGAGTTTTGGTTGACAAGATTTTGTGTCTGTAACACGTGAGTCTCCGAACCTAACGCCGAACATAGTATTTCTTCAATTCTGCCTTCACGAACTTCTCAGCATGATCTTTTTCATAAGAGTTAGAAACTATCGAACAAGACCCACAAACATACATTAGCTGACTCTATCTATAATTCGTTGCGATAGAAGCAAGGCAGGGGTAACCGAAACACCTGAGGAGTTGATAAGGAAAGTCTCGAACATACTGTAAGTTTCTTTAAGAACAAATCAACTGACTGACTCACTCGTCGAGGTAAAATTTAGCCCTTGCATTTGTTCCTGACAGTTGCCAAAGCAGACGGAAGGGAGTCGAAGTTCCAGTCACTGATTAACCCCTGAAACTCTTGGACTATTTTTCACAAAAAGTGTCCAAACCTCACTTTCTAATGCACTGAAGATAATTGAAATATTAAAGCATTTTCAAACTTTCAAACACACAAATTTTTATTGGACTATTATAACAATTCTTGAAAGAATTTTTAGACAATCTTGGCCACATAGATTGCAAGATTATAATGTTTGAAGTGAGAAGAAAATAAATTTTGGGTCCTACGTACGCAACAAGGTTAACATAATTTGACTTAATTTTGTGGAGGAGGCACTATCCAACTTTGGGAAATTAAACCATTGGGTAGGTAGTTATAATAGTTACTTGTATGAAAATTTTCAAAGATAATGGAGGTGTCTAATATACCCCAAAACATCTTACATTGATTGAAGGATGTCCCTCCTATAGCAACTATATGGGCAAGATTTCAATTTTTTGTACAAAACTCTTTTTTTTAGAAGAATCAAAATCCCAACAGTTAATGCAAATCTTTCTTTCTCTTAATCAAGTACAAAACAACTTAAAACTCAAAAAAATACATCATAAGTATACACTAGAATCTGTGCTAACAGTTCTTTACACCTAACTGGAAAAATGCTATGAGAATATGTAGGAAAATTTCAGCCCAATTGGCTTCATAGATTGCACATTCAAAGTTAATGAAAAAAACTTCTTAGCTTGCTTGATTGCTTGTCCAATTGCTTGCCTTCTATTACCACGCTACCCAAGATGCCCCTTAACTTTTTGAACCCCATAACTTCTAATTTAGACATTTGATTGGAAAAAAATTATATCTTCAAAAAGCATATAGAAGAGTGCAACTCTGATAAGAATTTCACTTTATCCACTTGAAATTGACCTAATGCAAGTTTCCAATTGTTCAATCAATGGACTATTGGCATTTAGGGGTTAAAACAAATCATATAAAAAATTCTACACTTCACAATAAAAAATTTAGGAAGAATTCTACTTTGTATAAACTTTCTATCTCTCTCAAATCCTACATCCAATGCTGAATAGCTAACTTGGGAGCCAATGACAATACCACAAACCAAATTTTTATATTTCAATTTAGATCAACCCTCTCTAATAGTAAATATCATGGATAGAATTTTCCATCAATCTCTCAATAAAATTTGTCATACTTTCATGAAGTATATGATATTGAATTTTGAATTTTGTTTTTATAAAATTTTATTTTTCAAATGAGTCAAAAAGAAAGGTTACAAATTTGGCATAGGTTACATATTTCATTAAATACGGTTGTGCTTCAAAATAGATGGAGGCAAATTTTGGCAATATGATGCATAGTTTTTTTTAATTGTTTTAACCTAGTGCATACATGATATTAAACTTCAAAATAGTTTTATGATTAGAAAGTGCATTATGGATTTATGGGTGAAAACATTAAGTAGATGTTGATTTTATTTCATTTAGAAGGTAGTACATTTAGAAAAAAATTCAGCAAAATACATACTTCTATGTTTGAATATTTAGGAATTAGTGAAAACATTTAGAACAACAAATCTCTATGTAATAAGAAAATCAACTTTCAAATAATATATGATTTTTTAAAAAATAATTGAAAATGTGCACTACAAATGGAAATGTATAAATGTATAATACAAATCTAATATCATGTCGCGAGCCAAATGACACTTAACAACTTCTAACAGCTCACTAGGTTCACCACAACCTGCTTACAACATCACTTGGTCACAAACTGCCTAACGCTGCACATGCCAAGCACACACAGTGTTAGTCTGTATTTCCAACTCCATTTGCCAAGTCCCAGTCACCAAGACTACTAGTACACAGTTCCATTGTGACACCGGGTTTGTCACTTAGTAACATGAGACAGAACTTTCACCTTAATGTACAAGGACCCATGTGGCACTATTCACCATGATCCTAACCGCCTTTGAGTGTCACCCCACTCCATACTAGCCTTTTTTGCATTTGCTACTCATTTACTAAAAGGTAACCAACACTCACAACTCGGGACACATCCAAGGAGGCTTAGCAAGGAGCGGGAGTCCACCCAACCGATGCTACGGGACACACACAAGTGTCCCATGGTGCCTTGAAGTGGTGGTGAAGTCACCACCAACAACTATGAGTCACCTTGACTCACCAAGGCTTCACCAAGGCTTCAAGAGGGAGAGAGGAGGGAGACCAACCCCTCCTATAATACTCTTTGTGGTATTTGGTAGACCCCCTTATTTTAGGTCGAAGGAAGTCTTTTGGATAACCTTGGGTTGTGGAAGACCACCCACTTTCAACCCAAATCGCCAAGTTACATCACTGTTTGGATTTCCGAACTTCCAACCGGTGCAACTTTGCGCTCAGAGCACCAAATACAACATGCGAGCCCATTTTAAACATCTATGCGACGAGTAGATGCCGATGGACTGCTCACTTGTCTCATTTAATCAAGTTATCACAAAGTTATGGCCCTCTAAAGATTCGGGTTCACTAGGGGAGGCGTCACGCCTTCACCACGGCTCTTCTTTTGGCCATAACTTTTGACTCATGTCTTAAAATCTCGTAATGCTTGTCATTCTAGCTTCCTTGTGTTTATATCTTTTCAATAGTATGTCACATGTCATACTTTCTTATGAGTTTCATTGAGAACCCCACACACCTAACTCGGCACCACCAGGACTTAGTCAACTTTGAACGGCCATAACGTTTAGCTCACAACTCCAAATTGCACGTTCTTTGCGCCATTAGAAGCGTATTGTCAAGAGCTTTTCAAGATTGTATGACAATCTATCATTCACTTCAAAACCAGGACGTCATTGTACCCTATTTGATCGGGAGTCTCTCAAATCTCCCTACCTAGTCTATTGCAAGGCTTGGGAAGTCACCCCAAGGTCCTCCCTTGCGCAGTAAGGTTTATTGGGCACACCTTACTGGGCACCCCAAGTAGATAGGGGCGTGACATATCAATTTCAAATATGTCAACTGTATATTTCAAAATTTATACTTGCATATAAACTTTAAAGGCCTAAGGTCATTTTTTTGTAAAAAACCCATTTAAAACTGCAATTTCTACTACATTTGTTCAAGGAAACAAAAAAAATTTAGAATCTAACCATAGAATCTTGTACTTTACTTTTTGAAATCACGCGATAAAAATTTCATGATCTTTGATCATATAAATTAAGAGATACTAGCATTCAAAGTTTATGATTTTATTTTTTTGAATAGTAGCTTGTAATTTCAAATGACTTTGACTACCATTTGTGAAATTTTTTTGAACTGTGGACTTTGAATTTAAGATTTTATTTATAGAAAAATTGAATTGAAAGTTTAGAAAAAAAAATTCAAAAAAAATACACTTGATTTTCATTCATTAAAAAAAATTTAAGTAGAAGTAGGTCCAATATTGAAAGAAAAACTGAAATTGTTAATAGCTTTATGATGGGATTGAAACATAATAATGCCAAGAGTGAGATTTTTCTAGCAAGCAAAATTAACCTTGTCAAAAAAATTTTGAATTTTTTTGAAAATTGCATTCAAAAATGAATCCTATATATTATTTTATCAAGAAGATGCTTAGATTGCCTGAAAAACAAGATTGTTCATAACATTGACATCACTAATTCAAATGGAATGAATCAAAGATTCACATGTAGACAAAAAGATGATCTATAAGAAAAAAAATTAATTTAATTTGAAGTTTTTGTGGATCTATTTTCCTACTTGCCAAATGAAAATTTTGGCTTTTTTTGGTATAACATTTGCTCCTAGGCACCAACTAAAATAAAAATTATATTTCCACAAATCTAATTAGTTTTTCTATCATATGAAAGAGTTTCAAAAAGTTTCATTAACAATAGAGTTCATAGGAACCTACCCCAAATCCATATTGTCCCCCAGGGGGACAATGGGCCTTTAGGGATTAAGTGGGAAGCAACTAATAACACAAAACCATGTAAGAGTTTTATTTCTTCACCCTTAACCTAGTTAAATGCCCAAACTGCATTTTTTGGCAACATAGTGATTTGGGGTAGCTCACAATAGCTCACTTCAAATGGAGTTTTTTTTTTTTTTTCTTTGAAATTTTCATACAACATGTAGACGAGGATTTTTTTAAGGCCCAAAATTTTTCATAATTTTTAACTAATGGTTAAAAAATTATTGTATAATATGTAATTTTTTATATTTAGTGAGCAATCTAGGCAACTCAAAAAATTCCTAAAAAATATATTTTTTTTTAAATAAAAATTTTAAAACTGATTTTTTAGATTTAAATATGTATGGAAAGCTTTGAATCATTCCATTTTAATGAATGAGATGAAAGTTATGAGTTTTAGTTTGCGGGCAATTATGGATTCACTACTCTAAAATAAAATTTTAAAATCCTTCATTTAACTCAATTTTTAGTATTTTTGAAAAAAATAAAATCATGGGATGTAGATTGTTGATTAAAATAATACTACCATTGGAATTGGCATTTCTCAATTCTATAACTAAATTCTTAACAATTTAGTATTTTGAATCACTCTCTACTTTTTCTACTTACTATTTTTTTCTATAAATTGTACAATTTCAAATGATATGAAAATTTTCAAGTATCTAGTCAACTTGCCTTGAAGATTGAATCCCAAGAGGCAACACCCTTTTAGACACTTTTTCATATAAATATGACCTTATGAAGAGCAAGTTGCTTAGGTTTTTTGCAAGGCCAAGAAAAGGATTTTTGTTACTTCAAATATTAAGATCTTGCAATCTACAAGGTGGAAATTTCTAAAAAAAAATTCCACATCTTTTCAAACCAAAATACTAAAAGATCATGTGGTTACACATGTCCAAATATGTTTTGTTTTGTTTTTTTGATTTGGTTCTTATACTAGAAATGGCAATTTTGGAGCATTTTTGGCAAAAATATAGTGAAAAAGATTTAAGGGTTGAATAGACAATTGATAGATAATAGTTATAAGTTTCTTTGTTTATAGAATAGGTGGGGTTTATTTATTTTTAAATAGGATGAGAATATAGTTGATATTGCATTAAGGCAAATTATAGGGAGAGGCCCATGGAAAGTAGGGGAAGGCCGGGAAGCAAGTATTTGACTTTTGGAAAACTAATTTTAACATAGAAGTGAATTTTGGGGTTACTTATAGTTTGAGAACAAGATGAAGCTAATCTTTAAATGTAACTTCTATCTATTCTCAAAGCAAAATTACTCCTACAACATAGTTCTTCCCTTACTCACGTGGAAGTGTAAACATCATAGAAGTTGGCAAAAGCAATTTTAATTTTAGAAAACTTGAAAATTGTTTATCAATTCGTACTTCATTGTGGAAGTTTGCCCTTAGGACATAGTGGTACAACCCCCTAAAGATCCAAGGATTTGGAACAAAATGCAAATGTATTTTAAATTACAAGTTGTATAATTTTTTTGAAGTTTTTAAAACAATTAAATGAAGCATCCTAAAAAGTATACATATTGAGTTCAATTGTTTAAATTATTTATATATTTTCTTCCAAATAAGTTTTTGAAGATTCAACTTCAAGAATTCACCAATAATAAAATTTCATTCTCAACTATTTGAAAATTTCTATGATTGGTAAAAATTGTAGTTTAAATTGATTTATAAGAAAAAAATGATTTAATTATGAGAATATTAATGCTTTTTTCTAGTAGTAAACTTGACAACACTTTACTAATATTAAATGTATTTTTCCATGTATTTTGAAAAAATCTTATTTTTCTCCAAAAACGTTGCATAAAGTTTGGCAATAACCATTAAATAGTTGATTGAGAGATTAGCATTAATTTTATCTAAAATTAGAAATTTAAACAGTAATTTAGATTGGAATAAAAAGAGTAAACAATTTAGATGTTTGTAAGCAAAATTTTATTTATTTTTAATAAAAATAATATAAAACAACAAGTCAACAACTAGGATGTCTTTAAATTATCATGAAATGACATCAAATAGTTACTTGAAATATAAAATTTAATATAGATCTATAAAAAAAAATTATAAATAAATTAGAATTCCTATTATGATATCAATATTTATGACTATACATTGTCATCAAATTTTATTGAAGAGAGTTGCATTCATAAAAGAAGGTTAGTCTTAGTAAAGTTGAACCCTCAAATGCACTAGTTAATTAAAAACAATAATGTAACTTGATTAAGCACTTTTATAGTGGACTTTTGACATTATTGTCCATTATACTATATATTTATTGTAATTGGCAAGTACTAGTCTCTTATGTTCCTTTTGATTCCCTCATCATGTTTGATGAAACCTTTATTAGATATGTATTAGCAATCATTGGTCTCATTTGTCTCAAATTGGTTCTTCATCAAGTTTGAAGTATTCTTCCAAATAGTGACATTGTCATGATTGACTAAAATTATACACTAAAAATTGGCTAAAATATGATTTAAGGTATATTCACATTTATAGATATAGTGCAATTATAAAAACCTTTGCAACTTTAGAGACTATGGTAGTCAAATACTAATCTATGTGTATTGCAATTGACAAGAAAAAATCATGAGTTAAACCTTAGATAGGTACCATATTGCAACTTTTGGTTTGACTAGCGGTTGGCGCTTGCTATGCTACACATTCAACATTAGAATTTCATAAGAATTTTTATGTATTAGATAGAATGCAGAACAAGAATTTCAATAAATTTTCATATAATTTTTTTAATAAATAAGCATATACTAAAATAAATAATAAAAATTTAACGAATGATGAATGAAATACATGCAATGATGAATATGGTAAAAGTTAGACATACATTAGAATGTATTAGAAATTTGACTGAATTGTTACAAATAATGGCAACCCAAATAAAAGAATTTAAAGGAAAACCTTGTAAATCTCAAAAGCTTTGTGAACAATTTAATTGTTGTGAAATCCAAAATCGGATCAATCTAATAAATTTCTCAAATCATTTGGTAGTAGCAATAGAAAATTGAAATTAGAAACTCAAAGCTCACAAAAGCACAAAATCATAAAAATGCAAAAGAAGTATAAAGCCAAAAAAAAGCAATGGAATTGCTACCTTTATAATATCATGATATTGATCCTCTTTAATATCACCTCAATTGCAACGACTATATCATTTCTATAATATCACCTTTTGTAAATAGTGATACTACAAAAGTGATTGCAAATTGCTACTCTATTTTAGTAATAGTACATTGTGTAAAAATCAATTTCTATGTATGCATGATTGAAAATATTTTTACAAAATATTTAAAATGATTATTTTAAAGACTTACGGAAATCATTATCATGCATTCTATTCAAATATATCAAAATTTTACTAATATGTGATACAATAAATGCGTAGCATAGCAAGCACAAGCCCCTAGTATTAAAGGTAGCATTTGTGATATTACAGAGGGAGTTATGATTTTAGTAGTATGATAAACAATAGAAATTTAATGAATGATGAATGAAATGCATGCAATGATGAATACGGTAAAAGATACACATACATTAGAATGCATTAGAAATTTGACTCAATTGTTACAAACAATGGCAACCCAAATAGAAGAATTTAAAGGAAAAAATTGTGAATTTCAAAAGCTTTGTGAATAATTTAATTCAAAGCTCACAAAAGCACAAAATCATAGAAATGCAAAAGAAGTATAAAGCCAAGAAAAGCAATGGAATTGCTACCTTTATAATATCATCATATTGATCCTCTTTAATATCACCTCAATTGCAATGACTACATTATTTTTATAATATCACCCTTTGTAAAAAGTGATATTATAGAAGTGATTGTGAACCGCTACTCTATCACATTGTATGAAAATATGATTTCTATGTATACATGATAGGAATTTTTTTTATAAAATAATTATTTTAAAGACTCATTGAAATCATTATCATGCATTCTATTCAAATATATCAAATTTTTATTAATATGTGATACAATGAATGTGTAGCATAGCAAGCACGAGCCTCTAGTATTAATGGTAGCATTTGTGATATTACAGAGGAAATTATGATTTTAGTAGTATGACAGTTATATTATACATTGGTATATTCTTTAGTCGTTTGAGCTTCACATATGTCTTTGAATCTATCTAGGCTTCCTAATGGTCTCTTTGACTCTTGTTTGGTCTCATGTCCTTCAGGAACTTCCTTGTCCCTTTGTCCTTCTATTAGTTTTTAATTTATTTTACCCCAATCACTTTTGTTCTTATTATCTTCTTATGCCTTTTTTTTCTTGTACCTCTTATATTTTTTGGATCTATCTTAACTTTCTAGTGGTCCCTTTGTATTTATTTGGTCTATGTCCATTTAGAGCTTTCTTGTTTGTTTGTCTTTAGATTGATTTTTTTCAATTGGTATTTTTTGATATTTTTGTCCCTAAGCTGATCTTTTTATCTTTTTTTGTTCATTTGGGGCTTCATTGTTTGTTTGTTCTTCTATGCTTTGATCTTCTTTGATCTATGTGGCTTTTGATTTTTTCTATCCATGTCTCTTTTGATATTTTTTGTTCTATGGTTTGATCTTCTTATCTTCTTATGTCCCTTTCTCTCTTCTTGAATGTACCTCTCATTTTCTTTAGTTTGTTTTGAACTTCTAATTCAACCTTGACCTACTTTATTGTTGTTTTAGATTTTTTCAATCTGTACCTCTTTTGATATTTTTTGTTCCCTTTCTCTTTTGATCTTCTTAGCTTTCTTACATCTTTTTGTCTCTTTTTGTACCTCACATCTTATTTAGTTTGCTTTGGACCAATTTTTCACCCTTCACCTACTTTGGTGTTGCTTTTGATCTTTTTCAATCCATAATTGTTTAATTTTGGGGGGTTCCTTGTCTCTTTTGATCTTCTTATCTTCTTTTTTCCCTTCACAAGAAAACTAGAGTAAAGTAATCTAGACAAATGAGTCATCATTTGAGCTTGGAAAAAATTCTCTACAAATTAGAGTTTGCTAGAAGGTATATAAAAAATATACATGGAATTGTCTAGCGCCTACTTTTAAATCAAACTGAACATCGTGATGGTTTGAAGTGCCTTCAGAAGTTTTGACAAAATTCCATTGATAATCATGCCTCAAGATGAAAAATGCAAGCAATTTTGTTCATATTGTTTACAAGGGCCCATTGAGTGGATTCTATAATTCTATTTCATGCATGATCAATCTCGCAAATTCATGCTTATGGAAGATGGTGTTCTAATCTATCATAATATTATAATAAATTTCTAAAGAAATAGAGGCAAGATCATGGTATGAAGTAAAATTGGCCTAATTCACCAAATTTGAATCCCATGGAGAACTTGTAGAAGATAGTCAAAGATTTGTTGTGATACCACAAAAGGCTAAAGAACAAACAAGAAATGATACAAACAATTGTAGTATGGGATTAAGCTGCAATTTTGGCAAAGGGTGGCAACACTAGATGGTAGGTAGTATATAAGAAAGATCCTAATTATTGTATGACTTTGAATTTTACATGTATATATTTATTACAATGCTCAAGTATTCTTTACTATAATTCCAACACAATTTGCAATTTGGAAATTTGTTCATTTTTAGCATGTTGAAGTTTTTAGACTTTATATTGGAATCTAATTGCAAGTTCATCGTGTACTCAAGTGTAGTACAAACATCCCAAAATTATAGAGTAGCACCATCTTTATTACTAGCAATTAGCATAGGTGTTGGGGAAGAGAGAGAGGACATTGACACCTTAGTTTTTCAAGCTATCAAGGACTTGTAGCTAGAATCCATAGAGAAAAATGGAGTTAGTTTCAAATTAGATTTCAAAAGCAATATTGAGGAGGAGTCACTAGCTTTAATGCACGGTTGCCATTATATGAGCCTAGGATCATGAACACATGAACATAGAAGTCTATACACCTATGTTATAGGTGTCCATATTATAAAAACCTTCCATAATTATAAGTTACCTTTTACTACAACAAAGTTGTATTTTATGACTAGAAAAATGTGATTGGGGTGACTGGTGATTGTTTGTAGTCACATTTTTGGAGGCCAAAACTTTGGAAAAAAATATGATTTCAAATATGATTGTTAGTCATATTTTGCCTTTGTATTTCATAGGTGTATAATATATACTTATTGGGAACATCAAAGAATTTTATAGGGAACATGACTTGAGAACGCCTAGTCATATGTATCAGTCATATTTTTGCATGTAACTATGTATAGTCATATTTTACAGTTACATTTTTATAGAAGTTTCATTTTTTTCTTTTTGGGCAGCCTTTAAAAATTTGGGCAATTTAAAAAAATATAAGAATACTATTGTTCAAAATTTTGAAATCCTAGCTATTACTTTTAAAAGATTTTGAATCCTAGCCATTACTTTTTTAAGATTCTGAAATCCTAGCCATCACTTTTTTAAGGTTTTAGAACCCTAGTCGCCATTTTTAGGGTTTTAAAATTCTAGCCACCATTTTAAAGGTTCTGAAATCCTAACTTCCACTTCTTCAAGGTATTGAAACCCTAGCCACCACTTCGTTTGCTTTCTCTTCCTTGTAATTTGTTTCTTTCTAACTCTTACTTCTTCTTATCCCTTGTTGCTTCTTCTTTTTTGTATTTTGTTGTCTTTTTGTTATTGTCTCTTGGTTGTTGCTTTTTAGTTTTTGTCTCTAGGCTATTGTTTCTTAGTTGTTATTTTTTAGTTGTTCTTTCTTAATTGTTGTTTTTGGTTGTTATTTCTTCGTTGTTGTTTCTTAATTGTTGTTGCTTGGTTGTTGCTTCTTAGTTGTTGTGAGTCTCTTGGTTATTGCTTACTAGTTGTTGTGAGTCTCTTAGTTGTTGCTTCTTAGTTGTTGTGAGTCTCTTAGTTGTTACTTACTAGTTGTTGTGAGTCTCTTAGTTGTTGCTTATTAGTTGTTGTTGCTTCTTAGTTGTTCTTTTTTAGTTGTTGCCTTTAGTTACATCTTAAATTTTTGCCTTAAATTTATTATTCATTCACTAAAATGATCTCCTTAATTGTGTATGTAGACACTAAAAGTTGAAGCAAAGTTATTGAAGGCTATTTACAATACAATAGAATCAACAGCTTCACATTATTGTAAGTAATATAGACCTTACAAGCATGTGTGAATATTCAATTATAGAATAAGTCATTGTAATATTTCTACTATGATTTGTATTAGTGACTAATAAATGTCTTTGAAAAAATTTACATTTTTTTTGTATTTTTTTTGCATTTTTTTCAATATAATTTATAAATTATGTATATTCATTTTTAATTGCACAAATTCTTTTATTTAGTAACTAAATCATATTGATGTATGACTATATGATTACATTTAGTCATAAATTACCAATGACATTCAGTTGAATTGCTACATCAACCCAAATATGACTTACAATAGTCATATTTTACATTAACCAAAAATATCACTTACAAGAGTCACATTATACATCAAAAAAAATATCACTTACACAAAGTATATTTCAAATCAACAAAATTATGACTCAGAAGAGTTGCATTCAACATCAACAAAAAAATATGACTCACCATAGTCATATGTCACATTTACCAAAATGTGACTCATCATAATCATATTCCACATCAGCCAAAATATGACTCATTGCAGTTATATTTCACGTTAGCCAATATATAACTTATCATAGTTATATTCCACGTCAGCCAAAATGTAACTTATCATAGTTATATTCCACGTCAGTCAAAATATGATTAATTGTAGTCATATTTCACATTAGTAAAAAAATATGACTGCATTCAGTCACATGCCACATAGGATTTTTTTTCCTTGACCAAACACCTAAAAAAAAGTCAAATTGTAAAGGTGATCAATATGTACGCTACATAGGCAAAATACAAAAATTATACCAAAAACCAAATGACTGAAAATGTAACTCCAAAAAAATGTGACTAGTCAGTAATAACTAGACCCAGTCATATTTTGAGTCATCTACAGTGATTTTTGTCTTAGTCACATTTTTCAATATTATGACTGATTGCAATTATATTCTACAATCATAAAATACACATTTTGTTGTAGTGTATATTATAGATACCTAGTTATAAGTATTTATGTTATAAGTGCCTTCAATGGTTGTAGAACATTTATTTATACATCTATTTGAGGCTCATATGCTTGCATTTCTATACTCACATGCTAGCATCATTGGCCTAGATGGAAAGGAAAAGCAGATTCAGTTTTCAATTAAGTTTCAATTGTCTATTTCATTTTATTTAAGGTTTATAGAAATTATTTTCATCTTCATACATTATCTTAGAAAGAAAATTTGGGTATAAATTAAGACATTATTGTGTTTTGTTTGTGCTTTGTAGGGCTTTTCCTACTTAGAAGAGCCTTGTCGCAATTCTAGCTTGGAAGTTCCAAAGGCCTCCTAAAAGCAAAGCCTTCACATTGCCACTTTCATATGTATCCCAATAACATCCACCCTCCATAGACTCCCTCCTAGATGGTTGCAAAAGAAATCAACCAATTTTTTTAGTATTTTCATAGCACTCATTTTTTCTTCTAAGAATGCAATATAATTAGAATTTTTTTAAAAAGAAAGTGAAAAACATTTTTAATGTATACACCTTTAAGAAGTAGGTTCCTTAAGAAGGAAAAGTATAGAAATTTTTTTGAGTAGGAGAACTAGAAAAGTCTCATGAACTTGCACAATCTCACAAAATAGGTACTTTTACATTTTAATTTGTAAAAAATAAGAAAATCAATTTTCTTAAATTAAAAAATTCTAATTTGAAACAATTTTATGATGAAGAGATTTCACCAAAAACATGATTTTAAAATCATCTTCAATGTTCAAAAATGCATGCACAAAGGAGTCCTATTAGCACTTATGTAGAGGACATAAAATAAAATATTTTAAAATTTTCTTTGGTAGAAACATGACTTCCCACTACGGAAATAGACCACATAAATTTCAGCTCTAATTTAATAATTTTGGGTACTCCCTAGTATTAAAACCCCCTAAATTATAAAGTGTGACAAATTAGCTAAATTTAAATTTAAATATAAAATGATTTTGAATTTTTTGAAAAACAAGGGATTTGAATATTATCAAGTTATCTATCTCTAATAAAAATTTCAAGTTAATCAAGTTCATGCTTCAAAAGTTATAGTGGATGACAAGAGAGTCACTCTCATTATGACTCAAAATAGTACCAATCTTTCTTGCAATCACCCTCTTCTTGGAAAAGTAAACATGGAGCAAGCATGGTAAAGTGTTTGGTTTCATTACTTCATGTCACTTTCTAAGGTACTTTCAATAAAGCACAAAGCATTCAATTCTTGGAGTGTCTTTGTGCTTTGGATTCTAAGAAGTATAAAATAGTCTTGTAGAGTTGCAATTGTAATTTTTCAATCTTATATTGCAAATTTGGTCAACACTGGATGCTTATTGAAGTAGAATGCCCATTTAAATTATTAAAAATACTTATTTTCTTTTACAATATTCTAAAGACTCTAATTTTATCTCCAATGCTTAATTTCCCATTTAATATAGATATGTAGAAGTCCTTTAGAAGTTGATTTGAAATATTTGAAGGTCATATGATTCAAATATAAAATTTATAAGGGAAACAACACATTTTTTTCAAAATCATAAATACACAACATGTAACATACATATGAATAGGGAATTAAAAAATATTTTTAAAAAATATCTTATACATAGGTTCATTATTTGAGCTTATTTTTAAAAAAAATTTACTATGTTTGAAGTCACTTACAATATTCTAAAAGTACCTTAAAATGGATTTTTTAATGCAATTGCTTTGGATAGTAATTAGAGTTGAAAATAACAAGTTTAGAAGAAAAAAATATAATAACATAAAAAAGATCCTACATGTGGGCAAAAATCCCTCAAAGAAGCAAGCCACTTTTTCCTTCTATGCATCCAATACAATATTTGAAGCAAGTATTGTACAAAATCTTGGTGGTTTAGACTTTGGATTTATAAACATCCAAGAACATATAAGATTGGAGGGAAAGTATCATGTCTTGAAACTGTATTTTGAAAAAAGTTTTGAAAAAGGTGATTATACAAAAATTGAAAAAAAGAACTTATAAGAACCATGGTAGCGAGTAGAGTGTCTTTAAGATGTAAAACTTTACAACTACCAACATTTAAGAAAATAACAACAAAAAACAAAATCAAAGAGGGCTAGAAGAGGGCCTTCAAAATGCACCACTAGTTCAATTCATGAAGAAGGGAGCAAGCAAGCATCAACTTCCATTGGTAGTGATGGAGACCTTGATACAACAAGAAACATAGAGGAGGTGCATCCTCAAGTACTACTCAAGACACCATCAAACTAAAAGTGCATTTTGACCTTCAAGAATAATTTTGCAAAAAGGGAGTGGAGCCCCTACTCAACAACCTTCCAAGCTAAGGTGGAGAGTGCACTATATGCCACCAAGCCCATGGAATCTAGCATGGTCCTGAGCCACCTTTGCTAAACCACTATTGTTGGAGAGGGTCTTAGCGCTTTTATGGGCACAATAGAGGGTTAGGGAGGAACTTGGATAAATTAGCATATAGATCATTGCAAAAAGCACTTTATACTTTTTGTTGCATTTTTCAATTCTAAAAATTAGTACTACTAGTATTATTACTATGTTTGAATATCATTTTCTAGTTGAGGCAAAATATATAGATGGTTTATTTCTTCCTTGATTTTCAATAGTGTAGGCACTTGTCTCTTCTCTATTTGTCCACATAAACAAATGAAATTCACTTTTTATCCTTTATCTATTTAAAATATGTGTAGTAGGATCAATTAAATATGTTGTTGTATTTAGAACTACACTCCAATACTACTATTTCGGAAGAGCTATAATTTCTTCAAAAAATATATAGGTACAAGCAAAATAAGAATATTCAAAAGAAATACTCTAATTTGTGGGTTTTATAAGCATGTTTATATTGTGGGCCTAAATGTAGTATGATATTTTAAGATTTTTCTTTTCTTTTTATATTCCTTTCAAGTACAAGTGGTATAAAAAAACCATTACTAAGTCATTGGACAATTATTCATTTCATTAGGTAAATTCTTATTGTTACTTTTCAAGACCCAAAGCAACAAGGATATATAAAGTAGCGCTAAAATCAAACCAAATATAAGAAAGTTAAAATTTTCTTTTTTGTTGCTTTTATATATATACTAGCGGTTGGCGCGTGCTATGCTATGCATTTAGCATTAGAATTTAATAAGAATTTTTATGTATTAGATAGAATGCAAAACAAAAATTTCAATAAATCTTCAAATAAAATTGAATAAAATTTTTGTATAATTTTTTTTATAAGTAAGCATATATTGAAATGTACAATAGAAATTTATTGAATGATGAATGAAACATATGCAATGGTAAATACTATAAAAGATACACATACATTAGAATGCATTAGAAATTTGACTCCATTGTTACAAAAAATGGCAACCCAAATTGAAGAATTGAAAAGAAAAACTTATAAATCTCAAAAACTTTGTGAACAACTTAATTGTTGTGGAATCCAAAATCGCTTCAATTGAATAAATTTCTCAAAATCATTTGGTATTAGCAATAGAAAATTAAAATAATGAAAGCTCAAAGCTCACAAAAGCACAAAATCATAGAAGTACAAAGAAGTGTAAAGCCAAGAGAAGCAATGGAATTGCTACCTCTATAATATCATCCTATGGATCCTCTTTAATATCATCTTAATTGCAACAACTATATTATTTCTATAATATCACCCTTTGTAAAAAGTGATATTATAAAAGTGATTGCAAATTGCTACTCTATTTTTGTAATATCACATTGTGTGAAAATACGATTTCTATGTACGCATGATTGAAAACATTTTTACAAAATAATTAAAATAATTATTTTAAAGACTTATTGAAATCATTATCATGCATTCTATTCAAATATATCAAAATTTTACTAATATGTGATACAATGAATGCATAGCATAGCAAGCACGAGCCCTTAGTATTAATGGTAGCGTTTGTGATACTACAAAAGGAGTTATGATTTTAGTAGTATGATATATAAGTTGTATATTATGTAGATTTAGGTTTAAAAAACAGATATTGTTTTCATTAAAAAAAATTGCATGTGAATGTAAACATTTTAAACCTACTTTTTGAAAAACTTTGACCTTGGCTATTGCAATTTAGAGTCTAGAAACTTCCATGCTCATATGATTTTATAGTTGTCCTTAAAACAGTGAAGCCTTGGCCTATAGGATTCTACATTAGTTATGGTCTTCTCATATCATAGCAAAGCTTTGATTTAAACCATTAAAAACATATTTTAGAAGTACTTTCATTAGAATTGCAATCAATTTAGTCTAGTTAGTTAGAGGGCCTCCAATTCAATTAGAATTCTACTTGGATTTAGGATTTCTTTTGTTCAACTCTCAACTATATAGTAGAATTTCCAATCTTAACTTAGGCCTCTAAAAATAGTCTTTATTTCCTAGAACTTGGTTGTATTTTAAGTTGTAGTTGGTTTACTTTGTAATTCATATCCAATAGGCAAATAGAAAGATCCATTGCTTGGAAAGCACAATGGACAATGCTTGGAAGGCACAATGGACAATGCTTAGGCACCCAAGTATAACAAATTTTTACTTAAAACCTAGAACCTAGTTGTGTTCCATTTAAATGCCAAAGGTGGGCATTGAAACACTCACACCATCCAAAATTGCTAAATGACCAAATTGTTGTAAAATTTTAGATGAGCTTTTTCAACTCTCTTGTCTTTTACTAGGCACAAAATGTCATCATTTCAAAGTATTTTCACTAAGATATGCTCCTTCAAAGTGCATTGCCTTATTTTTCCATTGACCCACAAAAAACTTCAAACTTAAATATCTACTAAGTTGTGTTGTCAAATAATCTAAATATTTTTGAGTTACTCACTCTCAATGAAAACTATAGGATCATTTCATTACATTCTATATAATCTTTTTAAAAAATGAGTAAACAAATTGTTGAAGTTCTTGGTAGTTTTGGTTCATTTTGAAAGTACACTGCCCTTAGAACATTAGAGATTAAGCTAGAAACCATGACTTTCATGGGTTGTTATGCATCTTTCTCATACTTTTACCCTAGCACGATGGCTTGTATATTTGATTCCTAACACAGGTAGAATATCAACCATGCATCCACATAAGCTTGTCTACATTCTTTATTTGCATCACGCCATCACCAATATGATATAGAGGGAATCTTTTGTTTTTTTAATAGTATTCTTGAATTGCTAAAGAATGAAGGATGAGTCATGGATCATACATGAGTGTATAGCTTCTTGTGTAGGTAGAATTCTAAGTAGTTCAAATAGATAAAATCAATGAATTTTATGGTTTTGAAAATTTGCACCCAAATGCTGGTAATTTTAGCAAATTTTAGTGTTGAACTTTAATTAAGTCTTTTAAAGTCTTAAAGGTCATTTTTTCATCAAAAATCACTCAAAACTCCCATTTTCAATGCAAACAATAAAAATTTTAAACATTTTTTTTTACATAATCATATGCAAAATCTTTGCACTAGACTAGTATGAGAATGCTTGAAAGAAATTTCAAAATTTTTGACAATATCAATCACAAGATATAAGCATTTAAAGTAAAGAAATCAAAAAAATTTCCCTCCTAGTTTGACTAGATATTTTGGCTTTGAATCCTCTTAATTCCTAAAGGACTAGGGGGTGTTTGAATATAATTCTTCTTTTTTTTACTAGCTCTTGTAACAAGTATAATTCCTCATTTGTATGGAATAATGTAGATGGTTACCACTGTTGAAATGAAAGAAGCTTTCCTATGGAAAAAAAGTTGACGAAATTGCACAACCTTTTGAGAAAATGCCACCATTAACAAGATTGATAAAAGATGTTCGGTTAGGTGGTACTTTGTTCATACGTTGAAATGTTGAAATTGGAATGTTCAAAAGTGCTTCCAAAACTCTAGTTTTTTCCATTGGTAAATATCATCATGACATTGATGTTTGATTTTTTTCAAATTATTTTGAAGTGTGGAAAAAAAGATATGAGGATGTGAAGTGACGCCCATAGCTCTTTTTCTATTCTCAAAATTTCACCAACTGAAGTTGTACACTCGATCATTTCTTGATTGAATTGCACCAATGGATTCAACAAAAAAATCATCTTGGATCTCTTTGTTGTTAATAGATTGTTAGTGAGGTTCTCATTACAAATTTTCTACAAATGTAGTTGCAAAAGCCATGTGATGGCCTTATGGTCCTTTAGGAGGTAATTTACAATTTTGTACTATAGACTAGCGGTTGGCACTTGCTATGCTACGCATTCATCATTAGAATTTTATAAGAATTTTTATATGTTAGATAGAATGCAGAGCAAGAATTTCAATAAATCTTCAAATAAAAATTATAAAAAATTTCATATAATTTTTTTAATAAATAAGCATATACTAAAATAAACAATAGAAATTTAATGAATGATGAATGAAATACATGTAATGATGAATGAAATACATGTAATGATGAATGAAATACATGTAATGATGAATATGGTAAAAGATACAAATATATTAGAATGCATTAGAAATTTGACTCAATTGTTACAAACAATGACAATCCAAATAGAAGAATTTAAAAGAAAAACTTGTAAATCTCAAAAGCTTCGTGAACAATTTAATTGTTGTGAAATCCAAAATCAGTTCAATCTAATAAATTTCTCAAATCATTTGGTAGTAGCAATAAAAAATTGAAATCATGAAAGCTCAAAGCTCACAAAAGCACAAAATCATAGAAGTGCAAAGAAGTGTAAAGCCAAAAGAAGCAATGGAATTGCTACCTCTATAATATCATCCTATGGTTCCTCTTTAATATCACCTGAATTGCAACAACTATATTCTTTTTATAATATCACCCTTTGTAAAAAGTGATATTATAGAAGTAATTGTGAATTGCTACTCTATTTTTGTAATATCACATTGTGTGAAAATATGATTTCTATATATGCATGATTGAAAATATTTTTACAAATAATTAAAATAATTATTTTAAAGACTTATTAAAATCATTATCATGCATTCTATTCAAATATATCAAATTTTTACTAATATGTAATACAATGAATGCGTAGCATAGCAAGCATGAGCCTCTAGTATTAATGGTAGCATTTGTGATATTACAGAGAGACTTATGATTTTAGTAGTATGATTGTGAATTGTAACTATTTTATATTGAAGAGTTGAGATAAGAATTTAGGGAAAAATAAGAAGAAATAGTGTTTACTTTTTTAAAAACTATTAAATTGAAGTATGTACAAAATTGAAAAAAATACTAAATTATTGATAGCTATCATTACACTCTCACTACATTTGAGGTACCCACGTGTGGAGGAGTGATTTTTTGACCCCTTATTTACTTTTGAATAAACTATAATTTCATCCTAAAATTTTGAGCTTTGTTTAACAATGACTAAAGGTTTCTATTGACAAAAATTTCAATTCCAAATAACATAAGATATATTGTCTAGAAAGGGTTGAAAAATGAACTAAAATGGCATGTTCTCCAACTAAAATATTTATAGAGCTCACATGAAGATGACTATTGCATCAATATTCAATCAAAATAAACTTTCAATAGAAAGCTATTCTATAGAATTTCTTTTTCATTTTTCAATTTTTTTTTCTTATATAATATAGAGGTGTGAAAGTTATTTTCAACTTTATGGTGTATCTTTTTCTTAAAAAATTTATAACTAATTACTATTAGCATAAAAAAATACCAATAATTCAAAACATAAACTTTTAAAGTAGTAAACTCTATCCATAATTTTTTTTATTTAAAGTTTTAAGATGTATTACATGTATTACTTTTTCCGCCGCACGTGGGCTGCTAAAACGTGGAGAGTGTCCTCCCCGTGTTGATAGCTTTAAGATGAAATTAGAACACATTAATTCCAATAATGAGATTGATCTAGATAACAAATTTAACCATGTGCAACTATCTTTCTTGAAAAATTGTTGAAATTGAATTCATAAATGGGTCCAATATATTATTTTCTCAAGAATTTACTAAGATTGCTTGCAAAACATGAAGCTTTATAATTTTCACATTATTAATTTAAGTAGAATGAATAAAATCTTTTGACACTTACAAAAACATAATCCATAACAAACAATTCTTAAAAATATTATTTCAAGAATTTTATTTTTTTGTTGTTTTCCCTCACCTATTGAGGGTTTCTTGTGGCAAAACTTTTGATCTTGGACAATGATTGAAATTTCAAAAATTATTACCTAAATGCTAATGAATTTTACAATCATAGAGAATTTCTTTAAAATGGCATATTCCGTACACCATTTAGACCACACAGTCTAAACTGTAAAAGTGGAAAGTGTAAATTTCAAATTGTGCAGTCTAAATTTTAGAAGTGACATCTAAAACAAGTATACAGTTCAGACTACAAAGGTTGAATCTTAAAAGTGCTTAAGTTGTGGAATGGCACCATTTTAACAAAATATTCTTTAATCTTAAAATAAATTCAAAAAATTTTAATCATAAATCAAGATTACAGATATATCTATCCAAACCTTGAAGAATCCCTTGAGGGGACTTTGGGGACTAAACGTCCTTGAATTACACACATATCCATCTCAATATATATATATTGAGATGGAAAACAAGATGTAGTTAGGTTGATTCTTGTTATCATCTTTCAACTTCTACATGTTTTAATGTGTACATTCAATGTTTGATTTGATTGAAAATTTGGGTTTTATACTTGTGTAATTATTCTTAGAAGGTGTAGTTTATTACACTCAATTAATAAATACATTTATTTTCATGAGATGAAAGTAAGAAAATCACGGTGTCTACTTGGGGTGCGACATTACATTACACAAGGAGCCCATGTTAGATGCCATGTCAACATGTTTGAAAATAGTATTAGTTGCCATGATGCCATAACAATTTTTTATTCATTTCTATGATGTAGAGCTACCATAGTGTTATAATGCTCTTTTTTCTCGACCCTTGATTGGGCATGGTTAATCAACATTCAACCATCCAACCAATTGAAGTGAATATATCCATTGGTTTGAGAGTAGACCCATTGTATGAGAAATAACATCCCTTGCCACTTCTCTAGGTTGTAGTGAATTGATACCCTTGCTTCTCTCTAGTTTTATCCCTAGGAAAAACATAAGATCTATTTATTTGCCATGCAACATAGTTGCACTTTTGTCCTCCATGGAGAGATTCTTTATCATTCATTGGCCATAAAATGTCCTCTATGTCATTTATGGGTTAACCCCTAATGGTTTTTGACTATGTTTTCACCAAAAATGCTCTAAAACTACCATTTCTAGTACAAGTACCAATTTTTTTTTTAAATCATTTTTGGACACATGTAACCATAGGATCTTGTAGTACAATAGTTTGTGAAGAAGTGATAAGAATTTCAGAAATTTATGCCACGTAGATTGCAAAAGATTAGCGTTTGAAGTGACAAAAATCTTTCTTTTGTCCTTGCAAAAAATCAGGCAACTGCACTTTACAAGGTCACATTTTTATGAAAAAATGTCCAAAATGGTGATTGCTCTTTGGATTCATTCTTCAAGGCAAGTTGGGTACATGCTTGAAAAATTTCAGATTATTTGAAGTTGTACAAAATATAAGAAAAAAATAGTAAGTAGAAAGAAATAGAGAATGATTCAAAGAAATTCTTAAAAAAGTGATTTTTAAAGAAGTTTTTTTTTGCTGTCAGGGCTATCTACCGAACGCAGAAAATGACATATCATACAATAACTCTTAGACCATGTAGTCAAAAGTTATGAAAATTGTTGGGCCTTAAAGCTACTCCTCGGACACATATTGTGTGAAAATCTAAAATCTAAAAAAAACGAAAACTCCATTTGTAGTGAGCTACCCAAAATTGCCATGTTGCCAAAAAATGCCATTTGGTCCTTTAAGGGTTAAACATTCACCCAGGCTAGGAATACCCCTGGGGATCAAGGTTTTTTTTTTACCAATGTCCCCCTTGCTGGCCTCACTACAGAGGCCAGTTTTTGGAGGGACGAAGCTAGAGAGGCCAAATTTCTGACAGTCTGGCAAAATTTCACCCAAAAAAAGAGTCCTGCTGGGGACTTGGGGGGGACAAGCGAGAGGGTCAGTTCACTCATGGCTGGGCATGTTTGTTTGTTTGTTTTTCATTTTTTTTTCATTTTTTTTGTCTGCTGTTTTCTCATTCAGTTCTCTCACCACCACCACCACCACCCTGCAGTCCCTAATTTGTCTCCCTCCCTGCTCTTGGGAAACCGACATGTCGCTTAAAAAAAACCTTTCCCTGGTATGCAGAGCCCAGCCAGCGTCCCCGCCTGCCCGCCCCCTTCCACCAGGTCCCCTTTTCCAGGGTTGCTTTGGGGTGGACCTCCCTCCCTTCCCTCCTCTCCCTAGTTTTTTTCCAGTGAACCATGCTGAGCCTCAGACCTTTGCGTTGCTCATCAGTGAGGAGCGGATGCCATGGTATGGCATGGTGCTGCTGCTGTGCAGTGCTTTCCGAAAGCCAGCAGTGTGGAAGGCCTCTTCCCATTCCCCCACCTGCCCCCGCCCCCGGGGGGCCAGGGCGAGATGAGGCTAGCCAAGGGAGCCCGTCTCCCCAGGCCAGATGGATGGGCTGATTGCTTGCTCCTGCTCCTGTAAGGTAAGCTTCAGTTAGTCTCAGTGAAGGGATGGTCTGTGGCCAGCGGCAGGGCAGGCGCGTGCTCAGGGGGAGCTGAGGCGAGCAGCAGCCGGGTCCAAGCCTTTCCCAGCCTTCACAGGGACCACTCATGAGTTTCCTGCCCCAGCTGCAGAAAGTAACATGGCCTGCCTGCGACCGAGCTCCCCATGTGCTCCGCCCAAGCCGATCTGCTTCAGCTCGCCAAATCTGGTCTCCAGCTGATCAACCCTCGCACCAGCCCTTCCTCAAGCTTAGTTTATATTATCACCCCTGGACACGCTCGAGCTTTGAGCCCCACACCCCCACCACCACGCCCACCACACCCACCCATTTTAGGCACACTGAATAATAATGGGTTCACTGGGTTGGGACCCCTTAGAGGAGAAGGCTCACAAACTGCTAGGGCATTCAGAACTGGCCCTACATACAGGAGTGTTTAAAACAGTGCACATGGATGTAGAAATGGAAGTGACTCTATGTGATGAGAAACTGGCATTCCATGTGTGTGGTTTTAGGCTATTGAGTAGGTGATATGGGTCACTATCATGTGTGATTTTTGCTCACAATAAAGTCCTAAGTTTGGTGAGGTTTGCAAAATGGATTTGAAATGTCAAAAGAAGTTACCAAAAACATGTCCGAGACTAAACCTCCTTCTACTAAAACAATTGTCAATCACTCATAAATTCTTGGATTGATATGACATTTTAGCCACACAAACTAGATTTGTATGTATAGTTTTTTCAATAAAAATGATTGGAAACGGACACTATATGAAGAAGACATAAATTGCTGAAGTTCATTGTAATCCAAAAAAGGTTGGGATTTTGAACTTCGAATTGCTCCCAAGCATTCAAAGCAACTTGGATTGACATGGAAGTTATATCGCAATAACTAGAGTGCAAGGGCAAGATAACCCAACAAATTTTATTGAAAACAAACATTGGATGAAGGAGATACAAGCCCCTAAAACTACAGCCATCAAATGCAGTTTGGTGTACTCAATTGAACCTATGAACTTTGATTGGCTTCCAAAAAATAAGTACATATTGGATTGATATGAAAATTTCACTAAATAAACTAGAAGAAAGAGTGCAAATTTTTCAACAAGTTTGATTGAATTTGGACATTGGATGCAAAAGTTGGACTTGATTCAAACTATGTGAGGACATTGGGGCGTTTACGAATTGTAATAAATTTTTATTTATAATGGGGAGTGAATTGAATGGAAATGTAGTGTGGATCATTCTTAAACTCCCCGGCTCCATTCGAAGGCATGTTTTGATTCATTCCAGTTGTACCTATGAACATTACTAGGACCCTATGCACTTTTTGACTTTGGAAAATCATATCTTATTCATTCCAAGTCAGAAAATTAAAATTAAAATGTGCACTGTAAGTTGTAAGTATTCTCCTCATTTCTCTTTCCCCCAAATAAAGTCTTCAGTTTGGGTCTGCCCATTTTTGCCCAGGAGTTCCCTTCCCTCCCTCCCTCCCTTCCCTTGGATGCACGCTTTCTGCGCCTGTTCCCTTCCAACTCCCTTGAGCGTGCAGTGGAATAAAAAAGCAGTGCCCACTGCCCAGCTGGGTGCATGGTCCAGAGGACTTGGGACACCCTGCAGAGGACAGGGGGCTCTTTGGGGGGACTCTTTGGGGGGACCATGGGGGGGACCATGGAGGACGACGGAGGACCGTGGAGGACGAGGGGGGTGACCACGGAGGAGGAGACTTGGGGATTGGAACGGATTGGTTTTTCCCCGTGCTGCCAGGCTGCCAGAGCAACAGAATTTGTTGATTTGGGGGGATCTTTTCTTCCATGTCTCACCACCAAGCCAAGCAAGACACCAAAGGGTAAGCCAAGCATGCAACATGTTCTCGGCAAGCGGACGGACGGACTCCCTTCTGGACCAAGGGGGCAGGGACGACTGGGGACGGGGCGGGACGGGGCGGGCAGGCGGAAGGGGGGGCCTCACCGTCTCTCTCGTCTCGGCTCTCGTCTCGGGGGAAGGGGAGGGAGAGGGGGAGAAGACTTTTAATGGCTTCGGTCTTCGTGGGGCGCCCCAGACACTAGCTGGCGGAATAAGGACAAAAGAGGAGTCTTTCTTTTCATGCAGTCTCAGTTGGACTAAGCTCAGGAGTAGCGTGCCCTGTGCCGGTACCACAGCCAAAACAAAAAAGGAAAAGGAAAAAAAATGTTCTTAATTTCTTAATTCATAAAAAAAAATAGAGAGATTCATTAATTTCCACACAGTAGGTTCAAATGTCACAAAACAAAGCTCATGCACCCCCCACCAAAAAAAGTGCTTTTAGACAATACCAAGAATGCCACCAAGGGATGCCACATAATAATAAAATAAAAATAAATTTTTTTTAAACTTTTTAATTCACAAAAACTTCAAAAATCAACAACTTTCATCCCATTAGTCCAAACACCAAGAAACAAAGCATGTGCACCCCTCCTCCCAAAGAGCTTTCCAACAATACCAAGTATGCAATTGGTGGATACGTGGTCCAAGAGAACTCAATGCAACAATCAAAGCAAGCAAACAAACAAATAGTCTATCTTAGTGGATGGGTATATAAAAGTCCCCCAAGGTCATTTTTTGGGGGGTCATAAACAACTCAAAATTGCCAATTTTGTTGTTTTCATCCCAAAAAACAAAAAAATATTATTTTTTAGAATATAACCATAGGATATTGCACTTCACTTGTCTTAGACCATGTGGTAAAAATTCCATAAAGTTTGACCGTATAGATTGGAAGATATTAGCATTCAAAGTTAAAAAAAAAACATTTTTTTGAACATAGGCTTGCAATTTTAAATGACTTTGACTACCATACATTGCAAACTTTGAATTATCTGAGGTATCTCATCTAAGTTTGTACCCACTTCCTTGCATGCAACTTTTATCAATGCAAAGCCTCTTCCCTTTTGTTCAGAGTCAATGTATATCTTGCTTAAGTCTATCTAAGTTGCCTTGGGCATATTATAGTATACAATCATTACAAGAAATCAATGAAAATACAACAAAACTTATGGATTTTTGGAAGTGATTATGATACAATAGGAATCCATTTTAGTATATTAAAGAATAATTTAGACAAAGATTTTTTCCTCAACCTTGCTTAACCATACATCCTAAAGAGGCATGTAACCTTGCCATTGGCCCCCTTAGTAAAAAAAAAATTGATTTGTTTACTTCTAAAACCAAAACCAAAAAAAATAATATGGATACTACATATGGTATATATATAATTACGTAGTATGGAATATTAGCATGGTACAATGTATGGGTACATGTATTGATATGGGATATAAAAGACAATGTTATATTGATGATACGTGGATCTAGATAAATGTACTATATCAAATCCCATATTGATTGTAGTTAAACAATATAAATATGCAGGATAATCAATATTTTAATATTGCATCTAAATTTTGAGTGGATTTAAAACCGTGTTGAACATTGTGAATGTGGTGTAGATAGGATTTAGAAACTTGAATTCAAAATCCACAACCAATGCAAGGGTTAATGCCATAGTATTTGTTTCAAAAACAGAGACAATAAAAAATACTCTTGTCACTATACTTAATTTTGAACCATTACAAACCACATTGTTTCTTAGTATCTACATTTTTAACTACAATCTTTACATTAATTTTGAGTATTCAATTAAAAAAATTTAAATGAAAGTTTTAATAATAGATATGCCTAAATCAGATCATTGTGATTAGTATGAACCATGCTTCTTTTTCTTTCTTTTTTTAATATAAAACACCAATTTTGAGCAAATGTTAAATTTTTATAGCTCCCTTTAAGGTATCTGCACCTAAAAAATTCTTCTTTTCAAACCAACAATTCTAAATATAAATTGGGAAAATATCGTATCATGACATTAGCAAAAGAAAACAAAAGTGATTGTATTTTGTTTGAGAATTTTTAGAGTTTGTACTAGCGGTTGGCGCTTGCTATCATGCTACGCATTCACCATTAGAATTTCATTAGAATTTGTATGTATTAAATAGAATGTAGAGCAAGAATTTCAATAAATTTTCAGATAAAAAGTACTAAAATCTTCATATAATTTTTTTTAATAAATAAGCATATATTGATATAAACAATAGAAAATTTAATGAATGATGAGTGATATACATGCAATGATGAATACGGTAAAAGATACACATACAATAGAATGCATTAGAAATTTGACTCAATTGTTACAAACAATGGCAACCCAAATAGAAGAATTTAAAAAAAAAACTTGTAAATCTCAAAAGCTTTGTGAGCAATTTAATTGTTGTGAAATCCAAAATTGGTTCAATCTAATAAATTACTCAAATCATTTGGTAGTAACAATAGAAAATTGAAATCAAAAGCTCAAAGCTCACAAAAGGACAAAATCATAGAAATGCAAAAGAAGTATAAAGCCAAAAAATGCAATAGAATTGCTACCTTTATAATATCACCATGTTGATCCTCTTTAATATCACCTCAATTGCAACGACTATATTATTTCTATAATATCACCCTTTGTAAAAAGTGATATTATAGAGGTGATTGTGAACTGCTACTCTATTTCAGTAATATCACATTGTTGTGAAACATGATTTCTATGTATGCGTGATTGGAAATATTTTATAAAATATTTAAAATAATTATTTTTAAAGACTTATTGAAATCATTATCATGCATTCTATTCAAATATATCAAAATTTTACTAATATGTGATACAATGAATGCGTAGTATAGCAAGCACGAGCCCTTAGTATTAATGGTAGCATTTGTGATATTACAGAGGGAGTTATGATTTTAGTAGTATGATGAATATACTAAGAATTTTTGAATTTGAGGTCATAGAAATATCCATTAAACTACTCTTTACCAGACATTCTTGAAGTGCAAAATGCTTCAATTTCCATTGATTGCTTCAAATAACTCTCAACTTTCAATCTCCCATTGGTTCCTTTTGAAAACTAGTATTGAGTTTGAGCGAACACTTGGTCATATTAAAGTCAATGAGCAATAGTGAAGAACTTTATTCTAGATAGTGGCAAACGTATGGTATTGTAAAAGGATTGGGATACCTTACTTATTATTGTTGCTATTCAAAATTTTACTCTATTTGAAGTAGATAATATAGTTCAGATGGACCTTGTGAGTGTGAATTTTCTAATTCAATGTACATTTACTAGTGCACTACTATGGTAATCAAAATTAGTACACTAGAGTTTCCAAACTCCCATATATGATTTCTTATTTGATTTATAGAATACAAATTGTTTGCTAAAATATGGCAAGACATTCAATCATACACCATTAGATTGGTAATTCAACGATTATCACCTTTCATTTAGATGTCATTTTAACATCTAAAACTTGTCTTGCTCAAATACAATACCAAAAATGTAGAGCATGTGATCATTATGTAGCTTCTCACACATATTAGAAGTGCAATAGTGATCTAAATACAATAAATAGAGAGTGTTATGTCATTGAATCCAATTAAGTATGAGGACAAAATTTTGCCACTACTTTAAATTGAGAATCTTTAGTGGTTTATTACAAAAATCCATTAGTCTCCAATACACCATTTTGCGACAACAAATGGATTTTTTTGAACCTTTAGTGGTTTACGACAAAAATCCTATAGTCCCTTTAGGAGACAAATTAAAGTTCAAAACTTTAGATAGCCATTTCTATGATCTCAATTTTCAAAAAGGATTAAAAAATTTGTTAATAAGGAAAAATATATTAGCTTTCTTTAAATATCATTTTTACTTCAATTGGTGCATAGGAGAAAAAATTATGCCTTCCTAAGTGTAAATTTTTAAGCTCAAGTAAGAAAATAAACAAAAATTTGAAATTTGTTTTCTCATAGATTAAATTTTGTCTACATTCATAGTTTCAATTCATTCTATTTGGATTAGCAATGTGAAAGTTATAGAGTTTCTTGTTTTGTGAGCAATTGTAGCAAGTTCTTGAGAAAATACAAATTGAATTCATTTTTTACCTCGATATTTTTAATTTTCCAAAAAAATGATCCACAAGGTTTAGTTTGCTTTCAATAACAATCTCAACATTGGAATTAGTGTGTTTCAATTCCAACTTAGAGCTATAAATGATTTAGTTCTTTCTTCTACCTTCTACTTTCTTTTGGTAAACAATTTTTTGAAGAATGAAAATCAAGTTTTTTTTAGGAAATTCTTTTTCCTAGACTTTCAATTCAATATAAAATATATGAAATCCAAAAAGATTTGTGTAAAAATTTTAAGTTTAGAAGATTTAGAGTATTCTAATCTAGTCATGCAAGGTGTAAGAAAATCCATATGCTTCACTTTAAATGCAAATATCTTGCAATTTGCAAGGTTAAAGTTTTTGGAATTTCTTTTACACATTCTTGTACTAGTATACAACAAGATCCTATGGTTAAGTATACACAAAAATCAATTTCTAAATTGTTTTTGTTCTTTGCAATAGAAGCAACAATTTTTAGTGGTTTTTGATGAAAAAAAACCATGAGACTATAGGGGTTAAAAGATTATTGTTTATAATTATATAAAAGACCAATAATCTTGCAATGTACATAAATGACCTTATATGCTTACATTGATAAGTATTCTTACTAAATAAGTGCATTTGTCATGGCACAATGTGCAACTAAATTTACAAATCTCATTGATATGAATTGAATTTGAAGTTTTTTTAATAAAGATGTTTTGCATTATAAGGATTCTATTTTTTATACTCATACTATTTTGAGACTTTTTGTATTTTATAATAGATTCTAATTCTTAGAATCTTAAATTAATTTTAAAGATTAAAAAATATTTTTTTATAATTTTATTTTTCTTGAATGTGCAATTCATAAAAATTATGAAGTGAAAATTCTACTGAAAGTTTTGGTGAAGGTCATGAATTAGCTTTGGCAAAATGGAAATTTGGGTACAAAGAATGTGTCTCTTAAGAGTTGGAAGAAATTCTAGTGCAAATTGATCATTACAAACAAATAATGGTGCATGACAAAAATTTGTGTACTATAGTCTGCAATTTTCCAAATAGCTTTTGGGTAGAAGAAAAGTGTGAATTAATTCACAAATTATCATAAAAATAGATTCATGATGAGTTTTCTTTCATTTGGACCATACAATACCAAATTACTCTTACATCTAATCGTTTGAATATCTAAATACAGAATCAAAATAACAAATACATAGTTTAAAATTAATTTATATTTTAATTATATTAAAATATTATTTTAAAAAAATTGAGTCCAAAAAAAGGTTTTAACCCCTATAGGACTAGCCTTGAGTTTTGGACAACATAATTTTTTTGGACATGTACATGTGACTGGAGATTTTATTTTTTTCATTGAGATTTTCACACAACATGTAGACAAGAAATAGCTTTAAGGCCCAACAATTTTCATAACTTTTGACAACATGGTTAAAAAGTTATTGTATAATATGTAGTTTGTTTCTCAACTTGGGTAGCTCTAGCAGCTTAGAAAAATAGAGATTTGAAATTGGATTTCTAAATTCACACACACACACACAGATATATATATATATATATATATATATATATATATATATATATATATATATATAAAGCTTTAAATCAATCCATGTGATTAATGAGATGAAAGTTATGAAGAGTTCTAGTTTGCAGGTAGTTATGGATTTTCTACTCTAAAATAAACTTTGAAATCCTTCATGTAACCCAATTTTCATTATTTTTGGGAAAAAAAAATCAAAATCATAGGATGTAGATTAATTGTTTATTACAACATTTCAATCGTTGGGATTGTCATTTTTCAATTCTATGAATAAATTCTTATGAATTAAGTATTTTAAATAATTTTCTACTTCTTTCTACTTATTGTTTTTTGCCATATATTGTACAATTCCAAATGATCTAAATATTTTCAAGCATGTAGCCAACTTGACTTGAAGAAAGAATCCAAAGAAGCACAACCATTTTGGACATTTTTCATAATGATCTGACCTTGTGAAGTGATGCTGTCTAATTTTTTAGAGAGCCAAGAAAAGGATTTTTGTCACTTCAAATGCTAATATCTTGCAATCTATATAGTGAAAATTTCTGAAATTTTTACCACATATTCTCAAACCAAAGTACTACAAGATCCTACGGTTATATGTATCCAAAAATAATATTTTTCAAAAATTTGGTACTTTTACTAGAAGTGATAGTTTTAGAGCATTTTTAGTGAGAACATAGTCAAGGAACTTTATAGGTTAATTTCCTATGATAGATGATTGAGTTTTTAGAATGTCAAAGCATTCACAATTTCTTATTGTACATTTAAACTTTTCAGTGCAGTTTGGTATGATATAAAAAGTCATAGTTTGATAGGTTACCTAAATAAAAAAATTACCATATTTTGATTACAAATAGAAACTAATACCTAAATATTTATTTTGGAAGGAATAAATACTTCAAAAAGTTCAGAATTTACAAAAAGAAATTCAGAGCTTTGAAACACCTTGAAGTGAAATCTGCATTAGTTCCTACGAGACCATTTTTTGGTTGTCTAATGTCTTGTTGCTCTTGTTTTATATTTGGAGTATAATCAAATTAAATTGAATATAAGAATGTAAAATTGTCATTTTTACTAGTTGGAGATTCAATTATCATTTGGATGATTAGAATGCTTTTAAAGGGGCAATACAAATAAGGAAATTATTGTGTGCTGAGAATAATTTTCATTTATGCTAGTTTTTTTTTTTATAGAATTGGACTAAATGATGTTTGGCCTTACACCATAAAATATAAATGAAAATATACAATGGGTATAAAAACATTGTGTACCGTACATTGAGCTATGGCAAAGAAAACTTGGGGTTAATAAAGAAATTATAGATGCATAAGCAAAAATCTTGAAATGCCACATAGTAGAAATTTGAGTGTTAATGAACAAACACGTCAAAATTGAATGTCCTCTAAACTAAAAGGTATTGCATTTATAAATAACGGATGAAGATATTGATTTCTAAGAATTTTCTATTTAGATGGTTTTAAACCAACAGTAAATAAATCAATCTTTGGTGGTTTTTAGATTGGAATAGCAACCTCCAAAGAATCCTAGAAATATTTTCACCATCTCAATAGTGTAAGGACAAAAATTTACGATGAAAAGTAATGGAAAACCAAATGGATGGTAGGCTTTGTCATTACAAGATTAATGTTTCAAAAAAATGAATGGAGGCAAAATGTTTGATAAGTTAAATTGTGGAAATAATTAATAAGTTTAAATGAACCTTATTTTAAATCGATCCACAAAGGGCACATATACTTGCAACTCAAAACTTGGAGCATCTCACAAGTTTTCCATTCCTAAAGTATAACTAATAAAAGCATTGGGAACTAATAGTATTGTCTTTAATTTGTATTGATTCTAATTATAGATGCAAATATACAATTATGCTACTTGATTTCTTCTAGACCTCAACTTTCTTGTTAAACAGCAACAAAGTATTGGTCAAAGGGGGGCATTGATAAAAAATAGAAATCACATAAGTCCAACCTACATGATACATTTTAATCCTTGGGCTTAAAAATTATTATTTGGAAAAATACTATAGGGTCTATAAAATCATACAAGAGCATATAATTGAAATGTTTTTAAAATGTTCAAGAATAATTCTATTTTGAGGTTATTATTTATAGAATTTCATTAAATACCTCTTGAATGCATGTATATCAATATACAAGATTTACATACATATGCCCCCCCAAAGTATTGGTGTTGTAAGCTATTTATGTAAGCCTTTGCACAATTAAATAATTTGTTTGGAAAACATGCTTAACAAAGTACATTGCATTGCAAATTTGGTTGACAATTGATTCACTATCCAATGGTTGCCCACCTTGGTTTGTATTAGTTGCCCCCCCCCCCTCTCCCAAAAAATTTAAAGGCCGTTGATTTTTTTAAAAATGCTTCCCCCTCCAAAATGCCTCAAAATTTCTCAAGCCGTTGATCTTTAAGATTTAATCTAAATCATCCATCCAAATGTGAATATGAATACGGAATCAGAATATAGTTACAAATATGGTACAAAATATGGATACATATACTTGATATTGGAATATGGTATAATACAAATACGAATATGGATGCGGATATGGATATGATATATGAGATTTTCATTGTCCCATATTGTTTGTCATGTTAACCTCGTTCAAAAAATTACAAGTATTGGGAGGGGATGAAGAATTAAGAAATTAAGTTTAATTCATAAATTTTTTAAAAATTTGGGGTGGGGGGATCTGGGAGGAGTTAAATTTTTTTTAATTAATTAAAATTCTAAGTGCATTGCGATAGAAGTGTCACTATGCACTCAAAAGAGGTAGTAACTGCCTACCATTTATTTTCAATGAGATGGCAATAGGCTTGTTTGGAGATGATAATGCAATTTGTATATCAATGGTCTAAATTGAACATTGCATTTATTCAAAAAGTGCTTGAAGGTAAATGATTTTAAGATGTATTTTAGGTGATTCAAGGAATCCTATTGGTAGACCATAGGTCAAATAGTATAAAATCTTATGGATTTAGGATTTTTGTAGACCTTTCTCATTTGGAGGACATGACACTTTACAAAATTTATAGATGTAAAAATTAATATTAAAAATATAGGATTTCAATTAATTGGATTTATATTCATTAAGCTTTACCAATATACCAAAAAATGTTTGGTAGTAGAAATCTTCTCCTAAGTGTTTTGATGCTTAAATAGATAATTCCACCTTCCATGTATTTTTGAATTTAAGCCAAATCAACCTAAGTAGGAGTCAAAGGCTACCAAACCATGTACAAATTTCTAAGGCCTTTTGTAGAAAATTAATATTTTTGAAATAGTCATAATATGGTATGATGATAAGTTTGTTCCAATACATAATAACTTAAAGCATCTCCAATGTGTGCTTAGTACTTTGGAACATGCAAATGACAACAAGTGCTAGTCAAGTGACCTCAATGCAACCAGGGTTGCTAAAGTATGAGTAGGGAGCGACGAGCATTGAGCACTGAGCGATGAGTAATGAGCATTGAGCATTGAGCAATTTTAGAAGAACTTGTGAAAAAACTCTAATTGTAAATCATAAGATGTCTATGTCTGTGATTTAGGATAAAAAAATATGGCTATAAATGCACCCCGAAAGGATGAATGTAGATGAATGGAGTTGGATGAATTTTTGTAGTTGACTTTGTTGGATGAAATACATTTGTTCATAATATTGGATGAAAAGGGATTTGGATGATTGCTAGATGATCAGGACTATAAAATCAATTATTTAGGATAAGTGTCAATTGCATAGTACCTTAATTCAAGGCTTATGGTGAATTTAGTTTGGAAACTAAGGCCCTGTATTTAAATGGTGTTATGAAACCATTTTAGGGTGAAGATGGGTGCAAGCATGCTTGGGATACCCTATAAGGATTGTCACAATATATAATTGTCGAAATTCATCCTTTTAACTTAGGTTAGATTACAAATCTTATTGTAAAAGCATAATTTTAATATAACTTTACTTGCTTCAAGTAGAGTACAATATGAAATTACATTAAATAATTGATATTGATTGATTAAAGTTGTTAATATGATTCATATAGTACATATTTTGGACTATGGCGTAGTGTGAGTTTTTAGTTCAGGAATTAAATAAGAATATAAATATTTAATGAAAAGTGTTTGTTATTGACTATACTGATTTATGGTGTTTTAATAATCAATTGTAGTTTTTTACATGACATGTGGTATGTAACTATTTGTTATTATTTCTAGGATCCTCTCAAATATTATGATGAGGAGCTACATCCAAAAGGATTTCAAAATTGAAGATTTTTTTTGGATTTGAAATTTTGAAACATAAGAAGTAAATTGTAAGGTAGTGAACAAATAAAAAATTCATGATAAAACTCTTATATATACATGTTTGTTTTCTATTGATATGATAATAGGTGCTACATCCTAATAATATAAAAATTCATAATCAATAATTGCATATATTTTTCACGGAGGGTGCACTACAAAGGAAGTTCATGGGTGAGGAGTGACCAAACCCTAACTACCCACTTCTACTTTTCCTAATTACTTTCTAATAAACTATAATTTCAACCTAAAATTTTGAGCTCTATTTAACAATGTCTATAGGTTTCTATTGCCAAAAATTTCAATCCTAAATAACATGTGATGCATTATCTAGGAAAGATTGAAAAATAAACTAAAATGGCATGTTTTTCAACTAAAATATTTATAGAGATCACATGAAGATGACTATTGTATCAATATTTAGCCAAAATAAACTTTCAGTAGAAAGCTATTTTATAGAATTTTTTTTTTCATTTTTCAAATTTTTTTTCTTATATAATATAGGGGTGTAAAAGTTATTTTTAGCTTTACAGTGTATCTTTTTTCTTCTAAAATTTGTAACTAATTATTATTAACATGAAAATACCAATAATTCAAAGCATAAACTTTCAAAGTAGGAAAATCTATTTATATATATATTTTTTAAAATAAAATAAAATCTTAGGATATAATATAGGGGGTCCAAAATTTGGTCGCTCCTCACCCATGAACTTCCTTTGTAGTGCACCCCCCGGGATATTTTTAATTTTAAAAATGATATGATTACATGTTCTCTAATAATAAATAATATTTTTTAAAATTAATTTTTTTATTTGTAAAATATGGAATTTAAAAATTCTTTAATTCTTGATTTTTGGTTCTTAACTAGGGTGTCCCAACTTTCAATGCATGCTTGTATCCATATTATTAAATTTACCAAATTTATTTCTATGCTAACACCAACATTTACAAGTTCTAATTACATGTTTCCATCTAAAAAAAAATGGCATATTGCTAATAGAAATAAACAAATTCAATCCACACAAATTCTTAATAATTAACCTCTAGAATGAAGATGTCTTCTAGAATGGATGTCCTTTAGAATGAAGACCACTTTAAGGATCACAAAAATTCAAAATAACTTAAGAATATAATAAGGTGCAAGAATGTAGAGGTTCTTTTAGTCTCACTATATGACATTAGAGAATCAAGTAACAACAATAGTATTTAGAACAAGATCAATTTGATCCAATGGGAGAAGAATGATCACTGGTTTCACTACTATCATTGCATGTAAGCCCTAGTGTCTTGACATCATCTTCAAGGTCTAAAAACTTCTTGACAACAGCATTGTATAAATGACGTTTGGCAACATAAATGGGTGATGGAGCCTTTGCCATAGTTGTTGTTAGAGTCTCAATGTAATACAGTAAACTTTTGGAACTAGGAGAAGGTGAAAGCATAAGATGCTAGAGAGGATTGCCTCTACAAGATGCAATGAACAAACGATTAGAAATCTTGAATAAATTTTGAGATATTGTATAAGACAAGAAAATAAAGACATGCCAAAGAGCAACAACTACTTTGCTTATAGCAACATTTCTTTTAGAGGTTTACAGAAGGCTTAACAATGTCCTTGTCATTGGAATCATCCAGCACTATAGGTAGTGAATGCTTGATTTATATGGTAGCAGTAGAAGTTCAAAGGTTGAAGGAGCCTTTTGAAAATCTCACTATTGTTCTCCAAGGCCACTAAATGACATTCAATGTTGCAGCATGTATGGATAGAGGCACCTATTTATTGAAAGCAATATCATTAGAGAGGATCTTTTCCATTGGTACTTTTCCACGGAATTATATTGTTCATAAATTGAGTTTGTAAAGAGGTGAAGTTGTGGAGTAGGTCAATTTCTTCAAGGTTTGTATCTGCATTGCTAAGCTATTGGTTCACATAAATAGAGAACGTGCAAAAAGGAGGATCCAAAAGTGTTGCAATTGCCATAAATAAACAAGTAAGACAATTAGTACTTGACAAATACAATGTTGTTAGGAGTAGGTTCAGAACATCAAAAACTATAAATGAGAAAAATTTCAATGAAACTTATCCAATGTTTGGATTTTTTGAAATTGAAATGCTTCAACTCATTTATGCCTATTCAAGAGTCAAGTAGACAAAAACCATATGTATCGGTATGCTCAAATGTAAATTCTTTTACCTTTTCATTCTCTAGGTGAAACAATAAAATTGTCCTATCATCATGTATATACTCCGAAACAAACTCAAAGATGGATTCAATAACCTTTTTTTGATTCAACATGTTCCAAGCAGGAATATTAGAAGGTGGATTCAAGACATTGGGGATTGGTAGTCCATCTAGAATATCAACAATAACCAAGTCAAAGCATGAACCAAGATTCACGTTGCCTCCAAGAGTTTGCACTCGCTCTCTTCCAACCTTGACATTAAAAAATACACACTGTTAGATGTATGAATGAATTGCAATGTCATACTTAGAACTTAATGTAAAGTGAAAGAAAAAAATTGTAATAGGGCTAAAGAACATAGATCTTATCTTTTTTGCAAAATCAAGCATTTGATCCCATGCTAATGCATTATCCTCTGTCTTCTCTTTGACGTTGAGCATTGCAGAAATCAATGATGGTAGAATTAAACTTTGAAGCTCAATACCATGTCTATCAGGTTGAATTGCGGACCTAGCTACATACTCTAATGAAACAAAGACATCTATAATAGTAAACATAAGAGTTGGAGGGCTATGAGAATGGTCCATATCAATGATTTTAAAAGTAGTGGGAGGCACAAGAAAAGGTGCAAGGATAGATGCTAGCATAGATGTGTTGTCCTTCATAGCCGTTTTTTTCACTATATTTTTTGAAGCCTTCTTCTCCCTTGGTTTGTGCCCCTTTTTCACTAGTACAACCTTTCAATTTCTTTTTCATTTAAAGATTCCTCTTATGCGACTGTTTTAGAATGGTTTTTAGCATCCTCTTTTTTAGGTACCAGAAGTGTTGGAGCAAAATTCCTTAGACATTATAGGTATCAAGGACACACTTGAAGTTCTTGAACAAAAAATCCCCATTATTGAGTCAAGGTGAACTTACATTCCTTCAAAAAGGTATCAAGCCATCCCCTAAAAAGCTTGGGCATGAATTTCTTCTCAATCCCATTCTTTTGAATCAACTCTCACTTGAAATATCTGCAATCATAGAATAGGTGTGATTATTACAATGATGAAGATGCAAACTCAATTATTCTATGAATTTATAAAGTAACTCAAATTTATAAAAATAAATACAATTGAAGTGAAGGATATAGTTACCTGTATATCTAACCAAGCTAATCTGAAATTTACAAAGACATAATCATAGTCAAAACCAACATCCCAAAAAAATCATGCAAGTCCAAAAACCAAGCAAGTAAAATTGCATACCTCTTTCAGAAGGCAAATTGCTTGTCAAACTCAAGTTGAAATCCTTTGAGAGCTGCAGTGTTGACATGGATCATGGCATTATGAATTCCCTTTGGAGTTTGATCTTGAAGTTGTACTTTCTTATAGTATGTTCATATTGCTACAACTAAAACAATAGCAATCTTTTATTGCACATGAAAAATAGGAATGTTAAATCAATATAAAATAAATTCTACAAATCACCACAAATGAATAACAAAGTTTTATAAACATAAGACACTTACCCAATGAAGGAATTGTATAAAAACGTTTGACATTAATGGATACCAAACACTTGGTAGTTTTTTGTTTTCTTATTTTTTGTAATCCTCATCGTTCAAAAGACCCTTAAACTCTTCCAATTTGAAGTTGTCATAGATACTCATTCTATGGAATTATTGTACCAAGTTGCTTTTGACATGGGAATGCTATGTAGACCTACAAATATCAATGGAAATAGAATGTAAGATGAATGAATTTGGAAGCATAGAATACTACAACACAATAAAAGAAATGGTGAAGTAGAAGAATTTTTTTAACAAAAATTAGAACTCACCAATTGATGTCGTTCGTAGCCTCCAATAAAATGCACATGAGGCCTTCTAATAAAAGAAGCATACAATCAATAGGCAAATGCCATTTACGATTATGACGACTCATCTTGTGGATGTAAATATACCAAGCTACCAATTTGTGATTTCCATCCCGCACAAAAAAATATGGTTCAACAAATAGGAGATGGATGGTTGGGAACTCAACCAACTTTCAAATTGGTCATTCTCTTGTATCCAATGTTCATCCCATGTCTTCACAATCTTCGGGGTCACTAACTTGGAAAGTCCCTTGTCATTCGTTGTCAATATATAAAGTACACAATTACCTTGTCAATATCCATAAATGAATTCAGCCTCCAATTGCTTCACTTGACTTTAAAGGAGAGGACGCACCAACAGAAACCCAATCATCTTGCACAAAGGAATATCAAATCAGGATCTTGGCCCACCACCATTGAATAGAATACTAATGATGATGACATTAGAATCAAGGTTTTGATCATTTTGCACTTCTTCCACCTCTTCTACTATTTGTCTTTCAAAAGCTAAATGAACACTTTGACTTTTGACGGTGTTGTCAACCTACAATGAATAGCAAATTGAAAATAAATTGTAGTTAACACAAAAAGTCATAGGAAATCAAAGCAATTTGAATCACAAGTATGAAATAAGAAAGGTCTTAGATTTTATGTATGCCAAAAAAAATAAAAATGCATCTAACCTAAACCCTTTGAAATTGAAAATTATCATTGATGATGAGCTCTAGTTGCTCTATCTATATAAGTCCTCCATCAATGTCCATGAAGCTCTATTAAGAGAAAATAGAAACATATTCTTATTAGATTTCTATTAGAAAAAATCAAGGGAGCCCCTAAATTTGACATCTTGTGAATGAGGCCATCTTCTACAATAAAAATGAGCAATTCAAAGAATTGAACAAGAAAGAATTGATGTTTTATAATTTGAAGGAGCCATTTAAAAAAATTGGAAACCAATAACAAAAGCTTGTACTATCTAAGTGATAGTGAAAACAATTTGAAATTGTGAATTTGTTAAGAAGGTCATGTTTCATAGTTCAAAACAATCATCTTAACAAAATTTTGGAAACCAATACCTGAAGCTTGTACATCCTAAGTGAGATTCAAAATAGCCTAAAATAGTAACCTCATTAATGAGGTCATGTTTTATAGTCTAAAGCAACCATTGCTAAAAAAATTTGAACCCGACATCTTAAGCTTGTACAATGAAAATGAGACTCAAAAGAACTTGAAAATGTGACCTTGTTAACAAGGTGAAGTTTTACAGCCCAAAGCAGCCATCCCAAAGAAAAAATGAACCCTATACTCTAAGCCTATACTATGAAAGTGAGTCTTCAAGCAAGTTGAAATTATGACCTCGTGAATGAGGTCATATTTTACAATCTAAAGTAGCCATCCCTAGAAAAACTTGGAAACCTACAGTCTAAGTTTGTAATGTCTTAATGAGCCCCAAAACAACCTAAAATTGTGACCTCATTAACGAGGTCATGTTTTACAACCTAAACTAGTAATCTAGAAGAAATTTAGAAACCTAAAACATAAGCCTGTACTGTCTAAGTGAGAGCCAAATGAACCCAAAATTATAACCTCGTTAACAAGATCATGTTTTATAGTTGAAATCAACAATCTAAAAAAATTAGGAAATTTAACCCCCAAGCATGTATTCTCTAAGTGAAAATTAAATTAGCCCAAAATTGTGCACTTGTTAATGAGCTCAAGTTTAACAACCCAAAACAACAATCTCAAAGAAATTTTGAATTCATGCACCGAAATGTGTCTTGTCTTATTGAGACCCTAAAGAACTTAAAATTGACACCTCGTTAACGAGGTCAATTTTTACAGCTCGCACTAGAAAATGCACCAAAACTTCTACAAAAATCCTAATCCAATCAAATGAAATACAAACTAGTCAAAGATTGATAGTTGTCAACAAGGCAATGTTTTACAACCCAAATAAGCAATGTAGAAGACTGAAAACAGTACCTCATGAAGAGTTTTGGTGGCTCGAATCTCTAAGGCATTGACGCTTTAGATGCAATTGGAGATACCCTCCCCACTGGTGCCACGCTCTTCTCCATCTTTTTACAACAAGGTGGTCCTTATATTCATAGTAAAAGCAACAACAATCAACCCTAACCCAAAACACAACAATGCAAAAGCAAACCCTAGCCTAGCCTGGTAAGTTGTTTCTTGGTCTCAAAAAAAAAAAAAGAGGAAAAAATTGGTAGATATAGGCAAAAGAATCTTTTTAATTGATTTTGATGTTGAGAAGATTTTAAGCCCCAAACTTTTTTACATGTGAAAATACACGGGCAAGATTTGGCCGAAAAATCTTCCAATTCTAAAGATTTTTAGAAGATTCCAAGATGTTGAATTTGTTTTTAGGCGTATAACTTTTAAAAACTCTCCGTTTCTTGTATGATATATATTGTTGGAATCATCTTCTTAAAATACATGATATGACGTCTAGTGTCAAATGTACCTCTAAGGAAAAAAAAGAACATGTAAATTCAACTTCTCACAATCTAATGACTCTAGTTCTAGCAATAAATACATGAACTTACCAACTCTTAGCTTCTTACTAGCGACATGTTATTCTCTAGTACACCTGATTTGTATACATCCTCTTCAATTTCATCCATACTATCAAGCTTACCAATATCCATTAATTCTATTTGGGGTTGATCTATGCCCATTTTGAAAATACTGAACCTCAATTCCATTGTCCTCATAAAATAAGGTCCAAACAGTGTTACTAATATCAACGTCATTGGCTTTCTGCAAGCATCTAACCATCTTCAATTTCTCTAACTGCTTCTTACTAGAAAAGCACAAACATGCCTTACTTCTCTTCCTACGAGAACCCTTTAGCATCCCTCCAACCAAAAACACTCCAACAAAATGAATTCTACTTTGTCATTGGCAAATTTACAATCTTTCCAATATATAGCATTTTGGGTGTCTAATGAACATATTTCCAACCAATTCATTATAGCTTCTTTAAGCAAAAGAACAACTAATTATCTTCATATAAACATTATCTCTTCTTTGCTCAACTACTTCATAATCACTCTTATATTTGAAGAAAGAACCCCTCCATTTGGTAGTCTTTGATCAAGCTTCATCTTTGAATGCAACATTATCTACGATTAATAATTTTGAAGATTGTGTATTGTAATAGTAACTTCCATAAAACAACTCAATTGTTGGTTGTATATAAAATCTTTAAATACAAGCCTTTCAATTTGAATTTCAAATAATTAAAATCCAATATGAAACAACTACATCCATATTCTAAACCTCATAGTCGTTTATCTACTCATCACAAAGTTTAGACCCTATGGTTTGCCAACAATTATCATGTGGTTATCGTTGTTTCATAAGTTCATACATTAATTACAATTTATCACATCATTATGATGCATTACTTTGCATTGTTACGATGCAATTACAAATAATGTATTGTAACGTGCAAACCCATGAAACAATGATAACCACATGATAATTGTTGACAAACCATAGGGTCTAAACTTTGTAATGTTAATCCACTATCATATGAAAGCTTTCTGATTCTCCCATACAAGCAATTACATTGAGTGAGACTTTCTACATTGTATACACATGTAAATATGGACATGGCACTTATTTGTGGTAATAGATTTCATTTCCTTACAACAATGATGGTGTCACATGGATATCTGCATTGATTCTTAGGGTAAAGTTCAATTTAGAGTTGTCGTCTTTATGGATGGAAGAAGAGCTATTCAATTCTCATGGAGTTAAAGTCATATCTACAGTCATGCTATCAAAGACCAAGAATGACTTAAGAGATGTTTGGAGGTTTTCCCTTGGCAAGTACCATACTTTTGATACTTCAAAGTTCACTAGGTTGATATCTATAGAAATTCTTACACGTGGGTCTACAACTTCTACTATTCAAATGTTTAAGGGAACTCATGTGAAGGAAGAGTCTTCTAGTCATAGTTATATTGATCTTACAAAGTCTTCTGATGATGATGTTGTTGTTTTTATTGATACAAATCATAAGCTATCTACCATACTTGAGAAGTGTAAAGACACTTTGCACTTCTTCAACTATGGATGACCTTCAACATGATAGCATGTTGAATCCTTTAATTCATGGAAGAGCATCTAAATTTGTCAACATTTTGGAGTGCCTTAGGATATGCAAAATCATCCACATGCACAAAATGAATTGAAGTTTCTAAACCTTGATACACTTTGTTGTGAATCTATTCAACATCTTCTTCAATCATTTAATGGAGATGTACTTTTCAAATTACTTCCTTTTCTTTCTTGAGCATAAGTTTGATGATTGGTCATAATTGGACATGCATACACACCACTAACATTGCAAATGGATTTGGTCTAAAGTTCCGCTAGTCATTGTGTATAAACCATTTAGTTTATGAGAAAAAAGTCTGTCCAAAACTGCAGCAAAGCAGCAACAAAAACAAGATATAATCGGAGGGATCATCACTTAGCATCTTCCTTGTAAGAGAGTAGTCTCCATTGATGTCTATTCTTGTATATCAGATTTGTAAAGAAGTTCCTTCTTGCAAAGCTCCAAGCCTTTATCGCATATATAGGATCTTGAACTTTATAGGTCTTCCGAGAGCTTATATCCATATTGTTGTTTATAATCTTCCGGTGGGTAAAGGCATCTATCCTAATTTTGTTGATTAAACAACATCTTTGATTATTCAAGAGGTATCAAAAATACCAACCACAATAAATTTAGTCATTTGACTTACTATCAGTAAAGAATTTCTTGTATCTTAATTATTTAAAAAGGAAGGACTAAAAAGTAACTAGAGGTCCCTTTGCAGAGAGGCCCAAGAGGCTATCATGGACAAATTTAGTTTACCAAGTATTTAAAATACCATTTTTAGTTTCCGCCATAGTACAAGCAAGGGACCCATTGACAACATTATCTCATTGAAATGCGATGGCCAATTGGCATGTTATTTGTGTGGTGTATGGAAGTGGCAATACGGAAGAACCAATGCAAGATCAAGAGTGCTCTTGTCTACTTCATTAGACAACTTCACTAAACAAACATACAAAAAAACTCATTTAATTGAAATTCTAAAAAACTCATAAGAAGCTTTGCAAACAATACAAGGATGTAAGGTTCATGACAAAAGAAAAAAGAAAAATTTTGGAATCAAAAGTTGGTGGCTTTCTTCAAGGACTGTATCAAAAGATTTTTTCTGAGAATTGGATTTTTGGCACTTCCGATATCAACAATGGGGTGAATTTTTAGAATTGGTAAGGCACATTGTTGAGGTGAGAGGGGTTTGTTTTGAGAATACACGAGGGATTTAGCTACAACTGAAAGTGACTTGGGGTTGAAAGATGCAAAAATGGGGTAAGCTCTTCTAAGACCAATCCTATGTTCAAAAACATGAATTGTCTTTAACTATCAACCCTATTTGCACCTAAGACTCGAGGCATCTAGTAGTATCCAACATTGATTAGACTTATAAAACTCATTCATATCTAACGCTAGCCAAAGCCTCAAATGTAAATACCTTTAAGTAATTTTGATGACTACTTGTGTACCTACAATTATCTTTAGAATAAAGGCAATTTGCACCTGCAACTACATCACCACCAAATCTTATGATCTACTGGTCATTACTCTAGTTTCATTTCAAGGAAAAACTAGCACCGCTCACTTGGTGCACACTCAATGCTCTTGTCGACCATTAATTTGAACTCACCACCACAATACAGTTAGGAATTGAAAGCGCTTAACTATGAACACAAAATGGAATAAAATTTGCCACGGAAAAAGATACCAAAATAGAAACTAAAAAATTCACACTAGATCTTTTTCTACAAACAACACTTAAATAAAAATTAGAAAGGAAATAAGACATACCAAATGCATCCATTTGCAAACCTTAACGAAACTCTCCAAATAAAACGCAACAGACCTTCTTTCACTCCACTAGCTATAACTTCTACCATCTTTTTTCAAATTGAGTGAATAAAGGCTTTATGGAAAGCTAAAAAAATACTACATTTCTTTAAAATCTCATTTTATATAATTTACAAATGTGGCTGCGAAAGTTGTAAAATTACATTACCTAATTAGCAAGGGCACTTAAATTCTTATAACTTTTACTAAAATGCTTCAAATGTTTCAAAAATTGAGCCTTTGAAAGCTATAAAAGACTACTCTAAAACTTCTAAATTTTAAAAAAAGAGGTAAACTTTACAAGTCATAGAGGTCATTCGAATCTCTGTTCTTCTTCATTTGGATGGCAGAAGACCATCCTCTACTCATATGCTTATAAATTTTCACTTACAACTTCAAATCAAACAAAAATGATTTTTTTGGAAGCATAAAAACTTCAAAAATAAACCCTCCAAATTTCATTGCAAAATACAACATACGTAAAAAGATATGACTCCTCAAAGTCACATCTTTCTTTGATCTAACTCTCCACATACAAACTCCAAGAAGTCTTTATTCTCCCACCAAACCTGACTTACAAAAAGAAAAAATAATACCTACCTACCAATTAGCCCCTTGAGTATGTGGGCATCCCATGTACAATCCACATGGGCCTTTAAACCCTTATTAGTCATGAAAAATTCTCACTAGATAAGTTTCTATTCACATCCACAAATACCACCAAGGTCAAAATTTAATAGATAAATCTTTTTTACACCTCTATCTTTCTATTCTAAACATATAAATGAATTACAAAAATACGAAATGGCCAAAATATTAGAATAAAAGTCAAATAGAGGTAAAAATTGAAGTCAAAGAAGACTACTACTCCATTTGCAAGAACTTCAGAATGTGCCAGATGGTAGTAGTCACATAATTTACACGTTGGGCCTTTGTCAAAGGATTCATTGTCCCCTTCAATCAACATTGGTGTCCAAGACTTCTTCTAATTGGCCTGACTATACAATAATATTATTCTTCATTCACACCTTCAAAATTGGTTTTAAAAGTTACATTTTGAGTGTCTAGTTCAACATAACCAATCTAAAGCAAAATCACCAAGGCATGGAAATATTTTTGGAGATTGCCATACCAACACCGTTCTACACAAGGTTGTTTTAGTGACCAACAAGGCCTACCTTCCTCTCGTGGATGGACTTGTGGTGGTATTGTTAATATCGGTTGGATTAACTGATCCAGTAGTTGTGACAAGAAAAGCTCCACATTGGCTTCTGATTGAGATTCAAGATCTTGTGACTCCATAAAGACTCTTCAATTTAACACTCAATAGTCAAACTTCACAGTGAAACACAAATTCTATAAAATCAAGAAGACTATTTCAAATTGATGAAGCTTATCTAAGATTGAGTTTTTTATATCATCTTCGTTAGTTATAAGCGTCAACTTAAAGCCACTAGAAGCATTGCCAATAAGTTTCTTCTTCTTGAATCATAGAATCTTATCATAATAGTAAATTCGTACAAATTTACAATACGACAACATGTCTTCTTGAATTTCAATTTTGCTTCTTGATTGTTCAACTTTTGTTCATAAAATTGAAAAATGTTTTAGTGTCCTAAATGTTTGTGGTTTTCTATTTAATTTTTTCTTTCACATCTATAGAATTTGTACAAATTTGAGCTAAATATACACAATTACTAATATTGAAACATGATTCATAATAAAATCACTCAAAATTGGTAGTGGTGGTGGTGGTACAAAACCTTGCTTAGAGGAGCTAGCCAAAATGCCTTTATGCAACTTGACGGAGATAGTTCACAACAAGTGGTTGCAAATGTCTAGGAAAAGAGGAACATGCTTGTACATCGTCACTACAAATGACATAATGCGGTCTATTTAGCAATTGACTAATTACTACACTTACCTCCAAAGGTATGCATTTGGAACTAGTCTATAATTAGATGAACTTTGCCTTCGAGCAACAAGACAAGCTAGAAATCCAACAAAGTTTGTCGAGATTGTCACCAAACTACTAGATGCTCACCTATTCACCACACAAGTTCCCTACTTGGAAGGTGAAGAAGTATTTAGTTCCTCAAAGTGCAAATTGAATCTACTACCTAAGTCAAATGGTAAGTTTCACCGCCACGATGCAATGAACTTTTTTATACCTAGAATTTATACTCGGCTGATTAGAATACGTATAGAAGTAAATACATCAATGCCAGCGCTAACACCAATGTTGATAGAAGGACAACCAAGTACATTATATCCTCATACTACCAAGCTATTTGAAACAAATTGCAATCTTTCTCTTTGGCACATCACTAGGTATAAAAAAGGACTTATTACAGAGTTCAAGTAGGGATGAAGAAGAAATGTAGGGCAAAAATAAATAAGTTAAACAAGAGTAGAATGATAGTACCTACCTACAATAGTTGTATGAGAATATGGAACTAAGGCCATCATCAACTTTGATTTCTAGTTTTGTGCAAATGATCTTATACGTTGTGTAGAAAGCTCTAAGGTCAAATAGGTTTACGATTGGCCTCTTTTGCCAAATGTGTGATCTACTACATGTGGAACACATCTCACCAAATCAGAGATCTTTTCTTTAGAGGAAATAGATTTTCAATTGCAAACTAAAGACCTAAACGAACCAACACTCCACCTTTTTAATAAAGAGAATACATAGAGAAGAATGTCTTTCTTTCATTCAAAATAGCCATATAATAATTTACAACCATCTAATAGTGATATGCACCATACAAAGCAACTGGATAGGACTATACAAAATAATCCTAATGTTCCTACAGTTGACTACCACAACAAATAGAAGACAACATATAACTTGAAAGTTGTCATTGAATCTGTAGTTGTTATTTCATATCCTAACTATAGTAGAGTGTAACTCTAATGTCTGGTATTTTTTCCAACCAAAAAGTCTATTGAATCTCAATTTCAGACTTTCCTACTTATACCTGCGAAGACTTCATCACCATGAGTACAATTGCTCTTGGTAATAGGAAATCGTAGTGAACTACAAGCATTTGTATTATGTCTTTAGGTTTATTTGCAAGGCAAACTCTGAGGACGACAAATATATACATGCACCAAGTGTAAGCTTTGATAAAGTGAAGCTACTTTTGTAGATAGCAATCTATAAGATGTTGTATATCCATCTTATGGTAGATAGTGAAACCACTTTTGTTTAGAGGTGGTCAAGATACCAAATGGTTCATTGAAGTAGTTGTCACATATCACTATAAGAAAACTGCGTCTAAGTTGACGTGGTTTTTTTGGACACCCATGTCGCAACTGATGTTTTTATGTCAACAATGATGTTCACTGTAAAATCTTCATATTGTATTGGACATCATTGTTAACATAAAAACATCACTTGCAACATTGGGTGTCCAAAAAACCCACGTCAACTCAGACATTGGTTTCTAAGTTTCTTATAGTGTATCCTAAACAATAATTAGTTCATGGCACCCCAAGGACCACTAAAATCATTTGTAAAATCATAAACATTAAAAAGACATTAAAAAAACTAAATTTAGTCCAACAACAATGTCAGATGGAATGTTACAATTCTACAAATGAATCTTGAAAGTGCTCCTCGATTTCAAGAAGCACTTAAATACATCCAAACAACATTTGCATACTTCATTATTACATATCTCTAAATGATCCTTTAGGATGCTCCTTGATTCCAAGAAGCACTAAACCAACTTCAAAATAGTGAACAAAATTTTGAGGTCAACAATGCAAATTTTAATAATTTTTGCAAATTAGTTTTTAGAAGGGAAAAAAATCTTTTTTTAGGGCTTGTTTAGCGATGTGCAAAAAAATTGAATGAATGATGAATGGATGATATGGATGAAGTACATTTGTACATCAAATCTACAATTGTAGAATCATCTAGTTATGGAAAATGGTAGTCCTTCATTCATGCTCATTCATGCAACATTTGATTTTATTTTGAATAGAACTTCTATAATTTTATGTAACTTTTTTTTTTTTTTTTGATATTATTATATTTAGATCTAACAATCTATTTATTACTCTGACATGTCTATTTTTAGTTTAAATCCTCATAGTGAACACTCATATCTAATCACTCATTGCTCAACACTCATCACTCCCTACTTATACTCTAACATCGTTGCAATGCAACCATGGTTTATGACTCATCACTTGGAATTTTGTAGGGTATTGTTCATTAAAAAAAATTTGAGTTGGACATGGTGATGGAACATTGATGTTAGGAACTTGAGGCAAGCTTGAGGCAAAGGTTAGACAAATTTGGTGATGAAGACTTTGAGATGAATAAATCTTTGTGGGATTGTTGATGACCAAGTCCAATGGAGAGGATTTAATCCCTTAAAGGCAAGCAATTGGAGGTAATTACTTAGGCCACAAGTTTCTGTACAAAAACAAGAAAACTAGATACACAAACTTTTTTGATTACAAATTCTCAAACACCCTTACTTTGATCATGTGAAATTCAAATGTTTAAATGAGAAAAGAGTATTTTCTATACATTGTTGAATTTGTGTCTCAATTTCACTTATAGCTTCTTCAAAATTGAGTTGCATGAGGGAGACTAGGCTTATCTACACTTCTAAAGTGCACCACTACTATGTGTATGCTAGTATATGGAGTATTGGCGGATGCCATTGATGAATATCTTAGGATAGGTGAGAGTTTGGCATAAAAATTTATAAAGCTCTTGTAAATGCTATTAGGCTTGCTTTGAATCCACATTTCTCTGCCAACCCATGAGAAAAGACATTGAGAGGCAAATTGAGATTAATACAACTATAGGGATAATAGGCATATTTGGTAGTTTAAGTTATTTTGTCTAGACTATCTATGAAGCACAAGGGGAGAATAAACAATATTAGTTGAGATACAAGAAGCAGCTCAAAAAGATATGAAGTATACAATTGATATTGTAAAAGCACTTTGAGAGATACTTAGTGAAAAATCCCTATCAATAGTAGAACCAAGACACCAATACACCATTAGTGATATCATAATTGTTTGTATTATCATGCATTCATGTACAATGTAATAGTATATGATGAGTGGAATCTCAATCTAAAACCATTATTTGACTTAAACATCCTTGGAGGACAAATATATAGGGACAAGGAAAATTGAAAATTTACATAGTAATTTTTCTTTGAGGTATAATATCATCAAATACCTATGGCATTTGAAAAGAAACAATTGTGTAGGAAAATGTAAAAATTTCATTGAGAATAAAAAGTTGAATTTAACCTCAACATGGCATTGGAGTCATTCCTATACACATTTATGAACATTGGCTGAGCACTATTTCTATAGAATCTGTCACCTAATTGGACTTTACGTTGAAATTGCATTAAAAGTATGGACTTTGATCCATTATTTTGTGCAATATCTAAATAGAAATTGTGAACAAATTCACTACTATTAAAAATATGATGGTCTTTTATACAATTCTCATTGAGGGCTTTGGGATGTGAATTGGGAAGGAAAGATGTAGTTTGTATGCCACAATAAAGATGATGATCTACCAACAAGAAGTGAAATCATCCCATGATTGATGGCTTGAAATGGGTGTACTTTAGAATTCATTGTACATGAGTGTTTAAGGCTTAGTGCTTGTAACCATTGCCATGAACGACATCTTTTGAGCCATTTTTTGCATTCAAATGCCAACTACAAATGTTGACATCACCAAATGAAAAACTAAAATTTGAGAAAGCCCTCCTTTCTACAAGCACATTGAAATTTGAAAAAGAATTTGGGATACAATCAATTCCACTATTGAGGAACTCAATTTATCTTTGAATTTTTGCATGCAAATTGTTGAGCGAATTAAACTACTAATTCTATGTCTCCAAATTTGATGAGTGCAATAGGGTTGGAGAATCCTATTAAAAAGAGGAATTTCAACATATGAATGTTATTGCTACATAGATGGTGAAGTAATGGGGAATCCTTGAGGAGAACTTATAGAAATCCAATCAAGAATCAAAGAAGGTGTAGTGAAGAGGTTAGCTAGTTGGATAGCCCTCAAAGGTGTTTGGCATCAAGTACGTGTAACCTATATTGTTTCTTTTAGCTGCTTTTGCAGCCTCTTATATTTACTCCCTTTCATGTTAAAATATAAACTTCTTTATCTTCATCATCTCTTCTTCCATGTGCATTTCGATGTATTAACAAAGATGTTCTTTTTCTTTAGAAAGTGCAAAGAGGGACAATATCTACTTGGTTTTCAAGCACCTTAGCCATATACAAATTGGTTCGCACTATATTTTGGATAGCTTGAATTTAGAAGCAAGTAGTGAAGTCCTTTTGTTGGTAGATTTGTTGTTCTTCCTTTGCCAATTTGGTACTGGTACGAGTTGGACGCTTCAATGTTGAGTCCAAAGAGGGGTCAAGGACAATATCAGTCTCTTCTCTAGTGATAGGTATCTCTGCTTGAGTGTCAGGTTCTACAACAAGTGGTGCCATTTGTTTTGGCATTAGCACTAGGGATTGTTACACAACCAAACAATTCTATATTTGCTCCTCCACCAACTCTAACGACCTAAAAAAGTCCTTGAGTATCAACAATGAATAAAATAGAAAAATAGTTTTGGGGGGTACTTAACTTTATAAAGTTCAAGAGCATATTGAAAAATATCATCAAAAAAGTCCATGATTCCCTATACAAAAGTACCAACTTGTAAACTCCAATGAATTGTATGAATTCTTGTTCAATGAATGATTCCCCATTTCATCTCCAACAATCTTGCCAAGTACTCTCCTTTCCCAAATGGTCCATTATCTTTTGTAGTGCCTAGCCACCTCATTCCAAAATATAGTCAAATGTTGTCCGTTGCCTTGAATGGGGGCGTGGCACACATATAGGTACAAGTTCCAATAAAGTTGATGTTCTCTTTCAGATGCAAAATTTGTGTTCTTCCTTGCTCTTCATGGTACAATTGTTGTCATGATGACTTTGACCAAACAATAATGGTTGAAATACAATGCACAACAAGAAACAAAAATTTGAGGAGGTTGAGGCCAATCTATTATGCTTTTGAAAGTAACAAGTGTAGTACAATTCATGTTGCATCTCTATTTCACAAGGAATATGAGGTCCCATGAGGGGGGATTGTTATAGAGGCTACATATCGATGGCATTTGTGATGCTTTTAGTTTGTTTGGCTTGCTATACTTAGCTATTTCAAATAATTTAAAGCCAAGTCTCAATGAAGTTTATAGACCATGAAATTTAATACTAATTCTCATAGCAAAGGGTTTGATTTTTAAAAATAGAAATTAATGCTCTACAATATTGACAAGTAAAGTAAAACTTTTTGCAAAAAGTTGTTGAGTAGCTAGCATTCCACTAATTATCTATACCATTGTACTAATATATGTTAGGATAACCTTAGTTCATACTATGACACAAACTATATTAATTGAGTGCACATATTTATGAAGCTCCTTGATAGAAAAAATAAGGAAAAAATACATAAACTTATTACTTACAAGGGATGATAAAATTCAAAATGTTTGAATTCATATTTGAAATTACAAATACCAAATTGGATTAGAGAAGTCAAAATACAAAACTAACCATTCCATAACAAAGGGAGGGTTTTTACAATAGCTTTGTAGGGTCATAAAAAGATACTTTATCCCTCCACAAGGATCAATCATTGTCCACATTTAGGTAGATTCCAATACAATACTTGAGGGTTCTACATGTATGTGCATTAAATTTTTTGCAAGAAACCAATTAGGCAATTGCCAATTTTTGTGAGTAGTCTTGAATATTCTCTCTATAATTATAAAAAATAGTAATTTAAAAAAAATCTTAAATTTTTTTGGCATTTCTTTTAGAATTTTTAAGACAAATTTTCTAACAATATATAGTATTGCAAGATATTCTTTAGTAACCATATTGCTATCTGTCGTATATTCCTTCTAAACCTTTGTATACTAAATTTTTACAACTTGTTGTAATAAACCAAAGGGCTTGGAATAGAAAATTGTACTCATATTTGTACATAATCTATTTTTATCTAATAACAATACTACATACTTTGAAGAAAATTACCAAAAATTGTTAACTTGTCTATAAACAGAAATTTACCAAAAAATGCATCTAAACTCAAAATTGTAATACATTTATAATAGAAGTTGCCATCAACAAATAATAGTCACTTGCATGAAAATGTAAAACATCAACTTGCAATAGTTGACTAAAAATTCTAAACACATAATTTGGTTTCAAAGAATTTTTAGGGGTTAAAGAATTAGGCATTAGTTAAAAATAATATGTACTTGCAGCTTCTTTGTAGCAATTGGTTAAGTATAATTATTTTGGATAAAAATTTGATTCATGATTTAAAAAAATTAAATTAGGAAGTGTTATTCTATTTTTTTGTAGTAGCCAAAATAAAAAAATTACATTCTTGTGACATATATATAATGGGTGTAAATAAAGGTCTTCATTACTTATAATAAAAAATTTATCAACATTGAATAGGGCTTTTAATGAAAATAAACTCTATATGTTTTTAGACATCCTAAAGAGATTGATTACTTTTGTCATTTTAGATTTTCAATACTAGTTTAGCCTTAAATAAAAAATTTGGAGCTAAAATCTAGAAGTTTAATTTATCAAGTTAGGATCATAAAAACTAAAAAAAAAATTATCTCAAAGCAATAAAATCTCCATCTTCTACATGAATTAAAACTACATTTCTATTGTAGCATTGTAAGAATTATAGAATTTTTCTTCTTGGGATGCTATTGGTTGACCAAGAGCCCTTCAAGTTAGAAAAAATGACCAATTCATTTATTGAATTTTTGAACTATTTTCTAATCTATAAACATTGTTTTATTTGTTTTCTCTTAGTTTTCCATTGACTATTTTAAACATAATATCAAGAATATTTTCAAAGGCCTAAATTTTTGAAAAGACATCATTTTTGTAATATACTAATCTTTCGTTTTTTTCCCCCTTCTAAACACCTCATAGTAAAAAAAATTATACCCCCATTTATCCCCAAAGTGTAGTATTTCTTGCAATGACCCATTAATTTGGAAGTATTTGATTTTTTAACAATAAAATTGATCAATTTTATTTCATTAATCATAGGTTCATTGAGTAATCACTAAATTGGATTGAAGCCTCTTCCTTCATTCCTATCATTCAATTTGCACATTATATTTATAGATGAAAATAAAATATTTTTATTTTATGATTTTTCAGACAAGAGAAATTTTTACAGAATTCAACAATGTATATTAATTTAAAATTGATATTTACTTCTCAAAATCAACTTAATGTATGTATAATTTTGACCCAAAAAATTAAGAACATTTCAATTTGCAATTTCTTAGAAGTGAGAATTTTTATACTAAGTGAAGATTAAGACCTATATAGAGAAAAAAGAACTATCCATTTTAACTCAACAAATATGCAAAATAGATTTCTTTTTTAATTAGAATGAAGTAAATTTCAAACCATATTAGCAACTATGAAGATATTTCAAATTTTTAAATATTTATTTAAGAAAAATACTCAACTTAATTAATCCTTGAAGAATTAGATGTTCAAAATTCAAAAATAGACGAGGACAAACAAATCCCATGCTTACAAAAATGAATTTTTTCATCCATCAATTTTTTTTCTAGATTCTTGTGTAAATTTTTTAATATATGTACAACTTGGATTTTGAAGGCTTTCATTGGAAAATATTCTCTAATTCAAAGGATACTAGCAAATCTAGCCTCAAAATGTCACTTTTTAGTTTAAAAATGATCCTTCAAATAGGACTTGAATAAAAGAAAAGTAAAATAAAATTCTTTTAAAATCCATCCATCCATTAAGTTAGGTTGTTTGTTACATTGAAATCTCCCGAACTGTATGTCCTTCAATCACATGCTTGATACTATTGGAAAGCCCTTGGAGAAGAGGGGTGCATCGCTTGGTTTTGTGATTATTGGACCTACGATTGAAAAGATATTGAATTTTGAAGGTTTTAAGGATTTGAAAATTAAAAAATTGTTTTGATTTTGATTTTGACTATGGCAACGACACAAGGCACACTAGTTTCTATTATTTGAACTTGAATTACTTGACATTTTCAATTGAAAGAAAAAAATTCTTATGAAAATCATAAATATTCAATCAATAGCAAATTTTAGAAGAAATTTTGAATTTTTGGCTTCAAAATTAATTGAAAAATATTGGTTAGTATAGTAATTGATCTTATTGTATGGATATAATCTATGAATCATATTTTATAACTAGTATTTGAGAGAAGTCATTCCATTATCATTCTAGGTTGTATTTTATAATACATCTTTATAATTTGGAAATTGAACTACCTCGTGGTCTTTGGGGGGTAAATTATTAAATCCATTACGGAGGTGGTGAAACAAAATTTGAAACCCTAAAGTTTAATAGTATTCTAAGGCCTAAAATTTCTTCAAAATTATTGTTTTTAAAGTAAGGCTAAAATCAAGGAAACAAATTGTCAATTAGGAGGAAAATGAATCCATTAAGAGGCTCTGAGTTTTCTTATTAAATTTAATTAATACTAATGTGGTGAATATGAAGACAAACACATCATCATTAGTACGACCACTTAGGAACATTAAAGGTTGGTAGTAGCCACTTGGTGTAGATGGCTTGTGGTTTATGAGATCATAGAGATAGACTTGGTAGTCATGACAAAGTTTTGAGCCGATCATGCAAATCTTGGCCCAATTAGTGCATTGACAAGGTTCTTCCCATTCAAGTTTTTGCTTTACAAAGCACCTTCATTTTAGATTCAAATTTTTCCTAGTACATAGAAAGAAGTATCACCAAAAAGAACTTGTGTTTATAACATGATGAAAGAAAATACTAAATTATTATTAACTTAGATTTGAAATCAATATTGTTAATTCCAATAGTCAGAATAAATAGTAAGTCACATCATTTTTTAAATTCTAAAATTTTAAAAATTGACTTCAAGAAAACAATTTCAAAATTATTATGTCTTCATTGCCTACAAAACAAAACCCTCATAACTTTTAAAAGCCTAAAATGACTTAAAACCTTTTATTTACAATCCTACCAAGAAAAATAAAAATTTTGTTGCTAAATTAAAATTTGAAAAAAAATTATAATGTTGAAAAATTTATTTGAATCAAAACCTCACATGTAAAGTATAATTATTAGGAACTATCCAAAAAATATCTTATAAAATTTTAAAGAATTCTAAGACAACAAAAATTTTGTAAATTTTCAAAAAAATCTAAAGTAGATTTTTAGTCCTTTTGGAGTTAATCCTTGAGTTCATGAGCTTTTCAAATTGTGTTTTTCCTATGAAAAAAGAGCATCAGCTTATATTTATCTCCAATAAAGCAATTCTTTTTTTCCAAAATCAAAATGTATTGATGTTTAAAGTAATTGCTTATTAGTGTGCATGCCTGTTTTGAGCATGAAATTGCATAGGAGTTGTAAGATTATAATAAAAATAATGTATGTATCCTATTTTTTGGTACATTGCCCTTCCCTCAAAATTTTGAGAAATTTGTATATTTGAGTTTTTTGGGATTGAAAATGACATGACAACTCAAAATTGTGTTAGCACACTAAATTGCACTTCAAAAACCTTAAATGAAAATAAAGAGCTAGTATCAAATTCATTATACAATCTACCTTGCAGCTATTGAAATACAATTATTTTTATAAGTAGAAATTACAAATAACTCCAAATCAATACTTACATGTTTAAATTTTCAACAATGAAAATTGTGAAAACCTTTTTACTCTTTCCATTGGGACCATTTTTAAAGCAAATGGATAATACAATTTTTTAGATCTCAAATCAAGTGAAATTGGCAAGTAGTTTGCTCAAAAAGTTGGAAATGAAGTGAAATTGGCAAGCTTTACTCTTCCACTAATGGTACATATATGCCTTTGAAGACCTCTCAAAAATCAAATACTTACCTTTTTCAATGAAAAATATAAGGTTCTAATAGGTTAACCTTTTGTTAGTACTACAATACTTTTCAATACAACTTGTGAAAATTTTTAAATAGTCAAAGAAACTTAATTAGCCACACAAAAATAAGCTTGAAATTTTAGATAACCATATATGGCTGGTTAGGTAGTTAGAAATTAAAGATGAATCAAAATAGAATGAATCAAAGCTTTTGAACAAATATCGATCTGCCCAATAAACTAAAAAAATTAGTGAACTTTTTAAAGTAAATTTACTAAGATCTCCAAATTGAGAAGGAAATTGGAAAAATCTTATTATGACTTTTGTAACAATTACATTTTAGATGCTTTTGTCTAGAGCTATAAAGAAACTATTTTGTAACGCAAAGTTTTCTTAAAAAAAGTCAAATTCAACCTTCAACAATGATCACTTCTAGTGGAAGTTGTTTTACTCATCGACACAAGTGATTAACTTACCTCCATGACCATTGTGACTTTTACTTTGTGCTTTGTTTGAGTTTGTTGTTCTACATGCTTGCTCTTATCAAGAAGACAACCTATTCTAAAGACCACTCTTTTCAATTTTGCAAATTTGTATAATAGTCAAATTTTAGTTGTCAAATCCTTGTGAGCTAGAAACGAGACCTCAAAATTTTCAATTTCAATGGGCATCATTGGTAGTGTAAAGAGTATTGAATCCCTAATATCAATTTTGCTAATGAGAATTTTACCAATTTGTCATACTTGTGATATTTATAATTGAGAGTACTTTAAGCACACAGAATTTTTAAAATTGAGCTAAAATTTATGGATTTAATTTTGTATTTGGTTTACGCCTACACTAAATGAAGCTCCAAAAAGTAAAATTTTCATCCTGCACATAACTTCAAAATAGGCTTTCTTATATAAGCATTTTTTAACAATGACAGCGAGGGAAAAAATGTTCATTGATGTAAAATGGTTCCAATAGAATTGTAAAAATAATATAAAATATTAAAAAATTGTAGACTATTTTCCAATTACAAATAAAAATCTTGAATTTTTTTTCTCTTGAGATCTAATGCTTTCAAAAATTCACTTTTTATTTAATTCTTGATCTTTACTAAGGTATGATCTTATAGAGATTTCTAATTGTGCATGTGTGTTATTTTTTTTTAAATTTAAAATTCTAATTTTTAAAATTTTCATACAAAATAATTGTAATACTAATAAAATACAACAAATAATACAAGGGTTGTTTACAATCACCCATCAATTTAGTAATGTAAATAAAGTGGAGATGTCCAAATATAAATCTAAAACTATAAATTTCTAATTTTTATTGTGAAGAAGAATTTTTGGAATTAGATCACTAACTGTAGAGGGTATTTCTACTTTAACCTTTCAACATTAAAACTTTTAAGAAATATAGAAGTTGGAATCATCCTAGCCTTCTAATTCACAAATTGTTATAGATCAAAGGTCAAAAAAATAATTTAATCACATCTATATAATTATAAAAAGATCATTTAAAAAATCATTGGAGATTTTTTGTTCAAAAATTGTAAAAAAATATAAATTGATTTAAATAGCAAAAACACTTGCTTCATTTTTTAATTTTATTATTTTTTAGCAACTCAAAATTTTAAAAGTACTAATAAATATATGCAATAATAAAAGTGTTCAATTATGTTATATGAAGTATGAGTAGTTAATTATTATTAATGCTACTATTTGATGTTAATATTATTATTATAAAAATAAAAAATCTTCTAAATTTTGATATATTTGGAAAATTAAAAGATCATAAAGTGTATGCAAATATTGCATATAGACATTTGTATATCAAGATTAGATATTGTATGTAGACATATACTTAGGTATGTTTATAGATTTTGAGGGATATCTATATTTTCAAAAATTTGTCTAACATCATTTTCTTCTAAAACATTCAATTGAACCAAGACACGGCCTCTATTAGGACAATTTGGGCATTTACACATTTATTCCCTATGTAGTCCTACAAACAAAATATAACTTCAAGTGCATAGTTGTAAAATGTCAATTTAAATAAGAGTGTATATTATATTGGATTTCATTGTCAAATACAAAATTAGAGGCATCAAAAGTACACTAATTTAGGAATTTAAAAAATAAATAATGTATTTATGTGCATCTTTTGATATGTCTCTAGGACCATATTCAAGTATTTGGCCATATATATAGTATCTTGCTTTAAGCCCCTATTTTTTGTAATTTAAGTTGTACTTCCAATGGAATACAATAATGCTTGTTTGTAATTATCCTTGTATTTACACATGTTTGTAGAAGACCAAATTTTAAAAAAGATTGTGAATTTTTAGTGCAAAGTATCATTGTCCTTGAATAAGGCGTAGACATTGCACATGCATGATGTTGTTTTATTCAAAAACAAATTCTTATTTGGTTTTGTCTTAAAGGATCCCCAACATGAGACCTAAGTGTGGTGTTAATTCCCAAAAATTGGGAATTAAAGACTTTAACCAATCACTATTGTACTAAATTTTATCTTGTTTGGGGCATAAGAAGAGAGCTTGCAATAACAGTTCCCTAATTCCCTTGCAATACATTTAAAAAAATACTCTTTGGTTCCAATGTTGTGTATATTATTTTTTTCTTGATTTTTGTATGCATTTTCTTGCAGCTTGAGTATATTACATTGGAGTAGACTTGTAGCAAGGTGTTTTTTTTTCATTTTCTATGAAGTGCCATAGTGGCAATATTAAATGTAATAGTGGTGCTCCAAATTTCAACATTCATCCACATAATGAATAAAAAACATCACATTAGCACATATCACATATCCATAATTCTATTTTCATCCACAATTTGGCAATTTCATCCAAGATTTTTATTTAATTTTGAAGTTTTCTGACGATTTACAGGATTTTTTTCATATTTTTTTTTCTATAGGCGTGGTGCCAAACCAAAAAATTTGGTGCAATTTTGCACCAAATCTCCAGAAAAAAACACATTGACTTGTACTTCATTGTGATCAGAAAAAAATTGACAATCTATTGCAATGTGAAGACTAGGGAGTTCATAATACAGATCATGTATGTAAATTTTTTGATTCACTCACTCATATTATATTTTTATTTTTTACACAACCAAAATGGTACTAAAAGATTAAAAGTTTTAGTTTTTAATTGCTATTGTCCCTTGTAAGGGATCAATAATTTGAAATTGCTATAGTCCTTTGTAAGGGATCAAAAATTATCATCTCAATCAAACATTTCATGATATATATGTTTTTTCCACATATGTGAAGATCTCCTTGAATACTAAGCAAAATTAACTTATGTCGATCCTTTTAGGAGTTAAGGGGTAACTTAATCAATGGAAGGCGAGGCATTCAAACAACAAATGAATGCAATCACGTCCTATATACATATGATCTTGATTTTTCATCCATCTATTTTTGTGTAAATTCTTTACAAATTCTTGTGTAAGTTATTTAACACTTAAAAAAGTTTTTTACTATATTTTAACCAAAAATGCTCCAAAATTACCATTTCTAGTACAAGTACCAAATTTTAGAAAAAAATAATTTTGGACACATGTAACCATATGATCTTGTAGTACGTGGGTTTGAAAAGATGTAGAAAAAAAATTCAAAATTTTTCATTGTGTAGATTGCAAGATATTAGCATTTGAAATGACAAAAATCTTTTTTTGGCCCCTACAAAAAATTAGGCAACTACACTTCACAAGGTCACATTTATATTAAAAAATGTTAAAAATGGTTGTGCTTCTTGGGATTCATTCTTCAAGGCAAGTTGGCTATATGCTTGAAAATTTTCAGATCATTTTGAATTGTACAACATGTAGGAAAAGTGTAGTAAGTAGAAAAAAATAGACAGTGATTCAAAATACTAAATTTTTAAGAATGTAGTTATGAAATTGAAAAATGATAATTCCAATAGTTGTAATTTTTAATAACCATCTACATCCTCTGACTTTATTTTTTTCAAAAGATATTGAAAATTGAGTTAAATAAAGGACTTTAAGGTTTATTTTAGAGTAGAAAATCTATAATTGTCCACAAACTAAAACTCTTCATAAATTTCATCCAGATAATCAAAATGGAATGATTCAAAGTTTTCTATGTATATATAAATCTAGGAAAGCAAGTTCAATTTTTTATTTTGTAAACAAGTGATTGTTCTGAGCTACTTGTTGAGCATTAAAAATTACATATTACACAATAATATTTTAACCATGAAGTCAAAAGTTATGAAAATTGTTGCACCTTAAAGCTACTCCTTGGGCACATATTTTGTGAAAATTTTAAAGGAAAAAAAAATAATGTTCATGGTAAGCTGTCCAAAATCCCTATATTGCCAAAAAAATGCATTTTTTTTACTTTAGAGGTTAAAATTTATACAACATAAAATTTTAAGAGTTTTCTTTAGAAAGATTCTAAGGGTCAAGGGTACAAGTATATTTCACTTCAAAAAGTAACCTTAACATTTTTAAAAAGACCTTTTGAAAACAACTTGAATAAATTAGTAAAATACAAAAATCTCAAAAAATCACTAGTTGTTTTGTAGAGATGTTGAGCCCCACATCTTGTAGTGGAATTAGGGCCAAAAGTAGGATGACGGAAGTAGGCAATTGGCAATAATGGGTTGGTCTACCTTAGTAGCCCTAGGCTTGTGGGTCACATTTCTACTTGAATGGGCCATTTGCACCATTTTTGGGCAACATTCTATATCAATCAACCCTCAAATGTCAACAAAGACGTTTTTGTGTAATGGATGATAGATAATCATTCTAATAGGATAGAGTGCAACTATTTATCCTCATAATTTTGTTGTGAAAAGGGGAGGTCTTCTATAGTAGTTTGACTTCCAATGAGTGTTTTTATAATTTTTTAAATAAATGATTCACACCTTAATAAGGGGATGATTTCCACAATTGCTAGACATTCCTTTAAAGGTTAATTAGTACAATGCATTTGAAAGTTTGAATTATATTTTTTTTATACATTTGAACATTACTATCGGCAATTCATTACTACCACAAATAAGGGCCACTTCACACTATGGTTGTTCAAGTCAAGATTGAGTGGCCAAATTTTGTTGAGAGTCCAAAGAAGTGAACAATAAACAAGCGATAAATAATACAAATTAGAGCTTTCATTTGGCCATAGTGTAAAGCCTTCCAAGGCCAAGTCCAAAGTCCAAACTCTTAGCAATGAACCCCCATGGCCTCTCAACTTGAACGGCCCTAGTATGAAGCCTCCAAAGGCCAAACCAAAGTCCAAACTCTTAGCAATCTAATGGTTGAGATCTTATCATAAGTCGACCCAAACTTCCTTTGAGAATCCGTCGCCATATAGGTAGTTGGACAGTATTGACCTTTCAACTTGTGCCTTCTAATGTGAAGGATCAAGAGACCAAACTCTTGGTTTCTTGAAATTGGATTGGTGAAAATCCACAACCTCTCGACCTTTGGTCATAGTGTGAAATGACACAAATTCATTACTCGCACGTACTAATACATTAGTGGCACAAATAAGATGGCTTTGAAATCATGGTGCAAAGAGGCCCTCCCCCTATTTATTTTATTTTATTTGCACTTAGCAGGTGGGTAGAATTTGAAATGTTGGTTTTGCCTCCCACTAAGCTGAACTTACCGCCAGCTGAGCTGAGCTGGGCCTGGTCCTGGGCTCATGGCTGCTTGACGCCTTGTTGCTCTCCCTTTGGCTTGTCTTGGTTGAGATGACTTGAATGGAATCAAGTGCAGTCTGTCGAGATCAGTCCTTGGCTAAGAATCTTTTTGAGCTCATCTGAATGGTGCTGACAATTGGGTTTTCACAGGAATCACTCAGGCTGTGGTACCCCAAATTTTCAAAAAGACCGACTCACGTAATCATGTTCCTTGATATAGGAGTGACAGCCAGCTTGAGTGTCATACAATGGAGACCCATGGCACGGGAGGGGAAAGGAGGGAGGGCTTGCTTCAAACGAACTTAAGCCAACGCAACTTCTTATCCCAACGCAACGCAAGAGAGGAGGGGACATGCTCGCTTGTACGTATGCCCGCCCTCACCTGTCAACTCCGTCTGCATCTGTGATTTCCACTCCCGGACCGCCTTGGCACATCTGTGATTTTTCTTTCATTGGCCTCACCCCTGTCTCATGGGTTTTGATTCACCCCTACCTTTGCTTGCCACAGTCCAAATAAAAGTAAAAGTAATTTTCTAATGTTTAAAATTCATAATAAAAACTTCAAAATGAAATATCCTTTCTACTATGAGTTGGAATTCTACAGAACAAGCTTGGGCACCCCTCCTTGTTGAGGGCTTTCCTGACGATGTCGAGAACACAATTGAAAGATGCACGGTCTAGGAGATCTCACCATAACAAACAAAATAAAACAAGCAGGCAGCATCGTGGTTTTTCATTTGCCTTGTCTCCACTTTTAAGGCAACTATGGTTTTTCACCCCTCCCTTGCCTTTGGATGTGCTCCTATCTCGGAGTATTTATCAGTAAAGTTGCATCCAAAAACAAGGGGTCCTCAAACTCAAGAATGATCATCAGGAAAGAATATCTAATTGTGAACCCTACCTTATTGCATTGGGATGCATATCCCATCTTCATTTTCTAAACAAAAAGATAGAGTTGTCACTCTTCTCTTACTTGTATGGCACAAATCTCATAAGAAGAGAATGATTATTCCATATATAGGTTTAGAAATATAGAAGGGGGGGGATAGTGAGGCAATTAGGTGGGGGTTACAATTAGGTGAACTTAGCTTCATTGGAGATTGTATTCATATTTGACTAGTATAGAGATTACAAGATTAATTAAACAAACAAAATTTGCAATTGTAAAAATTTAGAGTTTGATGGTATCTTGGAATTTTGTCATGCATTCATGCCAATTTTAGAGTCGTAGAAAATATAAGAATGATCTCTGAAATTTAAACTATTTTCAACCCAATAAATTGATTCCTAATGGATTTTTATTTACTATAAATAGTATGAACCTTGGCCTAAGTATAAACTTAAGTTAGACCACAACCCATTTCTTGGCCAATCACCTCTATAAAAAAATGAGTGGTCCCTTGCTTTTGTCTTTGTGTAAACCAATCTTAACGCAAAAAATGTTTGATTGGAGTATTATTATTAGTTTTTTAATTGGTATCTAATAACAATCTATTATTATTTAGATGTGGTAGGAAGTATTTAGATATTCCAAGACATCTATGGCATTCTTTTTAAAATCAAGTCTCTATACTAAGAAATCCATATTTATGTTTGTCAAAATTCCATAATCAATCATTTTGATTATTTAACTACCTTTGAGATTTTATTAAAGTTGTACTACATATTTAGAGAGCATTATAGACAAAGTTTTTATTTTGAATGATCACCTATTAATGTCACTCCCTTCAAAATCAAGGATTGTGAGTAGTCCTCTACTCTTTCTCCAAAGGGAATGGATGAAAACAAAAATCTAATTATATATTAAATCAAACGTGTAGACTAGTATGGTTATTATGACTAGATTAATGAATGGATTCTTACTAGTAGTTATTGATTTATCATGGTAGAAAGAAAACCATTGCATCTACTAAACGTATAATGAACTCTTTTGAATATGATAGATTTATAGGTTTGCTACCTAAATCTTGAATCATTTCTCTTAGCATCTATGCTACGACTCTTGAAGTTCTCAAGTAAATTAAAAAATATATCAACATTGATATCATTATGCAAAATGACTCAATAACATATTGCTACTTCTACAATACTCAATTGATACATGATGGTTTTAATATTTTAATTCATGTACGCATAAATACGTATACTTTTGCCCCTTGACCAATTGGTGAAAATTGCCCTTTGGGTTCTTCAATAGAGATTAACTATGTAACCAAAGTTGATAAACCATTATATCTTGAAACCCTGGGTTGATGGGAACAATTTTTTTTAATAAAAAGAAATGCCCCTCCCGTGGGCATACATGAGTATGGTATACATACAATACAAGTACAAAATAGTTATCAATTTCTATACATTCAAATACAATATACACACAATAAATTATTCTATACCCTGTGTCACACTTACACAATGATTCCAATACGTGACTTGAGAAATTTGTAAAAAATTTACAAGCGCATTCCCAATATAAACAAAATAACCACTAGTACTTTAGTGTCACATAGCCCTCGTGAGTTTTTATTAATTAGACAGTGTATTTAAGCACATAGAATATATTTGAGCACAATTAGTTGAAGTTTAAAGCTTTGTGTATATCTCTTTGAAGGTGAATAGTGACTAAGCACTCATATACACCACCCACATAGATTAACTTAAATCTCCAAATTGACAATCTTGTCTTTTCATTATATGGCAATTCACTAACCATGCAATAACGAGACTCACAAATGTTGGCTATTCACTACATCAAACATTGCCAAGGCTAGATGTGGTGTTTACAATGTTTATTCATTTAAAAGTCAATTGAAAGTATAACTTATAGCATTTCAATTTTTTTAAGCAAACTTCTCAATATCCACAATGATAGATGCTTCCAACTATAAATTTCTTTTTCTTTTATGTATATTCCTACTGCTTCTCTTGGAAACAAATGCCAAGTTGCAAACAAAGATTCATTTGGCCCCACCAAATCCAATTCAAGGCAATGGTTTTGAATACCATTAGTGTGTTCCAATTTTCCATCAAGTAGCATAAGGTGAAATTTTTTGCAAAATTTACGGATGCTATTTCCAAGTATTGCAATCCATCCAAGGGACCATGGTTTGATGTTCTCTTCTAGAAGATGGTCTATCAAATAAAAATTACAATGAGGCAAATAAAATATTGTGGGCTTATAAGCATGCCTTCTTCCATTTTCATTATATTTGATTCGTGTGCATCCTAAAGCAGCCATAACATTATATTCCAATTCTGATAAAATTGGATCATATACAAATATTTCTCCAATGCAAATGAATTGTTGTTTCAAAAGAAGAATCAAAGCAAGTTGTAATTGTGAAATTTCATTTTCAACAATTGAACCTAGTCCATATACAACCACATCAATTTTAACTTGCGAATCGTGTTGAGTAGATTTACTTTCTTTGTAATTATTCTTTAGTGTTTCCAAGATTTGAAGGAATTCTATTTGTTTGATCATTCTTTCAAATAAAATAGATGATTGAAGTTTCTTTTTGCATTCTTGAATCATACTAAAAAGTTTTAGACTAAAAAGCCCTTCAGAGGAAAAAATTTCCATTATATAAAATGGATCAAGGTTGTTAAGAATGTCTATTTTGGGGGGCTTTCTTTCAAAATAAATTTGTCAATACATACACATTGAAAGTTTATCATAAATGAAAAATAAGAGTATGTGTTGTAACTATAAATAATAATAATTTTTAATTAAACTTTGTATTTATAATACATTGCTTTATATTTTTTTAAAGACATCAATAGAATGTGATTTTTTATAAATATTCTATTGAAACTTTTACTTTTATATATTTTACTTTATTTCACATTTGTGAGAGATTTGTTTAAATTTATCTCTACATTTGTTTTTTACTTTTAAATAAAAAATGTTAAAGGTTCTAAACAATTTTTTTATAGATTTTAAATTCTTGTAAGACTTTATATTTGAATTGTATTATAGATAAATCCTATTTTTTGTGTGCAAAAATTATTAATGAATTAGAAACCTAAAGTGAATATTTTTATTAGTTTTTGATGTAATAAGTGATGTAAAAATAGGTCATTTAGACTTATCTCTATATACTATATTTTTTAATCCTTAGAATTCATTCATTATAATTCTAGTTCCATTTTTTTGTTATCTAACTAAAACCTCAATCATTAGATTTGTTGGGCACCACAACCTTTGAGACAATACTATCTTGGTTTGTACTATTGCTGAAAAAGAATACTTTCTTTGAGACAATTTTGAGAACTTCGTGGCCAAATCCAATGCTTGTTTTAATAAAAGTGGATCAAATAAGCTTGAAAAAATTGTAATTATGGCCCTTCATCCAGATAAGAAGATTATTTTTTTGTTGCGGTTATGAATTTTCAATAATGGTTCTATGAATTAGATTAAACACTACAAATGATTGTAATCAATTAATTTTAGATGTGGTAATATGATGATATGCATGATTTATTCTTCACAAAATTTAGTTACATTATCTATTTTACAAATTTGGACATGTGACCCTCCAACACTGAACTATCTTTGATGTGAATTTTGAATCTTTCTTGAGATTTTTATAGCAGGAAAGATGTGCATATAGATGTTTTCTACATATTTTTGCAATCAAAATTTGAAAACTCATCACTCAACAAATTATCAAGTAAAACTACAAAACTGACTTAAAAAATTCATCCAAAATGGAATTTTATTTTTTTTGTATTGAAATTTGACGTGCTTGATTGAGATTGTATAAAGATGTAATGATAATTATGAGCACCAAAATAGAACAATTGCATTCCACATTGTGCAAAAATTCTTTAAATGACTCAAATAGGTAGTAGGGTATGTAACTTCATACCATGTATAACCAGGCAATGGTCCTCCTCATGCTCTGGGAAGGTATTATGCCTCCAAAGATGCTTGAGAAAGACTTCTAAATTAATTCAAGGATTGGGATTGACTGAGGAGTCAATAAGACAATTTTGTTCACTACCTCAAGGATGCAAAAGAGATTGACCCCTATGTCATAGTTGATAAACAATGTTGTATGTTTATTGAAGGCCGCTGCATGTACAGTGAATTGGGTTTGCCCTGCTCGCGGAGTCACAATGTCAAGCTCTGTCTTTGCGATTTGTGTCAATCCAAAAGGCCTACTATGTCACGGATCAGCAGCTGTTGTTGCAACGGCAAGCATATGTACCCTAGCCGCATCAATCCCTTCTCACCCAAGCTGTCTACTTCCTTTCAAATACCCTACGAACCCAGTCAACATTTCTTCAAAACCACCCATCCCTCTCCAAGCCCACAACTGAATAAGTTATGGTAGATGTCCTGGAGTTTAGCGATTCCACAAGACATGGGAGGCCACCAAACCACAAGTTCCAAGGGGACATCCCCCACCTAACCTAAATTTCAGGGCAGGAGGAGAATCTCCACTCTGAATGTCAGGCAGCCCCCCTTTCATCCATGAACCTTCTACTTCCACAAAGGATGCTCTGTTTTTCTTTCCATTTCCTTGTGGGTTTTTTTTTCTCATTTCGGCTCAAAAGAATGCACAGAAATGATTTGCATTTCAACATGATGATTCGCATTTCAACACACACATGATTCCCATTTCAATGCGAATGATTCTCATTTCAGCACGAATGATTCCCATTTCAACATGGAAGAGCAATCACCAATGGGGCTCCTTTAATGTCATAAGATGGGCTTCAGTTGACTTGTTCAAGTGGTGCCAGCTAAAAAGCTAGGCTTGGTTCTTTTGCAGACCATGATGAGGGAGTGGTGCTTTTGGCCCAGAGGGGGGTTTCCCTCAGAGGGCTCATATTGGCTCCATGTGGCTGGGCCAGATGAGGCTGCAAGTGCGTGAGCGAGCCATGGCGCAGCTCCATGATTTTTAACTGTGGTCAAACTTTTGTCCCACAGAGCAGTCACTCACTAACTTATGATAGATAGAGAAATAGATAACTCCTGATGAGTGTTGGTCACACCCGGCCCCCTGCAACCTCCTCCCCAATCACCAGCCTGCACAAAGTATCGCATGAATAGTTGAGATCAGTACGTTGAGAGGATCCCCAATTGTAAGTAAGTTGGTTGATAGACCTCAGGCAGGCCAGCTTCTGGAAGACGGAAGCCGAATTAAATAATGAAATTGGACCCCACTCTCAGAAGTTCATTTTCATTACAGCATCATAGTGCCAAGTCCAGTTTTGTCTCCATTCCATTGGAGAGTTAGAAAAATGTTATAATTCATAATGCAGCCCCTCTTTCCACACCCGTAGATTTGCTAAAGGTACAGACATGGATGGCTGTGATGAACTTTTAGACTTGCATGATGTCCCACACTGCTCTGGAGCATTATCTTGCTTCCATTAGTTACAGCATTGCTGAGGGTAATTAAGGTCAGCTTAATTTCCCAGGCACCCCAGAGAAGCCAAGCCAGGATGAAGATGCTCGATCAGTGGTTTCTTCCTACCAATTCGAACAGACAGAATCCACTAATCTAGCAGCGACTGCTTCCATCGGCAGGACCTGTGTCAGACGGAGGCTTTCTTTTTGGATGATCGGATTTATTGGTCTGACTATTCCCCAGTTTCTAAGCCCCGTTTTGCGAAATCAGGGTGAAGCAAATCAACGAATTTCCACCCTAATTTCCACCCTAATTGCGTTTCCACAATGCGCCGCTGGCAGGGGTGACAGGACTTTGACGTCACCAGTCCAGGGGGGAGGCTATATAAATATCCCTCTCCTTTCCATCTGCTTCATCATCCTTCACATTGAATGCATCTATCTAAGCTTAATCTGCTTTGGGTTTCCAAGGGGACGACTCCTTGTTGGCTTAGTGACTGGGGAGGCTTGACCGGTCAGAGCTTGTTGCTCTTCCCAACTTCATGTGGGAGGGCTTGGTGCACTTGCAGCGATGCTCATTTGCTGTTGCGCTTCTAGTAAGCTTTAGTGCAATTTTACTGTGGAGGCTGCAGTTCTTTGTGGCCAGCCTTTTTTCTGGTATTGAATGGCCTTATTCTATAGCCTGGCCTGGCTTATTAGAGTGGGTGCTATTACCGGTATTGGCAATTTCCCAGTAGTTTCGGATCTCTCCGTGTCTTTAATAGAATAGATTTTCTGACTCGTTCTGGTGCCTTCGTTCCGTGATGGTAACAAACCATCTGGGCAAGGGATGTTTGTAACTTATTGGGTCGGTCACATGGCCGGTTTCCAACCTTGATTCTTTGGGAGTAGCAGATCAGTTTCTTCTTTGATGATCAACTGTGGGAGCTCATTGAGGTTTTTTTTAACAACATGTGTTACAACAGAGGTGCGCGGCTCTACATCCCGAAGCTAAGCTCGTACACCGAAAATGCAACGTGGTTGTAGAGTCGTACACCTTTGTTGTGCCGCCTGTTGAATGCATAAGCCAAAGACGAGAGATTGTATTGGCAGCAGCTCTGCCACAGCGCACTGCACGAGTGGGTGGTTCAACTCATTTGTTACACCCGTCATTGAGTAAGTTTTGGGGGGATGATTCTAGATTGGGAGTAAGGTTCTGTTTTGAGAGTTGAATTAATCCTTGGCTTGGACAGAGTCGGATCAGCGTTGGGAGCTCTTCTTAACAACGTGTGTTACAACAGAGGTGCACGGCCCTACATCTCGAAGCACACCGAAAGAAACTGCAACGTGGTTGTAGAGTCATACATCTCTGTTGTGCCGCCTGTTGAATGTGCAAGGCAAAAGATTTGACCTACTCGGTCACAAATTCATACTCGCTGCAGGGTAGGGCGGGGTGGGTTTTACTTATCCGTTAAACCCTTGGGGTTTCTTTAAATTCTTTCTAGAATGAGACATTTTCTAGCAGTCTCTTTTCTGCGGGTGTTTCGTTTTGTGCCAGTCTTAGCAAATTTCTGAGTGTTGCCGGGATTTTCATGTGATAAGCTCACCACGCTTCCGTAATGCAGGGGTTGGCTGTATTGATACCTACACAGGCGGGTTGGTTTGGCAGCATTAGATTGGCGTCTTCTTTGATGATCAGCTGTGGGAGCTCATTGAGATCTTTTAACAACGTGTGTTACAACAGAGGTGCACGGCTCTACGTCCCGAAGCTAAGCACACCGGAAATGCAACGTGGTTGTAGAGTCATACACCTCTGTTGTGCCTCCTGTTGAATGCGCCTGCAAGTCCAAGATTAGGAGCCCTGCAACAAATTCACCCTGGGCTAGCTCGCTGCAGGGGTGGGTTTAATTGCTTCTCCCTCTGTCGCTGACAATCAATTTTTCTCTATACTTTGAGTGGATTTCGAGCTTTTCTTGGAATTAAGTCTCGGCTTGATGTTCTTTTGAATGCAGCGTTTTACAGGGGAGCAGACGTGAGTGCGAAGCCCAGGGATGTACCACCTACAAGCTTGACTGGAGGTTCAGCAAGGGTGTGTGGCTCTATAATGCGAAATGCAAGTTTCAGCTTCTGTGGAATGAGGTGGAAACGCATGTGCATTGTAGAGCCATACACCTCTACTGGCCCTGCAGTTACTTACAGACGCTGCCTGGGAGTAATTACAGATGTGCACATTGTTAATGGCTGAATTAGTAACTCTGATTCTATCGATTGAAGCTTTACTTTACTTCGAGCAATGATCGCCATATCTGTTCAAATGGCGATACTTCAAGATCGAAGGTGACATTTTTCAAGACGCCCTTCCGGGACCTCGATCAGTCTTCCTTTTCAGATCGAGCTACGATTGGAACATTGTCATTTCACTGAAGATGACCATACAACACTCTCAAATTCCATCTCTCATTATTGCTTTTGTACATTAGTGGAAGTGGGGGGCTCGCGTTTCCATGCATACTCCATGGCCGAATGTTTTTTTCCTGCATGAACCTCGTTTTACGAGTTAAAGTTTCCAGATTTTTCTGGAGCAGGTGATCAGGAGCATGATTCTAGTTGTCTGTAATCATGCAGTCTGTAATTTGTCTACCTTACCTTGTGACTGAAAGGTTCAACAACGCTAGAAACCTCAAGGAACGATTTAAATCTGAACTTATTATTAGTAGCTAGATAGATACAAGAGTAAAAGACCGAGTCTCCGCTTTCAGGATTATTACAGGCCCTCCAGCCCTTCTCCACACGTGCAACCCAATCAGATGCTGATTCTACAACGCAGCTAGCGTCATCAGTGGATCTCCCGAAAGGCCGAAACTAGTGTTACGAGCCTTTGTCGGAGCTCCTCTCCTCGGGCAGGGTGTCTTGGCCAGGCTCCGCCCGGTCTTCAGAACCGCTCCTCTGCCCCGTCTAGTCAATATTTGTGCGTCCTTTTTCTGGTGATGCTCTGATCTGATCTGAATCTGTTATAGTGGTATTATTTAACATTTTCGATGGCATCGTGTTTTGGTTCCTCGTTTCTATCAATTCTGTGTTGCTTGTTGCGATTTGGAGATTTGAACAATAAATCTTCAAGGAAATGGAACGGCAAAACAACCTGGAATTGCAGCACAGCGACACAGCGTAGAACCATTGCCAACAATATGAACACTACGACGGACTTTACAGTTTTCCTAGAATGCAACGTGAAGACACTTTCCTGATTCTTAATCTACTGATCGTGTGACACCAATAAATCCACGAATGTCTTAATTACTTCCAAGTACAGATTTACAAGGGCTTGATCCATCCTCGTTTTTCACGGACACCGCCGCAGTGTCCTTCTCTTGAGTGATATCTGTTTTGTGAAAATCGCTGGCTTTGCTGACTCGAATGTGCGCGTTATGAATGTTTTGGCAGTTCTCTTAAAAAAAATTGTGTTGAAGAGGGGACGGGGTCGGAAATGATTGCAAGAGCGCACCGTTAAGATACCAGCAGGGAAAAGGTCGGATTGACACCCGGCAATAACAAAATGATGACGAAGCTACAGCAAAAACAGATACGGAACGGCAACACCTGCCCCAAAACGACGACCCAGAGAATGCCCACCGAGATGACGACCAAAGGCGCGGAACACTAGTTTCGGGAGATCCAGCTTGTCTGTCGCTGGTGGGATCTTGACAGGATTCCACTCCAATAAAATTTCTATAAGATTGTTTTCCTAATCCTGGTAGGCTGATAATTATATCAATAGCAATATTTGAATCCGCCCGTCGGTCCTTCCGTCGTTACCTGCAACTAATCTAGAGGTCCCTCCATCAGTTCTCCGTCTTTTCCTGATCTGTAATAAAAACGGAGCTCTTTGGCTTTTTCGAGGTCGCCCGAGGAGCCTGCCTGCCTGCTTTTTGTAGGAATGTGATTTTGGGGAGTTTTCCTCGGGCTGTGGGCAGATTTTTGGGTCCCCGAGCCCAATCTGGTGAGATCCAAAGTAGGTAATCCCAGTTCCCTTCGGAAATCGGTGGCCCAAGAGATACTGTAAGTTACATCGAACCAATCATGCTTCCCCCACTTGCTAATAAGCCAAAGGCCGGAGTCTGAATATGCTCCACTCTCTCTCCACTCTCGACTTGCACATTCCGAGGACACCTTTGGAGCAGTTTGGCTGATTTGACAACACTGACTCACATGTGGAAGTTACGAACACACTCAGTGGAGAGAACTGGCTGAAGCCCACTTGAGGGTCGGGGTGAACTGTCCCTTCGCTCGGTCCCTCCAGGGATGCAAGTAAAGTAAAATAAAAATAAAATAAAATAATTTAAAAACAAACAAACTATGTCTCCTTGACAATTTGGGGCCTCTGATTGCAACTAAGAACTGAACAATTTGCATATTTTATCATGCGTGGAAAATTTAAAAATTCCAGCGTTTTCCCGAGGGCCAAGCGAGGCGGGGCGTCAGTTCACCCCGGCCCATTTGAGTGGGAAGCTGATGGGAGACGGTGCAAGTAGAAAGCTAACTTGTCAGACGTGTTCTTGTCGTCCTCTTGTGTTGTCCCCTGGCCACTTGTGGCTGGGGTGTTGTATTTTTCTTTGGCTATGAAATCCCGTTTCATTTGTGTTAAAAAAACGAAAAAAACTCAGCTACTGTGGGTAAGGAAAGAGAGGTACACTGAACAGGGGATGAGATATTGATGGTCCCCAACGGTTTTAGTATTCTCTGGGGTAATTGACACATGTAAGCGGTGGGTACGCTACTGTTCCTTGAGGAACCTTCCCGCAATCCCAACCTTGTGGAATTGATTGGGTTTGAAGCTAAAAACTTGCTTCAACCCTTAAATGACCAAAAACGATCACTTGGTGACTGTGGAAATCATCCATTTTGATAGTGTAGGAATCATTGGTGATTGGTATAAAAAATCCAAAAGCATTCATTGGAAGTCAAAGTAGTGTAAAAAATCTCCCCTTTTCACACAAAATTCTAAGGGAGAACAGTTGCACTTCTATCCTACACTAAAAGATTCTTTGTCGTCCCATTGACACCAAAGGTCGGCCTCGACATTTAAGGGTTAAATGACCAACTCGTGACCATGAAAATCATCCATTTTGATACCATGGGAATCATTGGTCTAAACCAAATCCTAAAGCATTCATTGGAAGTCAAAGTAGTGTAAAAAATCTCCCCTTTTCACACAAAATTCCAAGGAAGAATAGTTGCTCTTCTATCCTACACTAAAAGATTCTCTATCATCCATCAAACACCAAATGTCAACCTTGACATTTAAGGATGTGACTCACATTAGACAAAGGTAGTTACCAAAATGTTTGGACTACTGGAATAATAGGTGCCTTCTTTGTTTCTACAGTGAACAATCAAGTCATCCATCAACCACTTTTGGGCCTCAACATCCTTTAAGCCTTTTTTGAGCTTGTTGGAATTTACTCTAATTAAACAAAATGACAACAAGTTTTTATCAATTTAGAATAATTTTGACCAATTTTATCTGGTTGAATAAGTTTTATCAATTTTATTTGAATTGTAACTGTACAAATTCAAACTTGACATGCCAGAGATCACATGGGAAAAGAAAACACACTGGTATTACTTATAGATTGAAAGATTATAATGTTTGATCGCAAGGGTGTTAAAATTGTAAAAGTAATTTAAAGTCTTTTAATCCTCTTTTTACATATCAAACTTTAAAAAATTGGTCACCAACAAAATAGGAGGTTAAAGGCATAACATACATAACCCCAATCAATAACTTACTTCTCAAAATCTATTCTACAATTTTTTAAAATTAATTTCTAATGTGATTTTTTCTCCAAGATCTAATGTATTTGAGGCTCATTTCCAAGAATCTCCAACACTATAAAATCAATGAACACCTTTGCACAAAATCTTAAATTGAAAAATCATAACCATTCATTTTGAAAATTAGATTTTGATGCTAAAACTAGACTTCAAAAAGAATTTTTCAAAAATATAAATGATTAAAAATAGCAAATTGATTAGATTTTATTTAACTTCAAAGTATTGTTGACACTAGAATTTAGTGCATTGGGCATTTAGGGTTTAAGGGTTAACCCTAGAAGGACGCCATGTACAATAAGTGCTCGATGGATGACATAGGATCCTTTTATATAAGATAGAAGTGCAAGATCTTTCTAAAACCATTATATATAGATTCTTGTAGAAAATGAAACAAGCTCTATTTAAAAGAGCCCAAGATTGATTTGAGTACATCCATTTTCCAGTATTAACATTTTATTCATATTGTATTCAAAAAATACATTCTAAGAGAATCTACAAATGTTCTTGTAATTGTAATTTTCAACAAGATCCAACAAAAACTTTTACAATTCAATAATAGAAATCATGTTCTATCCTTAAATGGACAATTTTAGGGGCTTTTACCTTAATTCATGAGTGTTCCAATTAAAGATTATTTCTTTTTTCCATTGATATATTATACTATCTTCTTTGAAATGTCTTCAATGAATATGAATTGGATGAACACACTTTTAAAAATATAAATGTGCCACTAACCCAAAACCACCATCACCATTATGTATTCTCCAAAATCAATATGTACCTATGTCAAAGAAACAATTTTAAAAACTCTACAAAAGAAACTTTGATCTTTCATAACTTGTGCTTATGGTATCCAAATACCATATTTTTTGGTACATTGGAACCTCCTTTTACTTGTCAACAAAGAAAATATGAAAATTTGACCAATCTAATAATGATAAATAGGTACAACAACAAAAAGTGGCATTTTGGAGGGTGCCCACTCAAAACAATTACAAATTATGCATATAAGAAGGTCCAACCACATTGGGCTTGGAAATGAATTGAAAAACATTTTTTGTCACAAAGGGAAATTGGATTTGGAATTCTAATATTTTGAATAGCTTGAACTTGAGTTCTTCAAATTTGCAATGCAATAGCAAATTTAATATACTAACTAAACCTATGCCAATCACTTTAAAGGAATTTGCCTCATTAGGAGATTTTTGAGGCCTTTAGAAGACCATGAGTTCCTAGATTGTGGGGACCATGGAAACAACGCCAAAACCAATAGTTTGACGTAGGCATGCCTGTGCCACATCATATAATATTTAATTAAAATCAAAATAAAAAATTTTAATTAAAAAATTCTATTATTTATTAATCTAACAACACTATAGTAGTTCACAACAAGGGGAACAATCCCGAAATAATCTTTTGGAGGCCTCAAATTCCCTCGAATGGCTTATGTCATTGAAAGCCATTATCAATTAGTTTGTATTGATTAGGCTTTTGAAAAAAAACTGAGTGGAAAAAATTTACTTTAAAATTATGATTCTTGAATTTTTTATAAATATTTGAAGTGAAATTTAGTAACTTTTTATTAGTGTCCCTAGACATGTATTAAAATTGTTCTTCAAAAAGTAAAAATCCAAAGGAAAAAAATTCATCAATATTTAAAAAGACAAGTGAACTTCACTAGAATTGCACCATGAAAAATTGGGTACATGGGTGGAAATGGGTTGTCCTAGCTTAATTCATAGTCATTAAAAATTAGTAATTTTGACAAGAAAATCAAGTCAAATTCAAAATTAAATCTTTGAAATAGCTTGCAAATAATGTTTTTTTATAAACAAACTAGCGGTTGGTGCTTGCTATGCTACGCATTCATCATTAGAATTTTATAAGAATTTTAATGTATTAGATAGAATGCAGAACAAAAATTTCAATAAATCCTCAAACAAAAATGACTAAAATCTATGTATAATTTTCTTTATAAGTAAGATATGTACAATAGAAATTTATTGAATGATGAATGAAACATATGCAATGGTAAATACTATAAAAGATACACATACATTAGAATGCATTAGGAATTTGACTCCATTGTTACAAAAAATGGCAACCTAAATTGAAGAATTGAAAAAAAAACTTATAAATCTCAAAAACTTTGTGAACAACTTAATTGTTGTGGAATCCAAAATCACTTCAATTGAATAAATTTCTCAAAATCATTTGGTAGTAGCAATAGAAAATTGAAATCATGAAAGCTCAAAGCTCACAAAAGCACAAAGTCATAGAAGTGCAAAGAAGTGTAAAGCCAAGAGAAGCAATGGATTTGCTACCACTATAATATCATCCTATGGATCCTCTTTAATATCACCTTAATTGCAACAACTATATTATTTCTATAATATCACCCTTTGTAAAAAGTGATTACAAAAGTGATTGCAAACTGCTATTCTATTTCTGTAATATCACATTCTGTGAAAATATGATTTCTATGTATGCATGATTGAAAATATTTGTACAAAATATTTAAAATAATTATTTTAAAGACTTACGGAAATCATTATCATGCATTCTATTCAAATATATCAAAATTTTACTAATATGTAATACAATGAATGCATAGCATAGCAAGCATGAGCCCCTCGTATTAATGGTAGCATTTGTGATATTACAGAGGGAGTTATGATTTTAGTAGTATGATGAGTTAGTTTATTTTCCTAAAAACTATTTCAAAATTTAAACTTGGACAAATTATTGAGCAATATCAAATATAAAGGAAAAAAATATTTTATGTTAAATCTAACAAGTACAAAAGAATTATTGAGGACAAACTAATGAATAATAAAAAATTGCAGATACCAAATTGGCCAACTTCAGCTCCATTTTTCTCTAAACATTTTATTGAAGCCAATCATTACAACAAATGAAAACTCGTAAATCAAATAAGAGTAGCCACTTTTGTTTCATTAGAGATATTTGTAGTAAGATCTAATTTACAATATATTCATTATACTAATCATATATTTTGTATCATGCCCATTAATTATAATTTTTTTAATAATATCTCCACTCATCATTATCATAGTATATCATAGCATGAATTTAATCTCTAGCAATCTATCATCTTATTCAAAAAATATATCTTGGATTTTTGTATGTTTTGTATTGCAAAATTTTTAATGTTAGAAATTATAAGCAAAATAGAAGAAAACTACTAATTTAAAAAAAATGTATGAGTGGAATTTACATTTAGAAGTGGCATTAAAATGACATTTTATAATACTCCAAATAATTTTTATGGTTTTGTGTTAGAAAAATAAAGTTTAATTTTTTATCAAATGAATCTATTATCAAAGAAAATCTTCAATTGCAATGAATTTTTTTAACATTTTATTTATTAATTAAGTTCAAACTACATTTGGTGGTCATACTTATTTTTATCTTATGTAAGTAATTTGATGTAAGTACATAGACTAATTTTTTTGCTTTAATGAGATATACTAATTTGATGTAAGTACATGGACTAATTTTTGCTTTAATAATCCATTTGGGTTCAAAAAGTATGTTTTTGCCTTTTTGTAGTTGCTTTGGCAATGCATGACAAAGGCAAGAGGGTAATCCTTATGAGTTGATTTCTAAGAATCAATTCCTCAAATGTTACCTTTCTAAGTAGTATTCCAATAACAACATTGTGGGCCACAAACAACTTACTATTCAATTTTGCTACAACTCAACAAAATGGTGAATTGACATAGCTATGATTTAACAATAGGTAATAATTAAAATCTATAGGATTAGTATTATTTTTGCAATAGTTTTTGCACCAATTAGTATTATTCAATTATTTAAAATTTTCTATTATGAAAGGATTTTAAAGAATACTCCAATGAAGTTATTAATAAAGCATGTCTAAAGGTGTTTTCTAGGTTAGTTTAAGAAATGAGCAAGATAAAATCTAGGAAAATGACTTTATTAAAAAAATGCTATAAATACTATTTTTCATTAAAAATAAATGAATTTATGAAACTAGTATTAAAAACAATATGAGTGTAAAAATAATTCTCATATTTTCCAAAAAGAAGACAAAATCTACCATCATTAATAGGATTATGTTAGATTGGTTGTTCAGAAAAAGAAACCCTTAAAAGCTCAACCATCCTTGAGTGGATAGATGATGAATGTTTTGAAAAGTTCACTTTATCCCATGAATATTCATTGAAGAAGCTTGAATAAATTGTCTAATACATCAGTGCACTAGTGTAAATGATGGTTGCAAAGATTGGTGAAATGTTCCCCAAAAAATCTATAACAAGTGTAATTTGCAATGTGGGTCTTTTTCACGAATCTACATGTCAAATGATTCTATTAGTAATAAAAAGAAGAAATAGTACTTTATGTGAATCAATGATTAGGTAGGATGACTCTATGTGTTTCCAAAAGTGTACCCTAGAAATTTAGATGGTTGAAAAATTTTCCTTACAAAATGTCGAACACAAAGATTGACATTGAAATAAGATGTGATTTTAGAAAATCTATTAATTTGACTTTGACCCCTCAAATAACTTTTATGTATAATATTGAAATTTCATTTTTTTTTATCAAATAAGGTCAACATTAGTACCTTTTGATAAAAATACCATACATTATTGAGCATTCAAATTTGTTTGAGAACAGATTTGCTTGTCAATTTGTTGTTTACAATTATCCTACCTTATAAATATTGTGGAGAAATTATTACAATTATTTTTTAAGATTTTACTACCTAATTTACATAAATTCATTCCATTAATGTAAAAATTTGCATAGTGCAAGCTATAAGACCCATTCACACTAATTTAGATAATCATAAATGAATGTGATCTAATTAGTGTGCATCCTTGAATAAAATTGGGATGAAAGTAGAAAAGATGAATGAAACTTGTATGAAAATAGTGATATTTGAAATAGTATGAAAATACTATAGACCATAGTAGAGGAAAATTATTGCAAACTACCATATTAGCCCCTAAAGGACCAAGGCCATTCTTCTATCAAAAAACACTTGGAACTATCATTTTTGTTGTATTCATCTAAAAAAACAGAAAGAATATTTTTTTAGAATATAACTATGAGATCTCGTACTTTACTTGTCTAAGATCATATGGTAAAAACTCATAAAATTTGATAGTATAGATTGGAAGATATTAGCATTTAAAGTTTAAAAAAAAAATTTTGAATACTAACTTGCAATTTCAAATGACTTTGACCTCCATTTGTGGAATTTTTTGCACTATGGACTTTGAATTGAAAAAATATTGTGTTGAAGAATTGAGTTGAAAGTCTACAAAAAAAATTCAAAAAATAAACACTTGATATTCATTTGTCAAAAAATTATTAACTAGAAATAGGTCCAAGATTGAAAAAAATACTAAATTGTTGATATCTTTAAGATGGGATTGAAACACAATAATCACCAAAATAAGATTATTCTAGCAAGCAAACTTAAATTTGTCAATCTTTTCAAAAAAATTGTGAAGATTGCATTCAGAAATGAATCTTATCCAAATCAAATGAATCAAAGCTTTCTATTTAGACAAAAATAAACTCTACAAGGAAAAAATATTTTTTAAAATCCTTCAAATTTTTGAATTTTTTTTTTGTTGCCCAGTCTTCCCTATTTTGAGCTTATTTGAACATAATTTTTATTCATGGGCACCAATTGAAAAAAAATTATATTCCCATGAAGCTAATTAATTTTTCTTTCTTAAATTTGTTTTTGAAAAATCATGACAAAAATTGAGGCCTTAGGTACTTAACTGAAATCCAATTTGTCCCCATAATGAATAATGTTTGTTTAGGGTTTAATGAGATTTATAGATTTTCATAATTATGAATTTAATTTGAGTTTGCCTTATTTGTGCAAGCCCAAGAATTTGAATTAACTTGTGTGACTTTCATTCATCAATTTAGTTTTAGCACTTGAAGTACACTTCTATGCATAGAAATTGACCAAAAGACAAAGATTTTCCAAATTTCTATATAAAAGTGCACAACATTTGTGAAAGGAGAATTAGAAATTTGGTTGTCAAAGTGATAGGACAAAGCCCATGAAAAGTGGAGGAAGCTAATTTATTCCTATATTTTGAGCCTTGCATGGTATAGGGTATTCATGTTATGGGTATGTACATTACATGCACCTTCAATAGTTGTAGAGTATGTACTTATACTTAGGCTCAAGGTTCATAGGCTTGCATTTTTAGGCTTGCATGCTAGCGTTGTTGCAATGGAAATGGGCTTTAATCCTCAAAAGACTAAGATTTCCTTTAGGGGACTTTTAGGAATTCAAGCAAGTTCCTATGATCTCAATTTTGGTTGGATATCCATGAAATTTTGACACAAGGTGTGAACATGTCTCCCCTAGTGGGAATTTTTTTTCTAATTGGGTGCTTAGTTTAAAAGTTATTAATATTGTCTTAAACTTTTTTCATTGCTTAGGCAACTTTGGGCAGCTTTTGCAAAACTTTCATGATATAAGAAGCAAATGTAAGAAAAATAACTATGTGTAGTGTAAAAATCTCATTGTAGGAGGAGTTAAAGGTTGTTGGCCCTATTATGCAAGGTTGAAAAAAAATTCTTCTAACTTCAAATGTTATAATCTTTCAATCCATGTGGTCAAAGTTTCTCAATGTTTCCACACATTCCTATGATAGTCTAGTACAAATTTGTATGTTTGGATGTGAAAGAATTTTTTTTTCTTTTTTTTTCTTAGTGCCCTAAAAAATGGCAATTTTTCACAATTTTTGCTTGAAATATGCCTTCATCCTTTAGGGGTTAACCTCTAAAAGCCCATTGTCTCTTTGAGGGACAAAATGGATTTTGGTTAGGTTCCTATAATCTCAATTTATACTGAATTTTTTTGAAACTTTCTCATAAGATATAAAAACTTATTAGCTTTCTAGAAATATAATGTTTACCTCAATTGGTGCCTAGGAGCAAAAATTAGCCACAATAACCTCAAAATGGAAGAGAGTAGGCAACAAAAAAATCCAAAGAAAATTGAAATAAATTTTTTAATATTTTTTCTTGTAGAAGATCCTATAATTATAATCCATTTGGATTAGTGATGTGAAAGTTATGGAACTTCTTGTTTTGTGGGCAATTAGAGCTATTTCTGAGTTTTACCATGTGATCGAAGGCAAGTGCAAAAATGATCCTATGGTTAGATTTTTTTTAAAATTGATTTTCTAAGTGAGCATAGCAGAAGTAAATAAATTTGAGTAATTTTTGATAAAAAATGGCCTTTGGACTTTAGGGGTTAACAAATTAGTTTCTCTTTCAATCTTAGACCTACATCTACTTAATGATTTTTTGAAGAATGATAATCAAGTGTGTATTTTTTTCAAAAAAAGTCCTAGACTTTTTACTTAATTCTTCAATACAATTTTTTTTTTAATTCAAAGTTTGTAGTGCAAATGTTTTCCACAAATGGCACTTAAAGTCATTTGAAACTGTATGCCTATATTCAAATTTTTTTCCAACTTTGAAAGCTATATCTTCTAATCTATTTAGTCAAACTTTATGAAATTTTTGCCACATACTCTTTGACAAGTAAAGTACAAGATCCTATAATTATATTCAAAATTTTAATCGCCCCTATATTAAGGTCTGAAATAACCTTGGTCTTTTAGAGTTAGATAGGAGGTCAAGGCTACCTACCTCATCAATGCTACTTCAACAATGCCAAGATTAGATATTTCAAGGAACATGTCACTCACTTCATTTTTAGATAGGGAACAACAATTATTAAATTTTAGAACTTCTAACCTTCATACCAAAAAACAATAAAAATTGGTTAGCAACTCCCAATGAGGCTCCAGTCTTTTCCTATCCATGTCTGAATAGACAAAAGATGCCAGCGCCTCACTGTCGCAGTAAGAGGAGCTCCAATGGATTATTGGAAGAAACACGGGAATGGTGCCAATGGGGCTTATAATGTCCTTCTACCAAAAATAGCGCCCCCATGTAGCTATTGTAGCCAATGACATTTTCCAAGACTTTTCAAATAAGAACCTTTGCTCGATATTTTGTCTCGATTTGTTGAGCATGTAATAGTATACTAGAAACTTAGATTCTCTAACAAGAGCACGTCAAGAGTATCTAAAATCCATGTCGATAGCACAAAAAGTAGACTCTAAGGTGCACCCAAGAAATCATAAATCTCCAAGAAATTGTTTGCGGTGGAAAAATCAAGAGAACCTACATTCAATTTTAAATAAAACAAATGTTGAGTAGCTTGTTGGCCTTCCATTGAAGTTGATGCCATCTGGCTCGCCTCTAGCCCACCTACTCACTCTACATTGGGCTTGAGCCAATCAATTCTCAATGCCCTATGCAGAGTGAGCATTGGGCTTGCTTTAAGGGCCTTCTTATAAAGTAGTCTGTTCTGAAAGCGAGCGGCCTCTTCAAATCGCCCCTATATTAAGGTCTGAAATGGATAGTAGGTGGTCCTTAAATGGACCTCTCAAGTCATTGAGAGAATCGAGAGAAAAACATTACTTATTGCAAGAGCCAATTGTTGGCCTTCATTTACTAAAATCACTTTAGAAGTTGCACGTGGTCAGATTTTGGAAGACCTAGGGTCACAAATAAGTGCCTACAATATTTTTTTTTGAAAATTCATAAGTAATTCAAAAATGATTTAAAAAATATGAAACCACTTGTGTGATGTTCTGCATCCATTTTTCTTTCTTTGAAAAATGATCTAAAAATATTTCTATTCATAGAAACCTTTGAAAAAGGAGGACCAGCCGGTAAATGGTCGCTTTAAGGCCATACTACCTTATGTATCGGTCATTGGAGGAATTGCATAGCAAGTGCTACAAGGTAAAATTAGCATTATACTTTCATGTGGACCCTCTGGGTGGAGAGGGAAACAATAAAACATTCACACATATTAAATTCATTAGTCTCCACCAATGAAGTTGTTCACCAATACCGGTAAAACTTTAGCTCCTCCTTTCCCGCTTGCCCACCGGCCAAGGAGAACTGCCCCCCTCATTGCCCTGACCAGGGTTAATTGTGAAAAAAAGCCCCTTATTTTTTTGCCTTGATTTTTTATATTTCTACACTGCCCCTTGCTAATTTGGGGCCGCTAATTGCAAACCTGAATTCAGAATTTGCAAAAAAAATCATCTGATTGCAAATAAAAAACTCCACAGTGTTTTCCCAGGGATAAAACGGGGCAATGAGGGGGTCTAATTCACCTTGGCCCTTGCCCACCCCGGTAAGACAATCAGTGGAGCCACTTTTGTCTTGCTTGAATTAGCTACGTACTTGCGCATGTAGGTCGGCCCTAAGCCCCTAACACTCGTCCTTCCCCTTCGTGATACTTTCCTTTCTCGACAGATTCTTTATCGCAGATCGCAAGGATCCACCGAAAAAATCCATTCCTGGAGTTTCTGGCCTCATTTTCTGATTGGGTTCATTTTGAGCAGGAATGAGGTTTGCTGCTCTTTGGGGTTGCGTCCATCCATCCCTGTGAAGGTCGGTTCTTGACCGGGGAAAAACGCTGGAATTCTTTATTTGCCACGCGTAGAATTTGCAAATTTTGAATTTATATTTGCTATCAGATATAATTTAGTAGGAGAGGTGTAGTTTTAAATTTTTTTTTACAGGCACCCCTGGATTGACTTGGGGGGACGGTCGGTTCACCCCGTCATGTCGTACGAGGTGGTTTTACGCTTGGTTGTGGCGTGCTCGCCGGAGTGTTTGGACGAGCCGTCTTCTTGGGTTCGTTTGTAAGTTTGTTGGAACAATTCGACACTGACTTAGTTTCAGCCCAATTACTTGCTGGGTTCGTCGTTGGTTTGGGAGGATTCTGGCGGAAGTCTTTGGTGGCATCTGCAGCCCAATTGCTTGGCTGGTTGGTTCATTCGTTTGTGATTTAGAAGAATTCCAAGGGTGTAGAATTCGTGTGCTCTGGAGCTCATTCGTGTTGGCTAATTCAATTCCAGTCTTCCACGACGACCAGCGTGGGAGGTGATCGATCGGTTTCAGGAGCTTCGTCATTTGACAATTCGATGTGCAAGCAAAGGGGGTCGATGGGGTCTCAGTAGCGGTGAGCTTTGAAATTGGAGGAGAAGTATTTTGCAATTTTTGATTGTAGGATCTCTTGGGTCAAAGTTTGGTTCATTTGGAGTAAGTTTTAGGGTTTGGTTACGAGAACTTGACAGCTTTATGAAGTTGCTGCGTGCGTGGAAGCTCTTGTCAAGGAATAATGCGAGGAAACAATTCTTTTTATTTGGGTACAATTGAACGCTCGATCATGTTTCATCTGGTCTTTTGCACTTAATCCTACGTTTTCTCTGTTTTCCTTAGACTCAAACATCATGTGCAATTTGGCTTTAGGATCTCTTAGGTCTAAGTTTGCTTCTTTTGGAGTAAGTTTTAGGGTTTGGTTACGAGAACTTGTCAGCTTTATGAAGTTGCTGCGTGCGTGGAAGCAATTTTGTTTGGTGTATATTTGCATGTTCTTGATCGTGTTTCCTCTGATCTTTTGCACTTAAATTTACGTTTATTCTGTTTTCTTTAGACTTTATGATCTCAAACATCTGGATCCACTAGCACTACTTCATCTGGGGTTTCGATTGAGTCTGAAGCTGGTAAGTCACATTTACCGAGGTTTCGCATTTTTTCGTATTTTCTTAGGTTTGCTTACTTTTGCTTGGTTTTCTCAGGGGATCTACTTCGTTGAACTTCTTTTTGTCGACGTTCTGGATCCTGTACGCATTGTCATTACATCCTTGCTGCTGCTCTCAATACTGAGGCATGATATGTATGCTTTGACAGATTGGTTTTAGGAATGGGATACGATCGAAAACATCAGTATGAATTTATCATACTGTTCTTATCTGTGGTAACATGTGTAGCATCTGCCGAAGCAGGTGCGTGCCAAGGTTGCTGTGGGCATCCTCAGGTTGCTGTCATGCTTGGGTTCTTTGGTTAGGGTGGGACTTAGCCTGGGGTTAAGGATCGTTCCATTGAGGACGTAACTAGGCTTTGGGGAAATTCGTTATTGGCTAATTTATACTATAGAGGATCCGGAGGAGGAGATCCGGCATTCGATATGGTTTCTTCCTGGAGTTTGAGATCCCTTGCAAATGAAGATTTCCGATCCCGGCTTCAGGGTGCTCTTTAATGACCCTCATAAACCGCAAAACCTTACGGAACGGAGCTAATAGGGTTTGTGATTAGGTTGGAACGGTTGCTAGGCTTCCTGCTAGGGTCTAGTAAATTCTTTCGACAAATTTTCGGTCCCCTAGGGGTTTATATCATTGACCTCTTATCGGATTTCTTAAATTCCGTGGGGGCCTCTATACCTTGGATAGGAATTTGGCGCTTTTCATGCCCTATTGAACGCTGGGTCTACCCGGCAAGTCCTCTATACGACTCCTGTCCTGTCTTATTGGGGAGAACGACAAGACTGAGAAAAATGGGGATTTGCTTGTACAGGTCAGAAGACTGTACTTTGTGAATATAATAGGACGAGAACGCTCGTTCTTGTGGAGTACGCTTCTGCGGTATATGTTTTGAACTGTTCGTGTTATTGATTTTTTTGTTGGTTTTGTTTGTTTCTCAACTGTTTATTGCCTTTGTTGGTTTTGAAAATTCAATAATTGATTTGCAATTTATAGTTGCAGGAATATAGGAATGTAAATCTTGCTTCAGTAGGTGATTTTTCACTGCTGTTAAAGATAAACGTAAAATTGAATTGTATGCTAGGTCTACATTGTGGACGACACGTCACTTCTATCATGGACATGTTCTCGTTGCAAAGGTTTGACCAAGGTACGTCGACTTCTTTTTATGTTTCATTTCATATGGGGCGTACAATCTCTACCCTTGCAAGCCTAGAGTCCTCAGACTAGAACCTATTCAAAACACATTAATCTCATGTTCCTCATTTTCTTCTAATCTTCTGTGCGAGTGTTGACTGATATGCCCTTTTTGATCATCGAGTGCTTCATTGATGATTTTTCATGCCGCAGGATTTCAAGATCCATACCCTTATTATAGATCCACACTGTCTCCAGGTATATGCTTCATTGAATGTTGATTTGCTTAGTTTTCTCTTGCTTAATTGAAAAATGTACAAGAAGGGATCCAGGGGTTAAGGTCATTAACCTTGGGGTTTGTTGTGCTAGGAAACGAAGGGTTGAGTCCAATGCATCCCTAAAACTACATCTGTACCCAATGCAATTTGCTGACCATCAATTCATGTTTTATGCAGGCTTTTGTTGGTGTGGCAGAAAATTTGAAGTCTATTGTAATTGCTTTTCGTGGAACTCAGGATACTAGGTGAGTGTTATGTTAATCTCTGACTTCTAGTAGTTGTCACTAAATGTTGATGCGAAGTGGGAACTTCGCTTTATGTTCTCGAATTTTATTGATTTGTGAGGAATGACTTTGTGATAAAATGTTTTGTACATGTGGTTTGCAGCATGCAGAATTGGGCAGAAGACTTATATTTCAGAGAGTTGGATCTGAATTACCCAGGACTGAGTGATGCAATGGTAAATTTGTCCCCATTCCAATATGTTTTGAACCTCTCCTATTGTGGCTCATGTATTGACTTAAGTCGAGTTCTTTAAACGAGTGTGGTTGCTTGATAGATGGATAAGTGATATAGTTGGCTGCTAATTCCCTTGTTCCTTGTAGCAGGTACACAGTGGGTTCTACGGAGCCTATCACAACACCACATTACGGGAGCGGGTTGTTGATGCTGTGCAAGCTCTTTTACATGCTAGGAGTGACCTTAGTATTATGATTACAGGACACTCCATGGGAGGCGCGATGGCTACCTTCTGTGGACTTGATCTATCTGTGAGTCTTTTAACTAACATGTGAGACGCCCTTGTGCGTTCCAGTCATACCTTTTAGCAACCAGTCATGCCCAATGGGACGACTAACTCACCCAGAGAACTTGTTTTCGAGTTGTTTACTTCCATAGTTGCGAGTTCATTTAACGACTGAAATATGGTACTTCCGTTGGAAGAAAACTTTGCAGATTTGGTTCGTGAGCTTTATCTAGTTTCCAATTAGTTGCTTGTGTCAAAAAGTCAACACTTAATAAGGTTTAGAGTCCGTGTCAACGAGGTATTTTTTTTGTCACGTAGTACATATGTCATCATGCAATACCAAAGTTCTGCAGAAATTGTACGAAATTAAAATTTAGTAGATGGTAGGCTCTAAACAGATGAGCGTTCGTTCTAGGTCATGAACTGTCTTTTGGCCGTGAAACATCTGTAGAGACTGTAGACGGCGTTTGACCAACTTTATCTGCAGCGATATGTATTGACTTCCTCATTTGCTGTTTTTTTCAGGCAAATTATGGCTTGAGGAATGTCGAGGTTGTCACATTTGGGCAACCTCGTGTAGGGAATTATGCCTTCGCAATGTACTATAATGAGTATGTTCCATTGACGACCCGCGTGACGCATGCAAATGACATAGTACCTCATCTGCCTCCGAATTATCCATGGTTGGGAGAAAAGACTTACCACCACTTTGCTACTGAGGTTTGAAACTACCGGTCTTCTAACCTTGGAATAAAATATCAAGGTGCCTTCCGGAAGTGGGTGTGCTTGGTCTATGTTTGTATAATGAGTTCTCGTTGTTTTCTTGGATTCTCTTATATGGTTTGGTGGCCACATGTCGAGAGAGGTCTAGATTGGAACTTTCTGGAATGATCTATCATCTAGGTGGTTCCTGTTCATGATTAAAAACGTGGTGTTCAGGAATATTAGCTTTGAAGAATTTTTAGACAGGATACTGCACCGGTTGATTCCCCTCACTATTATGCTGCTGCATGGTACAGGTCTGGATCTTTAGAGTGGCCATAGGCCGACTGCAGTATGAATTTGAACGAGTTTGTGATGGCTCTGGCGAGGATACCTCCTGCAGCAGGTCCACCCTTACCCTTTTTGAGTACCTTGGAAATCAAATGACAGCTGCTGTTCGGTTTGTTTTCTTTTGACCGACTCGGAAAAGGATCCCCTTTAGTGAGTTTTTTGAGTTACTTTATCACAATTCAATAACACAGGATTCTCGTGCGTTTGTTGGCAGGTCTGTTTCTGGCAACAGTGTTGCAGATCATCTGAATTACTATGGTGTTAGTTTGAGGACTGAAGACGATTTATTTGCTTTGCGGAGCAGCTTACCTGATTCCAATTCGTCGTATTTGGGATGGGGTTGTAAAACTGCTGCGCAGTATCAACGTCTTTGACGTAAGGTAACTACACTTAATGCGAACTCTATCCAAAAGCGTCCCCTAGAGGTTCTCCTAAAATTTGCATTTTCTGAACATGAAAGCTTGGGGTTACTTATTGGTGTGCAGTACCTGTAATTAGCACTTCAATTTAGTTTTTACCTGTAATCAGCTTTTAGTTTATTTATGTAGTGTAAAAAATACGTGCCAAGATGTTGGAATTCTCTTAATATTTGTTTTCCAACAAATATTAAGGCAATACAATAATATGAATCATTTTCAGATGCTTATATGGAGCTTTTTAGGTGTACATACCTTACTTGTTGTCATTTGAACTGTAGGAGGAGGCGCTTCAGGATGGCTTGGTGATAAAATATGGATTTTATTGTCCCCTTTGTTATCCTTGGACCAGGTGCAAAATTTGTCAAGGTGGCAAAGGCACCTGCTTTAAGGACGAAGTTATGAAGTATGGTCATTTCAGGATCCTTGAAGGTCCCTTCTACGAGAGCTCAACAGCGAGAAGATATGACGTCGTGGATTAATAAGATAAGCTCATTTGTTGTACATAATTTTACATCGCCTTATAGAATGGCTATGCATTGGGAAGGATAATTGTACAATAGGATGCCTTCTCCACCACTGTGCAAAGCCTCACTGATTGTTCTACTTGGGTGTTTTTTCGTGCACTTTTCTGTCATTTTTCTCGGGAAATTGTGGGACAGCTCTAGGCTCGAGGAGTTTATCACTCCTTGGTTCGTTACAGCTCAGCAAATAGCTGTTAGATGCCTAGAGCTAGAATATGTATGACATGTAATTTCATGGTACAAAATTTCATGGTACAAAATTTCATGGTACAAAATTTCATGGTGCTAAGGTCATGGTACAAAATGGCATTGCAAATGATTATAAAGCATTGGAATATTGAGTGGCCTAGTTTATGTTCTCAATCTCCGACCTTTCACTGTTCCTTACATCAGTGTTTTGTTTTTTTCATTGCCAGTTCTGACATAAAAGAAACTAATACCCTGATGTCCCTCCAAATATATGCAATGGCATGCTGCCAGGAACACAAGTTGTACAGTAAAAAAAACACTGCCTTACATTACAGTCTTCCTTTGCATTGTAGGACTTTCTATCTGCAGACTTGGGTTGTGTTCACGGGAGGCATCAAGCTAAAAGTCATAGTCATACTGTAACTTGAAAAATAGACTCTTGAAGTTATTCATTTCACTTTGTGGTTCTGATGTCCATTTTTTGGACAATGAATAGATTGAAGTTCTTGTTTCTGTCTCACTCCTGCTTGGATGAAAGTCATCCTAATTTTTGGTGATACATTATCAAGTTCTTGTCTTACCTAATGGTTGGAATGGTGGTACTAGAATACAAATTTTTTTTAAATTACAAATGTGGAAGTGTGTCAACTGGTCAAATTGCATTGACTCTAGTTCAAAACTAGGTTTGCAAAAATGAGGTCATAGATGTAAAGAACATAAAAATTTCAAAAAATCACCATGTCAAGAGAACCTCATTTTGAATTCATTCCAATAAGTTTTGTTCAAAAAATGATAATATTTTGCTTGCAATCAAATTTTGAAGGAATTTTGAAATTTTCCTTTCCAATTTATAGAAAAATATTGGTGATAGCATTGGTGAATCTAATCATATAGATGGAATCTAAAATTCAAAATCCCGGAGGGTGCATTTAGTTCTACTACAACAAACCACATGTAAACAAGTGGTTTTTAATAAACTATAATTTTAACTTCAATTTTGAGCATTGTTTACTAATGACTACAAGATTCTATTTCCAAAATTTCAAACTCAAATAAAATATGGAATGATTTCTTGTCATTTCTAATATGCCCAATTGTTAAGTAGTAGAAGACTTTGTAAAAGCATGACAATATTTTTGGAGTTTAGGGTGTACAAATGTGGACAGTTGGAATGTTTAGTTCTTATAAAGTTTAATATACTACAAGTTATACATTGAGAATTCAAAATTGCCACTATTAAAGGAAATCATACTTGCAAAATTGCAAGACTGCCCATTTGTAGTATTAGTGTTTTGTACACAAAAACAAATAAACCACATTAGAAGTAAAAGTTAGATTAGAAAGTAACATGAAGAAGTCATAGAAGGCCTCCACAAGTTGATGATGCCCGCAATCTTCTACTCCATCTTGTGCAAGTGTGCAATGCAAAGCACATCCCAATGCAAACCTTGAATGTCAAGGAAACTCTTTAAAATTGAGGTGCAGAACTACTATAATCTCATAAAAACTAAGGAATGTGGTCCAAAAGGGAAGATACTAATGAACCAGTTGAAGATTAGACATCCCCATGTTGTCCAACCTTAAAGGCATTCTTCTAAGAATCAATATTCTTATACAAGATATTGTCTAAAAAATAGTACTTTTGGCCAAACATACACACCGCAAAAGGCAAGTGTTTGCCCAATCAATTTCTTTGGCAAGACTTTAAAAATTTCAAGGTTGAGAAACACCTCTCATCTTTTGTGGACTCCATCACTAAACAAATGCCTATCTTGTCCAATTTGAAGTACTCAAAAATCAAGTTTTCCAAATGCCATGATTATGAAAAGATGCGCCAGAGCTTGATGAATGGGTTGATATGGAAGGGCAATGCACATGCAAACTCTACATTTACTTTCATTGTAAACAATCTTTGTTGATTGTTTGATTGTAAAGAATCTCAAGGGCTGTCACACTCCTAACCCCTTGAGGTGCCCAAAGTGCCTTAGTGAGCATTTGAGGGTGATGTCCCAAGCTTTGCAAAAGTCTAAGAAGGGAGAAATGAGTGACTCCTGAGTAAATAGGGCGCAATAGTGTCCTAAATTAGATAATTATGATAAAATATCTTACATTATTGGAAACACATTGAGGAGACGCTTCCAACTGTCCAAAGAATGCATGATTGGGACTAGTTGGCTAGAAGTTATGGCCGTTAAAAGTTGGTGGGGTCTCAGTGGTACCGGGACACTTAAGAATTAGGAGTGAGAGATTTTCAATGAATCCTTCATGGAAATACGGCATGTAGCATATCATTAGAAAGTTAAGAACACAAAAAAATTAAAATGATAATCATTAAGAGGTTCTAAGCTATGAGCCTAAAGTTATGGCCAGGAGAAGGGCTGTGGTAAAGGCATGATGTCACTCCTAGTGAGCCTGAATTTTGGAGGACTACAACTTTATGAGAACTTGGCCAAATGAGACAAGTAAGTAGTCCATAGGCATCTACTTGTCACCTAAATATCTAAAATAATCTTGTATATGGGATTTTGGAGCTTTGGTCGTAAAATTACACTGTTTGGAAGTTTGGAAGTCCAAACATGATCATAACTTGGTGATTTCGGTTGGAAATGGGTGGTCTTCTAAAACCAACTTGGATTTTGGGAGTCCCTTCAATCCACAAAGAGGGGCTTTTGAATGCCACAAAAAGTACTATAGGAGGAATTGGTCTCACTCCTCACTCCTTGGAACGTTGTTGAGTCTTGGTGATTCAAGGTTGGTAATGCAACTTCACCACTGGGTTCAAGGTACCATAGGACACTTGCGTATGTGTCCTATAGCACCGATTGGATGGAATCTAGCTCCTTGCTAGGCCATTCCAGATGTGTTTCAAGTTTTAAGTGATAATTAATTACAATATGAAAGTAGCAAATATACAATGGGCCTAGTATGGAGTAGGACATTCATGGCAATTAGTAGTGGTGGAAAGTAGTGCTTCCACTAAGTGTTTGGACATCATGTCACTAAGTGACATATCAAGTGTCATGTGCGGAGTGTGTGTTAGCTATCTCGAGGACTAGGACTTAACAACATGAATTAAAAATAGGTTGTGGGTACGTGAGATGTATAGTGTTAGTGAGTTGAGATTCAAGTGATACTAAAAGTGAAGCATAATGAGCCCATTTATGAGTGTTTTTCACCATGTGGCAATAAAAAACCCTAAAGTTGAGCCAATGGAGAGTGTATGTTACACCTAACTAGTTCACGTTCCAAACAATGGACTTAAGTAAATTCCTATAGATTACTATTTTTAGACTTTGTCCTAAAAACACTTTCAACCATACATTGACACCACCATTTATCACTAAATATGACTACATAATAAAGCAATCAATCATAAATCCATAAACTCATTCACACCCATACAACTCAAAAGCACATAATCTAAAAAAACTAGCAAGTGTATCAATGATACAATGAAAATTGCAAGTAAAACAAATGCAAATACTAAGAACATTGTACCACCAAGTATTGTAGTAGACTATTGGTCACTAAAATGACCACCACCATCTTGTCTTGCATCCAAATGAAGCATGGCTAGGTTTGTTGAAAAGTTAATTAAAATCCACATAGCTCCACCAAATTTTAGCTCCAAAATCTTCACCGTCTTCTTGATCTTGCCTTCCAAAGTTGTTGCTTCCATCTTCTATGCAACAACAAACCTCCTATTAAACGACCACCATTTCTTTGTCCATACTCCAAATGAGGCGTGGCTAGGCTTGTTGAAAATCTAACTAAAAGGTGAATAGTTCCACCAAATTTTAGCTTCAAACTCTTTACTATCTTCCCAATCTTGCCCTCCGAAGTTGTTGCTTGCATTTTGTATGCAGTAGCAGACCTCTTTCTACTAAAACGACCACCATTTTGTCTTCCATGCTCCAAATGAGGCGTGGATATTCTTGTTGGAAAGCTAACTAAAAGTCGCACAATTCCACCAAATTTTAGCTTCAAAATTTTTACCATCTTTCCAATCTTGCCCTTTGAAGTTGTTGCCTCCATACTAAACTACATTCCTACTTCTAACTTCAACCCAACTTCCTTCAAGTCATTAACATGATTGAATCAAACCTACTTAGCTAATTTTCTAAGTTGCTACTCATTTCTAACTTATCTTCTCCTAAGTGCTCCAAAATACCCTCTTTTCCTAGTGCTTCAAAAAGAAGAAGCAACCACCAACTAACGAAAAAGAGAGGTGAGAAAGAAGGGGAGAGAGAGGGTTCACTAACCCTGCTTTCTTCTATCTATACCCCCCTGCTTCATCTCCATTTCTTCATGTCTTCATCTTCATTTCTTTTAGTCTTTGTGTTGTTTTACTTATACTCCTTATTTTTGGTTCACTTCTAATATTAATTTTGAATCATTATATATTTTTTTCAATTTCTTCACATTCAACCATTTACTTAATCTAATTAATTCTCGATTTCTTACTTATTACTTAATGACTTTTTGGTTTGAAATTCCTAATTTTTATTTAGAATTTCCTTTACATCTTTACCTAATTGCATTTCCTAATTTTCACACCATTGTTTTAATTTTCACATTACTACCTAATGGAAGACCCTTAAATTATAATTTATGCATTAAATCTTCTTCCTAATCCTTCTTAATTCCTAATTCTCTTTAAATTATTATATTTGCATTGATTCTAAATTGTGAGCCAATGCAATGGCTCACACCATTAAGTTGTGAAGGGCTTCTAGAGATTGTTTGGAGGTGAAAGTGTTATTAGAGTTGTGACAAGGGCAGTGTAAGGTTTTCCACCATTATACGAAGGTTGCCTTCCATTAATAAGTATTGCAAAAAGCTTTCATCATCTTCTTCTTGTTTTTAGTATTAGGAGTATATGATACCAAAAACATCAAGTAACTTTTGCTGTGGAAATTATTTGTCCAACTTATGACAAAGTGATTCAAAAACCTTTGCAAAACACAAAACAAACAACACACAATTTAACCAAGGAACTGTTGAATCCTAGAACCAACCACAATTCCTTAAACAACATTTTGAAGTCTACCTACACTTGCATCCAATTAAAAATGAAATGAGAATGAAATATCAACAAGTCCACCTACGCTTACATCCCAAAAGTCACAATTACCTAATCAAACACCAATTATAATCTAGAAACACAAAACGGTAGCCAAAAAATATATAGTGATGGTAAAGCCAAATCCTCCATTGTGAATCCAAAGTGCAAATCTGTACTTGCATACCAAAGGCCATAGCTAAAACCAAGACTATAGTTAAAGCCATTGAAAGCAACCACAATTTACATGTATAAAACACAAGTCTCCAAAAAATGTGAAGTTAAAGAGAAAATCTCCATTGTTAATCCAAACTGCAAACTTGCAATGAAAGTTCAAAAATATCACTTGCCAAACCAAAAGTAAACACCCTCTCACCAAAAGTGTCTAAAAAAATATTGTATAGGTAAAGCCAAAACCTATTTTATTAACAAAAAGTGAAAACCTAGACTTGCATCAAAAAATTAAACGTGCCAAACCAACAACAAACATTCACATACAAAAAAATCCATTGAAATCCAAAAGTATAAACTTGCACAAGTATCCAGAAGGCCATCAACAACCACAATGAACTAAATACAAAGCACATAGCCTTAAAAAATATAGTGAAGGTAAACGCAAAACATAGCAAGCAAAAATAAAGAATGAAGGTAAAAATACTGGACTACAAATTGGCGTACAACCATATCTTGCACGTAATTGTATTCCTCTTGAATCACAAATATTTTTTGCCTAATTAGGTTTTGGGTATTTTGGGCAAAGATCATTGTCATGTAGAGAGATGTTTGCCTTTGAAAATTAGAGGAATCTTGGTTGTGACCAAGGATGATTCAGAAACAAAAATAGATGTTGTGTAAATTTTCAATCTTAAACGTTGAATCTTCTACACCACCATAGAACTACTCTCCATGACCTATTTTGCTTTGGCTCTAGTTAGCTTATGGATCAAGGTAGGGATAAAAAATCATGGAATACATAATGGGTAGAACTGACAGCATACTATAAGATACCATTAGAGAATATGACTCCTAAACTTTCAAACTCATGGTTTGCTAATCATCAATTCAACCTCACCATGAAAATAAAGCAAGTCTCGACCATATAGACAAAGAACCTCACTTTGTTGCTATGACACAAAATGAGGTTAACAATAATTTAATCCATACCCCAACAACAACAAAAGTTTACAATAAAAAAAAGTTACAAGCCACAATACACAACACACAAGTCTTCAATGTCTCATCTAAGTTCTTCAACTCCAAGTTCTTCAATCCAAGCTTTTCAACTCCAAATTCTCCAACTTCAACTCTTTAGCCAAACTTTGGTCCTATACCACCATTTCTTCAGGAGTCCAAATAAGATGAATGATAGCTTCTCAAAAAGCTAGTACAATTTTTTACTTCTCCTTCAAATTTCAACTTATAAAAACTCTTTATCCAACTTTTATGATCATTCAAAGTTTCGGCCTTTAGAATCAAAAGCAACAGACCTTTTTTTACTTCGACATATACAACTTACTCATAAAAACTCTAAAAAGGATGAAACACTTGCCAGTTTTTGGACAAAAAGAAACACTTGTCAATGAACATCTTGACTAGTTCATCTTGACAAACCTTGATAGATTGTATAAAATCACAAATAAAAATGTCACATGCTTGTGTCAATTTGATCAAAGAATGAACAACATTGAGTATAGATATGAAGCAGGCCAATGAAAGAAGGACCTCAACATTAGAAAGTCAAAGTTACTAATAGTACCAAAATTGCTATTTTGGCCAATAGATCTCGACATGTCCAAACCCATGTTCACCAATAAGGTTTTGTATTCACTTGTGATTCTTTACGTTGGACTCCTTTTGGAAATCCAAAGCATCTCAATATTTTTAAATATTTTTCTGGCATTAGTTTCCATGAAATCACCTAGCTTCTGTAGCTTAGAATGCCGGTTGTAACTAAGGCAAAAATATGAGTAACGAATTGGAACAACCCTTCCAATCATGAAACCATGGAGTAATTAAAAAGTATCTCCACCATCAGATTTATTTTGTGACTAGCACAATTAGCACCCAACACAAAAGAAGCCCATTTATTTCAAATTTGGGTTGTGACATCCTTCTATGATCCCAAAAATATAGAGACCCCATTGACACCAAAACAAATTGGTTTTGAGACTATGTCCTCTTGGCATAGCCTTCCTTCTCCCAATAAAAAATACATGATAGCATTTGTTAAGTGGTCCACAATGCCCCCATCAAAAACATAAGATAGATGAAACAAGTCCGGGACCCTCTCCCAAGAAGCCATTATGTAAATATGCATACCAAATCACAAAGTATTTTCAATTGCTGTGACTTCGTTTGCACTAATGGAAATGATGTACTTAGAGTGAACCAAAATCTTTAAACATCATAGCTTTTGAAGTGCTATGAATCTAAATGTCACTAAGTTATACAATCATAACCATACAATTTTGTAGTGCACATGTTTTAGATGGCATGGATCAAGTTTGAAGTCATTTGACCGTGTACATTGAAAGATTATAATGTTTTAGTGTTGAAAAAGGATGCTGAATTTTTCTAAAAACACATTTGTAGGTGAAATTTGAATTCTAAACCTTCTCAAATGAAAAAACTTTAAACTACAAAGTGCTTGAAAATCAGCATACAAATACATTGGTGAAAAAAAATATCATTCAATTGACTCATTGTGCCTACAAAATGGCTTTGAAATGTCAAGAAAAGTTGCCAAAAATTACATCCAAGGTTGAACCTCCTACTAAAATGCCTCAGTCACTCATTATTACTTGGATTGATATGAAATTTTATTGACACAAACTAGACCAATATGTGCAACTTTCCCAAAAAGAATTATTGAAAACGGGCATTGTATGAAGAAGAAATAGACCGCCAAAGTTCACTATAACGAAAAACTATTAGGGTTTTGAACTTCGAATTGCTTCCAAACATTCAAAACAACCTAGATTGATATGAAAATTTTACCACAAGAACTAGACTTTAAGGGGAATATAATCCAACAAATTTTATTGAAAAAAAACACTGTATGAAGGAAATACAAGCCCCCAAAGTTGCAGCCATCAAGTGCAATTTTGTGAACTCAAATTATACTTGTGAACTTCGATTGGATTTCAAGAAACCAATACATCTTGTATTGATTTGAAAATTTTACCACATAAACTAGAAAAGTATGCACAACTTCTCCAACAAGTTTCATTAAATTTGGACATTAGATGCAAAAGTTACATTACTTTGAATTGGACACAAACTATGTGAAACTACTTTTGAGCCCCTTGGGCATTGAGGGACTAAAGTCAATAGAAATCTAGCATGCATATCCTCACTCATCTCCCAACCACTACTCTCAGACCAATGTTTTTTATGTAAATTCTTCACTTTAAGGTGCCTTAATAGATATTGCTCACGTTTGTAATCAACCATTGGATGATCGTGACACCACAACAGAAGAAACTACAAGAGCAAGATCAATTGAGCAACAAGGAAAGCATTGAAAGTAGGAAAAGCCAGTGAAAGAAATGGAAGCATGGGTTTTCATTGCAACCAGATTACTAGAATCCATTTGCCAACATTCATGGCAAATGGGGATGCAAACTCAATACCTCATTCAATTAGAGCCTCCATTTCCATAATGAAGTGAATGTAGGAGAACAGAATCTTAAAAATTACACCACATGCAGGAATTGGCGCTCACAATTTCACACAACGGCACTTGAAGCCTCCATTCCTCCAAGTTTTTAGCGCTAGTAGTATTCAAAGCAACGCAAGACAGCAAGTTAGAATAATTTTTTGAAATTCTATGATTCCTCAATCAGATTTGGCAATCCTTCTAGATTCCGAAACCCAAAGTTCAAGGCACCGATCTCAAGAGTGAAGTTGGTAGCATCGGAGTGGATCGTGCTAGCAAAGAAAAATATAGGAACAATGCAAGTTAGCGCTAAATGTTTTTTAAAAAACTACTAAAACACGCCTCAGGAAGCTGCTAATTCAACCCACGTCACAGTAAACCCTTGCTTTAGTCTTGCGGCAAAATGATCGGCAGCTATGGAGCCGCCTCTGTGGCAAATGGATGGCTGAGATCTCGTTTCAGCTAACATGTCATCTCCCCAGCAGTGGATGATTGCAAACATCGACGTGGATGAACAAATTAAACAATTTGCGAACTCTCTTTTCATTGACTATGCAAAATTGCTCAATTCTTTTTTTCCCAAAATTTCCTTCCATGTACATTTAGCTCAAGAATTTTTTTGGTAGAAATGGGGCTGTTTTTAGCCACTTTGGAGAATGTTGGTACAAACCTTGGCTTGGTAGACCAAGTTATAAGACCAATGCTTGGGCTTACATGACAAAAAAACCCAGAATTCTCCCTCCATCCCAAAATGATCTTGTTGGACATAATGTTCCCAATTAAGGTTGAAAATAGCATTTTTAAAACTTGTTTTGCATTGAAGGAGAGTTTGGTGCACTCATACTGTCCTTGAAACTTTCAATTTCAGAACCTTTTTCAAAATGCGGTTTTGGAGGATTGAAAAAGTGGAATTTGGGGGGGCATTTTCAAGGAGCACTAATGGGCACCTAATTGTTGAGTATGAGGTGTCATTTTGTGGGTAGTTAGTATGGGACTAAGACCATGTGTGAACCTCTATACCACCTCCCAAAACTTCATCTTCTTCAATCAAGCAACGTTCAAAGAGATGCAAAAAATAAGAACAAATAGTGTTGATTGACCCCTCTAGTCATTTCATTTGTTTTTCAATTGATGATTTCATACATGGAGGGGGAACTATTGCTTGAGGTTATTTTGCTAATCCCATATAGCAATTGAAAGCCAAAATTGACCAATTTTCAATGTCACAATGTGCAATAGAAATTTCATTCAGGGATAGGAAATTGAGACCATTAGGAAGATCATTTTGGGACAAAGATATTATTATTCCTATACATTTTCTTCAATATAGACTCAAAAGGAATTTGACATTTCCAAGAAAAGCTAAATAAATTGTTTGAGGAGATTTTGAATTATTTCAGGGTAATAGAAACTATTTATAGAGGAGGATTTGACATTGACAAAACTTATTTTATTATACAATTGTACTAAAAGATCAAGATACAATATTTTTGAAATGCAATGTAGACTAATAGGGAACATCAATTGATCATGGTATAATTTCAAAGTTCAATAGTAGAAGGTTCAAATTTCAAAATGCTCTTGATTGAAATAGAAAAGACAATTTTTACACTCTAGATTGATTTTTAGTTTGTTAAGAAGAAATCATGCATATCTTTACAATAAAATGAAGAAAAACATTTGAAGAACATTTGAAAGACAGTAGTTGCAAGAAACACTTGTCATATTTTGTCCTTTTAGCTTCAAATAAGTGGTTTCTTGGCTATAGCTTTTGCAATTTTTTGAAAATTAGTTTATTGTGTTTAAAGAGACCTTGATTAGATGTCTATTTTTTCCATTTATACTAAGATGCACACAATGACAATGAGGCTTTATGCAAATTCTAACATGTGGAGCATGCACATGGGCTCAAAATATGTGTTCTTTCTATAAAGACTAGAATGAAAAAAAATTCTTTTAAAAGTACTTGATGCAATTCAAGTATGTCAAAGTTTACAAAAATGGTCATTTTTAGATTCATTTTTAGGATTTTTTCCAAATTACTAAAAATCAAAATGATTATGTACCTATTTTCTACTAATTTCTAGTACCCTAATTTTGTAGTAGTCCATTGCAATCAATAGTGATGCATAGTATTGCAAAGCAAGCCCACTAATTCTCTAATTTATTTTTAATCCTTTCTATTAATTTTTATTGATTTTTTATATCATTTTTAATATTCTTTCATACTTTTAATCTTCTTGGTGATTTTATTCATTTTTAATTTCATTTTAATTCTTTAAAAATTCATTTTTAATTCTTTTTTTAATTTTCAATACATTAATCCTGCATAGTATTTATAGTGATTGTAGTAACAGTAGTACTAATATGGCCCAAAACAAAAAAATGAATTAGTAACCAAGACATTTAATAGACTTCAATGCCTTTGTGCCAAATTTGGTCACCTCTTAAGCTTCGAGTTGTGTATTCAAAACTTGCCAATGATTATGTGTGTACTCATGTACAATGTATGATATATAATATGGCAAGATATTCTACATTTAATCTTGTACACATGTACATACCTTGACATCCACTTGAATGTTTGGGATATGGGATATGTTTTGTTGCCAAAATAATTATTGAAGGGTATCTATGACACTAGTGGGCAATTGTATACTATGGTATACAAAAGACTATCATGCACTCGAGGTGCATAGCATGCTCAGTTTGCACTAGTTTTACATCAAAATTGCATTATTTATACTAAAATCTATATTATTATATTTATCCCTTTTTTCTACAAATAATTCATGATTTTCAACAAAATTTATAAGACAAATCCACCCTTACAATTTGTATTAAATATAAATATAAATGTAACTTTTTAAAAATAATTTTTAAAATTGAATATAAGATTTAACCTTCAAAGTTGAATATAAGAGTTTTAAAAAAATACTAAAATAATATGAATTTGAAAAATATAATTATTTCAATTGTAAAAAATAATATTAAAAAATTGGAAATGATCACAATAGTTCTCACTGAGACCTCTATACTTAGTGTGCATGATGCACTGTGACAAGTATTCTTTGGGTATAAATTTTTGAATTTCAACACTTTGGAGATTTTTAAAAAAAAAATTGGGGGTGGTCAAGTAGTTTAGGTGCCCTTTTCTCTTCCAAATATTGTCCTCCACCTCATTTATCATAGACATTTTTCAAAATAATGCATTTGATTCCATCAAGACAAAAAAACTTATGTACCCTAGTTTGCAAACACCTTAGTCATGATATTATTGAGCAATAAACTAGAGGTGCTTTTGGATTCATCAAGTTTTCAGTTAATTTTGTTGATGTAATATGCACCAAATCACCATGTAAATAGGGGTTGGCTTTCAACTCTCCTTCTAGCTTGGTTTGAAGTTTAGAACCTACAAAAACCAATTTCTCTAGCTTTGAAAACTTGTCTCATAAATTAATGAGCTGTCAAAGAGGTAGAACAATTTGACTCTTTCTTTGACTGTTGGGAACAATGAGCCTATTTAAATAACCGTTATGGCACTTTTCAAAGTAAGCATCATGAAACCTAGATTTTATTCTAGTCGAGTGTCATTTTGATGATATGGATCACGCCAACATAATGAACTTGACATTACACCAGTATTTTAATTTTCAAATTTTCAAATTTTCCTCTGATACTAATTTCTGTGTAATGAAGAATCATGAACACAATTTTTCCCCCCTTAAGTAATGAGATTTGAGGTATTTCTAGATAAGTCCATCACAGAATCATGAACACAATTTTTCCCCCCTTAAGTAATGAGATTTGAGGTATTTCTAGATAAGTCCATCACAGAGAACCTATGACAGATAATTCTACCTTCAACAGAATCTATTTCCAACACGCACAACCCAGGAAGCAGGGGATGTCCAGAAAATGTCTTCCCTTAACAAATTGAATGATGTATGGACTTCCTACTTTGAAATTACTAGTCATAACTCAATTTTGTTTGTAAACTCTTGGGCTACAACCACTGGTAGTGGCAGATGAGACTCTCTGAAGGTGTCATTTTACGGGAATGCAATTCTCATGTTCTAGAAGTCTGATAGCAACTCAGCTATTAGCCAAAAGTTACAAAATTTCTTCCCAGTTCAGCTGAAAGTATCAACTGTCCATATTCTTGGCTAAAAATCTTCGCTTGCAATCACTTGAAAGCTCGCTTGAAAGTTGCGGTGCACTCATGCAATCACCAGCTACAGCAGCCAACAATGTTCAGTTACATGTTAGAATAATAGATTGAGAATCACCCCGGTGCACTGATGTAGCGACTTCATAAATACTTTCACATGAATAAATCGCACAGAAACTAGGGTAAAATTTGGTGTATTCGTACATTTCAGAGAGCCAAAATTGTGACACTCAATCTCAGAAATGAAACATGTGAGTTTTAAGAATTTACCATGAAGGAAATGAAACGGAGCTTACTATCACATTGAACCATTACCACCTCAGTGATAAACTCCGTTTCATTACCATGATGGTAAAACTCACAAAAATTCTTGTAAAAGCTCTTAAAATTTTGACTGTAAAAATTAGAACTGCAATAGACGCCTGCCTGAAAAGTGTTAATCTTGCAAATAGCCTTCAATGTAACGAAATTGATGTCAAATGAAGTCACCGTAATAAGCTCTTCGAGAAATGATCTGATCACTTCACTAGTAATTTTTCCGATGCTAGTGACTTTACTAACCTTTTTCGTTTGCTCTTCAACTCAGACGATGATGACAACGGATTACTGTGCCAGTTCCGCTTACGCTGGTTAATGAACCAGTTGTTCACTTGCTTCAATTCCAGACCAGTCTCCTGTATCAGCTTCTCCTTCTCATCCTCCTGGATAATTGATGCAGAACAGTCCAGGAAAAGATAACCAACCAGTTTTGTACAAGAAACATTGATGGAATACATGTTTAAGAATGATCGATTTCCATCATATCATTTACGAGATTCTGAAAATGAGAAGGAATTCAGAACACAAGATGTATATAATTATTTATCATGATCTAATTGTACTGAGTGGAAGATTGCCAAAGTAAAGATCGAATACCGTTGGATAAGGCCACTTAGAGTGTGCTTGCCACCAAGCTTTCAAAACTGTTGTTGTACCCTCAGGCAGCTTCCCAGCTCGTCGTTTGCGCAAAATCTCCTCTCGTACATCAACGATTCTTGCTCTGTAACCCTGATAAGATGCAATAGTCGACACTGTGGGATTAGAATTTAGAAAATTCTAACTATCATAGCCACGCTGGGGAGTGTGAATCAAGCAGCCAATTATTACATGGATGATTATTGCTGTGATAATAGTAACGAGCGAAATGAGATATGTGGTTATGAAGGCGGGATGGATCATGGATCATTGTTTGTATAATGATAGCAAACCAAGCGCCATTTAAGTTGTCGAATTCAAATTCATCAGCTCACCAATGTTCAGGACCTACAAAACTTCCTCTAATCTTAAAAATTCCATTACAGAGGTGAATCATATGTGATGAGTGTACTGTCAAATGGGATCAAAGTATATGCCTGCTTCAGCTCGTATTTGAGTTCTTGGCGAACTCGTTCCATGAGAGTACGCTCTGATTCAGTGGGCACTAGAGGGCCAAAGCCTCCACTATCCTGGGGATCCATACTTGAATCATATGCACCATAGTCACTGTCATAATCTTCATCGTCATCAGACATTGTTGCTCCAGTGCTTTCCCCAGCAGAGACCCCTGCACAATTGCATATTAAAAACCACTCACTGCTGCAGCCCTGCAAGTCACATGTTTCGAGACTGACAGGTCAATACAATCGAACTCACCAAGGACATATTGACAACTGCCATATGTTTTGAGCAATCTAATGAAAGACATATCTTAGGACCCAGGAGAGTAAGTTAATTACATACTGTGCTACTATTTTCAAACTTAGCGTCACATTAATGTGCATACGAACTGAGAATATGAGATGAACTTACTTCTTTATTCCGATCAATATATTTATTACACAAATGGGCTCATATTCCACTGCGAAGTAAGGGCTGTGGGTCTCTGGGCCTATAAATGCTTCAAAACCATATAATATTTTCTGGGGACGGCCTACGAATCTCTGCTCTTTTATCCATACCCCATACCTCGACTTAGACCATCCAACAGTGCGTAGAATATTTGCATTCTTTGACCCCATTCTGGATCAGTGTGGGGGATGCATGAATTGTTTTGGCTTACCAGTGAGTGTATGTAAGGCCTGCTCAAGCTCCCAGCAAGACATCATTGCCTCAGTAACATCAGAGTAGACGTGTTGTTGTAGATGTTCTTTAAACGAGCAAAGAAGCATGATATACTGAGTCTGCAGCCATAATTCATCGAATACATTCAGAATAATCCTTTTGTACGTTCTGAGCGCAGTTGCCAATGCTGTACCACTGATTCACGAGCAGTGATGCATTTAGCTGAAGACAAATACATATACCTATTACATATACCTAGTTAAAAGGAGTTATAACTAGACAACCGACCGATCAGACACCGAGACACTGGACATACCATAAATTGATCAAGTTCAACTTTTTCATGTTGCGAAATCTCAAGCTGCTCTGGATGCAGTACAGAGTACTTGTTTGTGACATGCCCAGCTTGAGCTAATTGTGCCTCAATATGTGGGAGCTGATCCACTGGGGTTCCCACTCGAAGACAAGACGCGTGTGCATTCAGCAACTCTGGATATAGTGGATGAGCCACGATCAATGCTTTGTCTCTGGCCTGCTCCCAATCCAACTTTTGCGTTGCACATTCCCAGTCATTCTGCACGATGTCATCCGATTATTTTAGCGAACTAAGTGCCGGGTCTACAACATATTCTGCTCAGCTCCCAAAGTACAGTTAGTAGGTCCAGCTACTGCATTAATGATTAGTACATGTACACGAAAGAATGTGGGCAAGCAGAGAAGAAAGATCTGCAGAAAGAGTGTAAATTACAACTAAAACCAATATGAAAGAAAATTATACTATACATTAAATGAAAGCAATTGCTAATGTGGAAAATTCCAGATATTCTTTCACCAATAGAAGAAAAGAAGGCAAAAAATGAATACCCCTATAATGACACTACATATCGTTCTGAGAGTGCGTGTTTATTATATAATCGGGCACCTAATGTGTTATCTAGTGACGATTTTTGAAATTTAAACGACATCCTAGGTGCCGTTAAATAATTGACACACTCAAAATGACATCTCGTGTCCTTCCAAAGTGTCATTTTTTACCCCCTTTCTTCTAGTACCATCATTCCAATTACTCCGTACATTGTAAATTGTTGAATGATAACTAACTGATAACGTTACGTCATCATACATTTGGGATGAACTATATTGAGAAACTTACCTCATGTGCCACTCTTTCGACGTAATCGTCAGCATATTTAGAACTGCTAGCCAGAGAGTGCCGCAAGTCTGCAAATTGCGAAAAATCTCTGCCATGTCCGGCAGGAGACAAATTCAGCTCAGTGGCCATTCTGGAAGATTGGGGGTTGATCTCAAAATCAGAAGCCTTGGTATCAAGCTCGCCTGTTCGATGCTGAGAAGGATGCATGTTAGTTCCTGGCATTGATAGCCAATGGGTATAGGTATTCTGATTCGGGAATGCCATTGGGTTCAGCCTATCACCAGCATGCATCGGCATTGCACACATACATGACTGTGAACCGCTGGCTGAACAGACGGGACACCACTTTTCCGATGCGTCCTGATTAATGTACTCTCGTTCTTCCGTAGCTTGATTCTGCTGCCGCAGTACAGCACTATTGAGCCAAGTTGGGCCATTTGTCACCATCCCTTCCTCAGTTTCCAGCAGACGGGTGTCTTCATCTGCCGTTTCAGATTCGATCATCTGATTTCCCCCGTTGTCTCTATCGTCCACAACGATTCTGGCATTGGGTTGGTTTTCTACATTGTGATGCAATTCCATGTTTAGCTCTTGGGATTCTTCAGGCAACTGTCTTTCGTCAAAGCTTGTTGTATGCTGATCTGCTTCCAAATCATCCTGTCTTTGAGAGAATCTGGAGCTTTCCCAAAGCTCCGGAAATTGCTGCAGGGGTACATCAGTTGATAAATTGTTGAAAGCCATTATTTGTCGCTTACCAGCTCACTACCTTCAATTGAAATGATGCTGTCGATTTGAAAAAGCAGCGTAAGTACTCATCATGTGACAGTCACCACACGAGACTCACTTTAGCAGATCAAAACGTGATCGAAACATGAAGCTGCCAATCACCAGCAGTAAATGATACGTATATAAAAGGTTCTGGCAACACTTTGTCAAAGAAAGGGTAGAGGGATCTGGTACGCTGGCGTAAAGTTTTTAAAGTTCCTGGTGTAACTAACAGGCTGCTGAATTTAAAAGTAAAGGAATCCATGAAAATTAGCATTCTTAGAAGCCTTCTGCTGATTGCTGTTAATACCCTTGATTTCTTGATTTCTCTCTGCTGAGAGAAACTCAACACTTACTCTGTCCATCGACCTATGGTGAGGAGCAGAAATTGTGCGCATGAATGGTGCACGTGCCACTTCGTTACTGTCTCTAGCGGAGTCCGTGGGTAATCCAAGACAATTTTTTTCAACTCATCTGTAAGGCAGAGTGTATTGCGAGGGTTGATTTATGCCACTTAAATAAAGATTGAACTTCCTCCACTAGAAACTGAACACTGTCGACGGCTTAGCGGCAAATAAAACATCTAGCTTCGAAGATGATTAGACTACGAAAACTGGACGCCCCCTGTTGCGATTATGCGAAGTAGCACAATGCCAATATCAATTTCAACCTCTCAAGATAGAGCTAACGACTTTGACAAAGTTGCCGGAGACGCTGCAACTGCTTCGTGGGCACCTATCGAAATGAAAGAAGAAACACAATTGTGTTTATTGAAAGAGAAAGGACCTGCCAGCGATTCACTTTCAGTGAAAAGCTTCGTAGCAATCCTTGTACTTCGCTACCTTTGAGAAATACCGGTTCCTCTGAATCCATAGAAAATACGAGAGCGAAGCAAACTGAAAAAGGTCCTCGTCATATTTCGAAACGCAGACAGATACAAAATCCAGGTGGCATCTGCAGAAGAACAAGGTCTTCATCGGATACGACAGCAGGTAGAAGAAGTTTTGCACTGCGCCTAGTTAACTCTAGGGTTCATGACACTGCGGGAACGTACACAGCGAAAGTCAAGAGTCCAGATCATTAGACATATTCTGTCGCTAACCTACAAGCTACTTCCTCAGCGCCACCTTACAGAAACTATTCGGCTACTGCCGAGGAGCAAGAGGCGCTCCGGCCGCCTTCAGCGCCTTATCAGACAAGGCCACGAGGACACTTAAACCGTCTCAAACGTCGAACCAGCATTTGACAAAGCGCAAAATGCGCTGCGAATGCGCGCAACTCATGACTCATAACGAAATCACGGAAAACTAATTGGTATCTCAAGAGTCGAGATTCCTGGAGCAAACAAATTCGCACTCGTCCAGTGAACTCGCAAACGATCTCCGTATGCGACAAAAAGAACTTCAACACTTGAAAACGCAGGATTACAACAATATTAGACAAGTCGAAAAGCACCACAGGTTGCGACGAGCTAGCTTAGTTTGAAGGGCCACCTCTCGCCATCTTTCAAAGTAGGTACTGACGGACAAATACGGACTCAGAGATGCAATCAAACGGAGTGACACATCCAGACTTCTCGTGTGAACACCAAATTTCCTCGACATTGAAGAACGAGAAGTCGAAATACGCAAGATTGTGATATATGACACTGATCATCTTCCCGGCGCTTATCACAAACTGGCAACGGCTAGACGAAAAACATACTACACCTTAACTCCTCAAGCCAAGCGCGCGCAACTCATGACGAAAGACCAAACACGGGCAGCCACGGACATGACAACACCGTAAGCAACTCAAGTGCCGGCCGGGATCAATGCCGCAAACAAATTCGCATTTCGCCGTGTTAGAGCGCAACATCCTCACATCAAAGCGCTAAATATATCCTCGAAACACGCAAAATATCCAAGACGAAATATAAAGAAACAGAATTACAGTGACATTGAAGAAGTTGCAAATTACCAAAGATTGTATCGTGCGCGGCTTATCACAATGTTTCCAATTGAATGGCGTTTCAGAGCGCCTCTTAGAGTCTTTCAAGTACCGACGCCCGCCGAAAGTCTATGGAAACACCCAAGGCGACGAGAATCACCGTACGTACCGAGCGCCGACCAGTCGAAAAGATTATTGTTGTTCAATTCCACTCGTGATGAGATCGACCTGACCGGGAGTCCTAATCCTGTGCCCGATCCTGTGTTTTCACAGCTTCCTCCACTGTCTCGATCTGGCTTCACACGAAAGAGACGACGACGACGACGACGATGAGCAATTGCTTCACGACTCTGCTGCTTGAGCTCCGCGTGCTTCTCTTGCTGCTCCTGCCCATCGTCTCTTTGTTGGCAACCACAGGCCAGCTCGTCACTAACCTCCACACTAATACTCAGTAATTTCTCTTACTAAACCAGCCTACGCTGGATTCTACGCTCCGGAAAACCGGCGGTTAATGCAAAGGTAGCGGGTGAAAATAACTGGTTGGATTTTTAAAACACATGAAAAGGACCGGTGAAAATTTCTAAAAATTCTCTATTTCGTGTAAAATAGAAAAAAATAATTGGATCTGGTACTTAAAAAACACTTGTATGTGGATTTGAAGGAAAATAGCTTGGTAAAGGTCAAAAAAATTGATGTTATTACCATTTTGGATGATATCAAAAAATTGATGTTAATACTCATGGTAAAGCTCAAAATTTTTGGATATCATGCCACATTTAACTACTTTTGTACTTTAAGAAGTCCAAAATTAGTAATGGTCATCAAGAGATAATGCAAGACCTTGGAAGATCAATACATACATCAAGAGATCTATACAAATATTAGGACATTGGATGTTTTGTTTAAAATTCATTGAATAGTTCAAAAGTAGTTAAATGTAGCATTATTAGAATTCAGTGATAGATTTTGAAGATCAATGAGTGGGTTGGAAGACTGGAGTAAGCAATTAATACACTATAATTTTGTTAGATGCAAAATGTGTCACAATGTTTTTGTCATCTTCTCATTTGCACATTCATCCACAAAGTTTTTCATCCTTTTGTTCTTACATAACCCCTAACTAACGACATTTCCACAACCTCTCAACAAAGCCTTGCAAGTTGAATGTCTTGGTGTTGTTGCACTGATCTAGTTTCAAAATAGAACCTCAATTTCACTAGCCGTTGATAGAAGCCGTTGATAGAAGTACTTCCATGGTGAGTGGTTTAAAAAACAAATTTGCATGAGTGAAGCCGTTGATAGAAGTACTTCCATGGTGAGTGGTTTAAAAAACAAATTTGCATGAGTGCCGTTTTTGGAGACGAATGCCACAAATTTTCCACTAATTTGAATGACCAAATCATTCAAATGGATGCTAGTTATGGAGATGTGTTGGGACTATCCCTGTCTGTCCACTTATCCACCAAGTGAGTTACCTTAGTGTAGTATCTGTTTGAGAGCTCCAGGTGATCACACCTTTTCTGCTTAATGCCCTTCAGACATGAGTCAGCTGAATGGATGTGCCTGCCTGAGGGGGCTTTGTGTGGGTGACTGATAATAAGTTACCATGGTTTTCAATTGAAGAAGGATGTCAGATTGACAACACAGGGAAGATCTGACATGCATATTAGATATTTGGACCTCTCTCCCCAGGATGATGAACTCTTTGTTACCGTCTTCCTGTTGCAAGATTAACCTGATTTAAAAAAAAAAGTTAAACACCTGTTAATTAAGCAAAGGGCATAGATTAGTTAATGTAAGAATGAAAGGGTATTTGAATAAATGTAAATTAAATTAAAAGAAAAAAATGGTGGGAATGAAAAATCAAGCTTTTTTCCTGTACAAACACTATCAATTTCACAACGTCTCCTTATTTTAGGAGATGAAAGGTGAGTTCATTTTTTTGAAACTTGAAGTTTATTCCAAGAAAAGACCAAGAACAGATTGTGGAATGTCAAGGATAAAGGCAAAGAAAGCCAAGTGATCAAAAATCAAACCAAACAAAGTAAAACTACACCAAGGACCTACAAGTGGAGTTCCTCAAGTGTCAAGTAATGTCCTTGTCGTTGCAAGAGTTGAAGAATAGGGTGTAGAGCCAAGTAGGTGTAGTTAGCTTATATCCCAAATCAACGTACAAACGGTCATTTAGGTGCAATTACCTTACCTAATTTCTAACAATATATCCCAAATCAACATACACAAGAGTCCAATATGACCACCCACGGTCACTTAGGGTGAACAATGATCATGAGACCGTTAACTTACAAATAAACGGTCTAGTGGAGCTCTATGCTCTTCTCTGGGTGGTGGCATGTGACGAGGGAAGGGGGAGAAAACATTATAATGGGCTTGAGTAGAACTCTAATTGGTAACCAAACCAAGTAAAACTACACCAAGGCCCTACCAGTGGGTTTCCTCAAGTGTCAAGTAATGCCCTTGCCATTGCGAAAACTGAAGAATAGGGTGTGGAGCCAAGTAGGTGTAGTTAGCTTATATCCCAAATCAATGTACACATGGTCATTCAAGTGTAGTTACCTTACCTAATTTCTGACAATATATCCCAAATCAACATACACAAGAGTCCGATACAACCACCCAGTCATTTAGGGTGAACGTTGAACATAAGACCGTTAACTTACAAATAAACGGTCTGATACAGCTGTACACTCTTCTTTGGGTGGTGGCATGTGATGAGGGTAGGGGAAGAAAACATTATAATGGGCTTGAGTAGAGCTCTAATTGGTATTCAAACTAATTTTAAGTACCAGGAGGATGGGACATGAAAAAAACACTCAGTTTCATAAATAAACGTTAAGCTTACCTGAATTTGATCACCATGCTCTTCAATTGCATTGACTCTGAAATCCATGTGAGTCACTTCAGAGAGATTTGAGGTGCAAGTCCCTCACTTTTGTGTACTGCCATACCATGTAACTTAAGCTTAGTTGGAGAGATTACTCATTATCAGATATGCACATTATCACTTATCAGATTTGGTGAATGGAGCTGAAAGAAATTGAGTAGGTACCTTCCAATTATTAACAACTGGTTTGAGACTGAATTTCTTCAGATTAAGGTTGAGGCATCAGTTGTCAACCACACCTAGTACTCAACATATAGGTAAAAGCACCAATAGTCAATCATTTATGTAATTTTGGAGCAATATTTTGTATGCAGTATGAGGTGGTAGAAATTTTTTCCATGTAGGAAGGTAGGAAATATAGAGATAACAAAATTTTCAAAATTTTATTCCCAAAATTGAAATTACTGTGAATTTTGGGAGCCAAAAAGTGCACTTGTTCAATAGCCAATGTCTAGAGTCTTCCAATTCCGATTATTCAAGAATTACTTTGCCACTCACTACTTCCTATTTTCTTGCTCACTACTTCGGGACATATGTCATAACCTTATTAGTCCCAACCTTGAAGAAGACTAGAAAAACACATTCCAAGCACAAGTTCTCAACCATACCTAGTACCAACTTGTAGGGTGCACTATTTCCAACCTTAGATTGGAACTCAAGCTTGGAATGTATTTTTTTTGTCTTTTTAAAGGTTGGGACTAATAAGGTTATGATACATGTTCCGAAGTAGTGAGCAAGAAAGTAGGAAGTAGTGAGTAGCAAAGTAGTTCTTGAATGATCAAAATTAGAAGAATCTAGCATTGACTATTGGACAAGTGAACTTTTGGCTCCCAAAATTCATAGTAATTTCAATTTTGGGAATAAAATTCTGAAAATTTGCTATCCTCATATTCCCTATCATTTTATATGAGCAAAAATTCTACTACCTCATATTGCACACAATCTACTCCAAAATTGCTCAAATGATTGACTATTGGTACTTCAACCTTATTTTGGAAAACTCTAGCAACTTGATTAGAGCATGAAACTTCTAGAGGTTAGGTTTCAAGATCTTGGACTATCTAACCCCTAAATGCCCAAGGCACCAAATTTTGGTGTTGACAATACTTTGAAGCTAATAAAATCTAGCTAGATTACTATTTTTAGTGGTTTCTATTTTTCAAAAACAACTTTTTGAAATCTAGTTTTAGCATCAAAATTTTGATTTTGAAAATAAATGATTATGATTTTTTATTCAAGATTTTGTACAAGGGTGTCCATTGCAAATCTTGATTTTCTAGTATTGAAAGCTCTTGGAAATGAGTCTCATGTACACTAAATCTTAGAGAAAAAATCACATTAGAAATTCATTTAAAAGAAATCGTAGATTAGATTTTGAGAAGCTATAAATTGATTGGGGTTATGCATGTTATGTCCTTCAATCTCATATTCTTTTTTTAACCAAATTTTTAGAATTGACATGTGAAAAGGGGATTGAAAGACTTCAAATTACATTGAACCCTTGTTAAACCTCAAACTACATTGTGAGTTGAAAATTTTCCTACTAGAACTTTTTTAAAACCTTAGATAGTCTTTTATAGAACCTCACTCTCTTTGCACCCCACCCCCTTGAGAATAGAACATTTTCATGTACAGTTGGGTACCAATCAAAATGGAGTTTTTGCATTCATAAGGAAGGAAATTTCACATCTACCAACTTTAACCTCTTGAGGGCTAAAAAGTTGATCTTTGACCATGAAATTTGTGGCACAATATATAATCTTCATGTTGATTATATGTGTGTCAAATTTAAAGGTCAAAATATTTACACAAAAAAAGATACCCAAAATCTAACAACATGTGTAGATAGCTGTAAAAAAAATTTCACCATTGCCAACTTTGACACCCTCCTAAGGTCTAATTTTTTTTCACAAGACCATCTCTATGTTGATTATATGTCTGAAAAATTTCAAGTCCACAAGATCCACAAAAAAAAAGATATTCAAAATCTACCAATATGTGTAGCTGTGAGAAATAATCAAAAAAACCATTTCACTACTGCCAACTTTGACACCCTCCCTAGGGCTGAAAAATTGTTAATTTACCAAGAATTTTTTTGTTAGAGGATTATATCTATGTTGATAACATTTGCGCTAAATTTTAAAGCCAAAAGAATCACACAAAAAAAGATATTCAAAATATATCAACAAGTGTAATTATAAGAAACAATTTTAAGGACATATTGGAAATGTTGAATTATCTTTGACACCTCATGCTTCCAAATTGATATTATTCATCTAATGCAATCCTTAAACATGAAGGATTCTCAAAAAAACTAGTAACATTTAAATTTAGATGTGCACCTGTCTCATTTAAAAGAATCCACTTGCTTATAAATTGTGTATCATGCATGCATGTTGAATTGAGCATTATAGAGAGTGTGGTGTGATGAATTGAAGGGCAAGTGCAAGTGATAAGTGAATGTTTTTTTTAATGGAGGATTAAAGGTCTTTAAACATAAGTAAGGCTTGAGTGATGATTGAGTGAGTGAGGGTTGGATGATGGATGTCATGTGATCATTGCTTGAGGTGACAGGTGAGTGCATGAAGTTGCTTGAGTGATGGGTGAGGGCTAGTTGGATGATGGATAATGGATGAGGAGTGAGTGTATGAAGGCTAGTTGGATGATAGGTGAGTGCATGAGAGTTGATTACTGAATTTAAAAAAAATTTAATTAGCATTGTGAAAGAAAGTGGATGATAGCAATTTCAATGAAATATATGCTCACAATATAGGTTTGAATAAGGCAGGGTCTACAAGAGTTCATATTGCAATCATTGTTAGAGTTCTTGTTAGAACAGTTTAGAGGTTGGTGAAGAAATTTAGAGAAGATGGAACTTACAAGTACAAATCTTGTAATAAAAGTCATGCTAAGATTCTTAGTGATAAAGATGTTCATACCATTGTGTGATACTCAAAAACTCATCGTCATTTGTCACTTTCAGAGATTATCAATATATGCCCTACTAAAGTGAGTAGAAATATTATTCAAAGAGTCTTACATATAAGTGACATTTTTAGTCGAATCGTAGTCAAAAAAATCTTTTTTGACACCTTATCACATGTCTCAATGATTGACTTTTGTTCAAAAGCATTGTAGATGGAGTGCAAAAGAGTGGGAGCATATTGTTTGGACAATTGAATCTACTTTTGAAATTGGGAAAAATTCTAGACAAGTTCATGTTTGGAAAATTGCATATGAGCACTATTCATCAAGTTGTATAGTTCCCATTTTTAAAAGTGGACAATCCTCTTTGATGATTTGGGGTGCATTAGGTAGAGGGCAAAAGTCAAAACTTGTCTTTATGCCTAAAAATTGATGTTTTGCTAAGGATTTTGTGGAAGTCGTCTACAATGGTGAATTGGTTCATTTTATGGGTAAAGTTCCACATAGATTGCTTATGGAAGATGACACATTTGTCCATTGTGGCAAACTATGTGAAGAATGGAGACAAACACACCTTTTGGAAAGCTCAATTGGCCTTTTAACTCTATAGATCTCAATTCAATTTAGAACCTCTAGAAGATTCTAAAAGATGTTGTGCAACTTGGCGAGGCATGCCTTAAAAATTTAGATGAGTTACAAGTAGTTATTGAAAGAGAGTGGAGGTCAATTAGTGGTACAAAGCTCCTTGAACTATGTCATTCTACACCCTCTAGGTTGAAGCTAATGGAAAACATATACAATGATAGATTTCAAATATCTTTTTTTGCGTGCACTTTTTGGACTCAAAATTTTACACAAATGTATTTGATATAAAGATGGTCTTATGCCAAAAAAAATTATAATTAGAAAACAAAATTTCAGCTCTAGGGAGGGTGTCAAAGTTGGCAGCCTTAAAATTATATCTCATAGTTACACATGTTGGTAGATTTTGAATATCATTTTTTGTGTGATTCTTTTGGGTTTGAAATTTAGTGAAAATTTTATCAATATAGATATGATCTTGTAACAAAAATTTCATGATATATTACCAATTTTTTAGCCCTAGGGAGGGTGTCAAAGTTAGCAATAATGAAATGATTTCCTTGATTATTTCTCACAGCTACACATGTTGGTAGATTTTGAATATCTTTTTCTGTGTGGATCTTTTGGACTTGAAATTTTTCAGACATGTAATCAACATAGATATGTTCTTGTGAAAAAAATTTAATGGAAAAAAAAAATTAGTCCTTGGGAGGGTGTCAAAGTTGGCAGTAGTGAATTTTTTTTCACAAGACATGTTGGTAGATTTTGAATATCTTTTTTTGTGTAAGTTTTTTAACCTTTAGATTTGACACATATGTAATTAACATGAAGATTATATATTGTGCCACAAATTTCATGGTCAAAGATCAATTTTTTAGTCCTAGGGAGGTTGTCAAAGTTGGTAGATGTGAAATTTCCTTCCCTATGAATGCAGAAACGCCATTTTGATTGGTACCCCATTATTCATGAAAAGGGGTTGACTTGGGCTCCTTCCAACTAGGAGACTATGTATTGGGGTGAATTGAATTTGAATTTGTGATATAAGGTAGGGGGCTTACAAAGCACTCAAATTCTAAAAGCATCCTCCAATACAAAGGTACATTTTTCTTTCTCATTGCACCAACAATGTAAAAGTAGTGTACATTTTAGGAGGTGGACACTTTCAATGACCACTGCATTTCAACTTCAAAAACTCATAACTAATTCCACACAACCCTGAAAAACATGAAACGACTTGCATTGGATGCCAATTTCATTTGTTTTCAAAGAAAATTTCACTGAAAAATATTTCTAAAATTGAAACCTCCCCTAAATTAATTTACAAGCTCTTGAAGTGGGTGCTGTATGAACCTCCTCCCTTGCATGAGTTGTGCAGGATTTTTCATCTGATTTCTTGTCACACCAAAATAGACCTGGTCTGTATTTATGACCCAAGCGTACCATGTCTTTTGGCCATTGCAGTGGTTGCCATGTCTCTGTCGTCCACCTCAACCTGGTGATCTCTTTAGAGGGCAAGGCTTCCAAAGAGTACACCAAGCTCACTGACCATGCTTTCTACACAGTGCCTGAAATATCTCAATGATCACAATACCTAAGGTAGGGCGCTCTAAAAGCAAACTAAGGTGCATTTCGCTTTCTCCAATGTACCAAAAGTGTACATTTTAGGAGTACCAAAAGTGTACATTTTAGGAGGTGGTCACTTTTAGTGACAACTGGATTTCAACCTCAAAAATTTGTAACTAATTTCACAAAGTTTCAAAAAAACTTGAAATGACTTTGGGTGGATGTCTATTCCATTATTTTTCTTCCTATAAAAATTTACACAAAATTGTTTCAATGAGTTTAGCTTCGCCCCAAATGCAATCAGCTCTTAAAGATTGCTTTCGGAGCAGACCACCTTATACTCCGTACAGTTTTTTTATGAACGAGGCTTAGTATTTGACATGGTATTTTGATACTATAGTGTGGCCTCATATACTTTATATCATAGTCACACAGTTATTTGGGGGTGGGATGGGGGATGTGGCCAATAATAAGTGGCCTGTGTCTTTGCCTGATTGATTGGAACCTTTGAATATATGATTTGGGGACACAAGAACTTCATGATTTCATTTATATTTGTGTGCCTTTGTGTCATTCCCATAGCCAAAAGAAAAGTAAAAGTGATTTTATTACTCCCTCTGTTTCTTAAAAAAACATGGATTCATGTTATTGTTTTTGTTTCAAAAAGAACCCTGGATTTGTTCCTTCTTTGCAATTTAAGCAAGGATCAAAAGACGTTGATGATCAAGGCATGATTGTGAACAACTAGTATGGACTATTCCACAGATAAGAGTGAACAGGAGTCAAAGAGACGATTCACTATGTAATGCAAAGAGTGAATGAGCAATTGAATGTTCCCAACACACCTCCCAAAAAAGTTGCAAGATCCATTGATAAAGAAAGATTGCACATCTTCGAAAACAAGGAACTCAGAATTGTGGAAGTTTGTAATTGACGGGACAACCGTCAAGCCAAAATTCTCTATATTCTTGAAAACAGAAGTAAATGAGTCTAAATAACATTGTTGAAGTAACAAGCATCCAAAATGAGTGAGTGAAGTATACATCCAAACGGAGTAGTTTCAAAAAGTTTATTGATTTTGAATTGCCTGTTGAGCGTTGTCTATAACATCTTGAGGACATTCGATTACCACAAGAAGTTGCCCTTTCCTTTGAAGTGGTGCCTTACTCATGTGTGGCAACTTGTAGCGGTTGCAATTGCTAACACGCATTGTTTCAACCATGCACTGTTGCCACGACAAAAAACTGAATTCAACTTGTGACTTTCCATGGACCAAAAGGCTTGCTCTGTTGCAGCAATGAGGTCGTCAATTGTCTTTTGCTCTAGTTGATGTTGGAGAGCTTGAATTGCCCTGAAAAATCCCAAATCTAGAACATTCATGTCGGGACTATTCGACGGTTGACACACCAATTACATTTCAAAACTGTCCTTCACTAAATGGTTCTTCAAATCGGGATCATCACCGTTGACGTGTGGCTTGGCATTATCTTACTGAATGAAGATTGTGTTGCCATTCTTTCCAAGTTAGTTACGTGGCCATTTCGCTCAAATTGCAGGTAAGATGTTCTCTATGAACATCTTACGCATTTCATCCTTAGAGACTGATTGGATGGGCTTCGTCTTCAATGTACCCACCGGATGATTCTTGCTTCCACGCTTGGCAGGCTCTTTGCAAATGAAAGGAAAGATTCCAATCTTGCCATGGAACAAGCAAGATCTGTACGAGTCAAATCGTGGCCTCCCCACTACAGCCATGAACATCACTTTTGTAATGAATCGCTTACTTTTGCAAGTGCGATGCGGTGGCTCTTCGCCAAGCGCCAAGTAATACCTAGTGTTCGTCTTCGTGATGTAGAACCACTTCTCGTCTATGTGAAGACGGTCCATCATGTCATAGAATTTCCCGGGTGCTCCTGGATCTAGCATGCCTAGGCAAAACTTTAAGTGCTCCACTTTATTCGCATCAATCAAGTAAGGCTTGATAGCATTTGTATGCGGCATCAGCTCACCTTCTCTAGTGCAGCGATGAATAGTGGTAGCAGAAACACCAAGCTAGAATGCCAAGGATCGCATGTTTTACCGTAAATGTAGGAGAATTGCCTTCACATTGTCGCTATTTAGATCAAGCTTCTTGCGACCAACACGACCACACTTGTGGGATGACACATATGCGACAATATTACCCTCCTCCCAAGATTGCACCGCTCGTTTCCAAATCACACTAATTGCCTCCGCTCTGATCCCAAACTTTTCAGCAGTTGACTTCAAGGCACCGTATTTGAGTAGACCGCTCTTGTCTGACTTCTTCTGCCTAGCTAGAAGGAACTCGATGACTGCTTGGCGTTGCTCGTTTGTCAAGTTTGCCTTCTTTCACGTGTTGATCACCACATTCTCTGGAATGGGTTGCAAAGGAGCACGAGAAATCAACTCTTCACAAATGTAAGCATTGTTGGTCAAGATAGATTGTAGTGCTTTGACAACATGCTCACAATGTGAATTGCCATCATGAAGTGATTCTAGAGCCATGAAAAATCAAAGAAATGGATTGCAATAGCTACGCATAAGACTCTTCGTGACAGAGGAGGCGTTCTGCGACAAAGAATTATAAACACTCTTTGTACTCCTTGCATAACGGCCTTCCCTCTTCAAAACGTGTGTTGACTTTAAGGAAAGCGTGTTCCCTATCACATTAGCGCGTTAACTTCTTATTAAGCGTGTTACAACTACATTATTTTTAAATCAAAAGTGATTAAAAAATCTTTAACTTTCCCACTGTATGTGCAAATACCATGAAACAAAGCCCTTGCACCCCTCCTCACCAAGGACTTTCCAACAATACCAAGCACATGACCAAGAGATGCACAGTCAAGGAGATCTTACTATATTGAACAAAACAAAATAATGAAATCAAACCAACAAACCAACAAATAACCTATCTTAATGGATGAATTGGCAATATAGCAAGGATAATCTTTATTACAATAAGTTTAGCTCCTAAAGAACATGGTGTTTTTAAAAAAAAATTATTGTCAATAATTGACATTTATTAGTATATTGTCCAAAATTAAAAATAAACCCTTTTTTTTAATTTCAAGTCTTAAACCATACAAAAGTTTAGTAGACTATTATAAAAAAAATGTAGAAAGATTTTAAAACCATTTGAACACATGAATTGAAAGATTATAATGCTTGCAGTGAGAAAAAAAAAACTTTTCTTCATTCTTGTTGAATGCATTCAGTACACCTTGAGCCCTCTTGGCCATTGAGCTTTAAAATTTATTAGGTAAACTCATGAATGTACTTAAATAGGAAGTCTAAATAACTCTAAAGCCCCCTACAATGCAAGGAGGCTACATGATCCGACAATACACTTTTTTGATGATTTTTTGTGTTGTGAGGAATTTTTTAAATTTAAAATCAATCAAAAACAAACATTTGGAATATTTAGGAAAAATTTCAAGAACTTTGAGGGTACAAATTTTATGAAAATAGCAATTGAAGTTATAGGAAATGTTTTTTTCTCAGACTTGCTTGGTATGGTTAGTAGAGTTTGATTTCTATTGGATCCCATTCTAAAAATGAATACCTTATATTAATCTTACATATATGCATTTGACAACTTCAAGTCATATATTTTTTTGAATACAAGCCCTCATTTTTGCATTTTGCATTTGACATTTATATATTTCAAAATATTGTTGTCTAATTGATAACATTTATAGGTTAACAATTGCAAATTCTTTTGAAAAACAATACAATTTTTTGGTTTAAATAGTAACATTCTAACCAATATTCCAAGGATATGTATCACCTTTTATATTAAAATGTAAAACAAATTGTCAATCTTGTCATACATGAAAAGGAATAGAAACTAACTATTGATTTACTTTCAAGTGCAATTTTCAATTTATGCAATAATTTGAGTTCCATATTGGTTATACAAGTTAATTCAAATATTGAACCTTGAACTACTAGTGCTAATTTGAACAAATTCCAAAATAATGCAAATTTGCAAGGTGCACTCATACAGTATTTTTCCCCATTTTAGATAAATCAATATAGCATAATCCACATAATTTTCATATTGTGATTTTCATCAAACTTCCATTCATTTCATACATTTTGATCCAATTTCATCTAAATGTCATCCAAAGACTTATACTAATTAGATAACATTCATTCAAAAAAAATTCCAAATTAGTGTAAGAGAGTCTTATATTATTCAAAATCTTACCCTTGTTGAATTTTCTTCTAACAATAATTGAAAATATTTCGCAAATACAAACATAACTTGAGCATTACTGTTTTTGCATTTTAATAAATTTCCATTTCCCAGAAATTCGACACCATGGGTGGTAGTATCGGACTCTTCCACCCAAGATTATACGAAGCTGAATGTATAGATTGAAACAATCTCTCGGTGAGAGCACACTCTAAAATTAAGACATGGCTCTAAACTAAGGTAACTACACCAAATTTCGACAGCTTTTTAAAATTAACCACTACAGATCTTTGCCTAAAATGTATTCCTACTATTCATGAGAGTTTATATATATATTCTCTTTTAAAAACACTTATTTTCATCACTTTGAAAATTGTAGTTTGTTTATACAATGTCCAAAAAATGCATTCTAACTTCTAAGAGATTCTAGAATCTCTTTTTGACTACCAAAAAGACCCCACAAAAAGGCTTTGAATATAATAATGAGAATTGTGTTGAATTGCTTGACCTCTAAAGTTCCTTCACTATGTCTTCACCAAAAGGCTCCAAAACTGCCATTTCTTGTGCAAGTACCAAATTTTTGAAAAAAACACTATTTTTGACACATGTAACTGTAGGATCTTGTAGTATGCTGACTTGAGAACACATGATAAAAATTTCAGAAATTTCCATCGTGTAGATTGCAAGATATAAGCATTCAAATTCATTGAAATCATTTAGTTAGCCCTACAAAAAAAAATAGGGTAGCTTCACTTCACAAGCTCTTTTCCTATGAAAAAACATCCAAAATGGTGTTATTTTTTGGATTCTTTTTCCTAGACAAGTTGGTCACATGCTTGAAAATTTTTAGATCATTTGAAATTGTACAACATGTAGGAATTAAATAGTAAGTAGATAATAGTAGAGAATGATTCAAAATATTAAATTGTTAAGGATTTAATTATGGAATTGAAAAATGTCAATCGCAATGGTTGGAATGCTGTTATAAATAATCTACATCCTACAACTTTATTTTTTTCAAAAAATATTGAAAATTGAGTAAGAGAAAGGATTTCAAAGTTTATTTTAGAGTAGAGAATCTATAACTACCTGTAAACAAAAATTGCTCATAACTTTCATCTCATTGATTGAAATGGAATGATTCAAAACTTTCCACATATAAAAAATTCTAGAAAATCAATTTTAAATTTTTATTTTCAAAAAAAGTGATTTTTAAAAATCTACCTGTATTGTCTGGCTAGTAAAAAAAAGTAACATATTTGGCCATAACTTTTGATTTGTATTTTCAAATGTCATGAAATTCGATGCTTATGAAAGATATTCCTCATCCTACCTTCTATTAAAATTTCAGCCTAAAATATACAAATCTCTAGTGATATGTACTTGCCCAAAATTTCTTTACAACCAAAAAATGCATGTTGGCCCTTTCGAGGTTAAATGATCAATTTATGAACCTCCTACCTTACTTCTTACACATGGTGGGGTAAGGTAGAACTACCCATTACCATACAAATTTGCTATCTAGGTACTTTGGAGAAGCTATTTATGAGTTCTCATATTTTTCAGAGATTGAATTGTTTGAGAGAAGTCAATTGCCAAAGAAATGAAGACATTCTGACAAGAATTGAATTTTTTGTGATTTTTCAAAGCTGAAATGTAAAACTGTGAGTAGACCCTTGATAAAGCATGACCAGACCATTGTTGAAGCGTGAGCTGATGTGTTCGCTCCCCAGTGCATTGCCATCATGATCATGGATGAGTAAGATTATAGTAATAAGATGAGCCAGTGATGGAAATGGGAGGAACCTGTAGGTAGGTGGGGGAATTGGGTAAATGGTGGTAATGTGTAGTTCTACCTTAAATCAAATCACCCCACCATGCTTGTGATTCAATCCAATACAAGTTTATCTTTTTGTTGCATGCTGAGTTGAAAAAATGGCCAAAATATCAACCATGGTAATAATTATTCTTGATTTTTGAATTATTTTGTGACAGCCCCTGCCCTCCACCTCCTGTATAAAATAAATATCCATGTGTACTTCCAAAATTTGAGAAGACACCTGCTTGCCCTCCACCACACGCTTCTGGTAAGCTATACGCCACACATCTCCGTCTGTACGACCCAACACGAGAGTTTTTTACAAGCGCAGAGGTACGTTAGTTACGTTAATTTATCACCTCACTTGCAACAAAATCACTCACTTAACTTACACTGAGCCCCCCGCGATCGCTTTCCAAATCATACGAACGTAACTTAACAGCCATCCAGTATAATTACGGCACTCGGTTCCACTTTTCCCCCAAGGGCCAAACGGCTTGCTTCACGTACAACATGCAAGCTGACCAGACGGTGGACCATAAAATCAAGGCAAAGCTCATGAGACCGGTGGAGCTGCAAATGGTTGCTAATAGAGAATTTTTTTTAACCCCTTAAATTGCAAGGCCTTTTGGGGGGTCAAAATGATCATCACTTTTGAAGTGTTATAGATCTAAATGTCAATGAGGTATAAAAATCACAACTGTACACTCTTGTAGTGTACATCTTCATCTCAAACTTAAAGACAGACGGATTATTAACAAATATTGTACTGATTCAGTGCCTTCATCACTACGTACTATAATCACATCGATTATGTGCATTTTTTTGCACTAAATCAGTGCGAAAACAATGAATATCAATAGTGTATAGTTTATGTATTTCAACTATATGATTGCTGTGTCAAAACTACACAACAATCGTATAGTTAAAGTACATAGATTGTACACTATTGATATTCATTGTTTTCGCACTGATTTAGTGCATAAAAATGCACATAATTGATGCGATTATAGTACGTAGTGATGAAAGCAATGAATCAGTACAATATTTGTTAACAATCCGTCTGTCCTTAAGTTTGAGAAGTTGTAGATGATATGAATCAAATTTGAAGTCATTTGGTCACATAAACTACAAGATTATAATATTTTAGTGTTAAAAAAAAGATGTTGAAATTTTCCTAGCAACACATTTGGAGGTGAGATTCGATTTCTAAACCTACTCAAATGAAAAAACTTGAAACTGTAAAGTGATTCAAAACCACCGTACAAACAAATTGGTGAAAGAAAATATCATTCAATTGATTCATTGTGTCTACGAAATGGCTCTGCAATGTCAAAAAAATAGCAAGAAAAAATACATTTGAGGTTGAACTTCCTTTTACTAAAATGCTTCTTAGTCACTCATTACTCCTTGGATTGATATGAAACTTTAAACACACAAACAAGACTAGTATGCACAACTTTTCCAACTTTTTTTTAATTGGAAACAGACATTGTATGAAGAAAAAACAAGTTGCTAAAGTTCACTATTATCCAAAATTGTCAAGATTTTGAACTTCAAATTGTTCCCAAACATTCAAAACAACTTAGATTGACATGAAAATTCTACTACAATAATTAGATTTCATAATCCAACAAAATTTATTGAAAACAAATGTTGGATGAAGGAGATGCAAGCCTCCAAAGTTGCATCCATCAAATGCAGTTTGGTGAGCTCAAATTGAACCTTTCAACTTTGATTGGATTGCCAAAAATCAATACATCTTGGATTGATCTAAGAATTTTACTACTCAAACTAGAAGACAATGCAAATTTTCCAACAAGTTTTATTGAATTTGGACATTGGATGCAAAAGTTATAGTATATAACTTTGAATTGGACTTAAACTATGTCAAGACACTTTTGGTTCCCCGCGGCGTTTAGGGATTAAGGTGGGCATTCCCCCAAACCGGACATTTTTTGCTATTATGCCTATTTTCTATTATTAGAATTCTCAAATTTTCATTGATTTCCTTATAGGCAAGCTAAAGGAGGTTCCAATGCACCTAAGAACACAATATTTGGATACCATATGTAAAAGTTATGAAAGATCAAAAATTGTTTTTGGTAGAATTTGTGAAATGGACGTTTCTTTCATATTGATATATATTGATTTGGAAGATGTAGATAGAGTGATGATGGTGGTTTTGGATTAGTAGCGCATTTGGGAGGAGGGCCATTTTACCTCACTTCTAAGCTTTTCTTATAATTGAATGTGTAGACAACATCTACTTATTGTTTAGGAAAATGACCATCATTTTGTCATTAGGAAGAGATCAAATCCTTTAAGAGGCTTTGTTTTTTTTACTAATTTTAGTATTCATTGAGGTAAGTATGACATTAGTATCACTACATAGGAATACATTAGGTTGGTAGTAGCCATTAGCATGGAGGTACTTGTGGGAGGTTTGTGATTTATGAGATCATGGAGATGGTTGGATGATTGTGATGAATATTTGAGCCCATCATGCAATTCTTAGTCTAATTAGTGAATTGAAAAGGCTCTTTTCCACCTAAATTTTTGCATTACAAAGTGGCTTCTTTGGAGGTTCAATATCCTTCTAATGAGGATTCTATGCTTTTGAACTAACTTTGGACCAATGAAAATGTAGAAGCAAATACAATTAGAGGTGGAATTACCAATATAAATACAAGTTAACCCTCGAAAGGCCCTTGGGGTCCCTCTATACAACCCATATTCAACCTTATAATTCTTCAATTGTGTTTTACTATATGAATTGTGATACATTGTTATATATACACTACTATGATCATTAATTTACTGAGCAATATTTGGTCAATGTTTTTTTTGGTCAAGTACCACCATATTCAAAATGTACTATATGGCCGCAAAGGGCTTTTAAGGCCTTCTAGAGTTAATATATGCACACCTACTATTAACACTAATCACAATTGGACATAGTTCCAATTATTAAACACATATGTATTTTATTAGATTTTATTTGCAACTAAAAGAGGATTTCAACATATTAGCATACATTATTTGGACACTATATGAATAAATTATGAAAATTTTAAAATATTGTCTCTATGTGTACCCAAAACCAACACCAAGTTCTCATAGATTTTTATGTTTTGACTATGTACATCTTTGTGTAATCAATGTCAAATGTAGGTGTTGCATCCAGGACAATGTTGATTATAGGTGTATATATATATCTTACTCCACCTAATTTTCAATTGGCTTAACCCCCAAAGGTGTGAGAGGCCCTTTTGGGCCACCATTTTTTTCTTGAACATTTACCTTCTTTACTTTTTATACTATTGAATTTGACTCCATTATCATAATTGATCCCTAGAATGGTCAAAAACCTTCTTAAAATCTAGTCTTTAATAGAATGCAATTATTTTTTAATTTTTGATTTTTAAGATTTGACCATTGAATGTTCAATGAACTTGTTCAAATATATCAATTAAAGAATTTAAATAAAAATAGAATTAAAAAATTACAAGATCTCAATGTTTTAAGTATTCCTTCTTATAGGCAAAAAATTTTCAATTTTCAATTTTTAAAGATTTTAATCCTAAATGCTTGATTGTGACCATGGCTACTACAGTTGCTTGTGAAGTATTGTGTTATATAAGTGGGTAGTAGGTTGAAAATCAAGGTCTACAATCAAATAAAACCCGCAATCAAATAAAAGGACCCAGTTTGTCAAAAGTAATAATCCTAGTCTAAGTTCGAGTTCCACCAATGAGAACTTCTTACAACATAATTTACTTGTGTTTTTGCACTAATTTCAATCACAAAGTGGATAATGGGTTGATGGGAATCCATTCTCCAATCTATCCATATAAGAGCTTTTTTAGGCAATCAGGGCCCTATATCATGAAAAAATCATCATCTAAAAAATCTAGCTATGCCTTTGCATTAATTTCAATTTCAACATTTTTGTTGGTGGAATGTGAAATTCATCCAATGTTGATTTTTTTTTATATATTTTTTTCCAATAATTTGAGTTGAAATTATCCTTTGTATTAGGTGGCAATTCATGCATTGTTGCAATGCAAACTCATTTATGAAGTTCTTGTCATTGATTTGGAAGGAGAATTAGTGGTTTCCTAGTAACAACAATAGTAAGTACTAAATCATCATAATTATTTGTTCTCTAGTTTGAACATTCTAAAAGCCTCTAGAATGAAATATAATAATTATTATAATATACATTAAATACAAAAATAAAGTTTCATTTTAGTACTTAATGTAAATTTTATGGGACTATACACAATGCATATACATATGGTATAAAAGATAATTTCAAAGTTAACCTCTTCAAGACTAGGGCATATTTTGGGCACAACTTGTCAACAACTTGTTCTTTACTGGGCAAAAGTTTCTAAAACTTTGAAAGCACTTCCAAAATATACATCAGATAGGTACAAGAAAATCTAAAATTTGATATTAAACAATTATATCTCCATTGGAAGCCCTCTATTCTTCCTTTATGTAAATGATACATTGCATTTTCATTCATTTGTCTTGCCATTTGCATGATTTTCCTTAAATTAATCCCTAAATACCCTAACAAGGCCAAGTTCTTTGCTAGTGTAGAATGTTTGTTATTCCATAATTTTACACTATTCCTAAATAATAGATAGTTTGTTTGTGTTGTTTGTTTTGTCATGTATGTCAAAATCTTGTAGAGCATTGAATTGACAAGGACATGATTGGTGCCAATGGAAAGCCCTAGGTGAATGTATGTTTTCACAAATGGGAGTTTATGGCATTTTGACTAATAAGGCAAAAAATATGGAAATTTGAAGCTTTTATGAATTTACAAAAAAATTAGAAAATGGTTTCCAATTTGTATGTACTTTGTACCATTGGAAAGCCCTTAGCAAGAAGGTGTGTACAAAAGAGAGTTTACTGCATTTTAATCAACAAGAAAAAAGGTATTAAAATTTAAAGTTTTAATGTCATCAAAAATTAGAAAATTGATTTTGGAGAGCCATTAGGCTGTCAAGCTATGAAACATTTTGGCCCCCACGACATTGAACTGATACTTTTATTAAAAGAAAATTTTCAATGTTTTTATTTTATTTATTTATTAGTTTATTTAAATTTTTTACTTAAAGCTTTTTTATGCCAATTTTTTTTATATGCCAAGTCCAAAACCATTAGTGTAACATTTGTAATTGCCATAAAATTGGTAGCAAAGCCTTCTTTAATCTCTTTTCATACCTATTTTTCAATCTTTTAAATATGGCAAATTACTCGTAGTACTAATGTTTAATATCATATGTTCCATAAATTTTTTTTAATTATATTTGTTTCACCATGTTACAACTCATAACATTATTAACCTTCCCTGGGGGGTACCCTTTTGCTCCCCAAAAATCAGGAGCCCTCAACAGTAGCCTTGCCAATGACATACCGAGCTCTGACAACTTGGTGCTACCCCAGCCAATGACTTGTGCAACATTATAACTAAACTCTCCCCCTAGGTATATAGGAGGGAATTATACCTCTACTTGGGGGGGACGAAACCAAGCTGGTTAGCAATGTTATGCTGATGGGGCAAGAGATATTGAATTTTAAAATTTTTACCGCATAAGAAATTAGAAAACTGGTTGCGTAGAATCATGAGGTTGTCAAGATTGATGAGCTATAGAGTGTGCCAATATTTTTAAATTTATTTTATTTTGTATTTTATTTTGACTTTACTTTTATTTTGACCTTTGTCTTTTATTCTCATTTTCACTTTTTACTTTTATTTCTACTTTTATTTTTAATATTTTTAGAAGTCAAATATATTTAATAAAAAACTACAATGCAAAAATTGATATCACATATGATATTAAACATTGACACTAAAAATAATTTAAAGGAATTTATAAAGGAATTTGCTTTAAATAGAAATATTAAATAGAAGGAATGTCAATCTTCCATCCAATAGTTTTTATCCACTGCATTACTAATCATGCTGCAGCCATTTTTTGGTTGATGAATGATTTGTGTATAGAACAAAAGTACAACTATTCATCTTCAAAATTTTGCATGGAAAAAAGAGGTGTTCTACAATAGTTTGACTTCGAATGAGTTTCTTAAACCAACTATTTACGCAATGTCCAAAGGGATAATTTCCATAGTCACCAAGTTAACCTCTAATTGCGTGAGCAACCATATATGGTCGGTCTAATATTTCAAGCTCGTGCGGGTAGTTAAATTCCTGTGATTGTTTTAAAAAAAAATTGGGTAGTTTTTAAGGTTAACTATTGGAATTTTTCATTTTTTTACAGAAAAAGGTGAATATTTGATTTTTTTAGAGGTCTCCAAACACATATATGTTCCATTAGTGAAGAGTGAAACTTGCCACTTTTATTTCATTTCCTAGCTTTGAGCAAAGTTTGCCAATTTCACTTGATTTGAGATTTTAAAAATAATACATATCTATTTGTTTTGAAAATGGTCCCAATGGAAAGAGTAAAGTGTTTTCATGATTTTTACCATTGGAAATTTAAACATGCAAGTGTTAATTTTGGAGTTATTTGTAATCTCTATTTATAAAAAAATTGCATTACAACAATTGCAAGGTGGATTGTGTAATGAATTTGATAGCTTTTCATGTGAAATGAAGTTTTTTTAAAGTGCTTTTTAGTGACCTAAGACTATTTGTAGTTGTTTATGTCACCTCCAATCCCAAAAAACTTTTATGTGCAAATTCCTGAAAAATTGTGGGGAGGGGCAACATACTAAAAATAAAAAACATACATTTTTCTTGTTGTAATCTCACAACTCAAAATTGGTATGCACTCAAAATTGGTATGCATAATGATAAACAAGCTCTTTAAACATCTATATGGTTAGATTTTGAAAAAGAAACAATTTACTTCATTGGGGATAACTGTAAGCTCATCATGTTTTTTTTTCATAGGAAAAACACACTTCAAATGGCTTACGCATTTAGGGATTAAAGAGAGCATGCTTCAAGCGGGGATAAATTTTGTTCATTCAATGTCCAAATCTTGCTGTGTCAAGGGGGACTGGGGACACATCGTAAAGCACTCTGGAGGCAAGGGCCTTTAGAAAGTGCACCTCATTGTAAGGCATAACGCCCCGATAATAGTGCCTGGCACTATTACAGCACTCTGGGGCGCGATAATAATGCCAGGCACTATTATCGGGGCGCTCCCGTGCTTTACGTAGCGGGAGGCCCCTCACACGACGGGAAGCCCTCGTGTGAGGGCCTCCCACTATACAATTAACCACTTGTCAAAAGGTAATAGAGGGCATGCCTAAAGCTAAATGAGTAAATGAGTGAACCAGATGTCACAAATAAAAAAGTTACACAAAATATGCTATAATGAAACCCATTTTCATATTGCTGAATAGACTGTGTCATCATCACAAATTAAAGCTGGTAACTTACTTCAAACGAGAAAATACAGAACTAAGCATTCTATGACAACGTAAGTTCAGTATAAGTTCTGAAAACAAGAAGTGACAATGGTGTTGTTGTTGACTGAGTTTTGAAAAATGATAAGTGACCCCACTCTTGCTGGCTTCCCTCTCCCAGGACAACTTCTGCACTTTTGAGTCAAAAGGGACTTTAACTATACCTCCTGGCCAGATTACGAAATATTCAAAGAATCATCCCCAGACCAGTTTACAAGTTTACTAACTTAACCAGAATGACCAAGGCATTTCCAATGAGGAAACCAGACAAGTACTTCAGCATCTGAGGTTGACATAGAGGTCTGCTCATTCCTGCTAAGCTCTAGAAAAGTCTATCAAAAAGTTTGGGCATACATGATGGGCAATGGATCTTCGCAGGTAGTCAGTTGAGTCTGTTCATTCCTGCTATGCTGGAGATGCCCTCTATGAAGAGGTTGCAGGAACCTGTCTGGCATACACAAGCACACATCATGAGCTATGGGCCATAGTATAGGTAGATAGTTAGGGTGGGGTCTCAAAAGCAAAATGTCAATTTCAAAGCATAAAAGCATCACTACCACTGCATGATTGATTCATCAGCATTGTATTTACGGCACAGACACTTCAGAAATACGTCAACATCGAGGACCAGTTTAAGTTACTTGTTGAGGGCAGTAGTTCTGCATTGGGTGCAAAGTAAGTGATATTCAATCTAGCCTCAATATATAGGGCGGAAGGGAGATCCAACAATAGTAGGGAGAGAAGAGAGAATGAGCAACTCTTACGAGCAACCCAGTTATTGGTTTTCCTCAAAACTAGCATTCAAAGTCAGGCGGATTGCAGTCCAAAAGATAGCACAAGTAGCTGGTTGCACAATAGTCCAGGAAACAACAAAGCTCTTCAAGTTTCAAGCAGAAAATCAATCCTATGACGACAGTGCTGCTTACATTTTGATCTTCATACTAGAAGCATAGTATACTAGGGTAGCCTAATAATACATAAACTTTGCATAAGAGGGTCATTCAACTAGTATTGAACAATTCGGTCTTCACTATGATACCTGCCGAAGATACTGAATGTGATTTTGCAGAACCGTCGGTGCAGATTCAAAGGTTAGGTAGTTGAACACCATCCTCCTTTGTGAGTTTCAGAACTCGCTTCCATTCCTTGAGTAAGACTTAACCTGCTCACAAATCTGTTCCTGAGAACTCCTCACTATCTCCCAAGGACTAGTGTAAAATTTGGCAACAAATGGATCTTGAAGGGGTGGTCTTTCAAACATCAATCCAAAACAGGTGGACATCCTCTAAGGCAATGCACTGCGGCCCTGCAACCAGTCAATAAAATCAACCCCATCTGGGTTAGGAGGGCCCAGTTTGAAGAGATTAATTGCTAGTGGCGGTCAATGGACGTTGTAACACATATCCAAGCAATGAGACTGCACACCTGATTATCAAGAATTGTGCAGGCCCTGGGGCACGATTCTCTTAGCAACTTCACCACCGCCGTATGGCCCTGCAGCGCTGCTCATCATACAACTCGATCACTTTCTACATTCATAGAAGAAGCCACCCCAAACAGTTCATAGTACCTTCAATACAGAAGGACTTGTAATCATGTACTTTGTCTATTGTACTTTGTAATCATGTTAGGCCTACTGCAAGAAATAGCACCAAATTGCTAAAAGAAATAACTTGGGCACTACGGCCATTCAATAAGTAATTCCAGTTAGGTAGAGCTTCTACTGCTGTGAATTAGAAATTCATAGAAAGAGAAAAAGCATTTATATGAGTTGGCCTTACATCCTTGAGTCAGAACACAATGCAATCAACATAATAGAGCAACTCAGATCATAATGTGCATAGAAGACTTACATGCTTTATGCAGGCAAGTCTGACCATCACTGTCTTGTGCCTCAACACTTGCGCCATGCTGCAACAAAACCTTCACCACCTCGATGTGACCCGCATACGCTGCCCGGTGCAGACTTGTAGCTTGCCCTGCTCGAGTCCTCCTGTTCACTTGAGCGCCACTCTGCAGCTTGTCGCTTACATTATCAGCTACTAAACCTCGCGTGAAGATAAGGTTTAGGGAATAGAGACTCGTATCTAAGTGATGGGTTGGTTCTTTAAACAACCCAAATAAGGTAGAGGACTCTAATTGCGACACCTGCCTAAACCCAAAATCTTGCACACTGAATACATCTCGATTCTGAGAATATATACACCTTCTCAATATAAAAAACTTGTATTGGTTATAGATCATCTACCAAATCTTTTTTGAGCACTTCTAACTTTTGCATATGGTATCCAAATAATGCGTTCTCCGGTGCAATGGAATCCTATTTGATTTGCTAACACAATTTGACCACTCTAATAATAGCAATTATGATCAAAGTGTCCATTTAGGTGTGGTTACCTTACGTTTAAGATTAAGCTCGATGCCTATCTCTGTTGGAATCAAAGCTGCGAAGCCCAAAACGAAGATACAGTCAAATCGAATAAAATCACAAAATTGTAGCTGCATGGCACGGAAATCGAACCACTGAAGGAGGAGAAGCAAGCTTCAACGTGCCACACCGTGCAGAATGGAGAGGAGCATCGCCTGATTCTCCATCTCCATTCCAGCGAAACCTCGCTTAAAGTTTAGGTTTAGGGTTTCATGCTGGACTCACATCCAATCTAAGTTCCAAATCAAACGCGATGCTAACTAAGCTCTGTTTGGAATCGCCAACCTCTACAAATTGTGTCTGCATTCCAGTAATCGGGACATACCTGAAGGAGGAGAAGGCAAGCTTCGACATGGCCCTGGCGAGCAGCGTAATGCAGAGGAGCGTAGCCTGATTCCCCATCGCCATCCACATTAGCACCCCGCGCTAACCATCCCCGCATGCGCCCGAGGTTCCCCGTTTGCGCGGCGCCCGCCAAGCTCCTCTGGAAATCCATTTCTTCCAGGGACGTCGTGACGCCGGTGTGCGCCCCTCCCACGCAACAAGTGCAGACGTCGGCATTCACGCCCTTCCCCACGCTGCTGCTCATCTTGAGAGGCTCCTCCTGGCTTGGATTCTCACTCCCTCGATCTGGCCATGCGACTGACCGATTTCGAAAGAGAGCTCCTTGTCCCGAAACCCTAAGCCCTAACCCCTGACTTGATTTGCAATCATTAGACGATGCTAAGACAGTGAACCTCCACAGACGATGCACATTGAAGCTCTTAACCCTAAACTCTTAAGAGAGAGAAAAAAAAAAAAAAAAGGCTCAGACATCAGAATTGTGACAGAAATAGGGTAGGGCACCCCATCCCTGCCCCTGTTCCCGATCCCGAGATTGACCCAAGATTAAACCAACCTCTTCATGATGCAATTCTAGTGAAATTCACTTACCATTTGAGTTCCTCAAAACATTATGTCTTTTTTGCAAAGTTTGACAATATTTCTACACGTGAAAGTGGGGGTTGACTTTTGGAAAACTAATTTTAACATTGAACTTGAACATTTGGGTTGCTTTTAGTTTGGCAATAAGACAAAGCTATTCCTAAATGTAGTTTCTTTCCTATTCACATGGAAGTGTGAACATCATGAAAGTCAACACAAGCAATTCTACTTTCAAAAAACTCAAAAAATGTTTTTTTTGATTCGGACTCCAATTGAAAGTCTACCCTAAGAACATTCCCTATTCCTTTAAATTTAAGTCCTCCAAACTAACCCTCCAAATTGATTGGTGTTTGAAGCATGCAAATGAGGCATGCAGTGCAGTTCAGGACCGCAATTCCTCATTTCGCAAAAGAGAGATGGACAAAGGCAAAGGACCAATTTTACAACTACTAAAAGAAAGGGAGTGCAATCATGACAATGTCTTTTCCTTTTAAAGGGCTCACCAAGGAGTACTGGCATAACTCGGCAGTCCTTAGAATTTTGGGAGCCCATGCCAGTGGCGTGTATGTTCACCAAGGGCAGGGGATGTCATATTCTTGAGAAAATCTGTTGGACCTTCAAACTGGCGCTCCAGGTAGCCATATGGGATGCTCTAAGATAAGATCCACGATCCAAAAATATCCCAAAGCTCATAAACTCGAAGCTTGCGCCTTTGAATTCGCGATGGATTGCGGAGGAGCCATGTTTGCCCTGCAAGCCTGCCCTGTAGCCATGGCGTCGGTACGACTTCATGGCTTTGCTTCCACGTCAAAGCTGGCGAATGGGCGTCTCCGACATCACCAGTTGACGCAGGTGCGTACGAATTGCCACTCACAGCGAAAATGGTCATTGCATGGCCTCGGTATGCAGCTCTTCTACACACATTCTGCCGTTTCAAGTTAGAAGTACTCGCATTGAATTAGAACAAATGTTTTCTAGCTGGAATCCACCGCATGCATGGAATTGGACTCAACTCATGATGATTGATTTGGAGCCTTGGAAACACATTGCAATATGATGAGAATCGCCATGCCACTTTTCGAGAATTCGTGTGAAATTTCTTGTGTTGGATTGAAGCTGTGATTATATGATGCCATCGTCCTTGAGGTCTGGGAGCTAGTTAAGAGAGAATATGTAATGTAATATTGTTTGTGAATTCTCCAGAGAGGAGGAGCGGCTACGGCGCCAAAACCCTAATTTCCGGATATAAGCGGGTAGGATGCCTGGCGTCCGAAGATTTGAACGTTGAGGCATTCGATTTGGAAGAAGAGGAAGGTGATGCGTGGGTAGTCGACGAGGTGGTCACGCCATTCAACCAAATCTCGGTGCTGGAGTTGGACGATGCAGCTGATCACGAATTGGCCGGCGCGTACGTCTTGAAGTTGGACAGCGCCGATCTCGCGCACAGTGTTTACTGGCGCAATGGCCAAGTATGGTCGGGGGGTTGCCACGACGTGTTTGCTTCGTTACCTCCTTTGTTACCCGAAGGCGGCCCTGTGGCCATTTTAGGGCTTGGTGCGGGGACTGTCGCGCGCCTCCTTCTTCACATTTGGCCGTCCTTGCACTTGGAAGGCTGGGAGCTGGACTCCGAAGTCATCCGCGTCGCTCGCCAATACTTCGCTCTCACGGACTTGGAAGCCCCTCCAGCTCAAAAGGCAAGCCCTAACCTTAACCCTAAAACGAAGAAGAAGAAGAAGGCAAGAGTAGGGAAGAAGAGCAAAGGGCGTTTGGTGGTACACGTTGGAGATGCACTGGGTGCCGAGGCGACAGTGAAAGGAGGCTTTGCAGGGATCATGGTGGACATTTTCATCAACGGCACGGTTTGCAAGGAGCTCGGTCAAGTGAGCACATGGCGTGCACTGAAGCAGAGGTTGCGACCCGGGGGTCGAATCATGGTCAATTGCATTCCCAACAGCAGCCACTTGCAGGAAGATCAGAGTGAGGTCTCGAGGCAGTGGGATGAGCTCATGCACTTGATTGTGCGAGCCATGGAGGTGGTCTTTCCTGGAGAGGTTAGTGTTCGTGAACTCACAGACGGAAACAATGTCATGTTGTTGTCTGGTGAGATCCCGGAGGTTGCAATCTGGAGCTCCAAGGTGCCGGATCGGTTGGTGCAAGGTGTGTTGGAGTGGAAGCAGTGGGATGTGTCTCATCCGCATTGGGAGGAGTCCCAGACCCTTAAACCCTGAACCCTAGGAACCTTAAATTATCTTCAGCCCTAATCACTAATCCTTTGATTATCTTCATCAATGGCCCTGTTTGCAAGGAGTTTGCCGAAGTGTGCGCTTGGCGGAAATTGAAGCAGAGTTTCTGGCTCGGTGGCGAATCACGCTAGATTGCATTTCCAACAGCAGCCATTTGCAGGAAAAACTGAGTGTGATTACATGGGCGTGAGATTAGCTCATGCACGAGATTGTGCGAACCGTGGATGTCTTTCCTGGAGAGGTTAGTATTCGTGAACTCACAGACGGCAGCAATGTCATGTTGTCTCGAGAGATTCCGGAGGCTGCAATTCGGAATTATGGTGCTGGACGGTTGGTGCGAGGTGTGTTTCAGAGGAAGCGTTGGGATGCGTACCATTCTAATTCAGAGGAGTTCATTGGAGCGGTTGAGTTTACTAAAACACTTATTGAACCTCTAATCGCATTGATGCAACTTCTTGTAACATAGTGGAGCTTGATAGTGAGAGTGCGGCGTATGTCTTGAGCTACCATTGTCTAGGGCCTGGTGAGTGATCAAAGGGTGTAATCTTAAAGATGTCTGGGCGTAGATTCAGAAAGCCCATTGTGAAGACTGATCATTTGGCACGTATGATGTAAGAGTATAATTAAAAACTTTTTCAAGATTCCACCACAGTTTACTACAAAACAGACCTTTACCAGTACATTTCTACCTTCCTAACTTATCTACAATCGCCAGTCTTGCCAATTTGAAATAGTAGACCTCTATCTGGGCAGACGCATACCAAACAAACAGAAGACTGACGGAGTTTTGATGCCATTTTCATCATTCCACCAGAAGCTGTAAGCATGCGAAAGCTTAATTTGCGGCTACCTTGGTTTGAGGAGGATGAAATTCATAGCTTGACAAAGCTAGACCCATGGTAAACTCTTCATAGATCTTTTCAGCTTGGCATTGCTCCCCAGCAGCTCCCAAGGCAACCAGCACAGGTAGAAAATGATCCGGATGAGGATGGGCTTTGCGTGCATATGGTGCCTTCTCCCAATTCATGGCTTCATTGTGCCTGCATCAATCATATTGCATAATTTGTCAGTTTTACGATAAAAGTGTTTCAAATTGGGAACACAGGAATTTAAGAACCCTAAAGCGCTTGAATGGTCAGAAGTGGCCACTTGTGTATCAATAGGAGCTCGAATGAACCGTGTAAGAGGTCTAACCGGAGGTAGCAAAATATACCAAGAGGTACTGCAATTGGCTACGAGCTTCCAAAGTGAACTCTATAGTATTAATTCAGGTACGACCGGGTTGATGGCATAAAAATCTTTTGTTTCAAAAGGTACCAATCAATGAGAGTTTGTAAACTCGTTTACAACCTATTCAAGATATGTCAAAAACGATTAACATCATTATCCCCACCATTGCAGTGTCATTGGCAACTTTGATAGACCTAGTCAACACTCAAATCCTCTCTTTAAATAAAATTCATATCTTTGCCTGTATATTTGTATAGATTTTATTTACCTCAATTTCATCAAACTGGTCACAACAGAAGCCTTCTGTTTTGAAAGACTCAAATATTACTTTGGATGAATGAGAAATGTGGACAAAACATCACCCTGAAGGCTGTGCATTCATCATCGGAATACAGACTTCAGAGCTCTTGAGGGTTAAAAACCCTCTCCAGAATTCCAGGGAGGCATCACATCCTCCAAGGAGATATCACAGAAAGCCTGGATTATGAAATGTTACGAAAGTTCCAATAGCATGAGAGTTCCATAGACCAACTTACTTGTTGTTCAACAGCACATCGTCCAACCAACCTTGGAAAGCCTTCACCCAAACAGTTGGCTCTGTTCGAGACATATTTATTTCCCCCAAATTGTGCACGGACGTGCCAGAGGCGAAGATCAGCACTCCTTCGTCTCTGAGGGGAGCAAGAGCCCGACCCATCTCATAATGATGCTTTCCATCTCTGCCGCCCTGAATGGAGAGCTGGAAAGTGGGAATATCAGCGTTGGGATACATGAGCATGAGCGGTGTCCATGCTCCGTGGTCAAGCCCTCTTTTGCTGTCCTCAATCACGTTCTTGAATCCTGCACCTTGAAGCAAAGACTTCACTCGCCGTGCAACATCTGGAGCTCCTGGAGGCGTGTATTGCAACTGCCACAGAGCATCAAAAAGCAAGCAACCATAAGCAATTCTACATAACCATTTTAAGCAGATTATTATAAAACCTTGGAATCAGCCATGACGCCCATTTTCCCATTCTCCATATAGATACAAGCGAGGAAGCGTTGTGAGATGTTTAAAAAATAATCCATAATACACATGGTGGGAAAGGAATGGATTCATGATGCATAAGTTAGTCGGTGTAATTAAACAGAGTGTACGGCTTTAAATCTATGGAATCTTATGAGAATGCCATGCATCATGAAATCTGTCACATATTTAAGTCATCAACAGAGAAAAATGCATGATGAATTGAATAAACTGAGCATATGGTTTACGAAGGGAACTCACGTTATAAAGTTCGCGAGGGAAGTTGTAAAAGTCATGAATAGTGGTGTTCTTGCTGGTAACACTAACTGCCGGCTCGTGAGTATCCCAATGAGCTGAAATCGCGAGAATAGCCTTCGGCCTGATCCAAAATCATAATACACCGTAAAATCATATACCATTCTAATAGAGCACTTTCCGACTCCTTTACGAACTCCACAAAATTGCATCAATGACCCCTCGAGTCATCAATCAAACCACTCTTGTCAGCAGGAAGGCGAAGACACACCGGTAATCTATCAAGTTTCTGAGAATCAAGCTCTTTCACCGGAAACAAACACTTGTTGTATCTACATTTGGGAAAAACTTGTTAAATGAAGTTTGAGTCTCCATTTCCAGATGCAGTCACCGCAACCCGTGTGAATACGCTTGAAATGCAATTTACATCTGGAGGTTAAAATTCTAGAAAAATATCAAATATCTAAGAAATGATTTGACGATTAAGGGTCACAATGATTCACGTTTATGAATCTCCCTAAAAGACCAATTAAAGTAAGACCAAGTCTGTTGCACGCCATTCTAAGACTTGCTCATGAATAGAGATGATATATAATCCTGCTAAGGACTGCATTGTCCCCTAAAATTTAAGTCTAATGTGCACATTCACTATAACCTTTGCTTTACCCAGCTCAGTCACCTTCTAACAAAAAAGATTGCAGATTATACCTTGTGGGGTAACGTTTCGTCCAATTGGTGAAGAAAACCCGCCAGGGGCTATCTTCAATGGGAGCCATAGGAGACCCATGTGATACATAGAAAATACTCAAAGGACCCGCAACTGCCATGCTTCCCTCCTCCAGTGGTTCACTCCTTGTGGCCAAACCAGACTGCGTTTTTGTCTGCGGATTGAAGAAACACTGCCGGAACCATCACACAGCGAGTCAGTACATGGGATCGGAAGTTATATTGCCATTACAGCATTCATGCAGGCAATCAGGCTTTAGGAACACAAAAAAACTAATCGCAATTCTCTCATATTTCTCTTCCACCGCACAACCTGACCACTTCTTCGAAATCGGCAGAATTCTAAATCAATCTCACTAGAACCCATTTCAGCTACAATTACAATTACAATGCGAGAGAATTCAACCATATAAAATGTTATAATAACGTACCTGCTTCAAGCGAGCGACACCGAACATGAGAAAAAGATTCCTGGCAATCACAATCATAGTTCAGTTCATCGTCAACAAAGTCCAATATCACCACATTATCAAAACCACGCAGACAAGTGACAGAACCCTAAATCCAATGAAGAAAAAGGAAAGAAGAAGCGATCAAAGACTAATCTTTACTTTGCTGCAGTCTTTAGGTTTATTCAAAGACATCAAAAGACTAATCTACCAACAAAACATTCACACACTATCCGATCCTCCACAATCAACACAACAAACGCCAGGATTCATTCAACTCCAAGTACTTAAAAGAAAGTCTTGAAAACCACAGATCGAGGGAGAACCCAAGTCAGGTACCGTATTGCAAGATTGTCCAGCGCCTGAACAAGCAACACAACCCAAAGCTGTATCCCACAGATGAAGTGCAATCCCAACAATCCTTAAATACACAGAAAAGAGAAGAGACTTGGCTTGGGGAGGGGGTTTCAAACTAGTGTTGACTGGATTTTTTCATCCAATCGTATGTTTTTCCATTCATTAGGTTGCTTCCTTAGCAGTTTCCTTTCGAGGAATTGGTTGGGAATTCCAAACCCATGTGTGGTTGAGTACGTGACTATGTTGTTGCTGTTCCAGCAGCTTCCTTTCGCTGTGGCCATCGAATATGTAATCAAATGTGCAGCTTGCTAAATCGTAACCTGTCCCGCTCGCAGAAAAGTTGAAGTGTCCAACTCCGATCCGATGTGTCTTGAGAACAAAACTTATTAGACTTGTAAATTTTTACAATTTTTCAAAACACAAAGCTCTATCGGGGTTAGTTTGCTTATTAAAACAATGTCACAATTGCAATAAGTATGTTTCAAGTCCATCTTAAAGCTATTAACAATTTAGTTTCTCCTTCAATCTTCAACCTACTTGTACTTAACATTCTTTTAAGGATGAAAAAAAAATATTTGATTTTTTTTTACATAACTAAAATTCAATTATTCAACATAAAAATTTAGAAAATCAAAATTTTTAGAGCAAAATTTTTTTATTAAGAAGATTCAAAGCCTTATACCCTAGTCAAGTAAAGTGCAAAAAACTTGCTTTCTTTTCTTTAACCCCTCAAGCCCGACAACTTTTTGACAATGGAGGCTTTTTATGAACTATTCCAATTTGATATATTTTTGCACATGGATGTGCTTGCAATTTTTAATTTCAATTCTACAAAAGTAAAGACTACTTTGTCTAGTATGCATGAAATTAATTTTGAAAGATTTTGACCATTGGATTTTAGATTATATAACTTTTGGATGATCAACTTTAGAGGCAAAAATGTAGCTTGGGGGTTGAAAAATTATAAAAAGACTAGTGGTTATTCATCGTTAGAATTTCATTAGAATTTTTATGTATTAGATAGAATGCAGAGCAAGAATTTTAAAAAATCTTCATATAAAAATTACTAAAATCTTCATATAATTCTTTTTATAAATAATCATTTATTGAAATAAACAATAGAAATTTAATGAATGATGAATGATACAAATTATTAAAATTTTCATATAATTTTTTAAATAAATAAGCATATGCTGAAATAAACAATAGAAATTTAATAAATGATGAATGAAATACATGCAATGATGAATATGATAAAATATACACATACATTAGAATGCATTAGAAATTTAACTCAATTGTTACAAACAATGGCAACCCAAATAGAAGAATTTAAAGGAAAAACTTGTAAATCTCAAAAGCTTTGTGAACAATTTAATTCAAAGCTCACAAAAGCACAAAATCATAGAAATGCAAAAGAAGTATAAAGCCAAGAGAAGCAATGGAATTGCTACCTTTATAATATCACCATATTGATCCTCTTTAATATCACCTCAATTGCAATGACTATATTGTTTGTATAATATCATCCTTTGTAAAAAGTGATATTACAGAGGTGGTTGCAAACTGCTACTCTATTTTTGTAATATCACATTGTGCGAAAATACAATTTCTATGTATGCAGGATTGGAAATATTTTTAGAAAATAATTAAAATAATTATTTTAAAGACTTATCGGAATCATTATCATGCATTCTATTCAAATATATGAAATATATGCTAGCGGTTGGTGCTTGCTATGCTATGCATTCACCATTATAATTTCATTATAATTTTTATGTATTAGATAGAATGGAGAGCAAGAATTTCAATAAATCTTCAGATAAAAATTATTAAAATTTTCATATAATTTTTAAAATAAACTAGGTAAAAATATTCATCAAGCCAAAGTAAGAATTTTTATAGAATATTTAAATCAATTAGATGCAATGATGAATACGGTAAAAGATACACATATAAATCTCAAAAGCTTCGTGAACAATTTAATTGTTGTGAAATCCAAAATTGGTTCAAGCTAATAAATTTCTCAAATCATTTGGTAGTAGCAATAGAAAATTGAAATCATGAAAGCTCAAAGCTCACAAAAGCACAAAATCATAGAAGTGCAAAGAAGTGTAAAGCCAAGAGAAGCAATGGATTTTCTACCTCTATAATATCATCTTATGGATCCTCTTTAATATCACCTTAATTGCAACAACTATATTATTTCTATAATATCACCCTTTGTAAAAAGTGATATTACAAAAGTGATTGCAAACTGCTACTCTATTTCTGTAATATCACATTGTGTGAAAATACGATTTCTATGTATGCATGATTGAAAATATTTTTACAAAATATTTAAAATAATTATTTTAAAGACTTATCGATATCATTATCATGCATTCTATTCAAATATATCAAAATTTTACTAATATGTGATACAATGAATGCGTAGCATAGCAAGCACGAGCCCCTAGTATTAATGGTAGCATTTGTGATATTATAGAGGGAGTTATGATTTTAGTAGTATGATAAGCATATGCTGAAAACAATAGAAATTTAATGAATGATGAATGAAATACATGCAATGATGAATATAGTAAAAGATACATATACATTAGAATGCATTAAAAATTTGACTCAATTGTTACAAACAATGGCAACCCAAATAGAAGAATTTAAAGGAAAAACTTGTAAATCTCAAAAGCCTTGTGAAAAATTTAATTGTTGTGAAATCCAAAATCGGTTCAATTTAATAAATTTCTCAAATCATTTGGTAGAAGCAATAGAAAATTGAAATCAGAAGCTCAAAGCTCACAAAAAAGCACAAAATCATAGAAATGCAATGGAATTGCTACCTTTATGATATCATCATATTGATCCTCTTTAATATCACCTCAATTGCAACAACTATATTATTTCTATAATATCACCATTTGTAAAAAGTGATATTATAGAGATGATTGTGAATTGCTACTCTATTTCGTAATATCACTTTGTATGTGAAAATATGATTTCTATGTATGCATGATTGAAAATATTTTTATAAAATAATTAAAATAATTATTTTAAGGATCTATCAAAATCATTATCATGCATTCTATTCAAATATATCAAAATTTTATTAATATGTGATACAATGAATGCGTAGCATAGCAAGCACGAGCCCCTGGTATTAATGGTAGCATTTGTGATATTACAGAGGGACTTATGATTTTAGTAGTATGATGACTAGCAGTTGGCGCTTGCTATGCTATGCATTCATCATTAGAATTTTATAAGAATTTTTATGTATTAGATAGAATGTAGAACAAAAATTTCAATAAATCTTCAAATAAAAATGACTCAAATCTTTGTATAATTTTTTTAATAAGTAAGCATATATTGAAATGTACAATAGAAATTTATTGAATGATGAATGAAACATATGCAATGGTAAATACTATAAAAGATACACATACATTAGAATGCATTAGAAATTTGACTCCATTGTTACAAAAAATGGCAACCCAAATTGAAGAATTGAAAGAAAAACTTCTAAATCTCAAAAACTTTGTAAACAACTTAATTGTTGTGGAATCCAAAATTGCTTCAATTGAATAAATTTTTCAAAATCATTTGGTAGTAGCAATAGAAAATTGAAATCATGAAAGCTCAAAGCTCACAAAAGCACAAAATTGTAGAAGTGCAAAGAAGTGTAAAGCCAAAAGAAGCAATGGATTTGCTACCTCTATAATATCATCCTATGGATCCTCTTTAATATCACCTCAATTGCAACAACTATATTATTTCTATAATATCACCCCTTGTAAAAAGTGATATTATAGAAGTGATTGGAAATTGCTACTCTATTTCTGTAGTATTACATTGTGTGAAAATTCGATTTTTATGTATGCATGATTGAAAATATTTTTACAAAATATTTAAAATAATTATTTGAAAGACTTATTGAAATCATTATCATGCATTCTATTCAAATATATTAAATTCTTACTAATATGTAATACAATGAATGCATAGCATAGCAAGCACGAGCCCTTAATATTAATGGTAGCATTTGTGATATTACAGAGGAACTTATGATTTTAGTAGTATGATGATGAATGAATAATAATTTTTTAACACACACAAAAGAAAATGTATTGGTATTTAAAGCAAATGAATTATTTTTTTAATTTAAATAAAAATTTAGAAATAAAAAACTCCCTCAAATTATTACATATTTTCAAAAAAAGAGTAGAAAGACAAAATGACCAAATTAGATCCTACAAAAAAATTTAAAATTTTATAGGCATCAATTTCTGAAATTTAGAAATTGATGTTATTAGCATATTTTTTGAAACATATTTAAAAAATTTGAATCATTATAATTATTTTGTGTTCTTAATCACATGAAATTTAACCTTTTATTTTAAAAATTTCTAAAAATATAACTTTGAAAAAAAAATCTACAGACTCCATTTGTGCAAATGAAAGAGTAGAAATATCCAAGAAAATGTTTTTTTTCCATCCCTACTATTCCTTTCATTGGAAAAACATTATCATAATGTTTGCTCCCATTTTCTATTAGACTATATTTCTTAAATAAAATTTTAAATGCTTCTCACGTTCAAATTTTGAAAATCAAAAAATGCAACAAGTATGCAAACTTGTTACTCTACAAGATCTTGGTTTACAAAATATTGAGATTTGTTTCACCCTATTGAGAATTTGCCATTGAAAATTTGAAGAGGACACATTGTGTCTTCTTGGTCCTTGTGGGGATTAAGAACAAATATTTTGCAATCTATGAGGTCAAAGTTTTTGAAATTTCTTCAACACAATCACAACATCTACTAGACTAATGTAAGATCCTATGGATAGATATGACCAAAAAAAAAAAAAAAAATTTGTCAAATGTTTTGATCTTTGCAATAGAAATGACAATTTTGGATGTTTTTTGACCAAAAAAGGCCTTGGTCCTTTAGGGATTTAAAATCTTCAATTCACTTTCAATTTTTAATCCTTCATGATTAAACATTATATTCTTTCAATCCATAAGTGATATTTTTGTGTTTTCTTTTCCAAATAATCCAGAACATGTATTGTTTGAGATTGTACTGCTATAATTTAAAAACATTGATAAAATTTAAACTTTTGATTATGTTTAGAGTGAGTTCCAAAAATGCTGCAGGCATTTAGGCATTGAATGTCTTCAAACCTTCCAAATCCAAGTCATGGTATCTCCCCAAAAGAATGCAAATATCTCCACCCTAATCTTTACTAAGGGTAGGAGACCATTCTTCCAACCTTCATGTCTTTTGAGAAGTTTTTGTTATGAGGATGGAGTTTCTTTTCTAGATTGAATATACAAAAGGTCTTATCTCCATCTTAAAGGATTTTCACAAAAACATGTATAATTTGAATTTAATAAGAATAAGTTATGGCTTATTGATGAATGAAACAATAGAGACTTAATCACAACCTTAGACTATCCTTCACACGTATTTTTGTAGAAGGATCTTGGGCTACATGATAAAATTGTTGAAGTATATATCATTCCTTACACATTGTTTGTTTAGATTTTTTTGCATTCTAAATGGATAACTTCTCAATCTTGAAGACAAGGTCAAATAAATTCTTTATCTTATTTGTCATTATATTTATTTTCTTGGTTGAATTGAACAAGTTATAAACTAGGTAGTGTGAAAGTTGAGCCTCTCAAGGAATGAATCTCAAATTAGTGTCATAGAAAAGTCTCTACAATCACATGATTATTTATACATTTCAACTCCATTAAAAAAAAATTGAGACTATTAAACACCCTAATAAAACACCATATATTAGTTGTACATTTCAACTCCATTAAAAAAAATTGAGACTATAAAACACCCTAATAAAACACCATATATTAGTTGTACATTTCAACTCCATTAAAAAAAATTGAGACTATAAAACACCCTAATAAAACACCATATATTAGTTTGCCTATAGAAAATAGATTGGTGTACTAATTCATAGTAGGAAACCTCCCTCTTAAGAGGAATTTGTACCTAGGCATAGTCTTCATATCACTTGCACACAACACTTTTCCTTTGGGGACATATTCTTCGTATCACTTGCACAACACTTTTCCTTTGGGGACCTCGGTTGGGGACTTGAAGTGGAAATCTGACTATGAACAGACTTTCAATTCAAGCTGACTCAAAAGAAGTTGGAATTATTTTTCTCCCTTTTCCAACTTATGAATACCATATACTAAGCTTGGGAACCACTTCTTGACTTCAGTTAAGAATTGCCACTTAGTAAATGAATGCTAAGTCACTCAAATGCTAGTTTACTGTGGTTCAAAAGTACACCATTTAACAAAAAGAATTCAATTTACTCTTTAGCACATTATTTTGGTGCTCCATTTAAGCCATGGATCACACTAAACGGAACAGGCACATCAAGGCTCTAGAGACCGGCTAGACACAATCATGTCCTCGTCATCTCCTTCGGCAACAATGTCTCCTGCAAAGTCCAAGAAGTCTGAGTTAATTTGCTACCCGTCAGAATGGTAGAGGAGGTGCAATGATCGCATTTGTTAAGTTAAGGGATACACACCTCTGAAATTTTTTTCTGCATTCTAGTTACAAAAGGAAATTAGATGGTTTTACGACAATGGATGCCAAGTGAACCTTGAATGAGCAGTTTACACCAGCTAGAAAAACACCTACACATGTCACCTGGTCCTCTCAACCTTCTGCACAGCAATGCATGTTGGATTAACACACTGGCATTCGGTTCAAGGATGAAAAAAAATTTCAGAAAGATGAAACTTGATCAAATGAAGGTGCTTCCTGACAATACGGTATGCAGGTTGAGCGAAATCTGCTCTGAAAGTAGGTGGGTAAGGAGCGACACATGCCATAACTTAGTGAGGTGGGGAAGAGTTGCTCTGCCTTGGTGAAGGGGGGGAGGAGACGCTGAGCCACATTCAATGTTAAGTTTGGAAGTATTATTGAAGAATAATTTGAACACCGGTTTTAAGACAGCAGGATTCACGTACAATTGCGTTCAGTATTTCTCACTGATTAGAAATTGTGCTGGAATCGATGAATCCTGAAATATCGTACAATAGTTCTGATAAGACATGAATAAATACGGCATTCAGATTTTGATCTGCCGTGCTAGTTTGCATCATCGCCCAGGTTCCAGAGTGCTGTAACTCCACGAAGCCAGAGAAGAGGCTGCAGCAGGAGTGACACTTCCACTTCCACTGCTGTCAAATTCGGATCTGCGGAATGGAGATCCTGGTAATTCAATCTCACACGCTCCTTCAAGGATCTGCACAGCCTGCCAGACACGACCCACACGATATCAAAGATACCGTTATCAATGTTCAGAATTTCCTGTCTTGAGCAAGTTTTCTGAACAATTCAACTGCTAGTGAAATTCCGTTTCATTTGTTTCAAAGAAGAAAAACCCGGGTAGTCCAGCTTTAATTTTCCACCCAGGCAATTGCACAATCAGTAAGATAGATTCTCTACCTTGCTCATGGTTGGCCTGAGTGCAGGGTCTTCTTGCACACACGCCAATGCTAATTTTGCCAACAGCATCACTTGGTCTGTGTCCACCTCCCCAGCCAGATGCTTGTCCACGATCGGTGAAAGATCGTTGCCAGCAATATGATCATACACCCATATATGGAAATAAAATTTCGACGAACTGACCTTGAAGTCGACGTTCTTCCTGCCCCCAATGATCTCCAATGCCACCATCCCAAAGCTATACACATCGCATTTCTCTGTGATGGGACTGTTGCTCACGAACCATTCGGGAGCCAGATAACCCCGAGTGCCTCGCACCACAGTGAACGCATCCGCCTCTTGTCTGTCCACGAGCTTTGCAAGACCAAAATCAGAAAGCTTTGCAGAGAAATTCTCATCTAGGAGGATGTTCTCGGGCTTCACATCGCAGTGGAGAATTCTCTTTCGGCAGCCTTCGTGGAGGTAAGCCAGCCCCCGCGCTATGTCTAATGCAATGGAGAATCGGTGTGCCCATGTGAGGGCTTTGGCGACCCTATTTGGCTTGGTGAAGAGATACTTGTCGAGCGAGCCGTTGCACATGAATTCGTAGACCAAGAGCCGCTCGGATTTCTCGAAGCAGTAGCCGAACATACGCACAAGGTTGAAATGGTGAATGTTGCCAATTGTTGCCACCTGAAGCAAATTATCCGCACATTCAAGTATAAGTTCTTCCGTAACTCCCAAAACATCCAACCCTAGAGAAAAATTATGAGATCAGTGCGCCTTTTGAGTACCTCTGCTCGGAATTGTTTCTCCCCTTGGCCAGATTCTTCGAGTTTCTTCACAGCGACTGCCTGACCATTCGTAAGGACTCCCTTGTAGACGGCACCGAACCCTCCCTTCCCAAGCTGGTTGCTGAAGTTGTCGGTCGCTACAGCCATTTCTTTATATCGAAACCGTGTGGCTGCCTCTGACACCCCATCCAACTCAAAAATTTCATATGGAGTTTCAGAATAGCGGAGCCACACCAAGATGAGGACGATACCCAGTGTAATCGCTCCCACACCTCCAACCACACCTGCACCAATGGTATATATCAACTCCTGAAAACCCTAAGTGTACTGTAGACTGATGCTCTTCTTCATTGCATTGAGAAACATAAACTTTAGCGTCTTGAGAAGGAATTCTTACCTCCGATGATGGCCCGTCTCCTATTTGATGTGTCGGACGAGGCTTCACAAGACAACAAGAAATCCTGTCGTCAATTGATTGTTTACGAATGCGAACTTTCAAGACTTCAGCAAATATAGCTTAGAGTTTCGTACCTGGAGGGCATACGGAGGTTGTATTGGAGCTTCCGCAGAGGCACGAAAACCCGTTCGTGCTGTTGTATCCACATGCCCCTGAGCTGTTTGTGCATAGAGCACAAGTCTGACTTCCCCCGATTGTTTCGTTCCACGCGAGCTCAATGAAGAAAGTAAACTTACTGATGTCAACTTGCGGATTGTAGTTAAGCACACTTGAGTATCCAGCACATCTACACCCATGTTTCAAAAGCATCATCAATGAAGGGTACCAAAAGCATGAATGGACTGGAAATTTGCAGAGGGAGATGGGATATCGGCTTCGCAAAGAATATTCATTAAAAACAGAGTCCGAATCATTTTACTTTAGGAGAGAAAGATCGATGGCGCTGTTGGATTTCTGCGTCAGTTGACAGCATTCAGTGACGAGTTTGGCAGGATCCGAAATACCATAATCCGCACACGTCTTGAACGCGCTGCAAACGGATGCCGAAGCATTACAGCTGAATTCCGAAGACCTCACAAGTGTCGCATTATCGGCGCAATTCAGCAACAAGAGCTGTGCGTTCCCAGAGAGAAACAGTCTACTTTGTGGGCTAACAGTGAAGTTTCTCCCTTGCACAATCCCTCCACTGCACGTCGTCATTGATGCATCGTTCAGCGTGACAGCTTTCTTGTCGTAATCAACGGACTGAACAGGATAAACTCCCGAGTCCGCCACCAGGTCAAGAACACTCCCATTTGTACACCGTAAGAGGCTGCTAAACTCTGGACTTCCACACCCCGGGTCAATTCCAAAGGGATAACTTACTCTTATATTTCCACAACTCGTCCTACACGGCGTTTGAGCAAAAGTGACTTGCCAGCTTGAAGCTAGGATCACTGCAAAACTAACTAAAACTCTACAACTAAGGTGTCTACCAATTCTCATATAAAACTCCTCCATTTTCCCAATTTCTTAATTTCCTGCAAGAAATCCTTTATGCTTCACGCGAAGATGAGTGGCTCCGCAGACCATCAGAAATCACAGCTGATACCGGCGTCGTACAATTAAAAAACAAGAAATACTAGCACCATACACTAGTTTCTGAAAGAGTAGATCATTACAATTTCTGTGAAATAGAATCATGCAGCTCTGAAATATATCCGTCAGCCGCATAAAAAAACATATTAGAGTCCTGGAAAGCTTTGTCAATGCCAAATGCTTCAGGAGAAGGGGAATTGTTCATACGTACAGCAGAGTATCAAAAAGACATAGCTAAGATGGGCGTTGACTCTTTAGAACAAGGAGAAAGCAAACACCATACGGCAGCTACTGTAACTTACTACGTTATCTGTGACGAGTCGTTATGCATTACATCATCCGCAGTCATAGCTAAGGTCACCTTTTCAATACAAGACAAGCAGACAGCAGTCTCTCGCACATGCGGCTTCGGAGCCGTCCGGTGCCGCTTCGCAGGATGAAACTCGTTGGCAGATGCCGCAGCAGCCGGCTCCGCTCAAAGCTCCTGGAATATCAGAGCCGGCATCAGCCAAGCCGAAGCCAAGTTATTGTAGCAGCACTGTTCACGCTACATGTTCACCCCTCTGTAACTGTACGGCAACAAAAGAGGGACCCATTGTCACTTTTGAAACAAAAAACAACAACGAATTACCCCGGCACTCCGAACTGTGGAAAGGCTCATGTGCGCGGAGAAAGTTGCCAGAGTCAGAGGCTGCACTATTCACAATAAAAGAGCCCCTCACGCCTCGCCACCTGGATGACGATGAAATCATCCAGAGATGTTGGCTTGGCTTCGAAGCCGCATGTGCGAGAGACTAGCATACACTACTTTCGAAATAGAAAAGTAACGACATTATCTCCAAGAAAGAATCATTCCAATCCGAAATATCTCAGTCCACCGTATAAAAAAACATTAAAGTCTGGAAAGCTGATCAATTGCATGAAATAGTGTCGGAATCAAAACAAAACCACGTCAGTTAACAGTAATGCGCTTAATTATGCGCACGTCTAAGTTACAACGTTGCAACCACGATCGCAGGAAATCCGACTAATAACCTAGTATCTCGCAAAGCACGAACTAGTGAGCGAGTCCTAGCTCCCTGGAACTAAAACTCAACAAATAAACCTGCAATGAAACACACGATCTGAAATTTCACAGAAACCATGTTTAACTTAATTTATTCCGATGCGGAGCGAAGAATCACTGAACGCAAAGCTCCGGAAAACAATAACAAGCTTAAAATATGAATAAAAGACTGGCTATGAACGAATTTCGATGTCCGAGGAGATGGAATGATTCCTGAGAAAAGAGAATTGAATATAATATTGTCAATATGGATCGTTCGGAAGCAGGAGTCGAAGGAGCTGTGGCGAAGGAGGCTCAGCCATAGCCAGTCATGCGCCCTACAACTGCAACAAACTGAGATCGTGTACAGTTGCAGGGGTTCTGTAGAAGCCTCCCGATTTTGTCCTCTGCCCATTAGAGTCCAAGAAGCAAGTGGGGTTTTGAAAACCTGAGTTTACTCTCTTTTCATACCATTGTATCAATGAGGGAGGGGGCCTTTTGCAATTTGCATCCTTGAAAAGGAGATCCTTACGATGAATAAAAAAAAATTATATGACTCTACAATTGACCCCAATCCTTGCAATAATTGGTCAATCTTTTCCATGAACCTAGGACAGAATCATGCCTTTCTAGCATAGGTAGGATCTTCGGACAAAATCATGCCTTTCTAGCATAGATAGGATCATTGTCTGGTTATAAAATGTTAGGTTTCAAAGATACAAGGCTACTTCAAAAAGTAGATTCCCCAATGTTTCAATTAAACCCTAGACCAACTTCCTAAACTCTAAACCAAATTCCAACCCTGACATCCCCTATTGAGTTTTGGGATTTTACATTAACCTTGAAAGGATAGGCCCATGGCCACAACTTTAGACTTCCCAACCCTTTCACTTTTTTTGTTGACATTTTGTAATTGTATGTAAATGTTTTTTTTATTTTGCAAAGATGGAATCACATGTCTCTTATTAACCATAAAAATTCAAATTTTTTGGTGAAAATTTGAAATTATTGTTAATTCTTTATGGAAAATTATTGTGTCATTATAAAATATTAAAATCAACAAATCATTGTTATAGGCCCAAAGTTCAAGTTAGAATGAAATATTATATATTCCAAATTTTTCAAATTATACAATCAAAGTAGAAACTACACTTGATAAATTTCATTTCATTATTTTCATTTCATTAGTTGAGTACAAATTCAAAAGATTATAATGGTATTCAATTTCTATGGTGATAAATCTTACATTGCATTCTCATCCTTCAAGCCATATGGATACTTTGTGTATAGGCTATAAAAATTTAATTGCTATATTAGTGCCTCATCAATTTTGCACTTGTAGGGGCCTCTTGCACCTCTCCAGAAAGTTAGGTTACTTAAGGATTAACAACATGTAAAAGACATGCAATTTTGTCTCAAAAAAATAAAGTAAACAAAATTCCATTCATAAGAAAATAGACCATTTAGAGCAAAGAAGATTGCAATTGAGTACAAAGTGAAAGAAATCATTGCACTTAAGGTAGTTGACCCATTTCCAACCACTTAAGCAATTACACATATTTGAAGCACAAGCTTTTTAAGTGTGAAATCTTTCCCATGTACAAAAGTAGAGTTTGGAAGGATTGTATATTTTTCCAACATTTTATTATACAAAATATAATCGTTATGAATTTTTTAGTGAAAGATTTTCTTTGACCTATAACGGTGGTGTAGACCTTTCAATTTTTGACCATAGATTGATTACAAAATCGACCAAAGATTGATTACAATATTAATAGCCTTACAATCAATCATAATGCGCCACAACTATTCTTCAAACTCCACCACAACTTCACAAAAAGAAAGCACAATTTCATAGAAAGAAAACAACCTATAGATTGGAAATGGGGAGATGGTTGAAAATGGATCAGCTCCTACAAGCCCAAGGCCATTTTTTGCCAAGAACCACTCAAAACTGCTATTTCTATTGCATTCATTCAAGAAAACAAAAATAATTTTCTTTTAAAAATCTAACCATAGGATCTTGTACTTTTCTTGTCTGAGATCATGTGGTAAAAATTTCATAAAGTTTGACTATATAGACTGGAAGATATCAACATTCAAAGTTAGAATAGAAAGTTTTTTTGAATACTAGCTTGCAATATCAAATGGCTTTGACCACCATTTGTAGAATTCTTTTGCACCATGGACTTTGAGTTTATGAAACTTTGTGTTGAAAAATTGAATTAAAAATCTAGAAAGATTTTTTTTTAAATGCTTGATTTTCATTCTTTAAAAAATAATCAAATAGAAGTAGGTCAAAGATTGACTAAATCAATAATAGCTCTAAGAAGGGATTGAAATACAATAATTCCAACAGTGAGATTATTTTAGAAAAAAAATTTAACCTTGTCAAACAATTATTTTTGAAAAATTGTGAATATTGCATTTGAAAATGAATCCTATAAGTTATTTTTTCAAGAAGATGCTTAGATTACCTAAAAAACTAAATTATCCATAACTTTTACATCACTAATCCAAATGGAATGAATCAAAGCTTCACATGTAGTAAAAAATAAGGTCTATAAGAATTTTTTTTTAAATTATTTCAAGTTTTTGTAGATTTCTTTTGCTACCCAACAACATGAAAATTATGTTTAGGATGGCATAACTCTTGCTCCCTAGTACCAATTAGAATATAAAAAATTACATTCCCACAAAGTTAATAAGTTTTTCTATCTTAAAAAAAATTCAAAAAATTTCATCAAAAATTGAGATATAAGAACCTACCCAAACTCCTCAGAGTCCCTTGAGCAAACTCTTGGTCCTTTAGAGGTTGACAAGGTGGAAGCACCAATAGTCAATCATTTTACAATTTGGGAGCAAATGGTGAGGAGCATGAGGTGATGGAATTTTTTGCCATGTAGAAAGATAGGAAATATGGGGATTCCAAATTATCCAAGAATTTTATTTCTAAAATTGAAGTTATTGTGGCTTTTGACAACCAAAAGTACTCTTGATCCATAGTCAATGTCTAGAATCTTTCAATTCCAATCATTCAAGAACTACTTTTGTACTCACTACTTCCTACTTTTGTATTCACTATTTTGGGACATGTTTCATAACCTTATTAGTCCCAACCTTGCAAACAACAAAAAAAAACATTCCAAGCTTGAATTCTAGCATAAGGTTGGAAATAGTGCACCATACATGTTGGGTATTGGCCATGGTTGACAATTGGTGCTTCTACCTTAATGGTTCCAATACCATTGTTTTTTAGTACCATTTGTACTCAATGATGATTTCAATTTTAATACCTTAAAGGTATGTCCACACTTGAACTTAGTAAGCATTCTTTGCAGTGATGGTACAAGAATTTTTCGATAGGTGTTCAGACCATCGTTCCTTCATTACTGCCGAACCTTCAAGGCTGCAAAGTTGGCAAGGGGTTACGGGTGGTATTTACCAAAGAAAGTCAAGGACAATTCATAACTCTTTGACATTGCAGGTTGTTGTTATAAAAGTTTAAATCTCTCGATTTTATAGATTCTAGAGCACAAATAACGTCTTTTATAATGCAAGGAGATTGAAGAAATTACATAACTCTATCAAAGGAGTTCAGTGAACTACCTAAATTGTATCAAGTACCACTCATATAGGATATATAAATTAGAATTAATAGGAGCTTAAACACTCATAGTTAAGTTAAAAGTAAGAATTGAGTTCAAAATAAAATTTCAAATCTCCTTTAAGAATAGTAGAATAATTTTCTTCAAATTTTTTTGAAAAAAAATTGTGAAATCAAGTTAAAATTTATCTCGAAAAATCTGTTTGTACATTTGACCCTCCAATCAATAGTTATGAATAAATTTCAAAGATAGGTGATTGGGACATTTTTTTTGATATTTTCAAACATCCTCTTTGAAATTTTGTTCACAACTTTTGATTGAAGGATCAAATTTACAAATGGATTTTTGGAGATCAACTTTAAATGTGTTTACCAACTTTTCTTTGTTCAAAGTTATCTGAAAATTTTTATTCTACTATGCCTAAATGAGGTCTAAAATTATAATTCACACATAAATCTTACATTTTGACAATTAGTGGTCAAGTTCTCATCTTCACATTATTCCATATCCATTGAGGATTCGGGATGGAAATTTAATTTCATTATAAAAATGATCTCCCCACCTTCCATTCCCACAAATGTCAATGATGCATTTTTTTCATTTTGCCATTTGATTTTTTTTCATAGGTAGATGTTCAAATAACATTGGTGTTGATGCTTGCTTTATTCTCCATAATGTTTAGATGAATTGTGCAGATGAGGACTTTGGGGAGGAAAAGGTGAAGGCTATTGAATTTATGCCCCATGTGAACAACTAATAACTTAAGATGACCATGGTCCTGACAAACCAATGTCAAACCCTAAGGTAAAGCAGCCCATTGTGGTTAGAATTTGGAGTCTACCCTTATGCCACTGCTAAAATTTTTCAAATTTTTTCCCACATAAAGACAAGTGTGATAAATAGTGAGAGCAATTGAAATTCTATTTTCTAGACAATGTATGAATTTGTTATGAATTTTTGAACTGATCTATCCAAAAGAGTCAGTAGGTTACCTGATAACCAACAAAAACTATATCTAATATGTTCATCTTAATCACCTAAAGCAGTCACAATAATTCTAATGTAGAAGGCCCTGAAAAGGTCACATTCTACCATGATTTACACTAAAAAATTAGGTGCTCCTAATGAGGTCACTAATCACTCCATGGGTGTTAGGTTAGGCATTGATTATGGCTTGAAAAATTGTCATGGGGTGTTAGGTGTCCACTATGGGTCATCTAACCGCAATGGGATGTTTTACCTTACATTAACAAGAAATTGACCTTGTAATAATGTGAACTTTGTAGGGTTTTTGTTTTTTTGTTTTTTTTTACACAAATGAAATAAGATTTCATTGCAAGGTAAAAAGAACAAACTACAAGCTCACCAGCCACAAGTGGCCTAGTGAGGGGCAAAACCTCACAAACCAACCAACCAACATCACAACTTCAATGATAACAAGCAATTCAAAATTTTCAAAATTTTCATTTGTAATGTTCATGGAACAGTGAGACATACCCAGAAGATGCAATCACATCTGGTTTTACAATTAACAACCCCTGCATTGCTTTGAAAAATCCATAACCGTTGATCTATGTTTAATACCCCCCTTCAATCCCGTTGATATCCAATTGAAGAAGTAAAAAATTGCCATTGATTGCTATCATGAGAGGCAATCTTGGCCGTCACTCAAGGATACGGATATGGATGCAAATATAGATACAATATATAGGTTATGGATACAAAATACAAGTTACATTTATGGGTTACGATATAAAATACAAGTTACAAATATAGATATGAAAATCACATACAAAAAATATATAGAAATCAAATTTATTCCATATTGATTGCAAGCGAGATCACTTCCTAAAAAATACAAGTAGGGGGATAATTAAACCAACCTAATGTATAGGGGGATTAAATCAACCCAGTGTATGGGGGTGTTTCCAAACTATAACTAATTTGAAATCACAATCTCTCACTGCTTCATGGAACAATGAGACAAAGCTCAAATTCAATGGATACAATGGTAGATCTATGCATACTAGTAAAAAAACAAAAGATGCATGTATAGATCTTTTTTCATTACCTTTATACCTCACATGCAGTACAATCATGACACAAAATAGTGAAATTAGGTTGCCCATCACTAACCCCTAAAGGACCAAGGTTTTTTTTCAAGGAGACATTGTCAAAAATTGTGGGTTTGGGATATGTTATTCAAAAATGAAAATGAATTTTTTTTTGGAAACTTCAATTGTACAAAATTGAAGTAAAGTATTTCATTAGAATGTGGAAAAAATTCCAATCCATTTGACGACATGAGTTGAAAGATTATAACATATGAAGTGAAAAAAAAACTTTTTTTCATTCCTACAAAATATGGGCAATAGACTTTGGGCCCTCTTGGAGTAAAATTTTTGCTTTGCTCAAAAGTGAGGATATTGACCACTCTTGGGACGTGATTTGAGGACTAAAATTTGTTTATTTTTTGAGCAATTGTATGCCATATATTATTAGTTATATACATGCCAAATTTCAAAAGTTGATGAGCTATTTTGCAAGAAATCCCCAAATTGCCTGAGCTATCCAAAAATTTCAAGGTAGCATAACTTTTGATCCAGGAACTCAATCATAGAAAAAAAGTTTGTCACCAAGGAGATATATGTTTACATACTATGTCCAAATTTCATAAATATTTGACTCAAAATGACTTTGTAGGAATCTACCCAAGTTTTCTTACGTATGTTGAATGAACACTTGGTCCTTTAGGGGCTAATTTCACAACATTTGACACTATATAAATATTTAATGTGATTGGACAAGAATGCACTACTTTTGAATTAGTTATTAGTGTAATTGGGACCATGAACCTCCATGTGAACAAATGGAAGTATATGTAGACATATTTTTTGACTTTGATGACTTGTAGAGTAACTTTCTTGAGATAAGTCAACCTCATTGTTATAGCAACCCAATTTCACTATTTTGTGTAGATGTATCCATTTTCAAGCCTTTCAAAACAAATTCCAAAGCTTGTAGTTAAGAGATGTATGGACTACAATATACATGGGTCAAATTAGAAGAAATTAAAGGAAGAGTTAGCACACTACACTAAAATTGGTAAATAGTATTGTCAACACTAATTGTCAACACTAATACTAATTGTGATTTGCAAGGTTAGTGTTAGATGGAAATTAACCCATTCTAACACTATTTTAGCTCTATAGTAAAATCTGGTCATTTTAACATTTGTATGAGAGTGCATTTAGTGTCAGATGAAAATAAAATGTTAGAAGTTGGAATGGTGGGAAAAAAGCAGGACATGAAGTGCTGAAATAAGCAATGAAATGCTGAAATAGACAATGAAATATTGAAATGTTGAAAATTTTCATAGTGTATGTATAAATTGCTAAATATAGCAACAACCAAAAAACAACATAATAATCCTAGTTGTAAATCAATTTTTTTTAAATATAGTAAAATATCAAAAAGGATTTTTAAAGTGCCCTATTGAAATTAGGCAGTTCTTGCCCTTGGAAGTATTGCAAATGTTTTGCAATTATCTCTTGGAGATGTAGAAACAATTGTCCTACATTGCAAGATCCATCAAGTCCTAATGCTAAACCACAACGAATTATTGCTTTTCTAGAATAGGATACGTTGTCACAATCCACCTCTCAATTAACATTTTCTACACTATCAACAGCCAATTGTAGGAAAAAAAATTTCCTAGGATTTGTCAACTTTCCTGACCATTGTCCATTTGCCCGAGGTGCATTTTGCCAAGCATTTTGTTGTATCAACTCAATTTTCTTGGCTTTCCACCGTCTTATCCATGCATCTTTGATTTTTGAAATGAGGAACGTATCTGCTGGTTGATAAAAGTGAGTAGAACATGGAGGCAAAAATTTGAAAACTGTGTTTTTGGCAGTTAGAATAGCAGCCAATCTAGGTGTCATAGTATGACCACTACAATTATCAAGCCATATGATTTTCATGCGTTGATGAAGATCGGCTTGATATGTATGAGGTTCTAAAAAGTATTCAGGGAAGATGGTTTGGTCCATCCAACCTTTAGGATCCGTTCTATAAGAAACCCCCAAAATATTATCAATCAATCCCCATATAAGATAGCTCCTATTTTCATTTGAGAAAATGAGCATAGGAGCTTTTATAGTGGCATGACAGCCTCCTGAAATGCGAACCACCATGGTCATGGATTCCACACCCGAGACAACTTCAACGTATTTGATAGTTGTGTCTTCCCTAAACCCTAAAATTTGGCCATTGTCAAGATTGACAACAAAATGCGTTTCATCCAGGTTTTCCATGAGACTTTCATCAAATTTCCCGGATGAAAATCCCCTTTGTAACCCCCCCCAAATGGTAGGCGATTTCCATTTCGATTTGAAGCTCCTTTTGAGGGCTATAAGTCAAACGCCCACATTGAGATAAAATGACTATATTATGGTTATCCATTAATTGATTGATCCAATTTGCTGTGATTTTATTGACCAACAGAACATTGTCTTTGGGATTGACAGAAAGGGCTGTGAAAATGGACTTAGGAGCTACGAGAATGGAAAGGGTCAATTCACGAAGTAGGTGAGAGGAAAATTTGACACTTGCTTTGCGAAGGCGGTTGAATTCTTCAAGCAATAGAGGGTACAAATATTGTACCCATTCGCTCTTCTTTTTGCCTTGACCCGGCCTGGCTTTTGGAGAATAGCGCCTCTTTTAGCCCAAACGACTTTGGCTACAAAAGAATGGAGTGATGGGATCGGGAAGATCTTCATGGAATTGATTGTGTTGTTGCCACCATCAGTTGGCTTTAATGAGGTTGGCGGGGCGTTGGCCACGGAAGTGCTCTGGAAATGCTTAAATGACTCAAGTATTGAGGCCCACCAAGCCGTGAACAACAACATTTTCAATCATCCAAGAAGTGACAGATCGGCGAGTGGCAAGGTTGGAAACTTGTTGAAGACTTTGAGGAGGGGCATCGAGAGGAATTTCAATAAGCGGGAGGCGGTCTATGGCCGGCTACAAAAAAACAGTGGAAATGTGACTTTAGAAAAAAATGACAACAAAAAAAACAATTTTTTAGAAGAAATAGAAGAGGGAAAGACAAATCCAATGGTGTCATCCAATCCCCAAACACATACCTCAATTAAAAGTTATAGGCGTTGCAAGTTTGAATTGAAGTGACGGGAGTCCAAGTGGCGGGAAACCGGGAAGTATACCCCCCCCCTCAAAAAAAGCTCCTCACTTCTCTTTTCTTCTGAATGGCTCTAAGGCCATCAACGGGAGCTCCCCACTTCACTGCGTGAACTTTCGAAGGTGGTCACCAAGGAAGGGAAGAGAGGAGGAAGCAAAAAAAACTTTCGCATGGGAGGCAAAAATTGGAGTTCCGTAAGGAAGGGTTGGAAAGAGGCGGCGGGAGGCAGAAATTGTAGTTTTCTAAGGAAGGGCTAGAAATTGTCGGCAGTCGGCGGAAATTAGAGCATTCCAGGGAAGGACCAAAATTTGACGGCAGGAGGGAAGTGCCCCAACACTATTTACACATAAGTTGGAAATTAGAGGAACAACACTAATTATCAACCAACACTATTTACCAATTTTAATGTAGTCATCTCTAGCTTTACAAAAAGCATATAGTTTTTTTTAAATCTGTAGCAATTTTCAAACCCTCAAGAGGATTTGTACCACAATCTATCAAGGTGGGTGAAAAGATTGCTTCCAAGCAATGGACTCCATCCTAAACCATCCTAGTAAATATTCTACTTCAACTTTAAAAAATTATAAGTATTGATCTAAACTTGGAGTGACATGAAACAACAAACCATAGAAGAAGAAACAAGATATCTATCTACGAAAAATACTAGACAAGGAGGTTGAGACTACTTTTGCAATTGAATTTGGCTTTAAAGACCGTTGTTGTTCCACTACTTAGATATTTCACTCAACTTTAGGAAATCATAACTATTGATCTACAACTTAAAATGATATGAAACAATAAACCATAGAAGGAGAAGACAGAGATCTATTTTAAAAAAATACTAGATGAGAAGGTTGAAATTGTTTTTGCAACTGGATCTGACTTTTAGAGGCCATGGTTGTTCCACCGCTTAAATATTCTACTTCAACTTTAGAAAATCATAACTATTGATTTACAACTTGGAATAACATGAAACAACAAACCATAAAAGGAAAAAATAGAGGGCTATTTAAAAAATATTAGATGAAGAGGTTGAAATTGTTCTTGCAACCAGATCTGACTTTTAGAGGCTATCGTTATTCCGCCACTTAAATATCTCACTCAACTTTAAAAAATCATAACTAATGCTTTACAAATTTGAATGTCATGAAACAACTCACTATAGAAAGAGAAAAAAGAGATCTATCTAGAAAAATATAAGGTTATAAATTTTTTTTTCAAAGTTCAACAATAGTAGAATTTCAAGCATTGCCTAGGGTTTACAAAACTTCCTACTCCTCTAAACTTAATTTCTCTTCTATCTTCCTAACCTTAATAACCTTTTCTTTAACCACTTCAAGAGAGCTAACAAATTGTAACACTAGCAAAGATTTAATCTCTAAACAGATGAAGAGAGAGAAAGGGAGTCTCAAAAACAAAGAGAGCCAAGAAAGAAGAGAGGCACCTCCACACAAACCCTAGCTCTTAGTCTTTATCTTCCTACCTAGCATTCATCCACCTAGTCTTCAACCTCCTTTGAGTCTTCACTGTCCTTCAAGTCTTCACCATCCTTCAAATCTTCAACGTTCTCCTTTCGCTTAGTCTACTTCTTCCGCCTAGTCTTTGTCCTCTACATAGTCTTGATTAGCCTAAGCTATATCTTCCGCTCAATCTTCATCTTTTATATAGTATTGGTTTATCACGTCTTTATCTTCTTCCTTAACCATCACCACTTCTATTAATTATTTTGTAATATGATCATTTATATTTTTTTCTTCTTCAATTCATTTTAATATTCTCTTATCTAACTTTATACCATATCATATTGCCTTTAACCTATGAATTGTCCAAATCTCCACTATTAACATCAATTTATTTCTAATTTCTACTTCTAAGTAATAAGTGAGCCTTAAACCAAGTTGAGGACGGTTTGGATGGCTTACACAATCATCAACATTGGAAATGCCAATGATTTTTACCATTTTATAGTCTAACATTTTTAAAATGGTAAAATTCATTTCATTTAGAATTTCCTAGTGCCTGGAAGTTATGATTGGATGAATTTAGCCTTGGAAAGGGCCATTTAAACTTCATCTATTGATTTCTATGGACTTATAAATCCAAATTGACTTTTGATTTCAGATATGAGTTCAAATTTAATTCTAGTTTCTAAGTTTTAAATCTAACATAGATTAGATGAAGAATCACTACTTTCATCCAATTTTGACAATCAACTTCATTCTTTATTATCTTTAATTCAATTCTATTTTCTAAATATGAACTGGATTTTGAACCTCCTAAGTCCCTTCTAGAAAATTCTTAGTTCTATTTGTTACTTAGTTGTCTTCAAAAGATACTTAATTGGCCATCTATTGAATAGTTAAGGCTCTAGTCTTGTGATGTTCCTAATTAGATTCATTTTTGTATTTTTTTTGTTGGTTCTTTTTGTTCCAATTTGAGAGGCTGGTTGTTAATTTTGTTGTCCAAATAGGTAATTTTGCATGTTAATTTTTCAATTGGAAGTCGTTTAATATAGTGATTTTGTCAAATAGGATTCAATGTGCTAAAATAGTGTAGTGGTAGTGTTCTAAGTTGAAAGTAGGGTGTCATCCAATTGTAATCTGTGTGGCAATTTCAAGTTACATTTTAGGTGGAAGTTAGTGCTCAGTGTTTTGTCTTTGGTTTTGTAACTGTCTGCTTGAGTCCTATTAGATATTGGTTTACAATTTGGTTGTTACTCAATTTGAGAGAGTCAAGAACGTGTCCTAGCCAAGTAGATTGTGTATTTTCTTTCATTTTTGAGAGTTTATGAGATGTGGGGATGAATACAAAGTGTTAAAATGTTAGTATGAATAAGAAATGAATAATGTGTACGTGTCTTAGTTGGTGAAGACATTTTGAGGTGACAAACTTTTGATCAAGTAAAACTTAATTTAAATTGTAAAATGGTGATATGTTCACCATTCGGTTTAATATAATGAATAATTACATGCCTAATCGGTTTGAGTCTGTGAGATGTATTTGTGAGTTTAAATAGATCATGAAAAATTATAGTTTGTTAAGCCAAACTTGTTGGAAGTCTCTTATATGTATTGGTAATTACTCAATGCAAGTTCAAGTTGAGATTAAGTTGCGGGTCAAGTGAACCCTTGTGTATGCTCCCAATTTGTGAAGCATGCTATGTGGAATGTGTATTGTAATGGTTTATTTTAAGTTGCAAATTTGGTCAAACTTATAGTACATTTATAATGGTTGTTGTTGATATCTTGTAAGTTGGAACATGATGTGTTTGATTAGCAAATTTATTATATCTAAGAAAGGTAGTGTGAGTCTAAATTTGATTGTGGCTAAGTGTGATTTCCAAATTGTGTCCAAAATGTTATTTGGGCATAATGTGTGAGTGATTTCTAATTTAAAGAAGTAATTATTTTTAAATCAAGTTTTGTTGTTTGATGTTAGTGAGTGCATATGTACTTGAATGTGTGATACAACTAATTAGAGGATAAATGTTGTCATTTATTTGCATTAATCTAAGTTGAAAAATTGTAGTTATGCTTTTGGTGTGAATTATATATGTGTTCAAAGTTATAAGTGATTGTTTCCAAATAGGGAATTATGTTGGTTATTGGAGATCTTGAAAACATTGAATGTGTATGCTATGAACTAGTAAGAAGTAGAATGAGTCTTTTCTTAGCATTTGGTCAATTTGGAATATAAAGTTTGAATATTGTCTTCTAAACTGCTTCTAGTGGTTTGGGTTGTGTATGAGGTATCGAGAGCCAAATTGTTGAGTATTTCTAAGTGTTTGTGAGGCTATAACTTGAATGCTAGTTGAGTGACAAGTGACACTTGAGCAAGGAGTGACATTAAAGTGAAAGGGATCACCTCCAAATTGGCGTGGAGAAGTTGTAATTTTTTTAGCAGGAAGGTTACATGAAGCTAAGTTGTCTTCTAGAGAAAATCCAAGCCAATTTGGTTGATTAAAATTTAAGTGTTTATGGAGAATGAATTTAAGCCAAGATACAGAGCAATTAAAGCCAAGATACAGAGCAATTAAAGCCAATTTGGAAGTTGCGGATCAACATAGGGTCAAGTCAATTGCAATGTTCCAATTTGAAAAGAATGATGTAAATAGTAAAAGATTAAAAGAATAAAAAATAAATTGGGAGAAATTTAAATCCTTGTGACTGCTAAGAATAGAGTGTGAAATTTTGGAATTAGCTTACCTTATGGGAAAATCACATTATCCAAGTTGGAAGATTACTTTCAATTTCTTATGGTTGCAATGTTCTTACTAGAATATTTAGAAGCTATCCTATTTATCTTGCCTCCTTGAACGAACTTTTCACTATATCTTAATTTTCCTAATAGGATTGCCTAAGCTAATCTAACATGTTTTCTTTTACTAACTTACTACTTTTAGGTTTTAAGTATTTTTCTATGTAATGTATAAAATCAACTATCCATACTGCTAAGATACTTTAAGTTTGGATATTCCTATTGAAAGTTAGGGATGGTTGAAGTTTGATTACTAATTGGTACTTTAAAATTTCATCCACTGATTCCTACCTATCTATACCTTAGGTTGTTTGTTTTGTTTCAAATGCTTAGATTCAAGAAATCATAAGGCATAGGACAATATTCTTAGTATTGTTAGAAAGCTCTTTGCAAAGAAGTGTGCACAGACTTTGTTTCATGGCGTTTGGACCTGCGGTGTGAAGGTTATGGAATTTCAAAGTTTTTTTAATTTGAAAATTGAAATAAATTATCTTTTATTTTGATAAAATCATAATGTGCATGTCACATGTCCAAATGCCACAAAACAAAGCCCTTGCACTCCTTTGTGCATTAAGCATTCTATTCATGCCAATTTCATGGCATTTAGACTTATATACAAAAATTATGGATTTTTTAATTAAAAAATTAATTTAATTATTTTAAATTATTTTAAAGTTTATATTATTATACTATGGCAACAACATAGGACACACTAATCTATAACTCTAAAATAACTTCTCTTTGAACTTTTGAACTCCAATTTTAATCTAAATCCTTAAAAAAAAATTCTCCCACTTCTTGGATGAATTTTACTATTTTTCATCCATTCTTATTACCAGACTACATCCTTGCATATTTTCTTTGTTATTTGTCTATTTTTAAGTTTAATATGTTTTAGGAAGCTCTTAGAATTTTTTACAAGGAACTAGGATTAAAATTGGAATTAAGACTACTTCTAAAGGTTTGAATTGAGCTTACAATTTCTACTTTGTATTTGAAATTTTAAAACAAGAGAAAGCAAGGAAAATGGCTTGTTTAAGTACTTACCTTGAAGTTGTCCTTGGAGTTGTCCTCATTCAATAGGTGCTCAAAAATAGCATTGATTCCCCCATTGTTCTTTGTCGTACCTTTTGCTCATTGCTTAAGTGAGATTTCATAGTACAAATTGTTGAATGAATTCCAATATAACTCCTAAGTTTTCTTCCACCTTTTTTTTTTCTAAATCTTTTCTTTTTTACTTCATTTCTTTCCCTTCCACTTCTTTTTTCTTTGAATTATTGCAATGTCAACTAGTTGGCTTTGCCAAGGAGACAATTATATAATTCCAAAGATAAAAAGTCAAATAATTATATATTCTTGTCTTTTCTTTTGACTAAAGACTCAATCCTTCCCTAATCTTTATTTGTATGGCTAATGAATCTTCTTTTGAGATTTTCCCTAATCATATTCTATTGCTATACTTCCACAACTCTTGATCACCCTCTCATTTTTTCATTTGCACCTTCCCTAGTCTTCTAAGGTTCTCTTTTCCTTGTCTTTTGTTTGTTTTTTATGTGATTTTTAAGTGCTAGAGACACTAGGGTTCCTGACTCCTCTAGTTGCATTTTTCTAGTTACGACTACCTCACTATTGGCGTGGACCTGCCCTTGGATTCCCGCCCCCTTAGTTGAGGTTTCTAGTTGTGACTTGCCACTGCCCCTTAACACCCTAGTTGCAATCTCCAAATTGTGATTTTCTACCTCTTGCCCTTCAGTTGCAAGTTGGCTGGATATTGGCTGGGCTTGGTTTTGGTATGTTTAATTCTAATTGAGGGCTTGGCTTTAGTATGTTTAGTTTGAACCTGGCACTAGTAGAATCTCATGTTTATTTAAACATGAGTTGTCTAACTTGACGTTGTTTACCTAAACATTCAATGTAGCAATCCTATGTTTTTATGTCATTGAAGATGTTATAAAGAACATTAGTGGATGTCAATGTTGACATAATATTCACATAAAAACGTGGAGTTGTTACATTGAACGTCTAGGTAAACAGCGTCAAGTTAGATAATTCATGTCTAGATAAACAAAAGATTCTACTAGTGTGGGGCTCAACCGCTCAAGCTTTGGTATGTCTAATTCAAATAAGAGTCTCAACTCTAGTATATCTATTTCAAACTAGGAGCTTCAAGCTCTGGTATGTCTAATTCAAACTAGGGCTTGGCTTTTGTGTCTCTAATTTAAATTGAAAGCTTGAAATTTCATTAAACTAAGGATAGTGATGCAATTTCCAATAACTAAGGGAAATGTTGATGTTTATGACTTGGAACTTAAATTGTATCTATAGAGGAAGGGCATACTTTGACATCAAATTCCTCCTAATATGTGAAAGCAATTAAACATATAGGACCTCTATAAGTCAAAGCTTTGCCATGACATAAGAAAACTATAATATGTGGGACTCTATAAGTGAAGGCTTCATTGTGACTTTGAACTATGGAAAATATTAGTATAATCTGAACAAAGAAACAAGTTGGTATAGGTTAACTTAGGTCTCATCACATGAGCAAGAACTACAAGTGATTGCACCACACACTCTACAACTTTTAGGGGAATTTTCAAGAAGGGATTTCCACCAAGAAATGTGTACAAAGTATAAACAAGTCACTAATAGGCCCCCATAGTGGCATTGCCAAGGTACATTTCTTGAGCCAAGTTTTGGCAAAAAATCTACTACAATGAATCTAACGAGAACAAAATACAAATAAGAGGTGGCTTGAGAGGGAGAATAGTGGCCTTATATGATTTTATCATGTTCACCTCTCCCTCTCTCTTATCTAGTGGTAAACTAAGTTTTATCTAATTTTTTGGAATTTTCTACTTCTATATTGGTTCAAACATCTAACTTTTGGAGAAATAATTCAAATCACAAATGAATTGCACCACAAGCTTCAAAAGGCTATTTTTTGTGTATAAACTTGCTTCCCCCTTTTTTGTCACAAAAAGATTGTGAAAGCTAGCGCAAAGCTTAATTAGAAATGGGGCAAAAATCCAAAACTTGAAGGTTACCTTTTATGAAGATTTTAACTAGCCTAAGTTATTTGGAAGGTGTGTGGAAGTAAGAAAAGACTCCGATTTGGCCTCATTCTGATTTCATATGCCCTTGAAACAACAATCAATTCCACGAATATTTTTCAAATTTTATAAAATCAGAGAATCTTGTTAATTCAATTATTTGTCAATGTCAAAATGCCTTGAAACTTGTTAAGAAAATTTATTAGCATAAAAATACCCTAATTTTTAGTGAGATTTTACTACAATCTAAACAATTTACAAGAATTTTTCATTGTTGGTTTTAAGTAGTTGAGTGTGTAGAAGAGGATCTTTTGTTAGTTACAGATTTTGGAATTTTTTATGGAATCTTTCATGGAATCCCATAAAAAGATGTGCCTACTCATGTTTTACTTTGCACATCCAAAAAAAGAGATTGAAATCTTACTATCTCTTTTAATCATCGGTAATTAAAAAAAATTCACACAAATAGGAATCTTATCAATCCAATTTCACAAGTACATTATTGACATAATTTCAACCCTTGAACACCTTATGTCTACCATAGATGCCCTCCATTGATTCATCATGAGTTTTTGAAATTTGTAGGCTAACAATTGGAGGTTCTAATTTTCTTATAACAACTAACAATTAAGAATTGAAACATATTTCTAAGGCATGATTTAGGGATCCTCTTAAAATTTCCTCAGATGGTTTTAGCCACAAAATTGTCATATGAAAAAATTGTGTACTCAAATTTTATATGTAAGATAGCCCTACTTAAAAAAATCAAAATTTTTGAAGCACTATTGAACAATTTGAGTTCAACATTTCAATTTCATCATATATACAAAGTATTGCCTAACTAAATATCTTTAATTATTTTGTCAATGGTGTTTTTTCTCAAAAAATTTATGATTTTTTCAATCTTTTTTTCATACTAAAGCTATATAAGTCTATTTTTCCAACAATAGCAATCATCAAAATTATTCTATACAAATGAAAAATTTTGCTTGTTACAAGAGCCAACAATGCTAGTGTGTGAGCATGAAAAATGTGAGCATGTGAGCCTTGAGCATTTGTGTAAGTAAATATCCATTGGAGTATATTTTATTTTAAAGCTTCATGTCATAAGATAAAATTCTATTTCATTGTATAATTAGAAAATCAATAGACTATGGTTATAGGTCCAAAGTTCAAATTATAATAAATATTCAATTTTTGGTATTATACAAAATTTCAAATTGTAGTAGAAACTAGAATGTAGTAAGTTTCATTTCATTAGTTAGGTTCAAATTCAACAAAGGTCAATGTCTAAAATTTTGATTAAGAGCATCTTTTGTCCAAAATACACTAACAAAGCATCTTTTGACACGAAGATTTTTTTTTCATTTTTTAACCCCTAAAGTTCCTTGACTATGTTCTCACCAAAAATGTTATTTTTATTACAAGTACCAAATTTTAGAAGAAAAACATTTTTTGACACATGTAATTGTATGATCTTGTAGTATGCTGACTTGAAAACATGTGGGAAAAATTTCAGAAATTTCCACTACGTGGATTCTAAGATATTAAATTTCCACTATGTGTTTAAAGTGGCAAAAATCTTTTTTTTGGCCTTGCAAAAAACAAGTAGTTGCACTTCACAAGGTCAGATCATTTGGAATTGTACAACATATAGGAAAAAAATAGTAAGTAGAAAGAAGTAGAAAATAATTCAAAATATAAATTTATAACAATTTATTTATGGAATTGAAAAATGCCAATCCCAATGGTTGCAATGTTGTAATAAACAATCTACACCCTATGATTTTATTTTTGTTCAAAAATATTGGAAATTGAGTTAAATAAAGGACTTCAAAGTTTATTTTAGAGTAAAAAACCCATAATTGCCTCCAAGTTAAAACTCTTCATAACTTTTGACACATTTATCAAAAAGGAATGATTAAAATCTTTCCATGTATATATATAAATCTAATGAACCAATTTCAATTTTTTATTTATAAAAAAAATGATTTTTTTTTATCTACCTAAGCTCCCAAGTTGAGAAACAAACTACATATCACGCAATAACTTTTTAACCATGAAGTCAAAAGTTATGGAAATTGTTGGGCCTTAAAGCTACTCCTCATCCACATGTGTGAAAATTTCAAAGAAAAAAAAATCTCCGCTCACATGTACTTGCCCCCCAAAATTATGTTGCTAAAACACATGTTGGTCCTTTAGAGGTTAAGATGTGCTAAAGTGGCAATATAAAATGTGCTCCAAATTTTAACATTCATTTACATACTAGATAAAAAATATCACATTATCACATGATATCATATGTCTATAATTTGGTTTTCATCCAAGGTTTTTTCTAATTCTTAGTTTTTTGGCGTTTTCTTGGCATTTTTTAGCCAAATCGTTTTATTCAGGTGCAACTTGGAAGTTGGAACTAGAAAGCCATAAAAAATCCCATGTTTGTCACCCATTCTTTAGCATCTTTTTATGAGAAGATAATAATAAAGTATTTTTAAAACTATCTATTAAAAATTGAATAAAAAAACTCTAAGAAAACATTGGATGAAAAATCTTCAAAAAAATCTTAGTCCTACATTCCAAATTTTGCATTTGAAATCATCTACGACTCCAAGAGACACTTTTTGGCTCCAAACAAGATTAGGGGTTAAAGAACATGTAGGAAAAATGAAAAATTGGTGACAAAATTTTGGAGAAAATTACGATATGTGAAGGGGTGTGAAAATTTATTGTTTTTGAAATTTTTGTTTATTTTTAATCCCTAAAAAGTTGTGAATTAAAAAAAAAGTCATGCTTGTTAATGCATCCAAGTTAAAAGCAGTAATCATGTAGGAGTTTTATCAAGGTTGGTCATTTGGAAGTGAGATGTCATATTTCAAATTATATTACTTTGGTACTAGAACCTCAATTACAAAGATTCAAGCCTTGGAACTCAAGTTTACTAGCCAAATGTACTAAGCTTATCTACAACAACTACCATTTTTTCCACTTTGTTGGTGAAGGCTTCACCATTATAATCAAATTCAAAGTGAATGCATGAATTATTGCAAGTAGTGGGAACTCAAAAGCCCAAACTTCATACTTAACCATTGATGAAATAAACTTACGGTCAATCCTCTAATGTGCCAATATGTTTATTGAAGTCTAGCTAAGGTGTTTAATATGCATATTACTCATGTTCTTGTCCATCATATAAACAAGTGATTAAGGTTAGCATCATTCAAATTCAACAAAATCATCTATTTCAAATGGAAGCTTCCACATCTACCAATTCAATAGGATTATTTGACATATTAATTGATGCCAATTTGTATGATAGAGACTTCTACAAATTTATATTCATCTAGATTGGATTTGTCTCAAGTGTGAAATTTACAAAAAGGATAGCGGTCCTTGAAAGTAGGCCATGTAAGGCAATTTACCAGAGAGCATTTATGCCAATGATTCCTCCACCTCACAGAGCAAGAAGTGATCAATGCTCAATTTCCTACCTCATATGTATCTTCCTCAACATCCGCAGATCCACTCAATTCTAGGTAAAAATAGCATTGTGGACTCTATGTTCGGATAGGGCAAGCCTTCAACAAATGTTACTCAAAGGTCCAAAAATTGGAATCAAATTTGCTAGGTGCATACCACATACAAATTTTCTAAAATGAAGAAACCAACAGATCTAGAAAAAAATTTGTGCCTCTTGACTTCACGTTGTACAAATGAATTTTACTACCAAACTCAATGTAATGTAATGGTCATACCCAACTTCAACTTACACTAGATCTAGATCTTGTGCTTAGATGTACATTGGTGCACCTTTCATTGACTATCAATTTCTTAGCAATGTGCCTCTCAAGTTTAAGCAATTGTGTAAAAATTTATTTAAAATTGGATGATTGTATTGATTTCTTCCTATAGTTGAAGTGTGGATTTTGCTTGGAAATCTCATTCAATAGGTGCATGATTGCAAATGGAATCAATTGTCGCTACAACTCATGAATGACCTAAATGAATGTTAGGCAATAGTCTCAATGATCTAATTGGAGTCCTAATTTGTACTTAGCAACAAATTTAGGTGAGGTCCATTTAGATGATTGGGCATGGTCCGGTGTCACTCCAACCTCAAGGTATACATACAATAGGATTTAATGGTTTAGGGGTTTCACTTGACCCTTGAAAGGCATTGAGGCAAGGATGTAGTCAATTCTACTTTTTTTTTTATTAGTGGTTGCCAATACCATGTAATACCTTGTTTCATAAATATTTGAAACTTGCCACAAAAATGCAAATTCTACAAAACTAAAAACCAGGAAAACACAAAAACAAAGATTCAATTATTGCAAGCGGGGGCTCTCTACAAAGTTGCATAAGCAAACATACAACATCAACAATTCATAAAATCTTTTGGAAGAACACAACACCTTGCCACAGATCTTAGATCCTATAGATTGAATGGAATCGTTGAGGACTCTTAGTTATATAATTTGTTGTAGCTTCCTTGATTGCCATCTCCACCTCTAGTCACCCCGCATTCAAGTCCTTGGCTATGATCATTATCATCATTGTATTCATCTTCATCTTAGGTTATTTTTGAAGATTTTAATTTTAGTTTTTAACTCATGAATTAAAAAATGAAAGTAAAATCTTCAAAAATAACTATGATTAGAACTTAAAATTTTGAACTTCAAGAAAAAATAGTTGTATGAAAAACACAAATGTTCAGTTTATAATCAATTTTAAAATGATTTTTCAAGTTTTTGCTTTAAATTTTATCAAAAAATATTGTTTTGTATAATAGTCAATCTAATCCTTGCAATATTTATATAAAATTTGAATGAATTAAAAAGATATTTTCTATTTTTTAGGTATAAAAACTAGTTTTAATTCTAGTTGAGATTACCAATTATATACAAGACTTGTAATAAATGAACCTTGGGTACAAGTGATAGTATTTCAAAACAAACATTATGTTTATTTGTATTAAGGAGATACATGAAACAACTTTTGGTCCCCAATTGACAACCTCTCAAGTATATGAAGTGACCTTTAGGCTTTTTAGAAAGATCTTGTCATATCCTTTAAAATGCTCACAACATTTACAAGATTTAAGAACAATGTTGAAAATTGATTTATTAATAGGAAGTGATTATAAAATTAAATCTCATGATGCCTTCAATATAGGTTTATATTGATCAATACGAGTTCTTTGTGGGTGTATTGTCAAACCTACAACATATTGATTCAATTTAATTTTTGGATTATTGAAATTTGTATTAAAATTTTATTTAGGTTTATTTTAAAATTCATATTGATTCTATTTCAATGATTGCAATGTATACACAATGTTTTGCATAATGCAATAAGAAATTAAATGTACTAGTTAGACAATTATTCTCTTTATAGGATTTTGAATTTAATAAGTTTGTATTATCTTCAATATTTTTTGAATGAATTTAATTGTTAGCTCTATGGATATTACTTGCTGACTTACATGTGATTTATAATTTAATTTAACTATTGACATTTAAAAATAATTTTATAGAATTTTATGTTTTATATATTCATTCTTTATTGAATCATCGATCAACATGGCTTAGAAAATAGAACGATTGCTAAATTATTTATTAAATTTGTTTCATTTATAATAAAATATAATATTTGTTTTGGAGACTATAAGCCAATTTTAAGATAGATTGAAAAGTTTTATAGTTGTAAATTAAACTCATGTGAAATTGATGGAAAGATGCCCTTGAGCACAATTTTTATTTATTTAAATGGAGTTCATTTTACAGTAATATGCATTTAGAATATGTAGAATTTGTACAAATGAAAATGCATTGGACCATAGTGTTGTAAAATGCACTTCTGCACTTATTTTATAAAGATTACAACTTTTATTTTGTTGTCAACCATTTTCACACAAGTTTTATCTTTACCATTAAAAAATCAAAATAACTTAGATAGATATGGAAAAGGAATTATGCATAAGGATGATGATTCTATTGAAGATGATTCAATGGAAGTAGATGATGAAAGAACAAGTAGACATGGTGTAATAAACATTCAAAATGTTTCCAAAAGGCCATTTTCCATCATTTGTTGGAACCATAGGGAAGATGTAAAAAGGAATCCTGAATTTGAACCAATGGATGAATATCAAATTAAATTTAATAGAATATCAAATTTGTATTGGGATTGTTCTGTGAACTCTATTGATGAAAGTGCTTATACTAAGAAATTAAAAAAATCAATTTCAAAGTACTTTCGAGCTTGGACAAATAATAATTATCCACCATATATGTCACAAGGTCCTCAATCAAGCATAGAAAAGGTTGCTATTGCACATGGTCGTATGTGTAATAAGTGTCATTGGATACTTGATAATGATGGCATTTACCACGTATTTGGTGATTATAGTAGTATGAATGGTCAATATATTTTTGCATTTTTTTGGGACATTAGAGGGCATAAACGAATAGGGGATCTATTAAATTCTGAAAGATACAAAATGAAAGTAGACACGAAGTATGTACATGTTCCAAGATGGAACAAAGAAGAAGATGGGGATATTTTACATTCAATCAAACCACTGTCATATGATTATAGAAGACCATTTGAAGATGAAATGAAATTTGCAAGCAAACGAGAGGATGTTGGGTTTGATGAGGAGGATAGAAATGATAATGAAGATGAATGAAATTCATTTAAATATCCAAAATTTTAAAGTCTTTGTTGTAGTTTCAAATTTACAATGTCTTTTAATGATAATTGGTAATGAAAAATCTCATGGCTTTAAACCTAAGGGTACATATGATCAAATTTAGCCAAGACTTCATTGGAAATAAAAATAAAAATTACATGGAAGACTTCTTAAAGATAGCTTGGATATTAAAAATTCCATTACAATTGATTCTTTTTTACAATTTTGGTCAACTTTGGTTACGTCAATCTCAAGATTATACTTGAAAATTTGGTTCTTCATGAAAATTTGAGGGATGATGTATACTTGAGTTTTTTTTGAGATACTATGATTATTATTTTTTTTTATAAAGTTGTGTGACTTTAGATTCATTTCTATGCAATCATGAGTTATTTTAACAATTCAAATTACAATAGATTTCTAGAACCCAAAGAATTGAGTCACTCCTTTATTTACTTCCATTTTTTCCTAAGCACCCCTGGTGACCAAAAGTGTCTCCACATAGTTTAAAAGTTCAATTGAAAGTGTTGTAATTTTTGAATTTAATGTATGAATTTAATAAAACTTGTTGAAAATTTGTGCTCTTTCTTCTAGTTTATGCAATAATATCTTCAAATTGATTTGAAATTAATGTACTAATTGTTTGGGAGTTATTTGAAGCTCAAGGGTTCAATTTGAGTTCACTAATGAAACTGCATTTTGATGGCTACAACTTTTCAAGGGACTTATATCTCCATCAAATTGGATCAAATTTTTCTTAAGTTTTAGTTATTTCAGTAAATTTTCATGCCAATCCAAGTTGTTTTCAATGTTTGGAAGACATTCAAAGTTCAAAATTTGTAAATTTTTAGATTACAGTGAACTTTGGTAGTTTGTTTCTTCTTCATATGGTGTCCAATTCCAATATATATTTCAAACGAAGTTGCATATACTAGTCTAATTTGTACAATTAAATTTTCATATCAATCCAAGAAATTATGACTTTTTGAGAAGCATTTTTGTAGGAGGTATTTCAACATTTCAACATTTTAATTTTTAATAAATCAATTCTAGCGAAATAAAAAACATAAACATTGGAAATTTGTATGGATTTGATGGTGATGAGATTTCACCATAAAAATGAACTTAAACCATCTTCAATGTTCAATAGAGTCCCTTTATTAGCCTATTTGCACAAATGTAAAGGACATAAAATAATGTATTTTTTGATGCTCTTCATATGAAACATGTCCCACTAGTACGGAAATATACCAACAAAATTTTATCTCTACATCATTAAATTTGGATACTATCCAATACAAAAAACAAAAAATCCTAAAAGTGTGACAAATTAGAGAAATTCAATTTTAAATATAAAATGATTTCAAACTATTTTGAAAATAAAAGATACAATTACAATCAAAAAAATAGATTTAAAAAAGAAATTGGCATTGAGTTTAAATATCAAAAGTTATAGTAGAAGACAAAACTAGTTTGGCAAAACCCTATCAAAATTGTTCAATCTTTCTTGCAATCACCCTTCAAGTCCCTAAAGAAAAGTATTGTATAAGTGATACTAAGATTATTGGTACATATTTTTCTCAAGACAAGAGATTTTCTACTACCTATTGGTACAAATTCCTCTTAGGAAGGAATTTTCTACCACCTATTGGTACATCAATCTACTTTCAATAAGCAAACTAATATATGGTATTTTTTTTATATTTTTTTCGATGGAGTTGAAATGTACAGATAATCACATGATTGTAGAGACTTTTCCATAACACCAATTTGAGTTTCATTCTTTGGGAGGCTCAACTTTCACAAAACCTAGTCTAAAACTTATTCAATTCAACCAAATAAATAAATATAATAACAAATAAGGTAAATAATTTCATTTGACCTTGGCTTCAAGGTTAAAAGCCACCCATTTACAATACAAAAATATCTAAATAGATAGCATGTAAAAAATGATATATATACTTTGACAATTTTACCATATAGCCCAAGATACAAGAAATATATTTAAAAATAGTCTAGGGTTGTGATAGAATCTTTATTGTTTCATGTATAAATAATCTATAATTTATTCTTATTTAATTCAAAGTTTACATATTTTGTGTGAATCTTTTAGTCCCTAAATGTCTAAAGTCTTCTCCATAATTGATGATTTGAAAAAAATCATTATAAAACACTCATTGGAAACATATTTTGGAATTGATGAACAAATAAAAGATGTAAACTTTGAATTTTAGATTCCGTCTGTATGGCCACATTCACCAATGCTATCACCGATATTTTTCTATAAATTTTGAGAGGAAAATTTCAAAATTCATTTGAAATTCAATTACAATCTCAATTTTGTCATTTTTTGAGTAAAATTTGTTGCAATGGATTTAAAATGTTTTGAGGTTCTTTTGATATGGTGATTCTTTGAATTAAAAAAAAAATCTGTGACCTCATTTTTGCAAATCCAATTATGAATTAGAGTCAATGCAATTTTGGCTTAGTCAATTACTTGATACACTTCCACATTTGTAATTTTAGAAGAATAATGTACTATAGTAACACCAAATCCAACCATTAAACAAGACAACAATTTAATAAAGTATCTCCAAAAATTAGGATGACTTTCATCTAAGCAACAATAAGAAAGAAAAGTGATTTGCAATTTATTCGTCATCTAAAAATTAGACGTTGGAGCACTTCAAAGTTAAGATGGGGATATGACCTTTTGTAAGTTGAGTCTACAAAAGAAATTCCATCCTCATGACAAAAAACACTCAAAAGACATGAAGGTTGAAGGGATGGTCCCCTACCTTTAGAAAAGATTAGGGTGGAGATATTTGAATTCTTTGGAGAAACATGACTTGAACTTTGGGGGTGTGAAGACATTTAACCCAAGGTTTTTTTGAAGCTTACTCCAAACTTAACAAAAAACTGAAGTTTTTATAAGTTTTATCAATTTTTTGGGCTTGTAGTTGTACAAATTTAAACAATACATGTTATGCATCACTTATGAAAGAAAATAAAACAATAGCACTTATGGATTGAAAGATATAATGTTCAATTATGAAAGTTTAAAATTTTTAAGTGAATTAAAGTCTTTCAATTCTTGAAGGACCAAAGCCTTTCTTTCATAAAAAGACTTTTAAAATTGTCATTTCTATTGCAAAAAGAAAAACATCCAAAATATTCTATTTTATCATCTCTATCCATAGGATTTTGCACTAGACTACCATAGTATATGAATGTGTGGAAGAAATTTTAGAAACTTTGATCTCGTAGATTACAACATATTTGAAATACACTAATCCCAATGGTAACATTGTTTTAGCAAGCAAACTAAACCCTATGAATTTTTTTTGTTTTGAACATTTTGTTTTGCAAAGATTGATGAATTCAATATATTTTGTGCTCAAGAAATTTCTATGATTGCCTACAAAACAAGATACTCCATAACTTTCACATTAGTAATCCAAATAGGATGAATCAAAACTTTCTATGTAGGCAAAAATACAATCTATGCAAAAAAAATTCTATAAATTTTGTATAATTTTTTCTGTTTACTAAACTAAAATTTTTTTTTATTGTATCATAAACCAAATAACTTTGGTTTCTACTCTTTAATTGAAATAAAAATTATATTCCTACAAAGCTAATTTGTTTTTTTATCTTCAAAAAAGGTTTCAAAACATTGAACCAAAACTTAAGACTATAGGAACCTATCAAAACTTCCATTTGTTTTGAAGGGGACAAATGATCTTGTATGAATTAGTCCTCTTTTAATATGTCCAATCTAAAATCAAGGTCATTAAAAAAATATGAGGCTAAAGAATGTAACATGTATAACCATAATAAATTTATGACTTCTCAAAATCTATTCGACAAATTCTTTAATTGAATTTCCACTGTAATTTCTACCTTCAAAAATCTAGAGTTTGTAATTTCTACCTTCAAAAATCTAGAGTTTTTGAGGCTCATCTACTAAACTAGGAAATCAAGATCTGCAATGTACACCTTAGTTTGTACAAAAAATTAAATAGAAAAAGCTGAAATATTTTTTTCAAGTTGATTAAATTTTTGATGCCAAAATAGAAGATAAAATGTATCCAATTTGACATAGCACTGGCACTACTGGTGATCTTGTAGGTTCAGTTTTAAAAAAAAAAAAATTGGCTACAATTGCACTACTGTGTGCAGCCAAACAACATTTTTGAGGCCTAGAATATTTCCTCATGTAAATGATCTTTTGTGAATTTGAGACTTACTGATGAAATGAACATTATCAAATATAGTTTCTACTACAATTTGAAAATTAGGAAAATATCTAAAATTGAATATTTTATTCAATTTGAGCTATAGTTTTCTAAATTTGAAATGACACAATAGATGATTTTGAACCATGTTATTATGAACTATAATATATTTATGTATGGAGAAATTTTCTCATTTCAAAAGCATAATTTGTATTCCCTTCATCTCAAAATGATCTTCATATTGATGTGATTTAGCTTTTCCAAAATGATCTTCCCAAATATTTATTTTGTGACGTGATTTGGTCAAATTTGACTTTTGATTGCTATTTGGGGTAGCAAAACAACTCAGAGCACTAATTCTTTCTCCATCCTTACAATCATCAATTGAAAAAAAAATGAAATGATTGAAAGGGTCAATCAACACTATTTGTTCTTATTTTTTGCATCTCTTTGAGTGTTGCTCGATTGAAATAAATGAAGCTCTGGAAAGCAAAATAGAGGTCTATACATGGTCTTGTGCCCATACTAACTCCCCACAAAATGTCAACCTCAAATCCAACAATTAAGTGCCTACCAGTGCTCCTTGAAAATGCCCCCTAAATCCCACTTTTTATTTTTTTCAAACTACACTTTAAAAAGGGCTTTAAAATTCAAAGTTTCTAGAACAATAGGAGTGCACCAAACTCTACTTACAACATGAAACAAGTTTTTAAATGGTATTTTCAATCTTAATATTGAACATTTTGTCCAACATTAAGATCAATTTAGGGTAGAAGGAGTATTTTGTATGAATTTTTATTTTTTCTTAAAATATTTCAAATAATTTCAAATTTTCACAAAAAATTTGAATCTATATGACTTGTAGAAGACATGTAATTAAAAATTCAATCATATGTAATTGCAAAATGAGAGCATACAAAGAAAGGAACTTTGAAGTTTGAAAAATTGATCATCAACTTGTTATGAGAGTTTTACATTGCAACGGCAAAAAGAAACCTAGAGTTGGCCAATGGAAAGTATGTGGGGCTTTAATCTAAACTTCCTTTTAAGCAATGGATGGTTTTTTGGTAAATTTTTAACTAAATGGGAAAAAGGGGGCAACACCCCTAAATCATCCAAATATGTATTCTAACATCCTAAATTCATCTTCACTCATGTTCAAAGGTTAGGGCAACTTCCTAGGCCTAAATCTTCTCCAAATTAGCAATTAGATCATCCAATGGGCTAAATTGGGGCCCTTAAAATTGACCACAACACACTTATTGAAAATCCATGACTCATGCACAATTGATTCTTTTCATTTTTTCAAGCAATTACTCTACTATACCAAAGCTGCATTTAAATCTTCAATTTATGGCCCCCAAATGGATAAATTCAGGTTGTAAAAAGAGACCTCAATACACACCATTCACCTAAGTCTTTAAAATTTCAGCATGCATTGACATTTAATTTAACCACCATCCACATGCATCCATGGAGACAAAATTCAAGTTTCCTTAGTTCATCATTTCCTTTAGAACCCTAAATTATCTAGTAGAATTTTAAAGTGTAATTTTTGGAAGGAATGTTGGGCAGCACTTCGCATGGTGCCAATCCACATAAAAATTGCACCCTAATTCCCACAAGCCCAAGAACTTCAAACACGCCCATGGGTCACTCAACCAATTGTTGTAAGGCCAAGCAAATTGTAATTAGCATCACATTTAATTTCTGTATCCCCAAAGCTACAGTAAAATAAATAAGCCAAATGAAATCAGAGCCCTTCACCGAAATTGCCTCCAGCTCGTTGAATTAGATTCTTCCACTTCCCAGTGTGCCCAAGCTCCTTCTCTGTTCAAGCTCGGGAGGTCTTCACTGCTGTCTCCGCACAGCATGCTGATCTCGCGCCTCGATGCTGTTGGCGAGAGCTCGTCGGGTCATCCTCGATCCTCCATTCGACGGGTCGTTCATGCTGCCATTTGTTTCCCTCCATGATTTCAGGTGAACCCAACTGCAAATTCTCAAAAAAAATCCCCCTCGAACCGCTTGGGCGAGTTTCGCAGCCAGTTTCCCCATCGCCTTCCGAGCTGCTCCAGCCGAGCCTTCCCCTCGATCTTCTTCGCTGCTTCTCGAATCCCTGGGCTTTGTTGTTGCTTGATTCCTTCGTCCCTTCTTCTGCGTTGCTAGAGCCCTGGTCTTGTCATCTTCAGATTTATTAATGAGCTGATGCCGTCAATTCTTTCCTCAATCGTCGTGGCTCGGTCTGGGTTTTGTCCTCTCATTCTCGGGCCAAGCGCCTACGATGCAACTCCTTATCGAATTGTTGATTCGGTCTTCCATCCCACTTCAGCACGTGCTCGGAGAATTTCGTCCTCACCTTGGACTTTGCATCGCCCATGCCGTTCACCGCTGGAAATTCCGCCAGTGGAGTTGTGGGTAAATTCCTCCATGTGGTCTCGTATTCTAGCTCGTGCTGTGCGTCGTCTTCATGCTCGGATTTTGGCGCTAGTTCCGGATCTTCACCGCCCTGTGCCACATCCTGATTTGGAAAATACAGTCCATTCCACCCCAGTAGCCTACTCCCATCCTAGATCTCTGAACTTTTTCCTAATTTCTCCAAGCTGCCCTACATTCACCGAAATCTTCCCCAAACCCTAATTTCCCCTATAATCCCCAAATCAGCCTGCGCGTTTTGTGCTAATCGCCAATGTGGGGCGATGAAATTTCCAAGGCAGAATTGCTTGACCGAGCTCCGAATTTGTCTGTGCTCATGTTGAATCCCACCGTGTCATGCAAGAGACAATTGGTAAGCGGAAAAAATGTGTAGTTAAAGGAAATATATCTTGATTACAAGGCAAATATATTGTCAATAGGGTAGTTACACCTTCTTTAAAAATGAAACTTCTATGACGAATGAGAAGTTGTGGAGAGAAAAGAGAAACCAATTAGGAGCTAGAAACCATGAAGAAGATGTGACACCCCTTTTGTAGGTAAAGAAGAATGAGAATGGAGATTTGGATTCTGAGATTACTAGAACATGCAGAACAAATGATGGACATGCAAAATGTGGAGGTAGTGTGGAATGGACAATGAAGGCGCAAAATGCACATAATGCATTAGAAAGAAGAGAATGCAAAAAAAAGGAAAATGGAATGTGGCAAGCACAATGAAAAGTGAGCTTTGAAGTAGTAAAAAATTCTTTAGTAAAATCTTCTTTATGCCCACTCTTCACCCCTAGGGAAAACATAATGGCCATTTCCAATCTTCAAAGAATGGGACCTCCATAAGTCATGGAAAGCCAATGAGAGAATGCCATGTTCCCATTTTTTGAAGATTGAGAATAGGGTGAAGGTGTGACTACCCTTAATCCTATGATGTGGCTAGAAATAGTCCATTCTCTCAATTATAAGTTAGTCATTTGATTACTTTCTTCATTCCAAAGAGATAGAACTATGTAAGGTAGGAAGCTATTTCTTTCCATTTTTTTGTAGCTTTTATTACTATGAGTAATTTGTAGTGGAATAATCTTAGCCATTGAGAGGAAAAATCAATGGCTAAAGGCTATATTGCAAGTACTAAAATGGTACTATGTGAAAAAAGACACTTTGTCACAAGAAATAGATACAATGAGGTATAAATTAATAATAAATCAAAATTCATGGGAAAAAATAAAAATTGGCCATTTGTCAAGACCTCATGGTGATCAAATTTCACCAAAAGAATGAGTTCAAAACCATCTTCAATATTCAAAAGTGCACATACCAAAGGTATAAAATAATATGTTCTTAAATTCCCCTTGGTAGGAACATGCACACATATTGTGGGATTAGACTACAAAAATTTCAACTCTAGATTATTAATTTTGGGTACTCCATAGTACTAAATCCCCTCAAAGTGTGACAAATTAGCAAAATCGACTATTAAATGTAAAATTATTTTTAATTTAAAAAAAATTACAATCAAGTTAGCCATATCCAATTAATAATTCAAATTCATTGAATTCATCCTTCAAAAATTATAGTAGATGACAACTCCATGACTCTAAATGTGATGGAAAATAGTATCAGCCTTCTTGCAATCATCCACCTATATTATAAAGCAACAAAAAAGTTGTGCAAAAGGATGCTGAACAATATTATGTGCAATTTTCCATTACAATTTCAATCCCCATTAAAGCATACATGTCATTGTGGACATTTTGTTACTTATTTATATGAGTCTATGTGTATGTGCATGTCACCTACTTATTGGCTCGCTTATTGGTTAGCCGTATATAGATCAGAAGACGTTGTGACATTGCTTTAATGACTTGTAATCTATTTTTTTTGGTCAAACAAGTACATCAATCCAAGGTCTATAGCCAAGCTAGTTTGTCTTGCCACACAAAAAACAAACTTAGGGCTTATAGATAGATTTAAATAATATAAAATCACAAGCAATTGGCTAACCCCTAGAGAGGATCATCTTACAAATAACACATCCCAACATGAATCTCAAGCTAAATCTCCCAAGCCCGTACTTGAATCCTGTTGAACAACAAAAGAAAACTCAAAGACCTAAATAAAAGGCACACAAACCATAAATCTATAGATTGAGTCCTATAAATACACCTTTTCGCATTTGATTCATGTCACAAATTGGCACCCCATCTAACAAATTCTTACACTTCTCCATCCAACCAATGCTGGTTTTAGACACCCCTCTCTTCATTATGCAAACTTTAAAATTTTCCTAACAAATCATTCCTATTCACCAATGAAGCAGAATTAAAAATTAACCAATCCAAAACAAACAAAAAATACAAACAAAAAATCTCAAGAAATTTAGCCAACCTCAATTACTTGTAATATAAAACAAATGTGTGAAAAAACCCAAAAAATATTAGATACATGACCCAGATAAAAGCTTTGTGACTCCAATCTAGGTGCCTATGTTATGGTTTAATGGAGTTATGTCCCTTCCTCGACATCTTCTCCAAATTGATCTTCTTTGTTGTTTGTAAATTCACCAAAATTGCCTTTGTTGTTCAATTACAAATATTGCTTCATTTTTCAATGAATTACTTGCATATCTCAGTATTCAAGCGCACTTCAAAATCTTGCCTTTACAGTTCAACATTAGCTACTTTTCATTCCACTATTTTAGTTGTAGCAATCTTCTCTTGTCCAACATTGACTTGATCTTTCAACCATTTTTTAGTTTGGGCAACTCCTTTTTTTATATCATTTTTATAAAATTTGAACAAGGGGTGTAATTTTCTAGACTTCCAAAGTTGTCATCAATAATAGCAAGTTATAATCTTTTCGAAACACAACCTTTCTCATCTTTACATGCTTGCAACAAACATCACTTTTATTGTTGTAGTTAGTGTATAGAGTGCCTTATCTCCTACCTTCACTTATACATCTAACTCCTCTTGACTTTGGTTCTAAGCAATCAATCAAGAAAAGGCCATGCATAATTTCCATTTGCAATTACCACATCTTCAGCAATACTTGCACATTTGTTCGCCACTAATCCAAAAACTTGACCATAATAGAAAGTAGATTTTGTCTTGAACATAGTGATTGCCTATATTACATTGGATGTTATTATTGACATAAAAACACAAGTTGTTTTATTGGACATCTACTAAAAGTTGTCTCCTAAAATCATGAAAATGTCACACAAAACATAAGTTTCTTATAGTGTCCTCCAACCAATTGATTAATTGCTCACTCCCTCCATACAAGTAAAATCCACTTGCTCTAGTATATATTCCTCTAAATGATTGTCCTTGAGCTCCTCTAACTAAACCACAACTCCCTTCCTCAAGTGTTCTGACACTCCCACCATTGAAATCACCACCACTCTGCTTTGTCCCACCCCTGCTTCACATGGTCTATGAACTTTGACGCTCTACAACTCCACCATGCCTACAATGTGCCATCAAAATTTTGACCTTGACCAGGCAATAAAGATCAACAAATAAATTTATCTTAGATTTTGTGGATTTTTGATCATTTTGGAGAAGTAGCCAAGTATTTCTTCAATATTCATGTGATACTTGGTAATACTTGGTGATATCTATGTCAAAATAGGTGATACCTATAGAAGTTTGGCTATTGAATTTAAAAAACAATACTAATTTGGCTTTTTTTACTCCAAAAATGAAAATTTTCTTTGAAAAATATAGACAATATCTTTTGGTTGTAGCCAACTAGCAAAACATCATGCATAAAAAAACAATTGCCTCACTCAAGAGTGTTTTGGTCCCCAAATGAGAGGGTGTTGGTTGTATCTGTCTTAATTTTTTATCAAGCCCATTCTACAATACTTCCAATGCCAAACCTATGCCTATGCCATTGTGTCTATGCTCATTTCCCACGAAAGGAGGGGGATCAATACTCCCTCTGTCTCAAAATGAACTTCTTATTAGCCTCAATTTCCACTATAAGAAACCTGAGTTTTTTTCTATTAGGCTCTTGATATATGGTGTTCTTGTAGACATCAAATGTCAAAGGGTTGGTGACTCGAGAACGTCAATTTTCATGGGTGTCACAAAGTGTGTTGGTAAATTACTGTTAACATGTGTTGATGCTATTATTGACATTTATGTTTTATTCAACATGAATTCACACATTGTGATGATTTTTTGGACATCCCAAAAACAAAGTATTGCCACATCAACAAGCAAATGCATTTTGATTGAGGGTAATTCTAGAAAAATCATTGTAGGTTGTAATAAAATATTGACTGGATGTTAAAAATTTAAGGGAGGGTAGACACATGACATGCTTTGTAAAAAGAAGGAAAGGGATGGTTATGTACACCATGGATGAAAAGAGGAGCTCTTTATACAAGTAGAGTGGTAGAAAGTAAACAAACCATATGGAATATGTAAAACAAGAACTGTATTTAAAATAGAATGTTTGAAACAACATCCATTTGTTTAAATTAGCAAATTGTTCAATATCTTTTGTGAGATTGTAGATTGACCATGACTATAAATACATCCTTTCTACCCTTCATTTTTACTAATTTTTAATGAGGTAATTTTTTTACTTTGCCATCAAAATTCTCTTGATGGTACATAGTAAATTCTCTTTAACTCTTATTGATTTTGGCAATTTATCTTGTTTATATATTATTTTTATTATTAAATATTATTTTTTGCTGAGCTTGTTTACAAGTATAGAGTACATTAATTCATGTCTCAAAAAATGTCTAAGAATTTAAGTTGACATCTCAAAAAATAATATCAAAATTTTAAGACAGTATAAAAGTGTGGTGACTAGGCATGCCACATCATCCTTATTGGTTGCCATGTTAATTGCCACATCATGGACGGCCTAGATTAAAAAAAATCCACATGCTCTATTTGCCTACGTGGTGCACAATTGGCAACCACATGGCACAATTTCCTTACAATGGTAAATCAATGTTTATGCAGACATTAGATGTTTAGCATCCAATGTTACACTGTCATAAGGGATGTTTTTTCTCTATCAATCTTGACAGGATGTTTTGGACATCAATAGACATCACTCTCAACATCCATATGCAAATTTTAGACATTAAAAAAAACACAAGTTTCTTATAGTGTTCTTATTTCAATATGATCTTTATGTTGTACTTTGTGAAATTGAAAATTGGTCAAATTTGGCTTTCCATTGTATATGGGACCAACAAAATAACCTTAAGCAGTAATCCCTCCTCCATCTATGCAATCATTAATAAAAAAAACTAATGAAATGACTGAAGGGATTAATAAAAATTGTTCATTTTTATATTTTGCAAATTTGGAAGGTGGTACAAAGGTTAACACATGGTCTTGCGCCTACTTTTATTAATCTTTGAGTGCCCCAATAGCCAAAAATTCTAGTATAATGATTTCCATATCTACAGACACTAAAAAGAAAACTTCAAAAGAACCAAAGATTGAAGACAGAGAGATAAAGTGCTCTCCAAGATTGAGTAGGACTGAAAAACTCATTAGACCTCAAATTGAGTGCCAATTAGACAAAGTCATGACTCCACCCAACAAAGCAAGTCCAAAAAGGAACCATTTAGATCTTTGATACTTACAAAGCAACAATAGAGAGTTTTTCAAAATTATTTTTTAAATTTTTATTTATTTTTTACTGTCAAGTCCAAGGTGACAACAAGAATGCCACCAATTGAAACCGAAATTGTTCAAACCTCATCTATGCTTGAACCACCTGTTTTATTTTTTACCAATCTTTTACAAAATTGCAAGTTTACTCTCCTCTGTGCATAAGATTAGGGTGATTGGTCTGGTGGAGGTCAAAGTGCCAAAACTCCATATGCAAATCCCCTGAGCTTGAAATCAATAAAGTCAGTAACACATAAAGAAATCTTGTATATCACAATTAGAAACAATTGATCCTACTTTCATACAAAAAGTAATAATACTAGGGCTCACCTAGGACTCTCCTAGCACGTGTTGTGCGTGCGTTGCGTAATCAACCTCCTCTGCAAAGACCTCATCTGACACATGCTTCTTAAAAGCAATGAAGAAAATCTCCTCCCAAGCATTGCGCAATGATCCATGTTGCATGCTTGCAATGCTCCCCACCACCTCCTCGGCAGAAATGTTGTAAATTGAATTGTTGAACTTGTACACTTCGTCAGCAAGGAGCTCCTTTACAAGCTTTTTGGTGATGCCCACTGCACTCCAATCTGCAACTGAGAGACCCCATATAAATGTCGACCATGTGTCAGTGTCGGGCTTCGCCTTCCCAATTGCACTCTCCACCGCCATCCTCGCAAAGGTGACTGCTATCTTCTTCTTCACTTTGTTCGAGAGGTGGAACCCCTTCTTCATTAAGGCTTGAAGCTGGTGCACATGGTTGGTGAGTTCCTCATTCTTGGCTTTGAGAGACTCAATCTCGGCTTTGAGAGACTCAATCTCACATTTGAACTCCACTTCAATGATGCTTTGGTGATGCTTTAGGTCAACAACTTCTTCGCGAACGGTGGCCAGCTTGGTGTCGAAGCGCAACTCCATTTTCACCAACTGTTGTATGAAAGTCCGGTTGGCCTCTACCATGGTTTGAATAGTGTCACTTGCTACAGCATGTTGGCCTACAAGCCCCTCATCTATGTGTGCCTCTTTGAGCTCTACCACCACAAGGCCCTTGCTAACAACAACATCGGAAAAGGATCGAGCTGCTTCAGGGATCACACGTCCAATGAGATGGGCAGGCTTCACAGTACTCGGGAGTTGGTCACACCACATGCCATGAGAGTCTTGGACGCAACGGTGGAGCCATTCTTGAGAAACAGGGGCACCAAAAGGCACTACCTCTGATCTCTTCAACGACGGCTCAACATAAACAATTTCTACCACGTCTTCTTCGGGATCCATGAGATCTGTAAAAGAGACATCCTGGAGGCTTTGTCCAAGAGCTTGGAGGTCATGGCCGATGGCTTCAAGATCCAAGGCTGAACTAGAAGGGATCTCTGCACGCAATCCGCCTCCACCCCTCTTCTTTGACTTGGTCTTCTTCGGCATAGTGGGCCACCTTCGCCTTAAGACAACCTGTGTTTTTGCAACAACACAAGTAACTAAGGTACATTAGGGAGGTCCAAGCAAGGTTTTTTAATTGTAAAAGTAAACAAGCATTACAAAGACAAAAACATCTCACCCAATGAACAAACTGATAGTGTTGGTCCACAAAGCCATTAAGCTTTTAGAATAGCCTATATTGGATCAAAATTGATCACAATTTGAACTTACAAGATTGTTCTCTCTTATACATTTGTTGTTTGTCAAAATCAAAAAACATGCTCATAGAATGTAGAAGCAAGCATGTACCTATAAAGAAGAGCACTTGACCAAGTTATACTTCGTAGCACCGTAGCAAGAGGCTGATGCAATTTCTCAATCCAATAATCTAATTTCTTGTCTATAGGGCGAATCTGTCAAATAAAATACAACAAGACCATTAATGCTATTCTTATATTTAATCCTAAACTCTTGAAATACATGTTGCTAACTCCAACTGCCAATTTTATTAGCATTGTACCGTGTAGATGGAGAGCCTGCATCTCCTATTGACTTCACCCAATTTATATTGAAGTCAAATACTCTAAAGACACTTGCCAAGGAAGTTGGTTTAGGGTTTAAACTTTGAACATAATAGCTATGTAATACAATTTCACCCAATATACATATTTTTTTCATGTGTGTTTTTTCAATTTATTGTGTATTTATAGTAGTAAATGCAATGCTGAAAATGTGCAATCAATGAGATGGCAAGGTGCTTCTATGCATTCTGCAAGAGGAGATACAAATATTATTGTAGTTCACAATAGTTTCCATGCAACAAGAGTGCTATATACTGAAGTGTATCTTTGAATCATCTTAAAAAAAACTTCAAAACTATTCATTGAAGGACTTTTACTTTGTAGTCACAATGCACCATGTATAAAGCTAATATTATTTCACAATAATAGTTTATGATCATACTAGAAAACACTTCAAAATGCACCTTGAATACATAATTGTGGGAACTTTGATCTACATGAATGTATGAAATGCTTGTACTCATATTCTAACCTTTAAAAAACCTTCCAAATCTTTATAATATTGTCTCAATTTTAGGTAAATTAAGTTAATCCATCTAACACCGCAAACTCTTTTTAGTGGTAAGCTTATTCTGCGTTGTTAGGCAATGACTAGGTGAGGGGTTAATCCTTGGGCTGACATTTAAAAAAAATCCTTGACAATACATATGGCTACTATTTTTTTCCTATGTGTGGTGTTTGATACATGACCATACAACACAAATAAAATTTTCAATACCTAAACCCTAAACCCTTGAATTCCATTTGATCCAATCTAGAGTAAGTAACTGCTTTTCTATGTAAATCCTAAATCCTTGAAAAATATTCTTCTAGTTCTAATGCAATAAATCTAGAAGTTGTCAACTTATTCAAATTTAGAAAACACAACAACAAACTAATAATTCAAGTTCCTCAATAAGAATCCAAATAGAAATCAAGAAAATAATCAAAATCCAGAGATGAATTTGATTTCAATCAAAGAGCATGACCACCATTGAATTAGGTCCAATCTCCCTCCTTCACATACAACAAATTGATTCTTCTTCTCCTTGTTGACAACAGATATCCAACTTTCAACTTCGCTCTCAAGATCACAAAGTACAAAAAAGAAAAAATCAATGAGTGATCTTACCCCTAACTTCATTTACATGTCCATTTCAAAAGAATAGACATGATAAAGACTACAATAGAAAGGTGAAGATCGATTGAATTGAAACATTGAAGCTTCCTCACAAGATTAAGTTTGGTGACTAGTGAGCATTCTCAAGAACCCCTCCTTGTACATTCCTAGCAAGAAATGAAAGATACATTTAAGAGAAAGTTAAAAGTATTCACAATACAAGAATCAAGCTCTTTAGAGAATTTCATCACCTGCAGAAGAGTGTGACAAAATTTCCGAGCTCCATCACAATTGCTTCTAAGTTCACAACTGCTTCCAAAGTTGCAATTGCTTCCAAGTTCCCGCTTCTGCTCGAGCGGGTGATATCAGACACTAGCAAATAGGTAAGGATAAGCACCAACAACTTCCTAGGAAGAATTTCCCAAAAGAAAGAAATCATGAGGGTATATGAAACAATCTTGTCCAAAATATCCATATATTGTACTATATCATATTGTTTAGTAATTATCATAACTTTTCTCTAAGAAGTTCTTCATTGTTACCTTCTACAAATTGTTGTTCACTTGTTCTCATAAGAGATTTTCTACTTGAAGGTAATTTGACTTTGCACCATCAACATCGTATTTTGTAACCTCCCACAACTTGTAACTTCAAAGTAGCTACAATGGACTCTGAATAAGAACACAAAATACAATTATTAAGAAACATTTTTTTACAAGAAGCTCAAATCACCTAACTATAAAGAGAAATCAATCTCTAAAGTTGTCTTCACCTCCAAGCTCTATCTTGTTTTATATAATAGAAACTATCAAGAGAGACTATCAATAGAAGACTACTAATTCTCAAGACTAACTAATACTTCTCTTCCACCTTTAGCTTTTATTTTTGGTTTTATAGTTTAGGTTATAGTAAAAGTCCTAGTCATAAAATAAAAGACCTAGTTTAAACTTAGGAGATTGAAGGCTAACCCGAGCTCTCCAAGTTTAAACCAATAGGATCACACCAAATCCAGCCTAAGCTAGGGCTTTATAGTAAAGCTAGATCAAAACTACAACTCATCCTATTTGGTATCTTGGAGTAGTTTTGGGACAAGGTTTTGGATTCCACAAAGTCCTATCTTATTAATAATTGCCTTCCTCTATTAGATCATGAACATCTCTATCATAAATTAATGAAATTTATTATCTTAAATTTTGCCCTTCATAACTTTTGCACACAATATCCAAGTATTATATTCTTTAGTGCATTGGAACCTCATTTCATTTGCCAACAAAAAAATTTGAAAATTTGACCAATCTAATTATAGTTATTAAGTACAATAGCTACCATGTATGCATATAAAACTTGTAGTACAAACTCTAGCTTCTCATGCTTTTAGGAGGGCCACCACTCATAAAAAACTATAAAAATAAATCCTTGACAAAAAAATTATATCATCACTTAGTCAAGCATCATTAGTTTGTTGTAATGATTAAATAATTCCTTTGATATTTTTCCATGATAAAATCTATACTTTAGATTCTTAGATGTACTTCTATTTTCCAAAATTAAAACCATCTAAATAAAATGTATATATTTTAAAAGTAAAATGTATATATTTTAAAAATAAAATGTATATATTTTAAAAATAAAATGTATATATTTTAAAAATAAAATGTATATATTTTTAAAATAAAAAATATATATTTTTAAAATAAAAAAAAATATTTTTAAAATAAAAAAAAATATTTTTAAAATAAAAAAAAATATTTTTAAAATAAAAAAAAATATTTTTAAAATAAAAAAAAATATTTTTAAAATAAAAAAAAATATTTTTAAAATAAAAAAAAATATTTTTAAAATAAAAAAAAATATTTTTAAAATTAAAAAAAATATTTTTAAAATAAAAAAAAATATTTTTAAAATAAAAAAAAATATTTTTAAAATAAAAAAAAATATTTTTAAAATAAAAAAAAATATTTTTAAAATAAAAATATATATTTTTAAAATAAAAAAATATATTTTTAAAATAAAAAAATATATTTTTAAAATAAAAATATATATTTTTAAAATAAAAAAATATATTTTTAAAATAAAAAAATATATTTTTAAAATAAAAAAATATATTTTTAAAATAAAAAAATATATTTTTAAAATAAAAAAATATATATTTAAAATAAAAATATATATTTTTAAAATAAAAAAATATATATTTAAAATAAAAAAATATATATTTAAAATAAAAAATATATATTTAAAATAAAAAATATATATTTTAAAAATAAATTCTTTACAAAAATCATAATATTTAAAAAAATGTTTATTATACTTTGAAAGTTCCAATAGAAATGGAGATAACAATTATAAGTTAACATTCTTCTTGAGCTTATATTAAAAGGAGTTTAGTAAATAAAAGTTCAAATGTATTTTGTACAAGGCTTTTTAGATATTGCCTACTTACCTTCAAAGGATAAACAAGATGTGTGGACCCTAGAAAATCACCTAAAAAAACATATAATAAAAATAGTTGAATCCATTGTAAAGCGGGTGAATTTTTTATTGATTGTCTCTGTCTTTAAAACATTTAAAATAACCATATATATGCAACATTGTAGACTATGGATCTTTAAACTATTTTACAATGAATGCCTAATGTTTAGGTCTTTCAGACTTGCAAAATGCTTTGCATTTCTTTTACCTTCCACATACTACAAAAATTACATTTATATTAAGTCTCAATGTATGATTGTAGTATCACAATACATATTCAACTCTTTATGAAGTTTTCGATAGGAGCAATCATTACTTTTGATCATTGCATATATTTTCTGCACACCGAAACCCTAATTCATTGTTTTTCACCGAACTCGATCTGCACAGCCTCTACAACAGAAGTGCCTCTGCCCTCTCTCAATGCCAGATTAGCACTCACATTTGCGCAGACGGGAGTGCGTCCAGGAATGCCCTCTCGAACTCCAGAGGCCGCAGAGCACAAACTTCTTGCCCTATTTCTTGCATTGTCCAATTCTTTTGATCGATTCACGCACCGACAGCAGCAATAACTGTGAGCTCTGTTTGCGTCATTGAGAAACTCTCTAACTGCAAGCATCACACACCGGAAGAGTGCAGCACAGATTGGAGACAGAATTGGTGGAACTTACAGAACTGCGATGCAGTACTCATCAGGAAAGTACCCCATTGCAACAGTATTGTTTCAATGCTTGAACAGTAGAGTACTAAAAACATATTATTGCAATATTGCAATAGTATACTTTCAATGGGTAGAGTATGTCCCCCATTGAAATTGTGTTGTTGCATTCCTACAATAGTATGTTTTTAATACTCTACTATTCAAGCATTGAAACAATATTGCAATAATATTGTTGTAATGGGGCTTTTTCTCGATGTAAGTTTGTGTTGGTAGCTCATACTAACAACCTAAAAAAGACACCTCATACTCAACAATTAGGTATCCATGCTCTTTGAAAATGTTCCCTAAATTCTACTTTTCAACATTCCCAAACTGCACTGTGAAAAGGGTTCTAAAACTCAAATCTAGGATGTTAGAAGTGCACTAAATTCTACTTACAACGAGAAATGAATGTTATTTTCAGTCTTAATCTGGAACATTTTGTCCAACAAGATCATTTTGGGATGGAGGGAGAACTTTTTATATACAAGAATTTTTTATACAAGAATTTTCCCCAATCAACTACATCCCAAAAATGTTAGCTATTTTTTGTAAAGAATTTTTTTGTTTTATTTAAACAAAATAGCAACATTACTGCTAGATTTTAAGACCAATGGCCAAATTTTACCTAAGTATCACCTAGTTTTGATGTATAGTAATTTGCATCGTCATTTATGGTCTGTTGCAATGTACGCACCATAGCCACTCCACTTCAATCGCATTGTGTCTGTTTTCAATTGCAATTTTCTCTCTGCCGGTGTTCGGCAGTTTGGGGAGCTTTCGCTTCTGTTCTGCAAAGCTCAAGCGCTGGAATCTCCACTGTCACTGATTCTCGTCAAGGTCTCATTTGAGTCATTCTTGCCATCGCCGCACAAGTACGATGCGGGCTTTTTGATTCCTTCTCCGAATTTCAGCAATACGGTATGCAAATTCGAAAATTTCAATTCACCAGCTCCTTTATGATCTCTTTCTTGTAGATCTCGCGATCTTCTGCGGTGAGCTTGAATGCTTCTCATTGCAAGACAACTATAACGACGATGATTACAGCCCACAAATTCAGCTCATCCGGTAACGTCAGATGACTTCGAGGATTTTGATTACTGCTGCATGTTGTGAGGTCGTTCGTCATCAGGGGTTTAAGAAGTCACAATGTTTCGGCAAAATCTGAGTGAAGAATGTGTTGCTAGCGGAATATCAACGAAATCATGAATTAAAGGAGATGAGAATAGATGGCTTCCGAAATCTCATCTGAATTGTGAGTTACGTGTTCCTGGCAAACCCTAGCGGAGCTGCGAATTTGTTGCTTCTGAAATCTTACATCAATGAAGAATTATGTGGCTGTATCTAACGGAGCAAAGATGCTATTTTCATTGCAAATACTTTGGAGATGAGAGACGATTGCTGCCAGAATTTGGAGTTTGGCCTCACGCTATAATTGTTGAAATTTTTCAGTTTGTTTCTCACTTAAAAGACAAGTGTGAGAAACAGCAAGTGCAATTGAAATTATATTTCTTTTTGACAAAGTATGAATTTGTTAGGAATTTTTGAAGTGTTCAGTACATCATGGCCCAAAAGAGTCTGTAGATTACCCCCATAACCAACAAAATCTGAATCCATAATGCTCATCTTACTACCTAATGCAGTCACAGTATTTTCTAACATGGAAGGCCTTAAAAGTCAATTCTTACAATGAATTTCACATTGAAAAGTTAGAAGTTCCTAATGAGGTCACTATCACTCCATTATTGTCATGTAAGACATTAATTGTGGCCCAAGTCTCACATACTAAAAAAACCCACAATGGGATCATTTCTTAGGTGACCACAATGGGTCATTTGATTGCAATGGGTTGTTTTACCTTAATGTTCATTGCTCTTCAATGAAACTGATGATGCATGGTTACGGTAGTGACTTACATGATGATTGTAGGACACATATAGGTCAGAATTGAATCCCAAAAAGGTTGTAATTTTTTATTCGAAAATGCCATTTTCATTTTTTCATAACAATCTCACCTACTCACTAATGATAATTTTAAGAAAAAATTAGTGATCATAATGTCCCCACTCCTTTTAATATGATACTAAATCCAAATATGCACAGTAAGTGGCCTGTGTACGATAGATATCACCATGTATCACCCAAAATGATAAAAAAAACCCAGCGTATGTTGATGGCAACCAAGTCTCCAACTGGTGGGACGGCACCCAGGTGTGGCAAACCTCTTGCCAGGGCAGTATTCTGCGCCCCGGTGGAGATGCTCTTAGTGATTTCCTGTTTTAGGTCAACCTCACATTCAAGTGGTCTCTGTGTTCCCATGTCAAAATATGGACCATACTCTGACTGCCTAATTCAGATAATATGCTCCCAGGACATGAATCCTGGACTGGAAGTGATCTCGGCAGAATTGATGCATAATTTGAGTAAACCCTAAATAAGCCTCGCTCAGATTTGCACTTCAATTTTACCACTACACTTCAATATTCCAAACCCAAAAATCTTGTAGATTCAAACTTCCAAAGTCCAGAGCTGAGAAGGAGATTGGGCAAAGTTGCCGACAAATTGAGGTTTAGGGTTTTCGAGGACAGGTTTACAGGGTGGGCCTGCCATGCGAAACGACGAATCGACTGATTGGTTTTGTGACTTTTATTTCGGGCCCACATCTTCAAGGCAGTCTGTCACTCCACGATGCACTCAATTGCGAGTCAAGTCGTGGCATCATTGACGATTTGAAGGTTGCTTACTTGCACTCTTTTTGCAATCCCTGGAAACAGTAAATGCATCCGTAAAACTTAGTTTTTGTGCTTTCTTTCCTCCCAAACCAGCAACTGAACAGAACCTTACCAAAAGGCTTTGTAAGTGAGTGCATTGTTGCGATGCATACAGTATAACTTAGGTGCTCTCTTAGCTTACTTGTGCAGGGAAACGCTGAATGCACGTCGTTGTGACCCACAATTTCTTGCACCTTCGATCTTCTTGCACGGTCCCTTTTGCTGCGTTTTTAATAATATTTTCCGAGTGCTCCCACGATCTCTCCAACTCTCTAAAATCCACGTTGTCCCTCGCAGATTCTCTGCTTATGTGTTACGGAGCAATCTATTGTCCTTTCGACTGTGAATTCGAAGTTTTAGGCCCTAAGGAAGAGGACTTTCGCTTCATCTGAATTTCTTTCTGTTTGTACCCGCAGCCTCTTCCACCCCTTTAGTTTTGGCAATTTTGTTGCGGATATTGGAACAAAGGTGCGTACACAATTCAAGTGAATTTTGGTTACAAGCATTGATCATTGTGATGATACCGGAAGGAGTTGTAGATGTCGAGCCTTGTATTCGAGGTTTATGAGGTCTAGGATTCACTTCCATTGCATACTCACCAATTATTAGGGTAGTGATATTTTTGAATAGAATAGAGGTTAGTTCTTTGCTGGTTGAGTTGCGGTAGACTCAATTTCCATCACTGTATTGAATTTTCTGTTGGGAGTGCAGCAATGGAAGAGGAGGGTTCCGCAATCAAGGTACAACTGGAATGATCTCTTAAAGTGGGTGGGGGTCGGGGGTGCATTTGGAGAACGGGCAAAATGGACGACGTTCATGGATCTCAATATTCTCCCTTTGTGGCGTTCATGTGCGTCCTTCCTGCACCCTTCTTAAACCCTAGAAATTTTTCAGCACCCAGCTTACGCTAATCCAAGGGAATGGGAGGAGTATCAGTGATAACACTTTGATTTAAAGGGGTACTGGAAACCTCTGCCATTGGAACACTTAAAATTTAATGTTCCCTGCAAGGTGCATTGGATCCCTAGTTGGGATCATAGCTTCGGTTGTGAATTTGTCTCTTGAGAGTTAGCTACAATTGAGACGAATTAGTGAAATGGTTATTGTTCTTAAATTTGGCATTTTTTTGTGGTGCTTGGACTGCAGCTACATTTTCAATTTGATGGTCGGCACAGGATGTTTGGCTCTGCCATCGGTGCTACTGAAAGGAGGCTGGGTAGGTAACTTATTTATGGTTGGATCCAAAGAGAATGGAATTATCCTTTGAGCATTCTACTTTGTTGTTGTTTGTTTTCTACAGGCGTTAAGTATTTTAGTATTCCTAAAGTTTTTTGCTCTGTAATACCTTATGGGTCTTGCCTATTGAGACCAAAGGGCGAGGTTAGAACTCTCATGTCATGGTGGCTTAAATTTGCAGTTCCTGGGCGGATTCTTCATTTTAATAGTTGCATTTTTAAGGTACGGCTACAGTAATTTGCCTTTTTACCCTTCTAATCATGGCATAGTAACATTCTCAAGTTTGAATCGACTTTGATTTGCACAATTGTTTGTATCTGTGAAGGAGTTTTCATTTTCTGTTTTCTGGAAGGCTATATGTAACTGTGAGCAGGAAAGACTCTAGACTCAGTGATAATTAGTGAAGATTAAGCTTGCCTATGAACTCTTTGGCTTTATGTTGTGCAGCTTCGTGAGCGTGACGTTCATGATTGAGGCAATGGCCACAGCGAACGCCCTTATTCGGCTCAGAGCCAAGGTACGGTCGAATCCATCCATCTATTGAATTAGCTAAGTGCCCAAGCTTAAACTAGGAAGTTCACTTTGGAATGACAATAATAACTTTTCAAAGCACATTTCTATTGTTGCAAGAATGTAGGGTACGATTTCTTCTTTCTATTGATGCATTTTTTTAGCTTCCTTGACGCTTCCTAATTGATTTAGTCCAATTCTTATAGATATGGAAGTGGCCTTTTCGGTCCAGTTGGGAATTTAGAGGTTTAGAGCTTCTTTTTGGTAGAAGTGAAATAATTCTAGAATCCAAGTAATCCAGGTAGATTCTCTTGTCTACTTAGAGTGGGTTCTGAAAATGGTAGGCGTACTACCTATCATTGAAGCATACGAGTGTCAATAGTGTTGCCATTAAATTCTAAATAGGTGGATGCAAGGTGATTGGTGCTGTTGAAAATTTGCTCAAAGTAAAGTGACCCACACTGGGTGCTTGGTTTGTGAGATCTGTGGGTCTGGTTTGGTTTCAGGGTGGACTGGAAGAGCACGCTCTTTTGTGTGAGGAGTCAGGAACATTGAAAGGCGATGGGGGCTTTGAGGATGTGTCACATCTTCATCCCACAGCGGGTGATAAACATCTCTTTCAGATTGTAAGGAGGACTGAGCTTGGAGAGATGGCGGTGAGTTGGCCACACACGGAATATCAATGTCACGGAAGTTTTCCACCTTTGGTGTCTGCAAACTTTGGTCATGATTCCATGCGTTGAATGATGCCAATGGACTGTTCTGTTGGCAAAGAAATGGGTCCTTACATTGTCTTGTACTCTTTAGAGACTCTCTTTCTTGGATAAAAATGCCAGTGTTCTCCGCTTGTGATTAATCTGTGATGGTGTTTTCATATCGAACGGGCTACTTATCTACCATAGTGAGCGCCTGTTATCTGTGGAGAGTACTAACAGAGAGAACACCATGGCTGCAGGGTTTGTTTTTCAACGAATGGGGCATAATTATCTTCTACACCACATTGATTGTAAAGTGCTCTTACTTGCCAATCCATTTAATTTTGGCGTTGATGTGGTGGGCAGAGGATTTGTTTTGTTTTGTTTTGTTTTTCTCTTGTGGATTATCTAGACCAATCACATTGATAACTAGGAAAGGCAATATCTATTATGTTGTACGCTGACAATTTCAAACTTCAGTAGTAGTTCGTCAAGCTTCTCACTGAGTGAGAAGTTTGCTGTTTGTGTTTCGCCTCCGCCTTGGTAGTAACTTAATCTTCGTAATGGCCAAGATATTTAACATGAGTTTGTTTTCTTGCGTCACTCTTAGAAGCTTCTGACAATGGATTTTGTTGGGGGTGATTTCTGCAGTTATATCTTATTGGAGATTCTGTTATTTACAGCACTTTAGTTGCAAGGTCTTTGGCTCTCTTTTTCTTCGAGCTTACCCCAGGGTCATGGGCATTTGACCTGTATCTGGGTTTCTTCTTCTGTGTCAGCTTACCCCTCTGGTAAAATCCTAAAACTATTTTTAGTTTCACACAAACTCCTCTGCACATATACCCACCTGAATGTTGCTCGCACCACTGCTGTGTTTTAAGCTCATGTATTTGGACATGAAGTTGATATTAATGTTATTTCTGGTTTGTTGCAGCTTCTTTGATTTTCAGAAAACAAAGCTCTTGCAGATGACTACATTGGTATGCCATTACTTTCCCAGTCGTCAACGATTTCCACCGTTATGCTAGTTCATCGTCTCCAATAACGGCTTGCAGTTACAGAAATCAGTACAGTTGCCAAGTCTTGGAGGTGTTCCATTTCCAGAAATTATTCTGCATCCCTAAGCAAAAATCAGAGATCTGTACTCTTTTCACATTTTACAACTTGGTTAATGCTTGGTTTGTTTGTGTGATGTGCAGGCTATTCGGAACATATCGTTGTACACGTAAGGGAGCTTTCTTGTTGAAGATCCTTAATATTGTGATTGTTTAATTAGACCCCATTTATTGCCAAGAAAATTTGATGCTTACTTGATACAATACACTGTTGTATGCAGGATGATCGTCTTATCAGCCGTGAAGCTGATGAAGGGAGGCCGTCAGGATAGCAATGTTCCAATTGCTAATATTTCGTACGCTCTCTCGCACTATTCTTAAGTTTTTTCACATGGTTGTTCTAGATTAATAAGAAATCTACTTGTGGCAGTGACTGTATAAATCAGAGATTGGTCTTCACCGTAGCCAGTTTCTGAGCGTCAATCCGCATACTGGTATGTTACAATCAAGGTCGCCCAGATGTAGCCAGCTGTTTTTATCCACCGGTTGATTCTTCTTTCTGGCATTGATCACTTATTGAAAAGGGTGTGCGTTGCAGGGCTTTGCCAAACTTGTTTGGAGGAGCTGTCTATTCATTCATGTGTCACCACAGGTGTCTAATTTCTGGCTCCACTTTCACTGTACCCTTTCTTCGTGAATCTTCGTTGTTGTTCAAGAACATCGTTCCATGGCATGCTTTCAATGTCTTTCGTATTTGAAATGCCTCTCTTGTTTTGTTTCCTTCTTTCATATCCCTTTATTGTTTCATACACAACGTACCACAGTCACTAGTACCTGTTACGCAACTATCTGAATTCATTCACTATTGTGTGACACAAGGTTTGACTTTTTTCCTTTGTGTGCAGTTTACCCGGCATTGTTACACCTATGCGAGATAAGTCGCACCTTCAGCGCATTGTTGCCTTTGCATTTGGGAGCGTCATTTTGGTGTATTTATTGCTCTTTGTTACAAGCGGCCTTGCTTTTGGTGCGTAACAGCTTACATTCATTTTTTTTGTAAAGTCAGCATATGCTATACGAGTCTTTAAATGAAGCTTCTTTTGTTTTGACTCGAAATTTTGTGGAAGGGACTCTAATATTATGTCTTCAAATTGCAGGCCTTGACAACATTATGGATCCCCTGACCTTCAACTTCCCCCCAAACCGTATCCTTTCAATGCAACTATGCAACTATGACGTTTCCATTCTGTGTGGAGTTTCATCATGGTGATCAATAAGTATTCTGCCTTGGAAATCCTTAACAATGACCACAGAATATGGCTTTCTCGGCGACTGTCTTTTCCTCTTTCCAGGTATGGACATGGATGTGAAGATTTAGAGGCAGTTGTTATACATAACACAGTTACTAGATTCGGTTCATAATTTCTTTCTTTCCTATAACTACTTGCATTAGGAAGCAATGCATACTAGAATATGTTTCTTGTCAGTACCCATTTTAAATGCCTTCACTTACCAAAATTTGACGACTGGGGGTTTGCTGTAACTGATCAGTGTTCACGCTGTCATCAAGTTTTCCCATGCTGTCGATAACCCTGCGCAACAATCTCGACACTTTGATCCAGCATGTTTCATTAAAAGGTGACACGAAATCTCATACAAATGATTATTTTAAAAGCAATGAGAATTTCTCTTCCATACATGAAATTGAATATTTGAAACTTGTGTTATATGAAGCAGCCGTATTGACGTTGTGGGACTTGGAACAGTGATGCCTGGGAATACATCCTCGGACACAGTAGCCTCAACATTACAATCCAAAAATGGTCACCGACGAATTTTGCTCACTTTGCTAGCAGTTGCTCCACCCACTATACTCAGCTATATTGCTGAGGTATATCATTACTCTTTTCAGTCTACTTTCACATGTGTTTGTTTCAGTTGAGGTGGTATGTAACATAGCATAGATATCATCATTATTTTTTTAAATTTTTAAATGGAAATTTCAAAATTCCTTTTACAAATATATATAGAGAGAGAGACGTTGGTGCAACATTTTTAAATGGAAATTTCAATTACAAGCAATATAGAGAGAGAGAGAGAGACGTTGGTGCAACATGCAGGACTTAGTGTATTCTGTGTGATATCAATCAAGAGCTCAAGAGTTCCAAGAATCTGAATCCATCATTATGATTCTGTCAAATGTTTAGCTAAAGTTTGTATGCTAGATTGCTAGCTTGCCATTAATCACAACCAAAGACTTGTACGTGAGTGGAAGAACTTTAAAAAAATTTAAGTTTGTGAACGCCAACCAATCTTGAGTCAACCATGTCAGATTGCGATGCTGATTCTGATTCTCAAATAATAATTGAAAGCTTACAAAGAACTTTAGAATGTTATGAAAATTTCAGATAGATTACAGACTCTTTGTGCTTCGATGTTGACAGATATGTCTTTGTACTTCCAGCATGCAGAGGTGTCGGTAGACGAGTTAGTGGGATTTACCGGGGCATTTGCTGGATGCGCCGTTATGTTGATCATTCCAGCGTTATTAGTTTTCAGCTCCAGGCGGTGAGCACCTTCAAATCTCCATTTGTTTATTCTTTCACGTGTCGCAATCCAACTGCCGTGTTTGTCAGAGTATGCACGTATAAGACTCAGATTTCGCAGTTACTGTTCTCGAGTCAAGGCTGCTTTACAAAAGCACACAACAGAGGTTTAAGTTCTCAACTATCCTCTGGGTGCAAGATGAAGGTTTTGAAAAGTGCACTTCATTCAATTAATGTTCATTCGTTAAGGAAACTTCAAAAAATTGTGCAATATATCAATGGAAAGAAGAGAGAATGCTGCAAGTGAACCAATGATATAGATATTTTGGAGTTAAAATTATGTATTATGATTTTTTTAAAAGTGATCTCAGTATTTTTAATCTGAGTACTGAGGGGTTAAAGGCTTTTGTTTTTTTGCTGTGAATGCAGAGAATTTGCCAAAGCGTATGCTATGGTATGGAATCATCAGAAGCCAGTCGCAAAACCAACGACTCCTAAAAACATCCACCAGTCTCCATTCGGCGGCCAAGCTTGGGTACTCGCAATTCTGGGCTGGGCGGGGTTATCTCTCTTGTTCAATGTTTTTGAAGACTGGGAGCTTTCTATTTCAAAATAGTCACATTGGATCTGAAGTAGCATTTTGGAAGATGTAATCTGCATGATATTCTTTTGGTAACGCTGTCACAGTTTGAATGGAGTCAGTTTGAATTCCTCTTGAGCTGATATCTTTGTGATAAGAGGATAATTGAATGAAATAATTTAAGGGCGTGTGACGTGGGCTCTAGAGTGTAATGCAGCACGTTGGATAGAAAATTTATCATGAAGTTGGAATTAATTCCAACAATAGAAATAGATATTCAAACATTTATTATTGAGAGCTGCTTTTGAAACGAAATATAGTCCAATTTCCTTTTACGAGTCCATTGTATAGTATTCCACCATTATGATGTGGAATGAGTCTTGTTTGATTTCATATATTGGTTTCATGTACTTGTGTGAAAATATTGGAATTCAGCTTTTGCTTGAAGCATCTATTTGTTGATATTAAAAAATTTGTTGTGTGGCATATTTTGATCATTTTTTTTTCAACTATGACATGAGTTTGGGAAGAATTAGGAGCATCTCAAGGATATTCTATGGGGTATGAGTAACATGTTTGAAATAAAATATGCCTCAAATATTTTTTTTAAATTGCCATATGAAATTTGAAGCCCTTGTTTTATATCTAAGTTTTTAATTTATGTGTTAAACTCTCCTTGGGAGGAAACAAGTATTCCAAATTCAAATAAAAAATTCAATTCAAATTGATTATTTGAAGTCAAGGGAAGGGAGAAAAAATAGTAGATCTCAAACACCTAAATTGTTTTTTAAAGCCAAATTTCACCTCATACTTTTGAATTTGACATAGAGAATTTGAAAAAAGTTAGACTCTACAGGTTTTCTTCTAAAAAAATTAAGTTGATTTAGTCAAACTTATTGCCAATCAAAGTTGAACTATAAACCTTATAGTCTTTCAAACTTTACAATTCAAAGTTTTGAAGGTTATTCATGATTCCTCTTGTCCATTGTCAAGTATGGCATATACTATTGCAATAAGTGCAATGGCATAATTAGAATTGAATTCTCTTTTTATTGCTAATCTTTTTGTTATACTATTTGACATGTCCTTATAATAGATGCTCAACTATGCTATCTCAATAGCTATCAAGAATATACATTAAAATAGAATATTTATTCAACCTTTCTTTACAAATATATGCATTACTTCTACTTTTACTAATGTACATACAAAAATAGAAAAAAGTTTTTCTTTCAATAATGTCTAATCTATTTAATTCAATTGAGTACATGAGATTGAATAGTGTAAGCCCCTTTCCACTACTGGAATGAATATTGGAAGAATGTTTACATTCATGATAAATATAAGAGATGAAAGTGGATGAAGGTTGAATGAATGTAGATGAAAGTTGAATGATAATCACACTATTTATCCTTAAAAGACCCAAATTTTCCAAAGTATAAGGGGTAACTTAAAAGAATGATTTAAAGATCAATTTTAAATAAAAGTTGTAAAATCCATATCTTAAGTTAGGTTGTTTGTTTATTTTATTTTGTTATGTTTGTTTTGCTTGTTATGGTGAGACCTTTGAATTGTGCATCCCCCCATCACGGTCTTTGTACCTTTGGAAAGCCTTCTATGAGGAGGGATGCATGGACTTTGTTTTGTGGTGTTCCAACTTATCATAGAAAAGATATTGAATTTTGAAATTTTTATGAATTAAAAAATTGGAAAGTTATTCCTATTTCTATATTTTATTAAATTATAGCAATGACAAAGGGCATACTAGCATGATTTATATATTTTATCTATGTGATAAAGTAGTACATACATAAATCATAGAATACTTGCATTCCTTCTGTTCAAAATAATATTAGTGTTTCTTTTGAAAAATATAAAAGAAACACCCGTATTATTTTGAAATAGAGGTAGTATAAATTTTAAAGTTTCTGTCCCTAAGTTTTTAAACTTTATGTGGAACCCAATATGAACAAGTGTTTAATTTACACCAACCCAACAAAAAGATTGGAATTTTTGGATATCTCTCTTAAAAAAGCTAAAATCAATCTATTCTTCAAACATACACTAGTATGTCCTATGCTATTGCAACAATATACAATGAAATATTAAAAAAAGTAATTTTCTAATTTCTTTAATTCATAAAATTTTCAAAATTCAATATCTTTTCTACCATGAATTAGAATGCTACGAATAAAACCTTGCAAAAAAACCTTTTCTAGGTACCAAGGATGCAATTGGGGCTGCATGGTTTTGAAGATCTCACTGTAACAAACAAAACAAAGCACCTCATTTAAGGTATGGATGCCTTTCAATCTACACTAGTGTGCCCTATGTTATTGCCACAATCAAAGTAATTTTTTTATTTTTAAAAATTAAAAATAACTCAAAAATCCATAACTTTCCCACCATATGTGCAAACGAAACCCGTGCACCTCCTCGCCAAGGGCTTTCTAACAATACCAAGCATGCGACCGGGACACATGATCCGGGAGATTTGACCTTATCAAACAAAACAAATTACCAGCCTAATTTAATGGATGCATCACTGTGTAAATACTGTTTTGCTGACGAGGTTAGTAAATGGTACTTTTACCGTGATGGATGAATCATCGGAAGTAGGACCTTTTCTCATCCAAATGCCGATCGATTAACAGAGAATCTTCAATTTTCATCCTCCATTGATATTCCCGTCGAGAGGGCGTCGTCTTCCCTGCAGCCCTAAATTATGACCAAGGTTCAGGGTTTAGGGTTTCCGGCATAGCCACAACTCTCCGCCTCGCTCTCTGTTTCCCGGAGACTCAACAGAGCGGGGAGGGTGAGGGCGAGGCTCCCGTCAAACCGTCACAGTCTTCTTCCTTTTTTCCTAATAGCAATAGCACTCTTTTGTAGCTAGAATTTGGTGGAGTTTTAGGGGTTTAAGAGCTGTTCTCCGTTTTCGAAATGGCTTTGACATTGCTGGAGCTCGTCAGTAGCGCGGGGCAGCGAGAGGATGCCGATGCCGTGGAGAGTGTATGGAGCACGAGGTTGGAGCCATCGGTGACGCAGACTTCAGATTTTGCATTCAGGAAAGCGGAGAAGAGGATTGTGAAGGGTGTGGAGGTTGATTACTTGGAGGATTTGATTGTGCGAAAGGACGGAGGTTGGGAAGTGAGCTTGCCGAACGTGCTTGAAGAGGAGAAGCTCGTGAAGAAGCTGAAGAAGAAACTGGAGAATAATGTCGGTACGTTCTCGACGTCAGATTTCATTGCCATGGTTAGACCTGCGTTGGAGCGGGTAATGGGGTTGGAATCCCAAAGCCATGGACGTGACGAGAATGGCGCAGTGGACGGCGAGGATACAAATAGGAAAGAAGTGGTCGACGAGGAGAGCTTGTTTCTGGGGCTTATTAGGAAAGGGGGAGCTCTTGTAGGGCGCAGGCTACTGTCGGCAATAATCAATTGCATTTTAGGGTTGCAGTTTTGGAATGCGCTGAAAGTGTTATTGCAGTGTGGATTGGTCTCCAATATCTCCCATCCGAAGTTGGTTCAGAAGCTAGTTGAGCATAGGAAAGCTGATTTGCTTTGTATGTGCTTTCACTATGTCCTAGACCTAACCCCGTCCGATATTTTGCTGGCGCTCAAGTTTCTCCTTGATCAATCTAATGCTTCTGCGTTCGAAACCGTGCGACAAGAGTGGCGGAGGGTAGCATCGGCGGCTATAGACGCTGCTGCTAGGCGCAAAGAACTTTTCTTGAAACGAGAGGAATATATTGAAAAAGAATTGATCGAAAGAGAACGCGCTAAAATCGAAAAGCGACGCGCTAAAATGGAACTTGCATATGAAGACGATCCATTTAGTGCGCCCGTTGTTCCAGTGGAGAATGTCGTGTTACCGATAAAGATACAGATGTATGACCGTGATAGGCGAATCCGTGAAGAAATGGCCAATAACAGTAGCGATCAAGTATCGCGTGCTGTTGTCATGGCTATGGCAGTGGATGGGTTTCAGGGATGGGAGACTTGTCTGCATGCTTTGGTTGCTTCTGCACAGGATGAAGCAGTTCTAGCTGCAATTATTGCGGAGCTGGACACATCGGAGGCTGTGCAGCTTCTTCAGTACCTTCGCAAGTGGCTGGATCGGTATTCTAATCGTCTCTCGCAATTTCCATCGCCACCGGGTAAGCCGGGCAGGCCTCTTCACAATGTTCCGTCGTCGCATCAAGTGCTCCAATGGGTTAATATGGTTTTAGATGGACAGTATACAAAATGTGTATTGTCTTCCGAATTTTTGCCACAGTTAAGAGCTATACAGAAGTCGGTTAAATCCGTTCTTGCCGTTGGTAGAAGAGTGGCGCCGTTGATAGGCATGATTGAGCACTTGAGGGACTCGCATCCTTTGCCGGCTCGTAGACAGGATAGTGCTGCACATTCAGAGTATACTATTGAGTACCTCGATATCAGTTGATATCTAAATTTTGATCCACCACATAAATCGATTTGATTTCATGAGTTTTTTTAGGTCCATCCTGTTTCTTTGCCTGCTGATGATCAGAAGTGTGAGTTTTGGTAACATCTCCTTGGTTATCTGTCTTTGCATTTGTGAGGATTCACTCTTTTTTCGATTGACGGCAAACCTTTCGAAGGAAGTTTGACTGTCTTCTGTCACCGTGTCACGTGCTTCAATTAGAGATATTATGTAGATATATTACTTCAAATAAGGTGGATTCTGTTCTAAGGTAGAGGATACTATTACGTCACTTTCGCATGTGGACGAGTATGATTCTTGGACATGTAAAGAGCTGTGGAGAGAGGTCTTTGGATGAAAGCGCCAAATTTGTTTGAAGTCTAATTTTTATCACTTTGTATCAATTTCTCATGCAAATTCAACGTGAGAACCTGTAGTGCTGATTGAGATACTCCATGTCTATTCATGCTCTTTCCACTTTTTAATAAGTCCTACCCAGTCAATGAATTGATGAGTTGCTTAACAGGGGGGTAGTGTAAGAGACGGGATAAGTTCCTAATCGTAATATTGCAGTATCCTCTTCCTTAGTGTGCTCTTCAATTGTTATTTGCAATGGAAGTTTGAAGGCCCTACACTTTAAAATTAATTCAACCAGTTATGATACAAACGGTCGTTGCAATGTCACCAGGTGAAACGAGATGAAGTCAGTAAGGGTGATATTAATCACAACTGACCTGAAGTACAAAAAAGGGAGTTAGTAGAGATCAATTGAAATGACGGTTGTCTGCTCTATCGATAGGGTCTACCGGTATTCATTTCACTTCTATTCGTTTTTTAAGTGTGAAATTATCACCAAAATATACTCTGCTCCGTGCCAATGTAATGAACTTACCTCCTGGAGGCACGCATCAAGCTAATCCATTTCACTTAAGACTGACCACCACAACGGCAACACGACCTCCATCTCTCCTCACCAAGATCCATGAACTATCCTTCAAATTCAAATGAAAAGACATTAATCACGAATTTGAAACATCTTTTTAACACAAATACAAGGGACGAATCCCTCCCAGACGATCGATTCAACAGCAGCGTTGACTGCCCATTCTATATACAGAAGCTGCACTGTAGCAGGCTGAGTACCGGTGCTTTCATTGAACTCAAGATGTGATAATCTGTGCCAAAGATGCTACAGGATCCACAAGTCTTGGATATCCAAATTCTTCCTTGAAGAGCAAATGGGCAGAAGGCGCAATTCTTCCTTAGATTTTGCAATTGGGCATAAGGCGTTCGCAGCTCCTTTCAAGGAGCTCATGTAGCCCAAACAGTTGTCAACTACCACCAAGAGTAGTTGAACCCTAAATTTCAAATCAGAATTGACCCCCAGGATGAAAGAAGGTTGTGGTGTTCTCCATTAACTTGAACTGTAATGTTTGCACACCCTTCCGTGACTCCCGATTCGAGAGCACGTCACTCCAATGGACGATTGTTACCTGCGCAGCAAATATCAAAAGCAATTCAATAATCTCACAATTTTGCGCACTTCAAATTTTTCTACGAAGATATCGATTAAATCAATAATTAACATGTCTAGGGATTCGTAAGATTAGGTTTTCAACCTGGCCATGCACATCATTGGCAAGCCCTGTGGAGAGAGGATCCACCGAAATCACAACATCGGCGATGTGATTAAGTTCTTGGGCTAGAGATGCAACTGTTTGTTCACCGTGATCTACGTAACCACCACCAGCAGCTACATACGTAACGTCCGTGTCTCCGTGCACTAGCACCACAACAGAGCACCTCTGCACATCACTCTCAACACATCATCAGCAATCTCGTGACAGAAAGGGCCAGTTAGTATCGAGGACAAGCCAAAAAAACGAGAAAAAAGATAGTGAAGAGAAAATCAAATGCTCTTCTGCTTTTGATCCTAATTCAGAGTCGATGAGTGTACTTCTGGAACATCAATTAATCCCCAAGTGACCAAATCGCCAAAAGCGGACGCTTCAGGATCTCTAGGAGTTCATATAAATTATTGAGGAAGCTTAACAATAAGTAATAGAAAAATAAATCATACCCTAAAGCTTTCAAATTATGGAAATATGCTTTAAAGAATACAACTTCCAACGCATACTTTCTATTTGGGGCACGGACACTTCGGTAATTAACCACAACATTTGGAATTTCATACGAAACAGGTCTGGAGAAGACAACGTACGTTGTTGCCCATATTGATGGCCCTGCAGTATTGTAAGAAAGCCAGAACTTGGTCGGACCTCCCCCCCGCACAAATCTCCAGAACACAGGCATCGTCTACCATGATCACCGTCCGATCATTCGCATTCTGTGTCTGCATTCTCTTGACGCTCTCATCCACTCTTTGATAGAGTCTCTGAAGAAGCAAAGGGCCCTGCTCCGTGGAGCTTCTGAGAAGCTGGTTGCTGGCAGTCATCATGTCCAGAAACACCAATTGCCCGTTGTCCCGGCACTGAATCAAATTGCATCCCTACCCTTCATCACAATATCACCACTCCTATAAGAAACCGGCACATCCTGTAAGCCCCCAAGGGACACAAAGCCCACATTCGGTCTCAAGTTTTTTCTAGTAGTTTCGAGTAGGTCATATGGGAATTTATTTGATTTCCGACCACTAACTTTCTTCACTGCTTCAGATGATAAACAATTCAACCCCATCTGAAATAATTGATTTTTCACAATATGATGGCCACTGTCAAACCCTAGCTCTCGACCAATATGATGACCACTGTTAAACCCTTGGCCCTTTAGGAGTTAAACCCTAGTTCTCGACCAAGTGGTTCCCACTGCAACTCGAACGACGTGAACCTTATTTCACTCTTTTTTCCAGCGAACATGCTCAGAAAGCTTTCCGGAGAATTGGTCGCACCTGTTTCTTAGCAATGCGGCCGTAATGTGAGAAAGGCTCCGCCATGGCCACGAACACCACTCGCGTCGTGCGCCCACTGGAATGGCCAAGGAGCAGTTTCTTCAGAAAGAAGGTGAGCATAAATGCTCCCTTCGCAGCCACGCAATCCTTGATCATCAAGATCGCGCCGGGAGGCAAGCCATCTCCACTCCAACCCAGCGCTTCCTCCATTCTCACAAGACGCTGTCTCCACGTAAGAGAATGCTCCAAGACCAAACTATCCAGTACCAAAGTTTCGAGGAGGTATTGCGCAGATGCAGCTGTAGATTTGCGGATTGACCTGCAGGAGTCGCTGGAATCTTCACGAAGGCAAAGCAAAGAGGATTACTGAGGATGGGATTGCATGGAATGGTACGAGGCGACAGGAAGAAAAATCGGAATCGGAGGGTTTTAGATTTTTAGGGCTTTAGTGGAAGTGCCTACCTTAAAAAATTTAAGGTATTGACTAGTGTGCCTTGTGCCATTGCCATAGTCAAAACAAAAAAAATAAAAGTAATTTTCTAATTTTTTAGTTTATATAAACTTCAAAATTCAATAACTTTCACACCGTACGTCCAAACACCACGAAACCAAGCTGGCACACCCCTCCTCACCGAGGGCTTTTTGACAATACCAAGTTCACGACTGGGGGATACACAATCTGAGAGATCTCAATGTGACTGACAAACAAACAAACTACCAAATTTAAGGTATAGATATTTGGAATCTGAATATCTTGGGGGCCAATTCCAAGAGGGGCACATATTTTTCACAAAGGTGTGCATTTGTTTCATGGATCAAAACCCAAGTGGAATTATAATTTTTTGATTAAAATTATAATTTCTTTGAACTTTTGAAGTAGTCTATCATGAAATTACAAAACTACCTATAGACTAAAGTCATAAACATTATACAATCCATAATTGCCTTTTCATGTATTTAATGGCACTTAAGTATTCACCAATAAATGATTGACACATTATCCATCTTCATATTAATGCATTAATTTTGTCAAAGTCTTTAATAAATTTGGATATTTTTCTAAACAAATTTAGATGTTTTTCCAAACTAAATTGGAGCCAATAAGAGGGGACAAATTTGGGATGTGAATAGAATTTAGTTAGTCTACCTTAAGTTTACCACTAATATGAGCAACAATAGGAGTCACAAAAAATACAATTAGCATTGGAGGGTTTTAGACTTTTAGGGCTTTAGGTAGAAGTGCCTATTAGGGAGAGTCACAAGAGAACATAACATTCTTAACCTCTACTCTCACAAACTTCCACAATCTCAAAATAGATGAATATCCTTGCTCTTGGTGGAGAGGTTTGGGGTAAGAATTTGTCAGAGGTGAATGTCTAAATTGGATGTTTGTTGTAAAGTATTGATATATCTCTCTCAAATCGAGAAGGGAAAAGGCCCCCCATTGAGGGATTAAGAATGCTAAAAATCCAAACTAGAAAATATAACGATTCTAAGTGGTGAGCCAATTAGAAGTTGCATGATTCCAATAAAGGCTAACTCTAAATTGTGACTACTCCATGCCATGGGATGAAAAAGTTTGTATTAAAGTTAACTCTAGCTATAGAAATTCTAAAATTAGCATAAAAGATAATACCCTATAGATTTTGTTGAGTTTAGAAAAGGTTTAATCGGGTATTCGGGTATAACTTATAGCCCATGAAAATTGAGTGATCAAAACAATTGAAATTTATTATTTGCATCTATTATTTGGGATGCACTGTTTTGGACAAATATAAACTAAAATTTGTTGATTTTTTCTATTGTTTTGGACAAATCCGAAAAAAAAATACATATATATATATAATATTTTTATATTTAAAAAAATGTTTTTTTCTAAATTACATATTTTTTATTGCCTAGATTTGTTGGGCAATTAAAAAAATAGATTTACCAATATTGCTACATAGCACCACCTAGGTACTCTACAAAGCAAGTAGGGCCATTTAGATAGCCCGCCACATAGGCAGGCACTGGCCATAAGGTTTCATCCTTCAACCTCATGGTTGAAATCCAATGATTTTATCATTGCACTATGCCAATAATTGCATGTCTATGTGTAAACTATAATTTTATTTAACTAGTTTTTCTAATCATTTTTTGTTTTCTTTGTAAATTCAGAGAGGATGTCAAAAAAAATTCCTATTCAATCCCTCTCTAAACTTTGCCCATAACTTTTTATTGGAGGTCAAAATCTTAAACGGATCTTTGGAGATGAAAATAAGCTTGACTATGCAATTTTTTATAAATTGAAGTTTTCTCAAAAAAAAGTTATTTTACTATGCCGAAATGGCCACCAAAGTCTGATGAGTTTAAAAAACATTGAATTGTGAATGATTAAGTTAAAAAAAACATTTCTTTTATATAATACCCTCCAAGAAGTCTTGCAACCCCACTATGAAGTGTACTAAAAAAATTTGTACAAAAACATTCTCAAAATTATATTTAGATTTGGCAAACTAATTAAAACACTATACTCAAATGTATAGAAGTAGTCATAATATAAGGATCAATTAGTAAAATATAATTATAATTTAGAAATATTTGTTTAATAAAATTTAAAAAGAAAACACCTTGACATTGAAATTCTTTCTAGTGTAAAATTTTTTTTAGGCAATGTGAAATTTTTTACAAAGTGAGATAAGCACATTGATGTTCCCACAATAAAATTTGAAAATTCATCACCAATATTTTCCAATCAATAATTATGTAACACAATGATAAGCCCACAAAATAATTTACTAAGAATAAAAATTTAGTTTTTGAAATTGAAATTTGGTGTAGTGACTAAAATTGCATAAAATAATAAATTTAATAGGATAGTTATAATAAAATATTCTTAAAATGATAGCATATTCTTCATACCACCCAACAATCTTTATAAGGAGTCACAAAAGGCAAATGGTAGTGGAAAAAATGAATAACTAAAGGGTGAGATTTGGGCAATCGCAATCTTCAGAATTTCAAGTTTTCACAAGATTTTTGAAATTTCACTAGTAATTGTATCATTTGATGATTGGTCTTATTCCAAATTCCAAATTGTTCCTTATCAAACCTTTAACACCTAAATGCCTAAGGCCTTTATTAAGTTTCTTAGAATTTTCTCTAATTTAACAATAAGCCAACATTTTGATGAGTTTTATCAATAAATTTTTTATTTTAATCGTACAAATTCGAACTACATATTAGAAATCACATGGGAAAAAACACAACAATACTACTTATGGATTGAAAGATTATAATGTTTGATAGAATATTTTAAAAGTAGAATTCTTAAAATGGAATTAGATTTTCAAAAGATTCTAAAAAGATTCTATATTCCCTAAAATTATGTTGATTCAATCATTGCACTACTCAAATCAATAGAAAGTAGGCACCATTTTGTTGATTTTCACAAAAAATTCAAAAAATCAGTGAAATTGATCATTCTAATGCCCCAAACAAGAAAAATCAATTGATTTTTTTGTTGTTTCTGTCACGGATTTTGAGTAGTATTAAGAAATGATTTATAAAAGGTTGTATTAAATGTGGGCATTTTGTTAGTTTTTTCTTGAATTTTTAGGTCTTTCATTATAATCATTCTATAGGCTATTTCTTATAATTTTGAACTAAAACTCAAGGCACCTTATAGGGTGTTTATAAGAGGCCTATACAATACAACTGAACTAAGACTAGTTTTGAAGCAAGTCCTCTACCTTTTCTTAAGCATGCATCTAATCTTTAGCATTTTCAAATTGGAATTGTAGACCATAATCTAAATATAGTAGTTGTATGGATGATTAGTTGTTGGATTTGTTTATAAATTGAAAGGTCTTCTTTAAAAACTAAAATATTAAATTTTGAAATTGAAATACAATTGTTCTTTTTCAAAGTAGATGAAACATTTACAAAGAAGAGTTTTTGAATTTTGTAGTACATAAATGTAAATAATCGATTCAATTAATTGATTAGCTCAAATAAGCAACTTGCAATAACAACTTACCAACCAATATATTTTTTAAGAAGAGTTCATAGTTCAAGACTCATAGCATTTTTGAGATGATGCCTCATCACCCTTACAAAAATTTTGTTATTTATTTCTTGTACATCATCTCAATTTCAAGATTGAAATCTTTATCAATTTCAAAAGTTTTTTTTAGGCAAACCCTTATTATGTATATCAAGTTTACTTAATGAATGGAATTATACACCTCATTATACATGCACATATATATTGAGAGAGAAAAAACAATAAATAATAAAAGAAGTGCAACTTTTGAGGTTCAAAAATGCAAATGATTTTGGCAAATGAATTTAAAGTTTCTATAAGGGCTTAGTACTTTGATTTCACATTATCAATCTTGTTGATAAATAAAAAGAGTCTATAATTATGTAATTAGCTAGTATAATTCATCAAACTACACATGTCAACATAATTCCCTAAAAAATATTAACATTAGAAGACATTTCAGGCCTCTATAGGGCCCCGAGTTATCATGGCAGGGAACTCCCTGCAATGCATTGCAGCAGTGACAATGCAGCAGGTTGATGTGGTCAAGACCCTACCACGTCATTTTGAGATTTTTTTTTTAATTTCAACTTTTTTTGGCATTCTAAGAACTAATTTTTTTTTTCAATTTTTTCCCCTATCAGCTAGCCGTTCCCTTGTTGTGGGGGGAACAACGAGGGAACAACCCTGAAACAGCCCTATAGAGGCTTGAAATGTCTTCTAATGGTTTTATAAATTTTTTGATAAATATTTAAAAAATTAAACTGTAAAGACTCATCCTTAAAATATTTCATTAGAATTAATCCTTTATTGCACATCTAAATCAAAGCATCCATTTTATATTGTCTTAAGCAAAATAGAAACAATTTTGAAGGTTTGAAAGGATGACATGATTTTTTTGGAAATCAAAGTACTATCTTATGATAGGAAGCTTGATTTTGTTTAGAAATTTCTACCCAAAAATGTGTTGAATTATGTTTTATCCTTAGGAGTGTTACAAGTACGATTGGAAAATGCCAAATGACATAGAAAATTTCAAAATTTGTATACAAGGTTTAAATCTAATATTTCTCAAACTGCTTTGATAGATTTTTCTACTTAAGAGTCATTCACACCAATATGAAAAATACTAAATATATAAAGATAAGACTATTATAATTTCAACAAATTTTAATTAGATAGTGTGAAGAATTTATAAATCATCACCCTAATTCAATATAGTGTATGACATGGCAAGTGAATTATATCTTAAATCCTTAAAGGTTATAATTTGCACCCACAAGATTATAATCTTTAAGATGATTAAGTAGATAATTAGATATTAGAAAAAATTGAAGATATTTAAATCCAACAAGGAAAGTAGATTTTTTTATTCCTTACTTATCCCTTTATAGTTATATTTCTTTCTTTTTGTGAATAAATTTTCAATCTTGAAGGGAACATCTATCTTTACATGATGTTTTTAATTCTAGCAAACATACAATGTAAATTTTATTCCATATTTTTCTCATTTTGAGTGTGAATGTATGCTTGGGAGACAATATCTCTTGAGCATACATATATGATTCAGACAACTACTTTGTGAATATTACATTCTTACCTATGAGCTCTATAAATTTGTACCACTAATAGTTTGGTACCAATAAATAAATAAGATCAATAGTAATGACTATTCTTATTCGTTTAAAATTATTTTCAAAAATATTAAATATACACAATTTATAAATCAATTTATAAATTTTTATATTTTATATTTTATAAACTTCAAAGTTTTAAATTACAAATTTATCAATTTACTTGTATTAAGTCATTCTTCTTCATTAACTTGCATTCAATCATTCTTCTTCATTTATGGTCACATTTTGGTTGATGCATCCATCGTATATTCCTAGATGACTATGTAATCCAAATTGGCATTTGATCATGAGTAAGATATCTATGCAAGAGTTACAATATCCATCATTCATATTATATTGTAATTTCAGCTAATTATATAGCATTTAATAATACACAACTTGATTTAATTATGAAATAATAGGAATAAACCATCTATTAACTCCTAAACGCGTCTACATCCATAATGTGGACATAGAAAGATTGGGAAGTTCAAAATTCATTAAGAATTAATGGATTTCATTCAATTATTTTATCTTAGTTTCGTTGTGTGATTAGGTGTTGTAGGGTGTACAATATATAGTGACAGAGTCTTCAAAATTGAGATAGTGCACAACTACTAGTTTCAGATGAAATTTTGGAATGCCCAAGTTCCTTCATGTGAGATAAGTTATAGAGGTGACTTTGGAATTCAAATGTTTTTTCTAAATAGTTTAGAATTATAATAATCTATATAATAAAAGTGAATTGGAAGTCATAATTTTTTTCATACTATATATAATAATTGGCAACTATGTTATAGACACCCTTACTATTGTTCCATTTTTAAGAATTTTGCACAATTTACAATACTATTTGTAATTTTTATCATACATAATTAACAATCAATTCTTATACAATCCCAATCAAGCATAACAATTTTTAGTTTCAACAAAATAAATTTTTATTTTTAGTAAATTGTTTCATTTAATATTCATGCTTCTACTTGATAATTGATTGAAAAACATTGATGATGAATTCTAAAAATATGATTGCATAGACATGTAAGAAGCATCTATATACACATCTTTCATAGTTAAAAAACACCCATTAAGTAACAAAAATAGGATCAAAATTTTGTAAAATAGATATGATCTCTATATTTTAACTATATTTTGGCAAAGTGATTGTACCATCCTACTCAAAGGTACAATTGAAATTAGTCATAGGTTGAATATCAAATTGCTAAATCAAATTACAATTGTATTCTATATTGTGCAAGATCATTGAAATGGCATAATAGGATGTATATATCATGATATATTTGCACTTTTTGTAGAAATTATAAAATCAACTAAACTTAAAAATATTTTCCAAGATTAGGCAAAATCAAGTAAGGGCATGCAAGATAATAAAAATTAATGAAGAACACTATTAAAAATATTGTTACTAATTAAACATGATATACCATTTCTAATCAATCTTCTTATTAAGATACTCACAATCACTACTGTAGTACAAAACCACCACTCCTACTTACATTAGATTTAATAAAACTTTGTTTTGTTCAATTTTTTTGCCTTTTCTTCAAGCTTCATTTTGTTAAAATCTCCTAATACTTGTTAAAATGTATTATTTTTGAAAGATTTAAATTTAAAAAATGTCAAAGAAATTTTGTTAAAATTCTTAATTTTCATCCTCATAGACTTTTGGATTTTAATATTTAGAATCAAATTGAAAGATAGGGAAAAAAAATCCAACGAAACAAAATTTCATCAAATCTACCAGAAGTAGGAATGGTGGTTTTTCATCATTGAGTAACTCAAATTTTTTCAATGAAGGTCTAAACTTTGAATTGTAGAAAAATAAGTGAGTAAAGAATATGTGAGAACACAATACAACTTTCTATAAAAACATTAATTATTTAATTTTCTTGAAAATCCAAATGACAGATCATTCTACAAATATAATCTAAAATTAGTAGTGAATTGGTAGTAGCATAGTGATTTATTTACAATAACTGATAGCACACTTCAATTAGGATCTAAACTTTGAATTTTGGAAGAAAAAATAAAACATGGCTAAATGTCTAATGAGTCCATGGCAATGGTCAAGTTTTTACATTTCCCACACACTTGGTTAGACATGCCCTCGTAGCTCACCCTTTGATCAAACCAACCTTCCTCACTTGCTAACGGAATGCTCACAGACCCCGGCAACAGCCTGACATCTTCGACCAGGACTCGGATCTTCGGAGGAAACCCCTTTTGAATGTTGGTCGCCTTCTCGCTTTGCCACACCACCCGTCCAATTGTGTTCGCAATGTACTCTAAGTAGGGATAATAGATTCGTGGCAATTCAGGGAAAAGTACCCAGATGAGCGATGCCTCTCCCGGCGGCGGACTGAAGTTGGGAGTCCAAGCATGAAGAAACATGAGGTGGTGGTTGCAATCGATAGGACTGAGTGTGAAGGCCTTATCGGCGCCTTCTTTTGTGGTGAATGTGAGGGTGAAGTAGCCTTGTGTTATGAGAGAGATTTGGTGGATTTGAATTTCTGGGTAGAGAGTAGGGTTTACAAGGTACGTGTCCACCCAGGTTTGAATTTCTTCCAAGGGAGGGTTTTCACCTGCTACATGCCCAATTAGGGTTACTTTTCCAAGAGATACTGCAGTTTGGCGGAGCTGTTCAAGAATTTCGGGAGGAAAGATGACGGGGTGGAAACCTGGTATTAATGATGTGTCCGGTTCCGACGGTGGGGGTGATGGTGTCGCAGATGGATTTGAAGTGCTTGCAGTGCAACTATCTGTGTTTGTATTGCTTGTATTGTTGCTGTCTGTGTTTACATTGCTTTCGTTGTTGCTGTCTGCGTTTACAATATTGCTTGCATTGTTGTTGTCTGTGTTTACATTGCTTGCATTACTGCTTTTTGGATCACTCCCTGAGGAGTTTTCCATTCTTGTTGTGTCCCAACCGCCGGTAAATGGTTCTTAGGAATTGGAACATGTCTGGGATTTACATAATCATTTCAAAATTAGGGATTCACAAAATCCAAGAAGTAGGCACTTATGAAATGAACATAAAATTGCAAGATGTGCATGGAATGAAACAATGACAATATTGATACTTTCCAGAAAAGAGTCTACCGTAGTATCAAAAGCTGATTTTGCATGCTTCAATTCAACTTTGTGCACACTACTAACATTAATAAACTTTGTGTAACTAAAAGATTGGCATGTTCAAATAAACTTCACATTGCACATGCATATGTGAGCAATTGGAAGCATATGATTCATTCACATGGGTATGATGTCTTATTATAAAAGGAATCCATTGGCATATTATTAACTATAATAACAACCAAAATGTTAATCTATTCAATATTATTTAATAATTGTACAAGAATAAAATCTAAGGCATTTCAATAATTCCACTCATGTACAACAATATTTCACTATTTTCACTCAAATACAATAAGTTTAAAAAAAAAGACATTAAGAAGTCTTACCTTTGGTTGTTGAAATTTGTAATTGTAAAATTAATTGGAGATAGAAGATGTTCAAGTTGAGAGTATGGGTTGAACATTGTAAACAAGTTCAAATCCTTTTTTTTCACTTCACAAAGAATGGTTTGCAAAAAGTTCAACACCTTTGAATTAGAAAGTCATTTGCAAGATTAGTGTCCAATTTTCATGTGAATAAACCTTTGAATTTTTGATACTTTTGGTGATGGAATCTCCTTTAGTTTTGTTTTTTTCATTCCCCCTCCCCCCAAAGAGGAAAAGATCTTTCAACCCATATTGTAACTCTTAAGCCCTTCTTCCACTATGAATGAAGAAAGTGTATGCTTTTCAATACAAAGTGGAACTTATCAAAAGTTGTGCCTTTTCAATATTTGAAATAGATCTTTATCAATTGCTAATTCATCTCTATACCAAATCTATAAAAAATAATACATTTTATCAAGTAAAATGTGTTACTTTTGACAAGTCTAGAAAGTTCAAATTTTAAAAAATTTGCATGCTTGGATTTCTTGTCGGCAAAGACAATATTAGAATTTGTAAATCTTGGCTACTATCCTCAAGTTTCCTAAAATTCTTGCCATGAAGATTGTTGATGTCTTGGTAGATGAGCTAAACCATAAATCAATGTCATCCAATAGAAAAATTCAACATTTGGTAAAAGGTAATTTTCTACTTCATTACTTCACTACATGGGCCATCTTCTCTATATAAATAACATGAACATGACATCTAGTCCCAAAGCAAGCTAATAATTTTTTTTTGGATGTATTGAGCTTGACTCAAATCTTAATTGTCCAACCGATCATATATGGTCAATATGAAATTTCAAGCTCACTTTGGTGTGGGCAATTAAATTCCTTAAATAATTTTTAATTTTTTTCCAAATAGTTTTGAAGGTTAAAAATTGTAAAAGCTTTTATTTTTTACTGAAAAGGATAAATATTTGATTTTGGAGAGGTCCTCAAACGCATATATGTACCATTAGTGAAGTGTAAAGCTTGCCAATTTTACTTCATTTCTTGGCTTTGAACAAAGTTTGGCAATTTCATTTGATTTGAGGTCTAAAAAATTGAACTTATCCATTTGCTTTGAAAATGGTCCCTACAGAAAGTGTAAAGCTTTGGAGTAATTTGTAATTTTTACTTATTAAAAAAATTACATTTCAATAATTGCAAGGTAGATTGTGTAATGTGTTTGATAGCTCTTTATTTGAACTTAAGGTTTTGGGAAGTGCATTTTAGTGTGCTAACATAATTTCTACTTATTCATGTCACCTCCAATCCCCCCAAACTCTTACATCCAAATTTCTCAAACATTTTGGAGAAGGGTAACATACTAAAAATAAGATATTTACATTTTTCTTGTTATAATCTTACAATTCCTATGCAATTTCACATTCAAAATTGGTACCCACTAATAGGCAAGCTCTTTAAGCATCTATATGGTTAGATTTTGAAAAAGAAACAATTTGCTTCATTGGAAATAACTATTAGCCTGTATTTTTTTCATTAAAAAAACGCACTTCAAAAGACTTGGGCATTTAAGGATTAAAGATGTCAAAGGAGTTTATATATAAGTTAAATTGCTCATAAAGAAAATTTTTAAGAGTTGATTGACTTTGGGAGGGAGAAAAGCTCATTGAATCAATTTTCAATAAATTTTTGTAGGAAAAAAAAAAAGAATATGCATCTAATCCAAGTTGCTTTATATTTTTTGGACCTTCATCAAATTTGTTACGAGTTTTTGAAGTTAAAACATGATAGTCACTAAAAGCAATCACCTCTTGCAATGTACATCATTGGTACATTTAAAAAAGTAAAATAAACCTTTGTATTAATTATTGCTTTTAGAGCACCATAACTTATATCAAACAACTTGGGCAAAATTGGTCTTAGTGGAGGAATTTTTCACTTGAGGAGATGATAACAAAAAATTTAGGTTGAAAAAATCAAAACAACTAAAACTAAACTTAACCCTTTTCCATATAATAATCAACAATGGCCTATGGTTCCAAAACTCTTGTGATTTTGAGATGATATTGTGCTACAAGTGGGAATAAAATTTTTATAATATTGAGGACAAAATAAGGTAGAATATTTAAGAAAAATTATTTTATTTTTTAAAATATATAATCCCTACATTGGATAATAAGGATTTAGATGTATTGAATTGGATTTCACAAGGAACACAAAATGTATTCAAGAGAACAAGAATACAAAAAACAAGGTTTTAGATCTAAAGCTAGGGCTGAGATTTATGAATTAAACATTAGTCAGAGTGAGTTGTCGAGATAGAAGAACTTCTTAGTCTTGATTCTTATATATACACTCAAAGATCTTAAACTCAGAAGTTGTTTGAAAAGCTTCCATGAGCTTTGAAGCTACTTCTACTAAAGAGAAAACTTCTTGATCAATCTTTTTGTCATCCATGACATCACCTCTCTTTCTAACTCCAAGATCCTTTGACGAGTTTATATTATCGTAACTCATTTAGATCTTATAGAAGCTCTTGATTTTTTTATTGTTGTCAATGAAATTCTTGGATCTTTATAGGCACATTAATTAAGTTTAATTTGGTTCCTACTTACACTCACTAATTGGATATCTTTGCTAATGAACAAGATATTTTACTTGACCTTGTTAAATTCTTGAATCAAGAATGTTCTCAACTTCATATTCTTGATAGTCATTTACCTCTATATAAGGTGGTGGAGGTTAAATTCTTCTAGAAATGTTAGATTTTCTATAGATCTCTAAGAGTGAAGTATGAAAAACAGAATGTATCTATTTAAATGTTGATAATTCTAATTGATATGCAACAACATTGATTTGTTTCTCAATGCAAAATGGTCTAATCCTCTGATAACCAAGTTTATTATATGTTTGAGAAGTCTTGATATTGTGTTGTAGTAGCCAAATCTTATCACCTACTTGAAACTTTTGTTGCTTCTTTCTTTTCACATTAACAAATTTTTTGTAGCAAACTTGAGCTTCTTCAAGATGTTTTTTTATTGTCATATGCAACTACTTTAAACGAGTTACAAAATTATTTGCTATAGGACTCTCTTTCTTCAAGCTATTAACATATCAAATTTTGGATGGTATTCATAGTTGATGTACAATGGGGTCTCTTAAGTTGACACCTGTGCACTATTATTGTATACAAACTTTGTTAGTAGCATCAAGGATGTTCAATCATTCTATTCATAGTTTATAGTACATTGCAAATATTGTTTTCAAGACTCGATTTACTCACACAATTTATCCATTTGTTTAAGGAGAAAATGCCAATGAAAGCTTGATCTTTACCTGCAAAATTTCAAAGTAGCAATTGCCAAAATTTGAAGATGAATTGAGACCGTGATAGGACACAATGTCTTTGGATAATCCATGATATTAATAGATATTATTGATACAAAATTTGGCTATTTCCCCTCTTCTGATCATCTTCTTATGTGGGACAAAATGCGCCATCTTCAAAAATCAATCAATAAGGTCAACTATAGATTATATTTTACAACTATTCTTTAAGAGCCATCATTAAATTATTCTTTTGAGTTGTATTTTATAATACATCTTTACAATTTTGAAAATCTAAATGCTTCCTTGGTCTTTTAGAAGTTAAGCATATTAAGAAAATGATCCTACAATTGGATTTATTCAAAAAAAATTAAAGATGAAGATTATATCCTTACTTTAAATATAAATCTATGTGAAGTAGTTTTGGCATGGACCTCATAGCACTATAGAATTATAAGGGCTAAATCTCAATATTATTCACTAATGTTGGGATGCTTTTTTTATTCATTCCTACAACAACCTTGCAACCCTTTAGCCTTGTAAGAATAATGCGGACTAGAGTAGTCCAATAGATAACAAAGAATCATGTAAGACAAAAGTGTATATGTTCATTCTTAAAATTTTGTAGAAAAAGGTGAGTCTTGTATAGTAGTTTGATTTCCAATGAGTATTTTTTTAAGTAGATGATTCACACAATACTAAAAAGAATGATTTCTATTTTATCAAATTGTCTTTATTGGGTTAATTTTGATAAGAAGCATTATAACTGAAGGTTCCTTGGGATCTATTTCCACTTGGCTTTAGAGGCATTTTTAATGGCTACTCTTACATCAAAAATTCTTGTGGTATTCCCACTCACATTATTTAACAAATGCTAATTTTAAGTAGAATCTGACATGTTTAGGTATAAGAGTGGGAATATTTTGTAGTTTTGGGAGCAATTATGTTAGAATCCTCATTTTGAAGTATGCCTGTGCCACCTTTGTGAGTAAGGAAGACATTGGCAGTGACTCCCCAAGCCTTCCAAGAAACTAGATGAAGAAAATGTAGAATCTTAAGCAATAGACCATTGTAGTACTCTGGTTGGGACTAATTGAATGTCAAGATATACATGCTTGGAAAGCTTGTAAGAAGACGTGTCTATGGGTTCAAAGAACACAAGGATCCAAGTTGTGACTCAAAAGTTATGGCTCTTCAAAGTTGATAGTGTCCCAGCTACGCCCCAAGGTGTAGGACATAGGAGTAAGGGTTTTGGGATGATCCCTTGGGCCAAATAAGGCATGATGCATATTGTTGGAAAGCTAATGAAATCAGATTTTCAGAATGCTAAGGATCATGAAGAGATTAGTTGTGAGCTAAAAGTTATGGTCATCCAAAGAGGAAAGAGTCTTGGATAACTACCACTTCCAAGGAACCCTTGGATCTTTGAAGGGCCATAACTTCCTCAATATTTATTAGAATTGAGAAAAAGAGTAATCAAAAGTGATTTATAAAAAGATTAGATCACAAAAATGGACTTGCATTCTAAATTTGGAGTTTGGAGCTAAAGCTATCCCAATAGGAAGATCAAGAGTCCTTTGATGGTTGATTTTGGGGGAACAACATGGAATTGAGTGGTCTTCCAAGATGGGGGGTGCCTTGGACTTGGGGACCTCTAGAAATAGGGCGGGCTACCAAATTCCCTATGAAGAGGATTGGTGTCCCTCCTCACTCCCAAATGGTGCTACGGTAAGCTATAGTGGCCACGGATGGTGAAGTTGGTGTTGAAGCCTTACTACCACTTATGTGTTACTATGAAGTGCTTGTGCACTCCTTGATATTAGTTTGATGTGTCATGCTCCACATTAGGCCATGGTGTGAATCCCAATTGATAAGCCCTGGTGAGTCCCAATTGGTGAGTCCCAAAATAAGGTGGATTGGCCTAGTGGAAAGTTGAATCCCATTCAAGGGCGGTTAGCACCAATGGGGAGTAGTGTCATCACTGGGTGCTTGGACATCAATGGAAGTTCCGGCCCATGTTTCATTGGAGTTAAATGTTGAAAATAAGAATTGGAAGTCACGAAGAAATGAGGAACCCTATACCTAAAGTTGGAACAAATGTTGCGTGTACGTAGCATGTGCATGCACGTGACATGTGTAGTGTTAAGAGATCATGACCTTTGGTGTCACTAAGAATTAAGTGCTACAATAAATACTTGGAGGTGAGCTTAAAGTGATAAGTGTTATTAAGGGGTGCAATAAAATGTGAATGACTCTATTTTTTTCGTTGCATTCAAATTTTTAAAATTCAAAGATTTTCTTTGCATTTGTATTATGTGCATTTGATTAGTCTTATGTATTATTGTTTGTTAGACTATTAGCTAAAACTCTTGTAGTTCACAAGGAGCAAGTTGGTTCTACAATTGTTAAAGTCTTTCATAGGCTCTAGGCAACTGTACAATCACTTCATTTACGATTCGCCTGTTTGAGCCGTTCAAAGATTTGTATATAATATATAATTAAAATTGTCATTTTTTGTCTTGCATAATTAATACTCAATTCTTATCTACTTTCAATAAAGCATACCAAATTTCAATTTCAAAAAAACAAATATTCATTTTTGGTGAATTTTTAAGTCAATTTTCATGATTTTATACAATATTTTTTTGATGATGAATCAATGATGAATTTTTTTAATTCAATTGGGTAGATATGTAGGGAACATCCACACATACATCTTTCATATTAAAAAACATTCCCTTAAGTAACAAACCAATGAGCAATGAAGAGTTCAATGAAAGGTGTTGTATGACCAAAATTTGAAAAAATGAATATCTATATATTTTAATTAGATTTTGGCAAAGTAATTGTACCATCATACTTAAATGTTATAAAATTAGTTACCATGTGAAGGACAAACAAAAAAATCAAATTACAATAAAGAGATACCTATTCTCCCAAATTAGAACATTGTCACACCAACATTAAAATCTCTATAAAAAGAATTGTGAAACTTTTTTGCAAATCCTTGTCAAAAGAAAGATGTGTGTATGAATGTTCCCTACATATCTATGCAATCAAATTAAAATATTTCTGTTTGTCAATGAATCATCTTATATTATCATGAAAATTAAATTAAAAAATCCACCCAAAATGGAGTTTTGTTTTTTTGGAAGTAAAAATTGGTATCCTTGATTGGGATTGTATAAGGATGCAATGATAATTATGTTCACCAAAATAAAACAATTTAAATCCACATTGTACAAATTTTTTTGAATGGCTCAAATACGCAGTTCGTAAATGGATTGGACCCGACTGTATGAACTCTTATAGAAAAATGAACAAAACGTACAAAATTAACCAAATAAAATCATGAGTCATATTTTATACAAAAAACAGATGAATTCTAAAAATTTGCTCTATAAATAAAATAAAAAATTATATTTTGAAAAATATAATTTTTTAATAAAAATATTTAAAAATTTAAAAAATTTAAAAATGAAATATTTTAAATTTTATTTCTAATAAATAATTCATTATTCAATTATTTTTATTCTATTCTATTCTATATTCAAATTTTTATTTATTTCCTATTAGAAGTTTGCAAAAAACTCTCTATCTTTGCAAACAACATAGGGCTTATTTGAATTCAAATTATGATAATCCCTTGGTTTCTAAGAAAGACCCATGTTTCTTTTGTGTTTAACAAAATAAACATGGGTCTTTTTCAAAAACAAAGGTAGCACCAAATATTAAACTAATTAATTTTTCAATCAAAATTTTCAGTTTATTTGTGTCTTCCCTAAACTAAAAGGTATATGAAATTAACAAAATTATCCTTATAAATTCCAAAACAATGATAGTTATTATTACTATTTTTATGAATGTCAACTCTCAAGAATATTTTTTAATCTCTAAGGACCGTGATTATGTTTTTACCAAAAATGTTCTAAAATTGCCATTTCTAGTATATGTATCAAAATTTTACAAAAGAAACATTTTTAGACACATGTAATCGTAGGATCATTTAGTATGATGAATTGAGAGAATGTGGAAAATATTTCAAAAATTTCCACCACATAGATTGCAAGATATGAGCTTTTAAATTTATAGAAATCATTTTTTTGGCCTTGCAAAAAATTAGGTAGCTACACTTTACAAGCTCACATTTGTATGAAAAAATGTCCCAAATAGTGTGCTTCTTTGGATTCATTCATCAAGGCAAGTTGTCTACATGCTTGAAAATTTTCAAATAATTTGGAATTGTATAAAATAAAATAAAATAATAATAAATTGAAAAAAAATAGAAGATGATTCAAAATACAAAATTGTTAAGAATTTAGTTATGAAATTGGAAAATGCAAATCCCGCTCGTTGAAATATTGTAATAAACATTCTACATCTTATGATTTTATTTTATTTTTTAAATATTAAAATTTAAATAAAATAAAGGATTCCAAAGTTTATTTTAAAGTAGAGAATTCATAACTACCTACAAGTTAAAATTCCTTATATCTTTTGACTCATTGATCAAAATGGAATGATTCAAAGCTTTCTATATATATATATAACTCTAAAAAAATTCAAATTTTTGTTTATGAAAAAATTGATTTCTTTTATTTGCTTGGACTGCCCATTTACAAAAAAAATAACATATGAGGCTATAACCTTTGACTCATATTTCCAAATGTCATGAAATTTAGTGCATATAAAAAACAGCCATGTATTAAAATTTTGCCTAAAATATACAAATCTCTAGTTACATATACTTGCCCAAATTTCTATGTTGCCAAAAAATGCATGATGATCCTTTAGGGGTTAATTAAAAAAATCCTACATCTATACCTTCAATTTGCTTGTTTGTTTTGTTTGTTTGTCACATTGAGATCTCATAGACTGTAAGTCCCCTAGGTGCATGCTTGGTACTGTCGGAAAGCCCTTGGCAAGGAGGGGTGCATTAGCTTGGTTTCGTGGTGTTTGGATGTACGGTATGAAAGTTATGCATTTTTTAGTTATTTTTTGTTCTAAAAAATTGAAAAATTACTTTTTCTTATATTTTGGTCACAATCTTGGTACTGTCAAAAAGCTCTTGGCAAGGAGGGATGTGGCAAGGAGGGATGAACGGGCTTTGTTTTGTGACATTTGGACCTATGGTGTAAAAGTTATTGAATTTTGAAGTTTTAATGAACGAAAAAGTTATAAAACTGCTTTTACTTTTGTTTTGACTGTGGCAACCGCACAGGGCACACTGGTTTTTCTTAAACTAAATCATTGCATTATTAAATTTTCATTAATATATTGATATATTAAAAACCTCAGTACTGTACCCAAAACCAAATCAAATCAAATCAATGTTAGTACGATGTCCACGACGAAGCTTGGACGAACGAAGTCCCTTATTACCTCGTCCATTTAGGTCTTCAGTCGACTGAACCTTCTTCTTGACGAATCTGCTAGAATATTATCTCCCGTGCTCGATCATCGCGCCAGCATACCCTAGTTCATTTCTTACTACTGGTTTACTGCCGGCTTCGCAATGTTATGTTAGTTGCATCTATCTCTCGACTCCCTGATTTCAGTTGTTGAATTGATGTCAATACTAATAATAAGCTCTACACTTCGTGAGGTTTTTCGTTTGCAAAGATCGTGTGCTTCGTATGTGTTTTGAGGGGTTGTCAGTTCGGAAGCCCAGCGTCGGAAGTCTGCGATGAGTTGATGCGTGGGTGGAGGAGATGGTTCACTTCACAGGCGATGGTGTTGGAATTTTAGTCCGTGATCTTCTTTCGACTTCACCATATCAACTGTATTTGTAAACGTAGTTCGTAAAGTGTGGTCAGTTGCCGCCTTAGGGTTTGCTCCCACGATGAACAAGGAGTTGCAAACCCGTCGTCGGATCCAGAACATCTACAACAAGAGGCAGGAGGATTTCCCGAGCTTGCGCGCGTACAATGATTACCTGGAGGACGTGGAGAACATTATTTTCAACTTGATCGAGGGGGTGGATGTCGCGTCCACGGAGGAGAAGCTCATCAAGTACCAGGACGAGAATGCCGAGGCCATCATCGCGTCGCGGGCCCGGCGAGCCGAGGAGGAGGCCACGTTTCTGCGAAGTGGACAGAGCTTGCGCACAGACCCTGCTGCTGCGGGTGGTGCGGGCGCGGTGGGGATCGACCCTCAAGCGCAGCAACAAAATAATCTGCCTTCAGTCACCGCCGCCGGTGGGAAATACGCGCCCGCGATGATTCTCCCGCCCAGGTCCGGCGCGCAGCAACCTGTGCCTGTTGGACCTCCCACGTCGTATAACTCCCAGGGGGAACCGGAAGACGAGCAGACGAAGCGGCTGCGGGAAGAGCAGGGGCTACGCGCAGGAGGATGGACGATCGACATCACACGGCGAAGGGCTTGCGAGGAAGCCATTAGGAGCATCTGGGTATCCTGAACCGCAACGACGGACCTCTGTTTTTTTTTCTTGTATCATGTTCATTTCTGGGATGGTGTATTATTGTGGCAAAAGGCGCTAGGGTTTGCTGCACAACGACGGGGCTCAATCGGAAGTGGCAATTCCCTTGGGCGAGGTTTAGGGTTGGCCGTGTGGATCTGTGCGTTGGTGACATTCCCAAGACGAGGGAGGGACCTTCTGAAGATGAAAGGTGCTGTTGCAATTGCAGGTGGAAGTGCACCCCCGTGGATGAGTTTCAGAGTTTGGCTTGGGCCACATGCCCAAGGAGGAGGGGCATTCGGAAGTTGTAATGGGGCCTAGACAAATGGATTTGGAATCGAGCTCAAGCTATTGCAAGGCAGCGCTAGTCACGAGCACACCTCCCCTCTTGTAGTTGCGTTCTTGAGTTGGCCTTTTTGAAGTTTCAGTGTGATCATGCAAGCCGATCAAAGAGGATGGCAGGAGCAGTTACCAAACCAAGCATTTACTCGCCCATTTGTTATGCAGTACATATTGCTATTCTTGAGGGGGGATTCCTCGGCCTTATTTTCTCTGGTCATATTCGACCGAAATTTTGTGAGCATGTTTTTCTGTAAATTAGTATAGAAGACCTAGTCACCTAGTTATTGGGACAGGTATCATAGCATAGAGATTATGCTGGTTTGCGAGGGCAAATTACCTTTGTTTACCTAGACATTGTTGAGGAGTCATTGTGCAGAATCGATTCCTCAACAGTGTTGGAATTTAAAGCCTTAGTGCTATTCATTCGTTCCGCCCACATGCCGATTTATAATTCACCATTTGATAAGTTTTTTTTGGGGTGTGGACATGCTGATTTATAATTCACCATTTGATAAAAAAAATTTGGGGTGTGGATTGTTGTGAATTACTGAATTTTCTGAGCCTTTGGCCGGCCATAGTGTGAACTGTGAAGGCCAAGCCAAAGTGGTATGGCCATTTGTTTGGCTTGTATCCTTCTCTCTCCACATTAATCCATCCAATTTTTGAACCATCCAATTTTTGAAATTTTCCATGATGTTTCACCTATGTGTCAATCTTTTCAAGGAAAAGATTAAAAAAACATGAAAAAAAGAGTCAAAAATGGACTCTCGACCATAGTTTTGAGAAATTTGATTGGTGGAAACACCTTTGGCCGTAGTGTGAAGTGGCCCTGAGTACGATGAAATTTCTGGTTTGAGAGAGCATGCTCCTTTACCGACTTGCATCAGCTGTGGGGTCGGGCTGAACTGTGGTTGTCGTTTGGGGTACATTGTAAGTGCTAAGATTTCAAAAAATGAAGTACAATCCAAATTGAATACAATAGCTTTTAGAAATTGAGATTAGTTGCATATTCCAATATATAGATGGTGCATTACATCAGAGCCAAGACATGACTTACATATTCAAGTATTTGGACAATAAAATTTTGTTAGTCATGTATTACAGAACACTAAACCAATGAGGATCTTAGAAAGTAATATGTACTATATTACGCTACAAATGGAATTTAGTGTCACACATTGTGCAGAATCGATTACGCTACACATGGTATTTTGTGTCATGGTAGGTCATGGTATTTAGTGTAGTAGGTGGTACTATTCAGTGACTATTGTTAACTACCTTCTAATACCAATCAACATCTTGTTGATACTTAGTATTGGTAACACTTAAATTGCAGTCCAAATATAGTACATTGAATTTTGCATTTGGACTTGGAGACACTAAATATGATTTTTAGTGCACTGAACCTTAACAGTGTATGGTCTGTATCTTCATACTGAAAATTGAATAGCCAATCGAATGAGGGAGTATGAGGGGTATTATCTTGTTCTAACATTTTTCCTGAAACGAACTAAATTTTCAGTGTGCCAAAATGAAATGAAATGAAATTCAATGGCCAATCAGTTCTTCCCATGTATTATTCTAGGACCCTTTGAAAAATACAGAGAAGAATGCTTGCAGTGACTCAGTACACACTGCACTTTCCAAAAAGCTTCAGTCTGTTGTTGTGTTCCCTTATCATTATTTCTAGCGCCCCACATGAACTTACTGAAGCATAAATTCAATTGTGAGACGGAGAACTCTCCTTGAACAGCACAAAGTTCACCAAACTCATGGGATACGTTGAACAATACGCCGCATCTGGCACAGACAAAGTTAACAACAATATCACACTACAAAAGTAATTGCCAACTTAGTTTTAATTGAGCACCATAGCCAACAAAAGCATATCACATAATCCTAGTCTCTTCTTTATTGAACGCATCAGATTGACCACTACAATTCCACTTGGATCTTTCCAGAAGCACAACTTTTTCGTGATCAGAGCTTTGTCAGCTGAAGAATGCATCTCTGGTACGTTCAATACTTTGCGGTCAAGAACAATGTAGAAATTTGTTCAGTTCATGACTTCCTGAAATAATTACATATGAGAAAATCAAGACTGGGTAAGTTCTACACTCTAGGTGCCCAACCAGAAGAGAGTTGATGCATCGCGCAATGACACAACAATGGGATGCAGATAAGGAAGCAGAGAACTGTCACAATTATGTCCTAGCCGAAGTTCAGTCAGAATGCTCAAGGAGTGCTCCAAACAACAGAAAACTGGAGGCGAAGCGCAAAAGAGACCGAAAAAGATACACTTTTCCTAGAAGCGGCATGTTGATGAACGTCGACCCCTTTGGACAGCAGCTGGAGGGCAATCAACGTGTGAATTGCTTAAATTGAAATTACGTGAATGCTTTCTCACTGCTACCTCTGAAACGAAAGTGACAACAGCGTCTGATGGAATGAACCTCTATCACAATGTAAAAAAGCACGGTGTGCACATGATTTAAGTCTGATGTCGGAGAGGTCAAGTATGTGCAGTTAAAAGGCACAAGCCATGTCTTGAACTCTCTTAAAACAATTGATACATGTTTCTGAAGGTTATATAGCTCAAAAGTTTGTACTTCCATGCGCAATTGAAGTCATGATTCAGACAGAATTACGAAATAAAGTTGAAGAAAGCAGAAGGAAATGTAGAACCAGAGCATGACTAATTAAGAACTTTCAGTAGCTACAGAACAGCTAGACAGTACCATATATGACGTTCATAGAAGTAAAAGAGTAGCTCCCTCCCTCCCTCAAAAAACCCTATGTAACTTCGCTCTCCCAGTTCTCCCAGTTGAAACCTTGAAACTGTCGTAAAAGCCAGGTTGTCATGTAATGCACAAGGGGGAGAGATGCATTATGAGAGCCGGATTACTTACCCTAATCCTCGGTACCGACGAGAATTATGAAGAACGGTGTTCGAGAACGACCCTCTTCGGCTTCTTCTTACGTCAGTTAAGTGGTGCCGAAGAAGAAGCCGACGAGCTAGAGGAAATGTTGCGCATGCTCTCGATATCAACTGTATTGGGAACATCGGAAATTGTTGCGGAGCTCTTGCTGTTGCTAACCTCGATCTTCACGCTTTCCACAGCGGCAAGTAAATTGTTGCGGAGCATTCTCTGTACTAGTGAATGAATTTACTTCTGATAAAGCTTTACAGACTGGACCATCAACTGTGCAGATCGCAAACCATCGGATGCTATTACAATTGAAGATGTTGAGAATGCCCTGAACCGAATGCTACCCCATGAGCTCGATTCAAAGAATGTCATCGTCAAACATTTCCAATTTGACCTAAAATCATCTCAGTTACAGTGATATGAAATGCGTCGGGGACGACCGGGTACTCTGTCAAAGAATTCCTACTGAATAAGTGGTGTAATGTTCTATGATTGTGGTTTCAGAATACATTCGTTAAAAAAAAACTTCTCAAACATCAGAAAATTATAGCTCAAACATTTGAATTCAATTGACTTCCTCATGGAATTGTATTGTGCCGGAAGTATCAAATTCAGAAAATCCTACGGAGGACCATCTACACAAAGTTAACACAAATTATCACCTCGCGATGGAACTCAATTCCAAAGGTATCCTCCTTTCATCTCGCAATGTTTTTTCTGACTTGCATAATGCAGAAGACCACTTTGCGGTTAGTCATACCATCTGTTGACAATCTACGAAGAATACTACAAATCACAAAATACAGAATAGACAACCTTTCTACTACCAGTTACTTGAAATTACATTTTCCTCGTTGATCAAATGAAGGACTACATAACTGATTATGAAGCAGAATGTGAAGTTGTTTGCATGCATCTTTCGCACTACACGTGAATTTTGATGCTTTGTAGACATCTTATAGTTTCGTTGCAATGTGATGAAAACTGCCATGATTACACTTGCACTTGTAGAGAACTCCCGGACAGAATTTTAGATGACCTAGTCTTCAACGCCATTTCAGGCAGTTTTTAACATAAACCCTTCTAATTGTAGTGCAACTACGTTTTCTTGGATACCTCTGCAATCGAACACGTACCAATGCTAACGAAATCGTGTAAATTTCGAAAAGCATGTAATTATACAACTCACGTCTCTTGGTTGAATCTTCAGTGTGGAATATGGTGCAACGACAGTTTTGATGATCTTTGGTCATGGTCCACAATCGGTAAGTTATTGACGCCTTTTTCGCCCTTGCCAATCCACTTCACAGAGCCACCAAGCATTAAAAGATGACAAATAATCAGCCAGCATCCGACCCAACTTAACTCCTCTTTGACACAGATCATGGACTCCACTTCGATCTGATACCCAGGGCCATGCTCTAAGGCACTTGAAACCTGCTGCACACCAACCCTTTCACAGAACCATACCCTACAAATTCGTTCATAAAATGTACACCTTCAAAGGAAACCATATTGAGAAATCTTCACTTGAAAGGAAGACTCATGCTTGATTCCTTACTGAGTTTTATAGCAGAGGTTCAGAGATCTGAGGATTTCTCCTAGAAAATAGTATGTTACTTTATAAATATGTAGTATATGAGGGAGGGCGTAACACTTCATGCTTTACTCTCATCATTTTGACTTATATTTGGAGAGAGAAACGGATTTTTGAGAGGAAATCCACCCGCAACTACGGTCATGAAAACTCCTGTCAATGTGAGCTACGAACATTCCCTACATTGGACGAAAACATCTTTTGTAAAATAAATGGAAGGAAATTTTGATTCTACTCGCTTGTCACACATGGGTGTGACATGGAGTTTGCAATTGCAATAATTTTTTGAATTTTAGAAATTTAAATTTTAGAAATGTAGAAACTAAACTTGCCAAGTTTACATCAAATACCAAAAAAACAAAAAACAGATATTCTAAAATCTTTGATTGAGTTTGACCAAGGTCCATCCAGGTTTTAGGCCGCAATGGCCCTTGCGGTTAAAGTTGCACAATCTTGTGCAGCACATGATTACTAATATTACGTATTTTGTGCTCTATTTTCCTTCAGTGCTACAGCGGAAAGGCTGCAGGCCCAATCCTACTCAAGAATTACTCCTGAAGAATGTATGTCACTCCGTAACGATATCCCTTTCATCAGCTGCACATGGCTCACAATTCAAAGCCAACATTTCATCTTCCATCATACCTTCATTCTCAAGGTCAGGAGTAGTTTTCTTCAAGCGCCTCATTCAACTGGCATTTCTAGAACCTCTTTCGATCTATGCATCCTAGGAGCACAAAAAAACAATCAGTCAAATGTAATTTGTTTCCAGAAATATCCCTGGAATTAGGGTCTTCAAAGGAAGAGTGCAAGGATATTCAAGCAATTCACTAGGTACTAATCACTGGTGATCTTCATGTGTAACCACGATTCTCATATACGACGACTGAGCTGTACCAAAACATTAGGTAAGAAAAAGACTGATTACCCTAAAATCCTGAACACTAAAACTCACATTCTGCAATGAATGCACGCTTGAGCGAAGCATACCTTGCAGCCTCAAGAATCTCCAGCACGGAAGGGCGCATTCAGATCCCGCAGAAACTGTCCAGCTGTGTAGGTCGTACAGCAGTCAACGTATTTTGCGCTGTAGTATTACCATTTAACCATTTGCACACCTTGAAATTTTGGCCTCCCTAGAATTAGGATCTTCAAAGGCAGAAAGCTACAACGATATTCAAGAATTTCACTACGTACTCATCACTGGTGATATTCATATGTTACCATGATTCACACATGCTACAACTGAGCTACACCAATCGCAAAACAGCCAGACTGAAGAAAAAAAATGAGTGATTACCCTAAACCCTAGAACTCACATTGTGAAATGGAATCACACTTGAGCAAAGCAAGCATACCTTGCAGCCCCAAGAATCTCCAACAAGAAAGGGCACTTGTGGATCCTGCAGAAACTGTCAACTTGTTTGAGCTGTACCACAGTTAGCATATTTTGTGCTGGAGTTACTGCAATTTGATCATGCTTCCGTTTGTATACCCTGAATTAGGGTTTTCGAAGGAAGAAAGCCACAACGATATACAAAACATTCACTAGATACTCTTCAGTGGTGATCCTCATGTATAACCATGATTCACACATGCTACATACAACTGAGCTTTACCAAAACAGAAAAGAGTGATTCCCCTAAACCCTAGAGCTCACAGTACATTGAGAAATGGATGCACACTTGAACATTGCATAGCATATCTTGAATCTCAAAAAACTGTAACAAGAAAGGGCACATTCGGATCTCGCAGAAACTTTGGGAACTTGGAAGCAAATCAAGTACCTCGCCTGCCCACTCTACTGCACTACTCACAGAATAGGCTTGTTCGGCACATGTGCCACTTCAGTCTGTCCCTCCCCAGTCCCCACTGTCCCCAGTACTTGAGTTCTATCACATTGAAACAATATTGAATTGGTGAATCTAGAGTCCAACCTAAAGTCCATATTGGCCCCATTAGTAACTATTGGGGAGCTCAATTGTGGTTACATCATGGTGTTTTTTGTACTCTCTTCATTTTGAAATAAATCCTAAATACATGTGCCAAATTAAATTCGAAATTGGCTTTCCACAACTTGATGGACAACAACTAAAGCTAGTTCAAACATTATGAAGTAAAAGAATCCTCCAATACCACGCTCTAAAGGTTATATTGCAATTCAATCCCTGCAAAGGAAATCAAAACGCAACCTCTAACCAACCAAAGGTGAAGAATTCAACCTACAACTATATAGAAACTACTATTAACAAATCTCTTGTTGAGAATTTCTTGGACTTGAATCATAGAATATAGCTAGGATTGAATATAGAAAATGTCAATGGACATCACTACATTAACATTGCTCAAAGAATGATTAAAATTAATATTGTTGGAGTAGTTTCCAAAAGGGCAAAGATCTGTCAATTTCAATGCCTATTTTCAACATGTGCTACTTCACTATTGATTTCCATTCCTTCATGCCTAGTGGAGTTTAGTAGAAGGTATAGTGACTATGCAATCCTCTAAAAATGGGAGCTACTCACACACTAATCTAGCCATTTCTAGGAAATCCTGGATTTATTTCAAGATGGAAGAAGTATTTGACATAAAGTATAGAGATCCAAAACCAATTGTACCTTCTTGCACCTTAATGAAGTTTAAATGGATAAGAGTTGGCATCAAGACAATTTTGGTGTGGAATTGGGTTGAAAAGTCATAATTTCATAACTTCAAGGTATACCACCATGGAGTATGCCAAATTTCATGAGAATGAGTGTATTTAATGAATCTTTGAGTTTTGATTTTTTTTAAAATATTCATACATGTGAAAATGAATAACCTTGGAAAAATTTAGTTATTTTGAACTATTTTAGTTTATAAATTCAATTGAAATGCATTTATACCTTATTTAATTTTTCATCTATTTTTAAAAACTATGATGTATTTCTTAACAATGAGATTCTCTAAGTGCCAATTTTTTTAAATTTTAAATGTAAAAGTCAGTATGGACAATTTTTACAATCAAAGTTTTGATAGAAATAGGTAAATTTAATATTAAAATGGAAATTTTGGAATTCAAGATGAAATGATTTAGTCAAACTAAAAATTGTAAGTTGAAATTTCCTAGCAACTCATTTGGAGGTGAAATTTGATTTCTAAACCTATTCACATGAAAAAAAATTTTAAACTTTAAAATGATTCAAAACTATCACACAAACACACTGGTAAAAGAAAATATCATTCAATGGACTCATTGTATCAACAAAATGGATTTGAAATGTCAAAAATAACAAGAAAAGTTGCAAAATTACATTTGAGGTTGAACCTCCTTCAACTAAAATGCTTCTCAGTAACTCATTACTTCATAGATTGATATGAAATTTTAGCCACACAAACTAATCTAGTATGTACAACTTTTCCAATTTAAAAAAAAATTGAAAATAGACATTGTATGAAGAAGAAAAGTGATGAAGTTCATTGTAATTCAAAAATGTTGGGATTTTGAACTTTGAATTGCTCCCAAATATTCAAAACAACTTGGATTAACATCAAAATTTAACTACAATAACTAGATTGCAAGCAGAACATATTCTAAGAAGTTTCATTGGAAAAAAAATTGAATGAAGGAAATACAAGCCCTTGAAGTTGCAAATATCAAAAATGCAATTTGGTGAACTCAAATTAAACCTCTAAACTTCAATGGCTTCCAAAAAATTTGTACATTTAGGATTGATCTGAAATTTTACTACACAAACTAAAAGAAAAAATGCAGATTTTTCAACAAATTTTTATTGAATTTAGACATTGAATGCAATTGTTACAATATTTTGAATTGGACTTGAAACTATGTGAAGACACTTTATGGTTAAGCAACTCTAAAAAATTAGATATACAAAATGATATCTATCTTTTAGAGTACAAATTATTTATAATAGAATATAGCAAGGCATACATCATTGGATGAATAATTCAAACATTTTCATGTTTCATTTGTATGTCATTTTTCCATCCAAACTTTATCAATTTATCATGTGCAAAATACGTTAAAAAACTAGTTTTCAAATCCATTTTAAAATATATAGAATTAGCATGATGAAAAATTAAACAACCCATATGTACCTGTAAACTACATATCTATTTCATATCTATTGTATATACTATACTTCAAAATCAATGATGTTTTCAAAACCCCAAAAGGCCCTAAGCAGGCTGTTAGGGATTAATCCCTGAAGCACCTAATTTTTTTACTCTTTGCAATAGAAATGGTTTTTCTAAATAGGGATTAATCCCTAAGTAGGCTATTAGGGATTAATCCCTGATGGAATAAATTTCAAACATTTTGATTACTTAGATTGCAAGATATTTGGGTATAAAATGAAGAAAAAGCTTTTTTTTGTACATTGCATGACTAGATTATTTGACTTTGAACTTCCTTAACTTAAACTTTTTTGCACTACAAAGTTTTGAGGTTTAAATCCTTGTGATGAGGAATTGAGTTGAGATTCTAGGAAAGAAAAAAATTAAAAAAAAATTAAAATTTCATTCTTGAAAACATTGTTAAGTAGAAGTAGGTACGAGATAGAAGGAAAATCTAAATTCTTGATATTTTTAAGATGGAATTAAAATGCACTAATCCCAATAGTGAGATTTTTCTAGGAAAAAAACTAAATCATGTGGAATTTTTCTTAATGTAAAAATTGCATTCGAAAATGAATCCTACAAGTTATTTTTTCAAAAAGATGTTTAAATTGTCCAAAAATTAAGATTGTTCATAACTTTCACATCACTTATCTAAATGAAATGAATCAAATCTTTTCATATACAAAAAAAAATTAAAAATTAAAAAATTCAAATTTGATTTATTTATTTTACTACCTAATCTCCCATGTTTTGAGCTTATCTAGACATAACTTTTGTTCCCGAGTACAAATTGAAAAAAAATAATATTTCCACAAAGACAATTAGTTTTTCTATCTTGAAAAATAGTTTCAAAAAATCGTGAAAAAAATTGAGACCTTAGGTACCTACCGAAAATCCAATTTTTCTTCAAAAGGGACAATGGTACTTCAGGGGTTAAAGGACCATGGCCTATTTTTTGTCAAAAAACACTGAAACTACCATTTCTACTGCAAGGAGCAAAAAAGTTAGAAAATCAATTCTTTTTGCATATCTTTCTATTGGATCTTATACTAGACTTGTGTACAAATATGTAGAAAAAGTTTCAAAAACTTTAGTTATATAGATTGCAAGATACTTGCATTTAAAGTGATGAAAACAAGATTTAGGGGAGAAATGCTAGCATGTTAGCATAGAATCTATGAGCCCATGAGCCTAAGGGTCTATATTATAGACATCTTCTATAGTTATAGGGATCTATGTTATAGATACATATGTTATAAACACCTTCAAATGGTTATAGATACAAATCTATAACTAGGTTCAAGCTTATAGGCTCAAATCTTTGCACTCACATGTTAGCATTGTTGTTTTATTTGCACCTCACGTGACTAGATTATTTGAATTTGAACCTTCTTAGCTTAATTTTTTTGAATTGTAGATTTTGAATAAGAAAAATTTACCATAAAGAATTGAGTTGAAAGTCTAAAAATGAATATTTTAATTTTAAAGAATTATTTTCATTCTTAAAAAGATTATTAAGAAGAAGTAGATATGAGATAGAAGGAAAAAATAAATTGTTGATTTTTCTAAGATGGAAATCAACTTTAATAATCATAATTGTGAAATTGCTCTAACAATCAAACTAAACCCTTGAAATGTTTTTTGAAGAATTGTGAAAATTGAGCTCAAAAACTTAGAATCCAATGTGTTACTTTCTCAAGAGATACTAACTATGATGCACTATAACAAAACAAGATGCACTATAACTTTTACATCACTAATGAATAAAAACTTTCCATGTAGAAAAAAAAATATGATCTATAAGAAACAAATTTTTTTCAAAAATTATTTCATTGTTTTGTGGATTTCTTTTGTTTCTTGGTGAGGTGTAAATAATGCTTAGGATGGCATAACTTTTGCTCCCCAACATCAATTGAAATAGAGATTATATTTCCAAAAAGCTAATGAGTTTTACTATCTTCAAAAATTTCAAAAAATCACAATAGAAATTGAGATTGTAGAAACTTGCCCAAAATCCATTTTATTCTCTCTATGGACTTTAGTCTTTTAGGGGTTAAAGGTTTATCCCTAAGAAAGGTTAAAATCCAATAGATAAGTGATGTATATTTTCAAGAGTTTATTGCAAATGTTTGTTCTAAGCAACCTCAATGCACCTAATATATTGGCCTGACAAAAACATTACTAACTTATGACGAATATGGAATTAGAACTTTAGAACACTATCATTGGCAATGTATAAAAATCCACTTAAAATATATACAAGATTTGTAGTTCTCTCAAAATTTAATTTTATATTAGTCAAAGGCCAATATTGTACTAAAGCCAAGGTGTCATTTGACTCTATTCAAACAAAGATAGTTTAATGTGAAGTAGCTTACAATTAGAAATTCTCCTTCTTTTTGGACGATTGTTTGATTCAACTCATTTTCAAGCATGTTGTCAGTCTTTCCATTTATGATTTTTCAACCCTTTCAGTTGTATCAACTTCTTACTATCAATTTCTCCTACCAACTTGACTTTTTGGTTGAAATATCAACATCTAATAGTGGTAGAATACTCAACTTTTTGTGTGTATTGCACGGAACATCTATTCCAGCTAAATAATTATATTGAATGCATAGTGACATGATTGATTGCCACAATTTCATCTATTTGAATGATAGTGAATTCATCCTTACACATTTCCATCCAAAATATGGAAACAATCTTGAATTTTAAATTCAAAATTGGAAAACCATAGAAAAGACTATGTTTATAATGTGTTCCAAATTTGTACTATTAGTGTATTGAATTTGCAATCATAGTAATTATATAGATTCAAAGAACTTAAACACAATAATAAAGAAGTTGTGTCTCTAGAAAGATGGATTTTGATGTCCAATTCAATATTTTTTCAATATAACCTTTGCATCTATATAGAATCAATACTGAAATAAGATTGAATTTCGTATTGTCAAGGTTGATACTCCTTCACTATTGAACTAATTGGATTCCATCCCAATGATCCCATTAATGTCTTTTCATTCATTATTTTTTACAGTTTTTCTTAAACTTTTAAAAAATTTCTCAAAGTTTTTATTTTTCAAAGCTCACAATTTGATTTTTGGTGTTTCCAAAGACAATATTTGAAAATATTTGAAAATAATTTAATGTTGTAGAAAACTAATGTTTGTTTAAAACTTGATTGATTTGCTTCTAAAAACTCAATGCATCATTACAATCTATACTATTTTAGAATCCAAATTATGCAACATTTTAAGCTTTTTTTTAAACTATAAATGCCTATTTTTAAATCTTATGACATTTTAATTACAATAATTATTTTTCAATTTCACTTCTATTTTGGTGTAAGAAAATCATACTATTTTATTGCATATACAAATTCATTCTACGTTTATATAATGCACTTTATCATAGAATAAAAATAATTTATTAGATGTTGTAATAGTATTTTTATTACTAGTAGTAGTTTGAAAAGGAATTTCAAATTAATGAGTGTACTTTTTTTAGTGTATATTAGAATGATTACAATATACCTATTAAAATTTTTATCTTTCATTATAAATATTATAAAAATATTTTTTTACAAAAATAATAAAATAAAAATTACATACCTTATAGATACCATATTTGAATAAATATATAGATGCTATACATTTTGACCTTGGTCGTTTGCTCACAATCCCGCTCACAATGACAATGACATACCAAACATTTTTTTGCAGAGTACATGACTTTGCATTGTTTCAAGAAATTTAAAGTTTCTTCTTGCAATATGCAATTTCGATTTTTAGTGGAAGAATTTTTTTTAAGAATTGAGTCTATTCAAAGTACATCATTACATTGGAAAAATATATTAAAAAATCTCTACATGATCTAAAATAGGGAGTCTAAATGTTACTCCAATCCAATTGCACCCCCTACTTTTGAACACAATTGAGCCATGTTGCATCCTAACATATTGAAAATTGAACAAGGGTTTGCATTATGACATCTTAGAGTAGATAGGGTTGAAAAAACATCATTTTAATCCAATGAATACCACCATGCTCCTTCTATATATTAACCTCTAAAAAATCTTTAATGATTAGAGGTCCAAAACTGTTTTAAATTACTTGTCCTCAAAGCAAGGTTAAAATCTTCATCAATATTTATTCTTTAACAAATCCAATGGTAGGATCCTTTTTTAACTTGATCAAGTATATATTTTTCCAAAATTTTAAAGTGAACATCCCTACCAATTGCAAGTTCAATATGCCAAAACTTCAAATGTAGGCCTTTCTAGCCCTTCTAAAAAGTGAAGTTTTGTCTTTCAACATTTTTAGAAAAAACAAACATGGATGTCCTTTTAACTTGTACATTTTAGTCAATATGTTGAAAAATGAATTGGAAATATAGAAAAATTTTAACTAAAAAAACTTTCATATTCATTTTTAAAAAAATTGTAAAGTGGAAGATGCTACTAAATGAAAGATAAAACTAATGTGCTAATAACTTTTGAAAGAATTTGAGAATTGTTAATCCCAATGGTAGGAGAGTTCTAATAAAAAATTAATATTATATAATTTTATTTTTATTTGAAAATTTTCAAAATTGAAAGAAAAAAAGATTAAAATAAAACTCCTCATAATTTTTACCTCGTTATTTGGAATTCAATGGTTCAAATGATTTTGATTAGGTATCATTCTATAAATTTCAAAAAATAATTAATATTTTTTTAGATTATATTTTTTCTATCTGATTTGACATTGAAATAAAAGAAAACTTCTAATTTTTGCAATATTTATGGAATGATATAAAACAAATTTTACATGTAAATAATAATGAGTAGAATCAATCCTAAAAAATTCATGCAAAAAATTAAAATCATGAAGTCAATAGAACTTGACCAAATTCTCAAAAAGCCCAAAGTAGACTCTTTGGTCCTTTATAGGTTAAAAAAGAGTTCATCCAATAGTTGGAGTCACAATAGAGAGCCCTCATTCCCCCAATTTTCTTATTGAAAAGATGCATGGAAAAAAAGATATATGAGCTTGTTGCATAATAGATTTAGAAACCTCATTGATAAGAATTGGGATAATTCTTTAAATTTTTAACATAAGCCTTTATAATTGTAAGGATTATATTTATCTTGTTCATACTATTATAAGATTTTTAAAATTTTCATATTTTATTTTTGTGTTCAATACTTTATATTAAAATTTTAGGGATTTAAAAATAATCTTTTACCTCTTTATTTCTGAAACTATATCTTCTATAAAAAAAATATTAGGAGGTGTAAATTGTCTTAAATAAATTATGAAGATCATAAATTTGTTGTTGCAAATTGAGTAGATTTTATTGTGCAAATTCTAATACAAAATTGGATATTCATATGTAAATTAAGTACAAATCAAGCATTTCATGCACCTTGGATGCATGATAGGAATGATGGTTGCTATTATGTGAGCCTAGGAGCATGAACACATGAGCTTACAAGAAAAATGGCGTACGACCTACAACAAATGACTCTTTTAAAGCCCGGACAATTCTAGTTTTATGCAACAACTATGGTACTGCTAGTTGATTCTTCATTTCTCAACGAAGTTCATATAGCATCAAAAACAGATCTTCTAATTCTTGACATAATGGTACTATCATAATGGCAACAACTTCAACTTATAGGACAGCCTCTTGTATTTTGAAAAACACTTATACATTCTAGAAGGCCCTTTACATCTTCAAATTCTTTAAACTCAACACAACTTTCCTATTGCTAGGCACTTTGGATTCAATAAGACGTTGGAACTTATGCCTCAGTATTTTTGGTGGCCTCAAATGTGGAAGGATGTTGAGAGCAATATTTCTTTAAATTTAACATAATTATAAAATACTATTGTCTACAAATTGTAGTTCTTGCAATATAATTTTATTTCTAATTCAAAAACTTGATGATGCAAAAAGCTTTCAAAGTCTATTAATAAGGGTTTTAACAATGAATACTTTAATTGTTCATTGCAAGAGCAAGTTTTTTGAAATCCACAATACAATATATTACTGGAATGGCCTTCAAATTGCATTCTAATGATATAAAATATGCTTCCTAATTCAAAAAAATTGGAAACACATGAAACCTCCAAAGTCTACTATAAGGGTTCAAACATTTCTTAAAACAAAACTCTAGTCAAAAACCAAAAAGAGAATACAAGGGGATATTTTATTCACTGATGCCTAATGTCTTAAGAAACTTGGATATTTGCATTAGCCTTCTAAAATTCTAATTTTATTAAAAATTATAGGGTTTAATTTTTTTTAAATTTATTGTTTTTAAAATGTGAATAAATCTTTCAATCCACCATTGGGATTCTTGTTTTGAAAAATTATATGGTGGGAAAAGTTTTTGCAAAGTAGTGTATTGTTTTGTGAATTTTGAGCACACCCCCAACATTGCAAGATTTTATTAGAGGGATTCTACATCTTTTGTTAGCTTTGAAAATTGGTGGAGATATGCCTAACATAATCTTCAATATAGTAGGTTTTTTAATTCAAAGTCCATAGGACAAAAATTTCTTGCAAACAACCATCAAAATTATCTAAAATTATCTAGTAGGCCGGTCAATAAAAAAAATCTTCAACTTCTATAACTAACATCTTCCATTTTATTTAGTCAAACTTTACATAAAAAGTTCTTCACATATGTAGTGCATGATCTTCTTGCTAGATTTGTTCCAAAAAGACATTTGTATGTTTATAAGGCTCAATGCAATAGAAATGGAATTTTTGAGTGATTTTGAAGAAGAAATGGTTTTGGGACTTTAGGGATTTTACCTTATAAGGACACTACAAATCAAAGTGCTCTAATGGATGACATAGTATCCTTCTATGCAAGAGAGAAGTGTATATGTTCACCCTTGGAATTTTGTTTGAAAAGGTGAGGTCATGTATAGTAGATTGACCTCTAATGACTGGTTTTGATTTATTTTAAATAGATGATACACATTGTACCCAAAAGGATTATTTCCATAGTGACCAACATGGCCTTCTAGGGTTAAAGGATTGAGATCAATAAGTGAGTGACATAACATTTATGAATAGCAATGCATGAGTTCATTAACCCTTAAAGGGTGGGCTTGTGACTATGGAAATCATCCCTTTGGACATTGCATGAATAGTTGATTTAAGAAAATCCTAAAGCACTCGTTGTAAGTCAAACTACTATACAAAACCTCCCCTTTTCATGCAAAATTCCAAGGATGAATAGCTGCACTTTTGTCCTATGCACAAGGATTTTTTTGTCATTCATCAACTAGAAAATGGCTGCAGTAGCGCTTATGGGTTGCCTAGTACAGATTTGGACCACGTACACTAGGGAAATGACGTACAAGAAGATCCACATGACGAACCTTGATTACAAGACAATGGGTCTAACTTCTTGTAGTCAAATTCCTAGTCTACACGGCCCAAATTTCCAAGAGTGCTTCCAACCTATTGGCCATAATATCCTTGAATTCATTATGAAACAAAATTATATGTAGGACATTGGTTCCTAACCATTCTTTTGTTTGTCCTAAAAGGAAAGGAATCCCAAGAAGTAGATGCTGTGGGAGGCATTTGTCGATCACGTGAGTGACATGACTCAAGACTACTCCAGGGCTTTTTTTCTGGCGAAATTTTCGCCTGACTATCAGAAATCTGACCTCTCTGGCTTCATCCCTCCAAAAACTGGTCTCTTAAGTGCTGCCAACAGGGAGGACACTGGTCCAAAACAAAAAGCCCCAGAACTACTCCCAACTTTAGGTTGCAGTGGCACTGGACTCAACCGAATATGGGCTTGTTCATTTGAGAGGCGTTCCATCTCTTTTTTTTCAATCTGGCCCTGACTTTTGTTGCTGGTGCTACTGTGTTTGTTGTCCAAAAGAAAATTTAAAAAAAGAGTTACAGATTGCAAAAGTGATAGGCTTGAAAAAAAAAAACTCAAAAACATTTCCGCCAAGGGCTTGCCTTCTGGTTTCTGTACTTTTTCCTTTTTATCAATGGAAATTCATTCTCCACGTTTCAGTAGTAATAGTAATAATCAATCCCAAGAATAAAAGGATAAGTTCAATTCCTCTGGGAATCGAAGAAGGGATCTCATAACACTGCCCAAGAATTGTCATGGGCTAGTCTCGGTAATGCAAACGCACAGACCCATTTGTCATTGTGTGAGAGAGATGAGAGGCTCCCATCTGTCCAGAAATCAGCTCCATTGGAGGTTATGAACATGTGGCTTTTTAAAAAAAAAAAAATTAGACAAAAAAGAATCCCATTAACATGTGGCTTTTTCATGTAAATTATTCAATTGAGTTGTGCCCAAATCATCACCGGTGATGGTGCCTACAGTACATTATTTGGAGGTGGCTTTTGGACAAAAACATACTGTAGTGGAATTGGCCTTTGAAACTCAGGTGGAGCCAACTCAACTCAACCCCACCCCACCCCACAATTATAGTCAATAGTAGGATTGACTCCTCAGTCTGCTTTAAAAGCCTTTTATTATCAGTTTTGTCTGTGGTTTCTTATGTTTTTGTCACTGAAGAGAATGTGGTGATTGTTAGAACTGATGAAAACTTGGAGCTTATGGTGCTCCGCTGGGGACTTGCTCCCCTTGGGTGTCCATGTAAGGTAGGTACACCCAAAACTGCCACTTTTTGCTACTGAGCCTATTTTCTATTATTGGACTGGTCAAATTTTCATATGTTCTTGTTGACAAGTGAAAGGAGGTTCCAACGCACCAGAGAATGTGGCATTTGGATATTGTATGCAAAAGTTATTAAGGAACAAAGTTTGGTTCTGAAAGCGTTTCTTCCACATAGGTACAGAACTGATTTTGGAGATGTACATGCAGTATAGATGGTGGTTTAAGGTCAGTGGCACATTTGGGTGTACCTACCTTACTGTTTCCTCTATCAACCATCAATGGAAATTGTCCATGTGTGAAAAAAGTGAAAATTGAAAAAAGTGAAATAAGCTTTGCGTATGAACTAAACATTAACATTATATTTGTAAAAAAAAAAAATTTTTAAAAAATCTCATTGTGTAAACATACAAGCAGTTGGATGGATACCAACTGTTTGGCTCAATTTTATGACACATGTAACTTATTAACTTCATTTAGGTGTCAAGGCAACAGTCTTCCAGGCTTTAAGCTTATAACCTCATTGCTTTGTTGACCCCTTGGCGAAAGCAGAAATAAGTAAAATTTGATTCCAATTGGAAGTTGCACGCACACTCTAAAGGAAAATTCCTATCACTTGCAAATTAACCCACTTTACCCAATTGTGGGGTTGCAATGGCTTTTAGCTACATGTGTGAGCAAAGTCAATCTCAACGTACAAGTTTGAAGGGGTTAAAGGACATTTAATTAATTTTTATCAACTCCAGAGCCATGATGAGCAAACCGACCGACCAACCAACTGACCTTACTTAGAACCGTTGCATTGCAAAGGGGGGAATGAAATCAGGAGGAGCACTCATTTGTTTAAATAAACCAATAAAAAATAAAATAAAACAAATAAACAAACAAAGAAATAAATAAATCAGGAGGAACACCCAATTGGAAATTAAATTTCTCAATATTACTAGGACACAGCAACATTTTGTCATGTGGACCATCCACATGGAATCTCGAATTTTGAATGCTGATTGTATGTTCATATGGGTGGAATTTGAATTTATGTCAATGTCACCAAATTGGTCATAAAAGAAAGGTCTGCTTTTTTAAATATAAGGTAGAACTACCCATTACCATACAGATTTGCTATGTAGGTACTTGGGAGAAGCTATTTATGAGCTCTCATATTTTTCAGAGATTGAATTGTTTGAGAGAAGTCAATTGCAAAAAAAATGAAGACATTCCAACAAGAATTGAATTTTTTGTGATTTTTCAAAGCTGAAATGTAAAACTGTGAGTAGACCCTTGGTAAAGCATGACCAGACCATTGTTGAAGCGTGGGCTGATGTGTCCGCTCCCCAGTGCATTGCCATCATGATCATGGATGAGTAAGATTGTGGTAATAAGATGGGCCAGTGACGGAAATGAGAGGAACCTGTAGGTGGGGGAATTGGATAAATGGTGGTAATAGGTAGTTCTACCTTAGATTCAAGGATTATTTTCTATGAACATTAGTAGTAACTTGGTTTCCTAAGACCCAACACTTGATTACACACATGATTTGAAGATGGTCTTAATTCCTAAAGGACTAAGTTACATTTTAGGTACAAACTGTTAAAAACTACTACTTTTTAGAGCAATGAGAAAAAAAAATGAGAAAAAAATGAAAAAATATTTTTTTTTCTTCCAAAATTCAACCATGCACATTTGTACTAAACTACTATGGGAACGTGTGGAAAAAAGTTGAGAAACTTTGACCGCACAAATTGAAAGATTATAATGTTGAAGTTAGAAGAAAAAGGGGTTTTTTTGCCCATTAGAGCTAACAAATCTGTACTTCACCTTGGACATTAGAGCTAACAAACTTTATCTCCTCCTAGAATGAGATTTTTGCACTACACATGGTTATCTTTTGACATTTGCATCCAATATCATGTTAGTTACATACTTGCCAAATTTCAAAAGTAGAAGAGGAATTTTGCATAATTATGATGTCAAGGCAACATAACTTTTGATCAAGGCCACATTTGATCATAAAAAACAAATAATATTTTCACCAAGGGGATGCATGTTCACACCTTAAGTCAAATCCAAGAAGTTGAGGGAATGTATTGTCCAGAGCGCAATATGGACAAAAGAGTGTTTGGAAAAGTACTGCCCAACTGTTTTTTCAACTTGTATCTACAATATGTAGCAGCCCTCTCGATGAGGTTAGTGTAAGTCGAAACAATTCTATTCTTTGTGAACAGAGTACCATATTTGATGTATTCTTCAATCTCTTCTTCCATTGGCTTAGCTGTGACATTTTTGTATGCACATTGAAAATGCTCTTCACCTTTGTCTTTGATGCAATACCCTAGCATTCCAATAGAAGTATAGAGTTTGGTATTAAATAGTATTTTGGTAAGAATGTGGTGTCCTACCAGAGCCTTTTTTACATCATTCCATCTAAGGTATACTTTGATTCATTTGCTAACCAAAGAAATGGTGAACAAAACTAATGTATTCTTTTTGAATCATGAACAAGGTAAGAAATCAATACTTACAATCAACACAAACAAGCTACGGGGATGATATCTAACCTCAAATGCATAATTGTAACCTCAAACATAGAAACATGCCACGGCCGCCTCCATCAAACCCAACGAGAACTATTATATAGAAATCAGAAACTGAACATCACAAATTGAACAAGCAAAGCATTCTCTGATTTCTTTCCAACAAAATATGAAAATTGAACAAGAAAAACATGAAACTGAAGCCCATTGAGCTTAGAGCGTTACTAGCCACACCTCCAAAGTGTAGGAATAGACAAACCTTAGAAGACCCTTCATGTGTTGTGTTGGAGGATTACAATCGTTGCGCCAAACCCTAGTTCATTGACCAACAACTGAAATCAAACCGTTAGATGAATCGGACAACTTTGGTAAATTCACCCACTCTTAAATCTACAATGTGTGTAGGGGGGTATTTGTTTCTAAAATGAATCGGACAATGGACGCCTTTTGACAGCATGAGGGGGGGGGGAAGTTTGGGAGACTAGGCCGTTTTGCTTCTTTTTGCCTCATTGTCATTGTAGCTCAATTTTCTCAAACAATAGTTCAAATTTCTCACAGTAAAGCTAGGTAAACATAAGCTAATAGATTTCACTAAAAGTGCAACATTTTTTTTTTTTCATAGAACCTTCATCATTCATAATAATAAAAAAATTAGACATTACAAAAAAATTAATGTGATAGTGTTTTATATGTAAAGATTTACTAGTGATTAAAATATGAGCACATTGGAACTTAAAATTCAACATCAAAAGGACTTACATAGGATTCGTAACCAATCTTTTGAATTCCTTTATTAAATGCTAAAGTTGATAATTCACAAACTTTTCTATTGAAATTCGTGATATTTTGAATAGAGTATGCCATTGTTGACAATATTGAATCATTTTTTTAACTAATTTTGATGAAATTGATGAAACTTTTCAATATAATATTCCATTAAAATTCCAAAAAGGACCTCCAAAGACCTCAAAGATGTTGCCATTGGATCCTTATTAGTTTTTATATATCCAATTCCAATTTTTTGTAGAATGGACTCTGGATTTTTTTAAATGACTACCATGAATTCTATAGTCAATTTTAAGATCCAATTGTCAAAGATCATTATTTTGCCAGTGGAATGAGAATTGATTCCTAGACACCTATAATATTCTATTCATCATTCAAAATATGGACTTTGGAATGCTTAGGGTTTAACAACAATGCTAGTATATGAGCATATAAATGCAAGCATATAAGCCTTGAGCCTACACAAGATAGTGAAATTAGGTTGCCTTAACTTCTAAAGAACCAAGGCCTTTTTTCACCAAAAAATACTCAAAATTGTCATTTCTATTGCAAAGAGTAAAAAAATTCAATTTTTTATTTTTTTATTTTTATTTTTTATATTTAACCATAAAATCTTACACCTAAATAATATAAGAATATGTGGAATAAATTTCAAAAATTTTGATAGCACAAATTTCAAGATATTTGCGTATAAAGTAAAGAGAACAAATTTTTTTCTATATTGCTAGACTATGTTATTTGACTTTGAACCCTCTTAAAAATTTTGCACTACATATTTTTAGATTTTATATTCTTATAGTGGGGAATTGAGTTGAAAGTCTAGGAAAGAAAAATAAACCAAAAAAACTTAATTTTCATTTTTGAAAAAATTGTTAAGTAGAAGTAGGTACAAGATAGAAGGAAAATCTAAATTCTTGATATTTTTAAGATGGAATTAAAATGCACTAATACCAACGGTGATATTGCTTTAAAAAACAAACTAAACCATGTGAATTTTTTTAACAGTCCTCTTAACTGTAAAAATTTCATTCAAAAATGAATTCTACAAGTTATTTTTTTCAAAAAGATGCTTAGATTGTACAAAAAACAAGATTGTCCATAACTTTCACATCACTTATCCAAATTAAATGAATCAAAGCTTTATATGTAGAAAAATATAATGAATGAGAAAAAAAATTAAAAATTAAAATATTTTTAGTTTATTCCTCCAACTTGTTGAAGTCATTGGATGCTACCTTCACCAAACTTGTAGAAGAAATGTTTTCACTTATCAAATTATAAAGATGTATTATAAAATTAAATTTAAAATAATATTTTAATGAATTAAAATATGATCCATAGATCATATCCGTACATTTAGATATACTATTGCATCAACCAATATTTGTCAATAAAATTTAAAGCAAAAACTCCAAAATTTAATCCAAAATTCATTTAGTATTGAATTTATTTTATTTATTATTGAAGTTACTATTGAAGGATCATTTTCTAAACTCAAAAAATTACTATTAGAAATGAAACATACCAATTTTCTTTGATTTACAGAATATTTTCAAATCAAAGTCTTTAAAATCTATACCATATAAATGTCAAAGAATTAATACAGGAATATATATTTTAAAATGGATGAAAAAAATTAATTTTGTGTGCTTGGAATGTTTTGCATTCATCCATTGTTCAAAATTTGAATGTTTGGTCCTTAAAGTGTTAAGGGTTAATATTGCAATGACAAAGCTTGTCACCATGTACAATAAAATGTCTATAAAGAACCAATCCAAGACTAGTCTAATACATTACATTTGAGAGGTTTATTACATTAGGGAAGTTCATTTGCATTCATCACATTTGTATGCGAGTTGGTCTAAGACCGGTTTAAACCATTTCATTAGAAAGTTTTATTACATTAGGGAAGGACATTTGCATTCATGATGTTTGTATTGCAAGTTGGGATGGGACCAACAATCAATATTATTTTAGAAACCTTTAATTCTTACGTCAAAGAGTGTTGTTTATTAGAAGTTCTACTATAGTCAAATTTCATAATCCTTTACTATGTATGATCTATTTTACCACTATATGTGAATTAATTTTCATATTGATATTTTACATGTATAAAACACATATCTTGTATATGTTATTAATTTTTTAAATTTTTTTGAAAATATTGAGAATATCATAATCCTTTAAAGAAAATACGAGAGGTTTTCAATTCAAATTCAAAATATTCTTAAAAAAAATGTGAAATTTTTAAAATAGGCAAAATTTGAGGAGTGAGACATTGTATTATAAACCAAGTTCAATGTCATTATGTGTTTGGATAAGTGAATATATATATATATATATATATATATATAAGTATTGCTACTTTTTGAAAGTGTAATTGTCAAGGTTCTATATATAATGTTACAATAACCAATAAAAATATCAATGTATTTTTAAAAATACTATCTTAATATTTTTTTTTAAAACTACTTTGGCTTTTTAACAATGCTCAAAGGAACTTTTCAACAATAATTTTTTTATTAGACATACACTACAAAAAACCAATGCATAGATCTAACTAAAGTAGAGACTCCAAGCCAATTCAATGCAAATTTATATTGGTTCAATATTTCAAGCCTTGAATGTTGGATACTAAATTTATTGAAGTGGAGGTCTCTAATGGATTCCCTACCCTAGAAGCCAAATAGAGTTGAGAATAGTCAACACTACTTCCAAATTATTATTTTTTGTATGAAATATAGTGTCAATTATATTTTGATTTATAATATTTTATTAAATTATATATAAATATTTATTTAAAAAAATATTTTATACCTCAGTCAATTTTGTAAATTGCTTTTTATGAAGAATATCCTTACAAATCATCTTTTTGACTAAGTATATTCAACTATAATTTCCAAGGAAATAATGCACCTTGAAAATTAATTCTTTTTTTGGTTTTAGAAGGATGAAGAATTATATTCTCCTTATCATATAAAACATTTTCAATGTATTGACAATGATGTTCATTGTAGTGTTGTGAATAAGAAGGTAATGACACTATATAAATTTAGCAACAAAATGATCTCCATATCCATGGGATGTTCACACAAATCCTAAGCACTTGCATTGAAAGGATAAGTAGAATTGTTAACTAATTACATAGAACTATTCATTGTCCTATGTAGTTTGCAATGATGATGATACATTGAAAATGTAAAATTTTAACAAGTACTTATCATCTAAAACTTTAATAAGTTTTTTTTAATTTGTTTTAAGGTGGAGATAACACATTAATCAATATTGGGTAGTAAAACTTAAATCAACCTCAAAACAAAACTTGAGCCCAAGGAGAAAAAAAATATTAACAATTGAAAAAAAAAAAATTTAATTCAATTTTTCTATGATATAGTTGGGTCTTCATAGAAGGCTTTTGTTCATTTAATTTGGACTATTGCAATGATGCATATGTTATAAAGAGAGTTGGTTTGTAGAAAAGGAAGTTTTGTGAAAAACATTCGAGAGAATTTATTTTGAACTCAATTTTGTTTAAATGGCCAATTGGATTTAGATTGCTTGCTACAATAATCTTACATCTAAGATTGATAAGTGTATTTCCTATGATGCAGTCTTACTTAAAGTAATTTCATTAGAGTCCATCAAAATCTTTGAAGTAAAGCACTTTTAGGTCCAAATAGTATCATGATGAGTAACTTCCTTAGGAAATCCCAATGTTGTATCTATTTTTGGAGTATAGCTAGTAGAACTATTTCCAACAAAATCACCGTCTACGTTTATTGAAAGAGCATAGTTATTTATTTGACATGAATTTGTTCCATTTTAAAACTATCGACACTTGAGTTTTTTTCACTATTACAAAGTTTCAAATACAAAATCTACATTGCTTATAAATTAAGAAGATTCAAAGTTTGATTACCTATTCTTAAAATGGCTAAAATAACAATTCATTTTCATTTTAAGTGCAAATTTCTCACAACCTACTTGAACAAAGTTTTAAAAAAAAATTCCATACATTTTATCCTAGTCTTCTATGAAATCATATGGTAGGTCTGCAAAAACAAAACAATTTTTATTTATCCTATTCATGTTAAAGTGTTTTTTTGGTTATACATACATATTGAACTTTTTTATTCCATATGGATTTAGTATTTCACTAGTAGACAAAAGTAGTCATATACATATATAATGAGTAATATAATATGCTATATAATATATTAAAATCAACCTTCTTCCATCCAAATCTCACCATACACTTAAACAAATTTGGTGTTAAAATTCAACTCTATATCCCCTATGGATCTCACTATCATTTGTTCCCTACAAAATAAACTAACATAAACCTATCTATCTACTTGAAATCCATCCTCTTCTTCTAACAAAAAGTCTCAAAAAGGTGAAGTATTGGTCATCCCAACAATTATCTCTCGCACGTTGAGCCACAATGGTGAACATTGTACTCTTATTTTCTTTATATGATTTTATTACAATATGGAGTGGTTCGATTCAAATTATTCGCAATATTAAAAGTTCCCTTAGGGATTATCTATAGAGTAGCTTTGAGCACAGGATACAAACTCAAGTTAGTTGGGACAAATGTTCTTTACTTAAACTTGAAGATGGCCTCAAACTATTAGATCTTGAGGTTTCTCTTATAAACTTAATAGTGAAGTGGGTACTCTTTACAATCAAGCTTGGAATTTTGAGTCTCAAGATCTTTTTGCGTTATAGAATTGATTGTATGAAACCTCACCCCAACTGTGGATATTGGTTACCAACACCATTATGGTTAGTGGTTCACAGACCTTCGACAATTAGAGGATTGCGCATCTAGAATAGGATCATTGCAACATAGCATCGCATGATCAAACATATCAAAGTTATTCTATTAGCTAATGCTAATGAAGTCTCCTAGATAAACAAATGGTGGTCCACAAATTTCGTAGGATCCAATTTCAATTTCTTTGTTGATAGAGCCAGTGAGTTAGCCAGAAGTGGTCTGAGAGCAATCAAAGACTTCTAGAATTTAGACATAAAGAACTTTTGAATATAGGAAGACTTGTGTTACACCCTATCTCCTTAAGGTGCCCAAAGTGCCTTAATGAGCAATGGGTACCTTGGGGTGACTTCCTAAGCCTTGCAAAATCTAAAAAAGAAGAAATGAAAGACTTGTGAGCAAATAGCACACAATGGTGCCCTAAATTAGAAAAGTATGGTAGATTATATTACATTCTTGAAAAGCTTTTGAGTAAATGTTTCTAACCATTCAAAGAATGAGTGATTTGGATTAAAGGGCTAGAAGTTATGGCCAATCAAAATTGGTAGTGTCTCACTAGTGCTAGGACACTTAAGGGCTAGAAGTCAGAGATTCCCAATGAAATATGGCCTGTAGCATATCATTGGAAAGATAAAAGCACAAGAGAGTTATAATGATAAGCACTACAAGGTTCTAAGATATGAGCCCAAAGTTATGGCCAAAAGAAGGCTGTGGTAAAGGCGTGATGCTACTCCTAGTAAACTCGAATCTTTGGAGGGCCATAACTTTGTGAGAACTTGTCGAAATGAGACAAGTGAGCAATCCATTGGCATTTATTTATTTTTTAAATATCCAAAATGGTCTTGCATGTGGGATTTAAAGCTTTGGATGTAAAGTTATACTATTTGGAAGTTCAGGAGTCCAAACAGAATTGTAACTTGGTGATTTTGGTTGAAAATGGGTAGTCTTCCAAAATCAAGGTGGATTTTGGAAGTTCCTTCAACCTACAAAAGGGTTGCTAAATCCTATAGAGTGTACTATAGGAAAGATTGTTCTCCCTCCTCACTTCTTCTTGGAACCTTGGTAAGTTTTGGAACACTGCCTTGGACTCCATCCATTCAGTGTCCCATGGTGCCTTGAAAACCATGGGACACTACCTTAATTCCATCCAATTGGTGCCACAAGACATTCACCATTGGTTTTCAAGGCACCATGGGACACATGAGTGTGTGTCTTGTGACACCAATTGGATAGAGTCTTTCTATTCTTGATGTGTTTTGAGTTGTAAATCTTAATTAGTTTCAATGTGAAAGTAGCAAATATACAACGGGCTTTGTGTAAAGTTGGGTGACATTCAAGGGCAGTTAACACTAGTGGAGAGTAGTGCCTCTACCGAGTACTTGAACATCAATGGAAATTCTGCCCCATGTCACTAAGTGATATGTTAGATGTCATGTGCGGAGTGTGTATTAGTAATCCTAGAGACTAGAACTTAGCAACATAAGTTGGAAATGAAAACTAATGATGTGAATGTGTGGCATGTGCAATATTAATTAGCTGTTATCCAAGTGATATTAGAATTGAAGTGCAATGATCCCATTAAATTGTAAAGGGCCTCTAGAGGTTGTTTGAAGCTATAAGATGTAACTAGAGTCACAATAATTTTGCTATGGTTTTTCCACTTACTAAAATAGAATACCACCATTGATTTCAGAATTTCCTCAATCTTAGAGAATGATGTTAGTGGAGTATGAGGAATAGATTCATTGCAAAGATTGACTTGAATTCTTTCTTCAACAAGAGTATCCTTTCCAAAAGTCATATGTTTAGCAAGCCCTACTAACACCATACAACTAGAATTTGTATTCTAGACTCCTTTTTTATTGGGTCATTTAAACATTAATTAATCCATTATCTAGATAGATATTGTTGCTCTTGAATATTGATGGAGTTATAGTCTACACATGCTTAGTTCATTGCGTCTGAGTGGATTAAGTCAAAAAATGATGAAATAGAGTCCCTTTTCTCTTTTATACTGGTCCCTCATAAGATCGTCTTGATAGGGAATTTGTGTAGTTCATTCTTCATCATCTGTTTGGAGTTCCTCCAATTTTGGGTCCTCACTATAAGTTTAATTCAAAACAATGCATTTTTGGTTCCAAATTACTAAGAAAGTTTCACACTATTAGGACTATATGGCATCTACTTAGAAGTTTAGTACTCTCGTTAATATGGACGTTATGTAATAACCAAATTTTCTTTCATGATCGATGGCCCATAGATAGCATTCATGAAACTCTATAGAATGCCCTCATTGATTTGGGGCAGGTAGCCCTAATTATGGCTCAACGGACTTTGCGTCGTAGGCCCCATCAATCTTGTAGAATTTGGGTGTACTTGAACACCATCTAGATGCAATTGCATGTGATAGCATTTAGGATTAGTGATAATATCGACATATCGTCTGGGATAGATAAAGGCCTCTACCTTATTTGTTCACTTAGTTTTACTTTTCTCTTTCTCTCCTTTTATTTTGTCCAGCCCTTGTAGCTTGGCTACTTTGTAACTTTGGTTGTGCAATAAATCGATTTATTTATTTTTAAATATAAAATAAAATAAAATAAAATAAAAATAAAAATCCATCCTTTGAAATCATCTTATGAAATCGTATCTCTAACATTTAAACAAATGCACAAGTTGACAAGCATAAAGTTGGTAATCATCAAACTAGTAGAACTTAGACATCCTTACAAATAAGATTTTATATATACTAAACATAATAATGCAAATATAAAACCTATTGCCATAAATAATAAACATCACCCACAATATAATTTATAATTAAACTCAATTACCCCATATCATAATGCAAAAACACTTAGCAAACCTTCTTGTTGATATAGACAACAATTAATATTATTAACTAATTTATAACAAGCAACAACAAGGGTGAAATATCCTTTCCTACTTACAACACTCTTTATTAAAGCCATTCAACAAAATTGAACTACAAACATTCAAATTACAACATATACAACAACATCAAAGCCTTCAAATTTCCATTAGGATTTATAAACAAATGAAAAGAATAAAGGGTCAAAGCCTTGAAAGGCCAAAGGACATATACTATACGCCTAAGGACTAACAAAATGTATCTTAACCACAAACCTAAAACATACTTGTAAGTAACAACAAAAGCAAGGAAAGAAAACACCAATCAAGTAGACTATATGACAAGTTTAAAAAGGCCTAAAAATAAAAGAAGTAAATATATATATAGCAAAATTTAAATTGCATGTTCTACAAAAATGAAGCAAGAAGCTATTGCATATAGGTTTAATTAACCAAAGTTGAAAAATTTGAGTCCATCTCTCATCTACCTTGATACCTTGTGTACTCGTCTCCTACCAAATGTTGAATGGGTTTGGTGTAGATCTCAAGCACAACTAGGCCGCAAAATTAGGAGTGTCTTTAGCTACCCAAAGAATCTCACAAAGCTCTTGGCATTGGAAGAACTCATCCTTCATAGTGCAATTTGTCTCTCAACTTGCTTGTGTTGCCTCCTAGTTCTAGATGAGTATTTCAGTGAAAATGGTTTGATTACTTCTTTAGGTTTTGTCTCCCTCATATGTTGATTAACTTCCCTTCAAATGTTGTTACTTAGAAATTGAGCAAACTCCAAGCTATACTCCTCAATCAAATGCAATAAAAGATGCAATTTGAACCCTCAAATGAAGATACCTTAGTCAAAGTTGTAGATTATAATAGGTGACAAACTATGAAGTGCCTCAATAGGAGTATTCACAAAAATCATCCCCTCTAAATCTCCCTCTGAAGGTAAGTTCATTGGTTTTTATTGAATATTATTTTCGACATGTTCTATTATAAGATCTCTTTTACCTTGATGTCATTCAAAACCTCCTCAAATAATTGATCAATAGCTACATTTAGTTCTTATTCCATGGCTAGTGGGGTATCCAAAGCTTGTTCTAGTTGTTGCACTGATCTATCTCTTGAAGAATTGAACTTCAAAGTAGCTAGGTGTTTCGGGAAGAAACTTTCCAGTGGATAAAATTTATACTTGAGTATTCCACTTTCCATAGTTGCAAACACCTATTGATTGGTCTAAATTTTCTCAAATACTGCCATCATTTCATATTGTCTATTTGTTGATCATTCATTTAAAAAAACTAAATTTCAACTTTCTATATTGATGTGGATTGTAGTCTCCCCTACTGGAAAGTAGTAACTAATGTAACAGAAAATCAACAACTGCCTGTTGTTTTTGGCACCATTGGACATGAATTGCAATAATCAATAAGTTTTTGTTCAAATGAGATTTTTGTTTTATTGATCTAGATACTCTATAGTGTAAAATTTTTTAAATCATTCTATTTGAAATCTTTTGGAATCTTTTGGAAAATTAAGAGAATCTTTTGGAAAATTAAGAGAATCTTTTATAGTCCTTTTATAATCTTTTTAATAATCTTTTATAATCTTTTTAGAATTTAAGGAGAATCTTTTGAGAATCTGAGATAATCTTTTAAAAAGATAATTTAAGGAAAATCTTTGAGAATTTTTTTGATTTCTCAAAGAATCTTATAAAATCTTAAAGAATCTTTGAGAATCTTTCAAAATTTGAATATTGAGGTTAAATTTTAATTAAATTATTTGAATTGAATTCCAATTTGATTTGAATAAATTAGTTTGATTAAATTCTAATTTAACTGAAATTACTAGACTTGTTTACAACAAGTCTAGTAAGTTTAAGAAATTGTTTGGTTGTTTCTTTTGATAATTTTGATAATATGACTTTTCTAAGAGCACTTTTGAAGTACTCTAATTTGAATTTGATTAGAATTTTACATTTTGAATGATAATGATTCAAAATTCAAAATAATATACCTTTTGAAATATAGAATATTTGATTTATAGTTCAAAATTATATATTTAGATCTAATTTTATCAACATTTGACTTTAAAATTATAAACTACTAATATACTAAATTTTGTACTATTCAAATTCAAATACGTAGTTCCAAGTTCAAATTGAACTATAGAAATTTAAACTATTTAAAAGTTAAAATTTGAATATTTAACTATTAAAAATATAATTAAATTTAGTATTAAATAATTTAAATTTTGAATTTTGAACTACAAATTTAAAGAATTGAATTTGATATTTGGCCAAAATCTTTAAAATTTTATCTAAAAAAAATAGACTTCAATGTAAAAATTTCCAACAATTTTATAAAAAAATAAACAAAGTATGATAGGGAAAATGGCCTTCAAAGTAAAAAATTTATTTATTAGAATTCATAGTGGGGTTGCAAGCCTTTGTAGAGTGTATTATATCATGGAAATGTTTTTTTGAACTTAATTATTCACAATTCAGTGTTTGTAAAGCTCAGAAGACTTTAGTGGCAATTTTGACATAGTAAAATAACTTTTTTCAGAAAACTTTGAACTATGAAAAGTTGTATAGTCAAGTTAAATTTCATCTCCAAAAAACCATTTGAGATTTTGAGTCTCCAATAAAAAGTTATGAGCAAAGTTCAGAGAGGGGTCGAATAGGACATTTTTTGGAACATTTCCAAACATCCTCTCTAAATATTGTCCATAACTTTTGATTGGAGTCCCAAAATCTCAAATAGATTTTTGAAGATGAAATTTATATTGGTTTCACAACTTTTTTTAATTCAAAGTTTTTCAAAAAAAGTTGTTTTACTATGCCAAAATGGCCTCTAAAGTCTTCTAATTTTTTTTAAATTAGAAAAAAATAGTTAAATAGAATTCTACTCTATTTTTGCATGTGTAATGATGATGTGGTGTAATGTTAAGATGCTTGAACTTCGAACATGATGTCCAATGATCAAACCTCATGGGTGGCGGCCCCTTATGTGGCAAGTTGCCTAAATAGCCTTGTATGCATGGTGGGCGGGTAGTATAATTTTAAAAAAAATTTCAGGTTGTCCATATTTATGATAGTCAAAAAAATTAATTTTTTAGGCAAAAAAAATCTAAAATTTTAAAAAAGAAATTTTAAAATTAAAATTTTTTGTTTCTTAAATTATTTTTTTCTAGATTTGATCAAAATAATAGAACAAATCAATAAATTTGAGTGTAATTTTGACTTGTACAATGCAACCAAAACAACAAATGCAAACAATAATTTTCAGTTGTTTTGGTTGCAGATTTTTCTACAAATGTCTTTAAGGCACTATTGAGTGCAAAATCCAATGTTAAAAGGTTCATTGCGTAGCTTATAACAATATTTTTTATTCTAATAATTCCACATGAGACACACTTTTAGAACTTCCCATACAATATTTGTAGTGACTAGACACACTTGACTAGGATTTAAGGGCATTTTGTAGTCTTGGTTGTTTTTCAAGAAATTTTTGTGAGCCTTGGTTCCATTATATAATTTCCTTCTATGTAATGTCAAACATAAAAAATTTAGCTTCTATGGTTCCATGCCAAGGTATCTAAAAAAGTGCCAATCTTATGCATCTACATAATAGTTCATCAAAGTATGTTAAATCCCAAGGGAGTGAGATTTCTTATAGAATTCTTCCCATCCTAATACTTTCCTCCAACTACCAATGGTAATATCCTACATTAATGTCTATTAGTACATAGTTGCAACCTTTCTCAACATCTATGGATGTCATATCCTTGTTTATGAATAATGTCCTTGTTGTTTCATATAACCTTATGTTTCCAAATATTGAAGGCATTTTATTAATATTGTTGCCTATGTAGAATTATTCAACCATGGTTGTATAATTGTAGAAACTAACCCTTTAATTAATCCATGTTGTTTCCATTCTCATTCCTTAGGATTCCAGGGTAATAATTTAATATGTACTACACTAAAGATGATATTTAGTGTTTAGTGGCATTTAGTATTTTTACCCCCGTACTACCTACAACACTAAATCTAAACTTGTCCACAATTAGTGTTAGACTTGAATGCGCCGCCTTCTTCTCTGGCTTTCCTTGCTTTCTCGCCTTTGTTGCGCCATCTTCTCTTCCGACTTCTTTTGGCTCTTGCAATTCCGCTCCGCTCTGCTGCAGTTCCGCTTAGCTCAATTCCACTACAGTTCAGCTCTGCTCCGCTCCAGTTTGGGCTTTTTTTTTGGGGGGGTTATAGTTCATCGTTCCCGCCTACCCGACACATTTCAAATTTGCCACCTCCGCTTGCTGCAAGCCCGCTCGCTCCGTTTTTAGGTCCTCGCATCTTCTCACCAACAGGTCCATTTCAGGTATTAGCGACACCATTGCAATCGTCTTGTTGTCTTCTACATTATATAATTTTTTTTTTTTTTTGGTCGACATTTTTTGATTTTTTTCACGTTGTGGCTCAGACTCATGGCGGAAATCCCCTGACGTCTCCAGCAAGTTTCTACCATTGCCACACGAAAGCGGATCATCACATGGATGGTGCAAAACGAATCAATCCATGGTCTCTCTGGTCTCTACAACCGCACCATCCATGCTTTCCCCGAGCATTTTCGAGGTCAACAAAGCTCCAATTTGATGCGTGCATCGCGTTGGTGGGCACTCCATGATCGATATTGCAACGAAGGAGAAGAGCCCCAAGAGCTTCCACCAATTTCATGCACCCGCAGCCGATCTGGAGGACAAAAACAGCTCCGTACAAAGGCAGCACTCGGTCGTGGTCACAAACGCTCCGAATGGGTACAGTGGCTCTACCCGCTCTTACTTGATGCATTCGAGCATTTCAAAAAAACTGGTGTGAAATTCTCTCCCCGTTTGTTAATTGAGTTAGCAAAAACAATCCTAGTGGACCCTACATCCCCTTATACAACCCTATCCAGAGATCCTAAGGACAATGTTTTATTGCTTGAAAAACTGACCCACTATTGGATCCAGCAATTCATGCATATCCAAAACATTGTCCTCTTATCTCAAAGAGGTCGTCTCACTTGCAGTCCTGAAAAAGAACAGGAAATTAAGATGCAAGTTGCATACCATCTAGGAGTCTTAAATCGAGGATTTCAGGATGGCACCTTTGATGAAAATCTAATGGAGAATATAGACGAAACCCATTTTGTTCTAAACATCGACAACGGTAGAACATTAGGCTTCCGTGGTGACACAACAGTCAAATATGTCGAGGTAGTATCGGGTGGAGATTCAATGACAATGGTCATTAGAATCTCAGGGGGGCGACGATCCATGATCGAAGCTCCTATGTTGATATTTACAAATCCGAACAGCAGTTATCTAATTCGAGGATTGAATGACAACATCCCAGGGGTATGTTATCGTACGGGTCCTAAAGGGTGGATGGATCAAACTCTATTTTCGGATTATTTTGTAGAACCACGAGCCTTCCAATCTGATGTCCATGGCCGCTCAAAATTTATTTGGGTAGATTTTTGTACTGGTCATAACATGACCCCAAGACTTAGCACTGTTTTGGAAGCCAAAAATGCCATCTTGAAATACTTGCCACCTTGTTCGACCCACCTTTGCCAACCAGCAGCCACGTTCATTATTTCTAAGGTGAAAGATGCATGGACCAAAAGATGGGAGGCAAAGAAAACAGACTTAATAGCATCGAATGCTTGGCAGAATACATCTCGAGCGGATGGTGGCTGGTCAGGGAAACTCTCAAATCCGGGTAAGAGGGTTTTCTTACAGTTAGCTGTTGATTCTGTTGAAGATGTCAACCGGGAACTTGATTGTGACAATATCAGCTATGCTAGAAAAGCCATGATCAGATCTGGTATGTCTTTAGCTCTAGATGGCAGTTGGAGTGTGGAGCAACTTTTCCCACATTTGCAAGAGATAGTAGGAAAGTATGGGCAGATTTTTCTAGGGCAACATGTGCCTCCGAGAATCTAAAATTTGTACTTCCATGATTTTCAGAAATTACAATGTACATTCCATCTTCTTTATGTTATAAACCACTCTTTCATTGATAATGCTTATTGTATACTTTTAATTAATCACTTCTAACTTCCTACGCTTTGAATGTCATTGTTTTGCATGTATTTCCTGAATTTTCTAAATTCACAAACACTAAATTCAAACATGTAACTTTTTGGCAAGTCTCTCAAATCACCGTAGTTCACATTTAGTGTTTGAATTGACATTTAATGTTACTTACTTTCATAGGGTAATTGGCTTTTAGTGTATGCCTTCGTATTTAGTGTACAAGACACTAAATATCATCATTAGTGTAGCTAAACTAGCCAAACTATTAGCTAGATCTTGAATAACATCAAAGTATATTGTTGTTGACTCCAATACTACTAAAAACCTCACTAAAGCACTTGTGACACCATTTATCACAATCTAATACCTTTTATATCTAGGTCCATATTCTAAATATAATATGCTTGCTACCAAGTGAATACAAATACATAAATGATTTAAATCCAATATAATAAACCACCCTCACTAAATCATTTTTAGAAAATGAACTAACCAATAAGGTAAACTAGAGTCTTCCTTCCAAAAAGTGTCACTCCTATTGTCTTTTGAGAATATATTGGACCCTATGATGAATGAACTCTCAATTTACATTAAATTCAATTGGTTGGAGTTATATCTTTCTTAAATTTTTTTGAGATGTTCTAGTAGTTAATGTATAAAAAGCACTTATAACAAACAAAATATTCTATGAAAAGGTATTCAAAAAATGATGACAAATTTTCAAACCTTCAAATTACAATTATAACTATACCTACTTAATTAGTAAATTCCATGAAAATTATTAGTCATATCCTTTTAAATATGTACTTCAATCATTATTTGTTCTACCTTCAACAATTTTGGAATCTATTGCCAAAGAAACTCTCAATCAAATCCTACTATAATCTACAAAAATTTATGAATTTAATATTAAAAAGGATCTAGAATGGAATGAAATTTATAATTTTAACATTTATAAATGCTTACATAAATTTAAGTATATAGTACTTTAATAATATAAAAATAAAATTCCAATACAAAATCGTAAGAATATAAATATACAAAATACAAGAATGACCATTTCTATTAACCACAATTTTTTAGGATTTATAAAATACAAAACCTATCATTTGAATTTTGAAGTATCTTACTTACAAAACTTTATTTTACATATATTTAGAAACTTGCATATTGTCTACATTATAAGAAGTTCTAGAATCAATCTTTAAAAAAATTATTTTAAATATTAACTTTCATTTGCAATAGTTAATCTATTTATTTTTAGAAATGTGTCCTTTCAATGAATTGACCAATAATTTCTTGCAACTATTATTGTATTTTAGAAACTACATACAAAGGCTCTATCAATTGTATTTGCTAAATTTAAAATGAATACATACATTAATATTTTGTAAATCTATTCTATTGATTATATGAAGGATTAATATATCAATAATACTTGTCTAATCTAAAAAAATTAGGTGTGAAAGACATGACAACTATTCTCTGTCCTTCAATAAAGTGTAGTGTCCATGACTCATGTTTAGTGTACTATTGTTGTTGTAAATAGTGAGAAACAATGGAGGCAATAATACAAACTAGTGAGAATGAAATAATGTAGCTAGTGAAAGTGAGGTATTGTAGCCAGTGAGGGAGAGATAATGTAGCTAGTGTGAAAGAAAGATCAATAATATTGTTGATAGAGTGAGACAATGTGGCCAGTGAGAGAGAGACAGTGTAGCCAGTGAGGGAGAGACAGTGTAGCCAATGAGGGCGGGATAGTGTAGCCAGTGAAAGAGAGACAGTGTAGCCAGTGAGGGAGAAAGATAAATAATGTTGTCACTAGAATGATACAATGTAACTAGTGAGAGAGAAAGTCAAATAATGTTGGCAATAAATCAAGACAGTGTAGCCAGACAGTGTAGCCAATGAGAAACAAGGACAAATAATGTTGGCAATAGAACAAGACAGTGTAGCCAGACAGTGAGAGAGAAGGACAAATAATGTTGGCAATAAAACAAGACAGTATAGCCAACCAGTGAGAAAGAAGGACAAATAATGTTGGCAATAGAACAAGACAGTGTAGCCAGCCAGTGTAGCAAGTGAGAGAGAAGGACAAATAATGTAGCCAGTAGAGCAAGACAATGTAGCCAATGAAAGAGAGACAATGTTTATTGGGATTGAAAATATCAAATCCACTAGACTTTGGTCATTATTGACTAGTGGCTTTTACTACAAAAATATCTCTTGATTGAAAATCACAATCAATAGTGGTGAATATCTATTGTGTTGCGACAATAGAAATGACACATGTTTTTGAAATGTAATTGCAAATTGTTTAGAATTTTTAAAGTGCACGTTAATTAAAATGTGTTTGTTGTGGCAAATCCAATTTCATCAATAACCTCAAATGTTGTATCTTATTTGACTTTATTTTTTAATTTTTTATTCAATTTCAAATCACTATTTTAGTATCTTAATTCTTGTAATTCTAATTTCATTTGTTCCTTTGAAAACAATTTGTTCAAACATCTATCTTTCTAAAATTTCATTTTACAACTAACAAGTGTCACTAAGTCCTCATAATAAGTAATTGTTGTAAATGGTCGCCTTCATTTCAAGTTTTTCTTTTCAAATCAAGTTTGATGAACTTAGAGATTAGAATTGCTACTAGTGAAAAAATGCTTATTACAATTCTTTTTTGTTGCTTGGCTTTTGTTTGTATAAATTTGAAATAAAAATATATTTAAGTACAAAGGTGAATACTTCAACAATGGACTCTATCAAGAGTAAATACACTAGGCACAAAGACTAAAGACAACAAAGATTGGCAATTGATACATGAAGGTGAAATTGTAATTAGAGTGATGGTAATAAAGGTGGTGCATCTTAACTCCTCATTCCTTAACCCCTAAGTCCCAAGGCCTCTTTTCCACCAAAAAACATTCAAAATTGCCATTTTTATAGCAATGAGCAAAAAATTAAATTTTTTTTCCATATCTAACCATAGGATCTTGTACTGGACTAGTATAAGAATGTATGGCAATAATTTTACAAACTTTTACCGCGTAGATTACAAGATATTTGAACTTAAAGTGAAGAAAACAATTTTTTTGCACCTTGTTCAACTACATTATTTGGCTTTAAACCTTCATAACTTATCATTTTTGTTCTACTGATTTTGAATTTATAATTTCATATGATAAAAAATTGAGTTGAGATTCTAGGATTTAAAAAAAAAAAAAAAAACTTAATTTTCATTCATTAAAAAATTGTTAAGTAGAAGTAGGTTGAAGATTGAAGGAAAATCTAAATTGTTAATGGCTCTAAGATGGAATTGAAATATACTAATCTCAAGGGTGAGATTCTTCTAGCAAGACATTTTAACTTTGTAAAACTTTTTTCTTTTAAATTGTGAAAATTGAGGTCAGAAATGAAGATGCTCTATTTGCTCGAAAAACAAGATTGTTCATAACTTTCTCATAACAAATCCAAATGGAATGAATCAAAGCTTGTCATATACATAAAAATTTAATCTATACATATAGAATTTACTTTAAGTTTTTTTGAAGTTTTTTTCTGCCCACCAAGTGAAAAAGGGCTTTTTATTCCATAACTTTTGCTCCTGGACTTCGATTGAAATAAAAACTATATTTCTGGAAAGCCAATGTGTTTTCCTATCTTTACAAAAAGATTCAAAAAATTACAAAAAATATTGAGACCATAGGAGCCTGCCCAAAATCCATTTTGTTCCTCGAGGAGACAATGGGACTTTAGGGATTAAAGACCAAGGGTAGTTCAAATGCCAAAATTGTGAAGATATATCGTTAAATTAATACAACTTAGAATAATAATTTATTATCATTTTTTGAACAAAAGTTTTAAAATGTGATTTATAGATTGTATCCATAGCATTAGATATACAACTACACCAACCAATAATTTTCAATAAAATTTGAGATCAAATATTAAAGATTCCTTCAAAAAATCAATTGTAAATTGAATGTGTGATTTTCACTAGAATTTTCTTTTAAGTTCAGGAGTTAAATTTTAACTGAGGTGATTTTATAGATCTTGCTTTTACTTGTTTATTCAAGTTATTGCTAATGATCATTTGCTAAGTTGAAAAAATTATTTTTGAGGTCAAACATATTTATACCCCCTTAAACTATGAAATTTTTGTGAGAATTTCTTTAAGAATATGTACTATGCAAATGTAAAAGAATTCATTTTAGAATCTACAAATATTTTGATGGATGAAATAACAAAAAATTTGTATGTTTGGAACATGTTTGCATTCATTTGTTCTTCAAAATTTGGTAGTTTGGTTGTTTTGGAAATTTATGGGCTAAAAAAGCTTGTATTTAATGGATGGATGATGAATGTTTTCAAAATTTCTCATCAAGATCTTTTTGAAATAGTTTAGAGACATCCAAATATGAAGTTTAAAAGATATTTCCCTAATTTAGTAATGTAATTAGCTTGCTCACTCAATGCTTCATAATTTTTGCTAATTTTGAATCAATTTGGATCTATGTGGAAACAAAAAGAGTAGAATATTGTTTCTCTTAGTTCTTATTAAGCCATAGTTTATTTTGCCTTAGAAGCTCAAAATCTACATTCCCTTTCTCATGACACTCACTTGGGGTACATTCACACGTGCATTCACATTGAGCAAAAACTATAAAAATTATTTTTGGAAATGTGTCCTTTCAATGAATTGACCAATAATTTCATGCAGTTATTATTATATATCATAAACTACATACAAAAGGCTATGTCAATTGTACTTGTTAAATCTAAAAGAAATACATAAATTAATATTTTTTTAATGTATTCCGTCAACTATGTGAAGGAATGTTATATCAATAGTGCATGTCAAATCTAAAAAATTTAGCACCTAAAGAATTTGATGTTTTTAGGCCAAAAATTGTTTTGAAGTACGTAAACTCAAAGCAGAGCTAAACAAAATTATTATTATTCATTAACAAATCCAACTATAGGATCCTTGTAGTTAACTTGTTAGAATACACCCTCCTAAGATTTTAAAATAAGAATCCTTACCAATTGCAAGATCAAGTCGCTTGAATAGATCCTTCAACTCATTACCCTTCATAATATGTTGAAGAAATAACTTGGGAATACATATAAAAAATTTAAAACAAAAATTATTTAGTCATATCCACGTTTGAAAAATAGTAAGAAGAAAAAACTAGAATATGATTTAAAATACTTAATTTTTAAGAATTTAGTTATGGAATTGAAAAATGCCAATCCCAATGGTTGTAATGTTATAATAAACAATCTACACCCAGTATTATTATTTTTTTCAAAAATATTGAAAATTGAGTTAAAATAAAGGACTTCTAAATTAATATTAGAGTAGAGATTCCATAACTACCTACAAACTAAAACTCCTCATAAATTTCATCTCATTAATCAAAATGGAATGATTCAAAGTTTTTCACATAAATCTAGAATACAAATTTCAAATTTTTATTTCTTTAAAAAATCATTCTTCTGGAGTTGATTGCTGAGCAATGGAAACTACATATCATGCAATAATTTTTTAACCATGTTGTCAAAAGATATGAAAATTGTTGCGCCTTATAGCTACTCCATGGGCAAATATTGTGTGAAAAATTTAAAGGAAAAAAAATAAAAATTTCATTTACAATAAGCCGAGATAGTAAGTTGTCCAAAATTGCTATGTTGCCAAAAAATAATCTTTGAACCTTTAGGGGTTAAGGAGTGTAAGGCATGACAACTATTCTCTCTTTCAATAAATTGTAGTGTGCATGATCCATCTAATGTATTATTGTTGTTGTAGATAGTTAGAGCCAATGTAGCTAATGAGAGTAAGACACTATAGCCAATGACAAAGCAAGATACTATAGCCAATGAGAGAGATACAACGTAGCTAGTGAGAGAAAGAGATAGTGTAGCTAGTAAGAGAGAAAACATGGCCAGTGGAAGACATGTAGATAGTGAGACAAACAATGTAGGCAGTGTTGGCTAGTGATAATGGTTGCTAGCATTGTAACTAGCTAGTAAGAGAGCAAATGTAGCTAGTGAAAGAGAAAACGTGGCCAGTGAGAGAGATGTGTAGACAGTGAAAGAGAAAACGTGGCCAGTGAGAAAGATACATGTAGATAGTGAGACAAACAATGTAAACAGTGCTGGCCAGTGATAGTGTTTGCCAGCATTGGGAAATACCAATCCCTACCAACTCTGTTCATTATTGCCTAGTGGTTTTCACTATTTGCCAGCATTGAGAAACATCAAATCCCTGCCAACTCTGCTCATTGTTGACTAGTGGCTTTCACCATTTGCCAACATTGAGAAATATCAAATCCTTGCCTCCTCTCTTCATTATTGAGTAGTAACCCTCAATGTTTGCTAGCATTGAAAAGCATCAAATTCCAACAAACTTTTTTCATTATTGAATAGTACAAAACAACAAGTTTTCACTTACAAGGTGTGCCTTCCATAATGTTGTTTATGCCACACCTAGCCCTCCCCACACAATTAAGCTTTAATGGCAGTTAAGGAGCAAATTAATTGTGTTTTGGGAGGGGAGTAAACAAGCCATTGGTTAAGTAGATTCATTTACCTAATTGGTACACTTGTTCATTTTGGGTGCATTGTAGTTAGGCCCTCAATGTGGGATCCATCTAAATATGAACAACTAGTTTTCCATCTAAGGGGCATTTCACCACCACCACCATTTCTCTGTCCTTCAATAAAGTGTAGTGTCCATGACTCATGTTTAGTGTACTATTGTTGTTGTAAATAGTGAGAAACAATGGAGGCAATAATACAAACAATGTAACTAGTGAGAGTGAAATAATGTAGCTAGTGAAAGTGAGGTATTGTAGCTAGTGAAGGAGAGATAATGTAGCTAGTGTGAAAGAAAGATCAATAATATTGTCGATAGAGTGAGACAATGTACCCAGTGAGAGAGAGACAGTGTAGCCAGTGAGGGAGAAACAATGTAGCTAGTGAGAGAGAAAGATAGATAATGTTGTCACTAGAATAATACAATGTAACTAGTGAGAAAGTCAAATAATGTTGGCAATAAATCAAGACAGTGTAGCCAGACAGTGTAGGCAATGAGAAACAAGGACAAATAATGTTGGCAATAAAACAAGACAGTATAGCCAACCAGTGAGAAAGAAGGACAAATAATGTTGGCAATAGAACAAGACAGTGTAGCCAGCCAGTGTAGCAAGTGAGAGAGAAGGACAAATAATGTAGCCAGTAGAGCAAGACAATGTAGCCAATGAAAGAGAGACAATGTTTATTGGGATTGAAAATATCAAATCCACTAGACTTTGGTCATTATTGACTAGTGGCTTTTACTACAAAAATATCTCTTGATTGAAAATCACAATCAATAGTGGTGAATATCTATTGTGTTGCGACAATAGAAATGACACATGTTTTTGAAATGTAATTGCAAATTGTTTAGAATTTTTAAAGTGCACGTTAATTAAAATGTGTTTGTTGTGGCAAATCCAATTTCATCAATAACCTCAAATGTTGTATCTTATTTGACTTTATTTTTTAATTTTTTATTCAATTTCAAATCACTATTTTAGTATCTTAATTCTTGTAATTCTAATTTCATTTGTTCCTTTGAAAACAATTTGTTCAAACATCTATCTTTCTAAAATTTCATTTTACAACTAACAAGTGTCACTAAGTCCTCATAATAAGTAATTGTTGTAAATGGTCGCCTTCATTTCAAGTTTTTCTTTTCAAATCAAGTTTGATGAACTTAGAGATTAGAATTGCTACTAGTGAAAAAATGCTTATTACAATTCTTTTTTGTTGCTTGGCTTTTGTTTGTATAAATTTGAAATAAAAATATATTTAAGTACAAAGGTGAATACTTCAACAATGGACTCTATCAAGAGTAAATACACTAGGCACAAAGACTAAAGACAACAAAGATTGGCAATTGATACATGAAGGTGAAATTGTAATTAGAGTGATGGTAATAAAGGTGGTGCATCTTAACTCCTCATTCCTTAACCCCTAAGTCCCAAGGCCTCTTTTCCACCAAAAAACATTCAAAATTGCCATTTTTATAGCAATGAGCAAAAAATTAAATTTTTTTTCCATATCTAACCATAGGATCTTGTACTGGACTAGTATAAGAATGTATGGCAATAATTTTACAAACTTTTACCGCGTAGATTACAAGATATTTGAACTTAAAGTGAAGAAAACAATTTTTTTGCACCTTGTTCAACTACATTATTTGGCTTTAAACCTTCATAACTTATCATTTTTGTTCTACTGATTTTGAATTTATAATTTCATATGATAAAAAATTGAGTTGAGATTCTAGGATTTAAAAAAAAAAAAAAAAACTTAATTTTCATTCATTAAAAAATTGTTAAGTAGAAGTAGGTTGAAGATTGAAGGAAAATCTAAATTGTTAATGGCTCTAAGATGGAATTGAAATATACTAATCTCAAGGGTGAGATTCTTCTAGCAAGACATTTTAACTTTGTAAAACTTTTTTCTTTTAAATTGTGAAAATTGAGGTCAGAAATGAACTCTACAAGTTATTTTTTCAAGAAGATGCTCTATTTGCTCGATTCCCTTTCTCATGACACTCCCTTGGGGTACATTCACATTGAGCAGAAACTATGGAAATTCAACATGTCAAGGTTTCATATTCAAATTGCTTGCACCAAGAAGGCAAATCTTCATTCTAAACCAATAATATGGTACATGACATGGCAATTGGGTTGTATTTTAAACTTACAAAGGTTGTAATTTAAACCCATGGAATTATTATCTTCAAAATTATAGTTATATATTAGAAGGGAATAGTGAGTGTACTCACCCGTACATAGAGGATGAAGTTTTTTTTGTCCATGTTCAACCCTCATGTGCATTATTTCTCCTTGTGGGAGGAATATTCATCCTCATGTGGGTTATATTTTAAACCTTTAATAACTTCACGTGGTTTCAAGCTACACACCACCTTTTCTTCACCTTGGTATAAGTTTACCATGAAGGTTAACTTAAGACAGACATCTAAAAACTAATGACCTAAAATTGATTAAAATTGGAAAATGCAATTTTGCAAATGGTTAAAGATAGAAAATTTTGATTTTTTTCCATACAAAAGTCATTTTTATGAAAAAATAATACATAAAAATATTGACATCTATATTTAGAAATAATTTTTGCCAACCCTATCCATTGTATATGGTAGATTTGCCTATATTTGAATGCAATTATGATAAGTCAACTTGTGCTTGTCAAGTGCTTTATTCAATCATCCTACTTTTGGCTCCAATTCCATCTAATCTATTCATTTTCTAATATGATTACTATATTAGTGCCAACAAGAAATATTGTCTTTCAATCCTTTAACCCTAGAGCGCTTTGATGTCTATTTTTTGAACGATGGACAAATTGAAGTTTTATTTTTGTCTCATTTTTGCTTGGATGAAAGTCATCCTAATTTTTGGTGGTACTTTATCAAGTTCTTGTCTTATCTAATGGTTGGATTTGGTATTACTAGAATACAAATTTTTCTAAAATTACAAATGCGGAAGTGTGTCAAGTGGTCAAATTGCATTGACTCTAGTTCAAAACTAGGTTTGCAAAAATGAGGTCATAGATGTAAAGAACACAAAAATTTTAAAAAATCACCACGTCAAAAGAACCTCATTTTGAATCCATTCCAATAAGATTTGCTCAAAAAATGATAATATTCTGCCTGTAATCAAAATTTGAAGGAAAATTGAAATTTTCCTTTCCAAATTTATAGAAAAATATTGGTGATAGCATTGGTGAATCTAACCATATAGATGGAATCTAAAATTCAAAATCTACAACTTTACTTTGTATATCACTTCTAAAATATTCTTCCAAGTAACACTTTATAATGATTTTCTCCAAATCGTCAATTCTGGAGAAGAGTATAGATGCTCCAAGGTTAAATGGTGAACACTTCACCCCTAAAAGACCAAAGCCATTTTTTTGCTAAAAACCACTCAAAAACTACCATTATGCTACCATCAAAAAAAAATTTAGAATCTAATCATAGGATCTTATACTTTATTTTTTTAGATCATGTAGTAAAAATTTCATGAAGTTTGACCGTATAGATTAGAAGATATTAGCATTCAAAGTTAGAAAATAAAGTTTTTTTGAACACTGTCTTGCAATATCAAATGATTTCAACCACAATTTGTAGAATATTTCTGCACTATGGACTTTGAATTTAAAAAAATTTATGTTGAAGAATTAAATTGAAAGTCTAGGAAAAAATTTCAAAAAAAAATGCTTCATTTTCATTCTTTCAAAAATTATCAAATAGAAGTAGGTTCCAGATTGAATAAAAAACTAAATTGTTAATAGCTCTATAATGGGATTGAAATACAATAATTCCAATGGTGAGATTTTTTTTTAAAAGCAAACTTAACCTTGTCAAATAATGTTTTTTTTTTTAAATTGTGAATATTGCATTAAAAAATGAATCCCATGAGTTATTTTTCCAAGAAGATGCTCAAGATTGCCCAAAAGACAAGATTGTCTGTAACATTCACATCACTAATCCAAATGGAATGAATCAAAGCTTTACATGTAGACAAAATTAAAAGAATTCTTTTAGAAATTATTTCAAGTTTTTGTAGATTTCTTTTTTGTCCGACAACATGAAATTTATATTTAAGGTGGCATAACTTTTGCTCTTGGGCATGAATTGAAATAAAAATTATATTTCCACAAAGCTAATAAGTTTTTCTATCTTATCAAAAAGTTTTGAAAAAATTTCACAAAATATTGAGGTCATAGGAGCCTATCCAAAGTCAAAATCCTCCGAGGAGACTCTTGGTCCTTTAGGGATTAAGTACCATTAGATACATGGGAGAGTAATTATGGTTTTGTTTATAGGATGTTTATGACTCTACTCCATGAGCTAGTGGTTCTATAATCTCAAAATAGACCACTTCAAAAATTTAGAGAAAATTCCAATTTGAATTTAGTCTATATTTAATCCTAAATCCCCAAAGCCTCTTTTCCAAAAAAAATCCACTCAAAACCACCATTTCTATAGCAAAAAAAAAAAAAATCCATATCTACTTGTACTAAGGTAAAACATCCCATTGCAGTCAGATGACCCATAGTGGACACCTAACGACCCCATGACAATTTTTCAAGCCATAATCAATGCCTAACTTGACACCCATGGAGTGATTAGTGACCTCATTAGGAGCACCCAACTTTTTAGTGTAAATCATGGTAAAATGTGACTTTTTCAGGGCCTTCCACATTAGAAATTATTGTGACTGTTTTAGGTGATTAAGATGAACATATTAGATATAGTTTTTGTTGGTTATCAGGTAGCCTACTGACTCTTTTGGATAGATCAGTTCAAAAATTCATAATAAATTCATACATTGTCTGAAAAATAGAATTTCAATTGCTCTCACTATTTCTCACACTTGTCTTTACATGGGAAAAATTTCAGCAGTGGCATGAGGGCAGACTCCAAATTCTGACCACAATGGGCTGCTTTACCTTACACTAGTATAAGAATGTGTGGAAGAAATTTCACAAACTTTGATTGTATAGATTGCAAGATATTTGCATTTAAAGTGAGTTTTAACAAGTTTTTTTGCACCTTGCTCAACTACATTTTTTGGCTTTAAACCTTCATAAATTATAATTTTTTTCTCTATTTATTTTGAATTTCTAATTTTATATAATTGAAATTTGAGTTGAAAGTCTAGGGATTTAAAAAAAATCCAATTAGTTTTCATTAATTAAAATATTATAAGTAGAAGTAGGTTTAAGATTCAAGGGAAAACTTAACCGTTAATAGCTCTAAGATGGAATTGAAACACTTTAATCTCAACAATGAGATTATTCTAGCAAGAGATATTAATCTTATAAACCTCTTTTATTTTTTAAATTATGAAAGTTGAGGTTAGAAATGAATCCTACAAGTTATTTTTTCAAGAAGATGCTCTAATTGTCTAAAGAACAAGATTGTCCATGACTTTAACATAACAAATCCAAATGGAATAAATTAAAGCTTCCCATGAACATAAAAATATAATCTATACAAAAAAAAAATTAAAATTTACTTTAAGTTTTTTTTGAAGTTTTTTTTCTCTACCTGCCGAATTAAAATTTGGGATTTTTTGTGTCATAGCTTTTGCTCCCAAGCTTCGATTAAAATAAATAAAAAAAATTATATTTTAGGAAAGCTAATGTGTTGCTCTACCTTCACAAGACAAAATCAGAAAATCACAACAAACATCGAGACCACAAGAGCTTGCCCAAAATCCATTTTGTTCTCCAAGGGGATAGTGGGACTTTAGGGGTTAAAGTGACCTTTTAACCCTTAAACAATACTTGAGGACATTTCAACCAATGAATGACAAAAAACTCTCCATGTAAAACAAAAGTGCAACTATTCATCCCAAAAATTTTGTATGAAAAGGGAAGGCCTTCTACAGTAGTTTGACTTCCAATGAGTGCTTTGCATTTTTTTGGAAACCAACAATTCACATTGTATGAAAACAACACAACAAATGATTTCCATGGTGACCAACTTGTCTTTTAAGGGTTAAGAGCTAATTGCATTTAGAACAAATGATATGTTCACACTTGGTGTTAAAGAGTGTTGTTACCAAGGGTCATAGAAACAAATTTAGATCTACTTCTAACCCAAATTCACATTGCACAAAACACTCCTAACACCAAGCGCAAACATACCCTTCTCAAGCTCAACTCCTTCAAACAATTTTCAGTATATTTCCGTATGAAGAACTTCGAGCACCCTACTTTACCTTGAAGGTATGTTCACACTTGGTGTTAAAGGCGTTGTTACCAAGGGTCTTAGGAACAAATTGAGACCTGATTTTAGACCAGATTCACATTCCAAACAATGCTCTCTAACACCAAGTGCGAACATACCTTAAAATTAACAGCCTCTTAGAGTGAGTCCTCAATTCCAAGAGCCAGGTCCGTCAGGAATCTAATGTTCCGTTCTGCCCATTGGTAGGCAAGAGCCCAGGCTTGTAGTTCTAGAGCCTGGCAACTGACGTCCGCGAGCTCCGCTTCCGCTCAGTGTGCACTCCACAAAGTCACCTGCCTTCCAGCCAGCAGTGATCAGCTGGAACGAACTCTCATTCTGTGCGTTTCTGTCAGTGTGTTGCAAGGTGATGATGCGGAGACATCATGCAGTCATCACTAGGCATGAAGAAGGCTGCAAGCGATCAGCAGATGAGCTTTGAAAGGAAATGATCACCAACATTTGCACAACACTCGTGCAGTCAGATGTTTGGTGCACCCAAGCGGTGCTGGAGGCAAACGATCATGATAGAGAATGGAGAAGAAAAGAAAGAAAAAGAAGAAGAAGAAGAAGAAAAAGGAAAAGAAAAGAAAAGTCTAGAAAGTTCATTTGTTCATCATTTTTTCAATTTGGAAGGGAAAATAGTTTTAGAAACTAAAAAAAACTAAAAACACAAAAATTGGTTATTTTATTTATTTTTAAATGGATAAATTTAAAAAAATGATGAGAAAGTTTCAAACCTTCAAATCACAATTATACCTAGTAGTATAACTACCAAATCAAGAAAAGAAAAAGAAAAAAGTCTAGAAAAGTCATTTGATTCATTGTTTGTTTGTACTTTTTTGGTTTGGAGAGGGAAATAGTTTTAGAAATTTATTTTAAAAAAAATGAATCAAGAAAAATGATGAGAAAGTTTTAAACCTTCAAATCACAATTATATCCAAATATAACTCCAAGATCATAAAAAAAAAAAAAAAAGTCTAGAAAACTCATTTGATTTGTTGTTTGTTTGTATTCTTTTTAGTTTGTAGGGGAAAATAGTTTTAGAAACTAAAAAACTAAAATTGGTCATTTTATTCTAAAAAACTAGATCAAGAAAAATGATGAGAAAAGTTTTAAACCTTCAAACCACAATTATACCTATAACTACCAATTCATGAAAAGAAAAAGAAAAAAGTCTAGAAAATTGATTTGATTCATTGTTTGTTTGTACTTTTTTTTAGTTGTAGGGGAAATAGTTTTAGAAAATTTATTAAAAAAAAAATGAATCAAGAAAAATGATGAGAAAGTTTTAATCCCTTAACACCTCAATCTTTTTTGAATTTTTGCACACTTTTGCATAAATGTTTGTCCAATAATATTGTTTACCACAATTTCATGAAATTGGTCATTAAGGAAGGTTGTTTTGTTAAGATTCAAGTGTTACATTGGATGAATGCTATATTGGAGAAATTAAGGGTCGGAGCGCTTAAGGATTAAACCTTCAAAGCACAATTATACTAACTACCAAATTAGAAAATTTCATGAAAATTATTGGTAATATCTTTTGAATACAAGCTTCAATCATTATTTGTTCTACCCTCCACAATTTTAAAATCTTTTTCCAAAAAGACTCTCAATTGAATCCTAATGTAATTTATAAATTTCATGAATTTAATATAAAAAGGGCCTAGAATAGAATGAAGTTCACAATTTTAGGATGTTATATGCTTATATGAATTTAAATATACAATGCTTTAAGAATACAATAAGAGTAGAAATTACAATACAAAATCATAAGAGTATAAGTATATAAAAATATAAGAATGACCATTTCTATTAACAACAATTTTTTTAGGATTTCTAAAATACAAAACCTCTAATTTAATTTTCTTGGAATTTATTAAATGTAAAACTTATCATTTAATTTTTGAAGTATTCTACTTACAAAACTTTAATTGATTTAAATTTAGAAACTTGCATATTGTCTACATCATAAGAAATACAAAAAATGATCATTAAAAAATGATTAAATATTTTAAATGTTTCATTTGCAACACATAATCTATTTATTTTTGGAAATGTGTCCTTTCAATGAATTGACCAATAATTTCATGCAATTATTATTATATATCATAAACTACATACAAAAGGCTATGTCAATTGTACTTGTTAAATCTAAAAGAAATACATACATTAATATTTTTTTAATGTATTCCGTCAACTATGTGAAGGAATGTTATATCAATAGTGCCTGTCAAACCTAAAAAATTTAGCACCTAAGGAATTTGATGTTTTTAGGCTAAAAATTGTTTTGAAGTACGTAAACTCAAAGCAAAGCTAAACAAAATTATTATTATTCATTAACAAATCCAACTATAGGATCCTTGTAGTTAACTTGTTAAAATACACCCTCCTAAGATTTTAAAATAAGAATGCTTACCAATTGCAAGATCAAGTCGCTTGAATTTTTTTTTAAAGTATTTTCAATTCTTCCTAAATGGTTAGATTTCATCTTTCAAACTTTTTACACAAAAATGTATAGATCCTTCAACTCATTACCCTTCATAATATGTTGAAGAAATAACTTGGGAATACATATAAAAAATTTAAAACAAAAATTATTTAGTCATATCCACGTTTGAAAAATAGTAAGAAGAAAAAACTAGAATATGATTTAAAATACTTAATTTTTAAGAATTTAGTTATGGAATTGAAAAATGCCAATCCCAATGGTTGTAATGTTATAATAAACAATCTACACCCAGTATTATTATTATTATTATTTTTAAATATTGAAAATTGAGTTAAAATAAAGGACCTCTAAGTTAATGTCAGAGTAGAGATTCCACAAACTAAAACTCCTCATAAATTTCATCTCATTAATCAAAATGGAATGATTCAAAGTTTTTCACATAAATCTAGAATACAAATTTCAAATTTTTATTTAAAAAAATAATAATTCTTTTGGAGTTGTTTGTTGAGCAATGGAAACTACATATCATGCAATAATTTTTTAACCATGTTGTCAAAAGATATGAGAATTGTTGCGCCTTATAGCTACTCCATGGGCAAATATTGTGTGAAAAATTTAAAGGAAAAAAAATAAAAATTTCATTTACAATAAGCTAAGATAGTAAGTTGTCCAAAATTGCTATGCTGCCAAAAAATAATCTTTGAACCTTTAGGGGTTAAGGTGTGTAAGGCATGACAACTATTCTCTCTTTCAATAAATTGTAGTGTGCATGATCCATCTAATGTATTATTGCTGTTGTAGATAGTTAGAGCCAATGTAGCTAATGAGAGTAAGATACTATAGCCAATGGCAAAACAAGATACTATAGCCAATGAGAGAGATACAACGTAGCTAGTGAGAGAAAGAGATAGTGTAGCTAGTAAGAGAGAAAACATGGCCAGTGGAAGACATGTAGATAGTGAGACAAACAATGTAGACAGTGTTGGCTAGTGATAATGGTTGCTAGCATTGTAACTAGCTAGTAAGAGAGCAAATGTAGCTAGTGAAAGAGAAAACGTGGCCAGTGAGGAGATGTGTATACAGTGAAAGAGAAAACATGGCCAGTGAGAAAGAGACATATGATAGTGAGACAAACAATGTAAACAGTGTTGGCCAGTGATAGTGTTTGCCAGCATTGGGAAATACCAAATCCCTGCCAACTCTGTTCATTATTTGTCAGCATTGGGAAACACCAAATCCCTCCCGACTCTGCTCATTGTTGCCTAGTGGCTTTCACTATTTGCCAGCATTGAGAAACATCAAATCCCTGCCAACTCTGCTCATTGTTGCCTAGTGGCTTTCACGATTTGCCAGCATTGAGAAATATCAAATCCTTGCCGCCTCTCTTCATTATTGAGTAGTAACCCTCAATGTTTGCTAGCATTGAAAAGCATCAAATTCCAACCAACTTTTTTCATTATTGAATAGTACAAAACAACAAGTTTTCACTTACAAGGTGTGCCTTCCATAATGTTGTTTGTGCCATACCTAGCCCTCCCCACACAATCAAGCTTTAATGGCAGTTAAGGAGCAAATTAATTGTGTTTTGGTAAGGGAGTAAACAACCCATTGGTTTAGTAGATTCATTTACCTAATTGGTATACTTGTCCATCTTGAGTGCATTGTAGTTAGACCTCCAATGTGGGACCCATCTAAATATGAACAACTAGTTTTCCATCTAAGGGATGTTTCATCACCACCACCACGTGTGGGTGGTGGATAAATGTAAGAAATAACCCCTATTTTGTTGTTTGCTAGCTAGTTTTGTATTTTGTGACACCTCCAAGGTAATTTGGGGTCTATGATTCCCAATCCAGATCTCAATCATTGGTACATTATAAGTTAAGTTTCTGCGTCTTTCCTTCAGAACCCATCCAAGAAAGCAGGAGAGACTCTAGGGCTCCTCTACCTTCAGCACGGCAGGGCCCAGAGCATGCCAGCACTGGAAACACACTAAAAAAATTGCCAAGCCAAAAACAAATGCAAAGAAAAAGAAGAAAAAAACTCGCCAAGAGCCACTCTACGTTGACACAGTCAAGAGGGCGTTGCCACATCACTTTCCGGGACCTGCAGCTGCATCTCGGGTATACGTTAAAGCACTCGATCTTCGTTCCACACATCGCAATCAGCCAGCCAGAGCACGTTTCGTCCGCCTCCCGCAAGCCTTCGGAACGGAACTTGCTTGAAAGTAATTGCTTCATCAGCAAATCGGCTGGAAAATACGTACTCCTGCGAATTCAAACCGATAGGTGTACTGTAACTAGGTCAGAGCAAGCAAGGATCCCCGTAGACGAAAATTAACCTACTCAAGATGAACTACCGCATCCTGCAATTAGGAGAAACCTTTCTGAACAATTGAACTCCATCACTCGTCGGGAAGCTTAGCTTAGCTTAGCTTGCCTTCGACCGATCGAACTAGCAGGAGCTTGGTCTGAAAAATAGCGAGAATAGAATATTCTCATCCTCCAGACAGACCGGTAACAATTTGAGCCTTTTTTTTTTGACGACTTAAATCTGTGTATGTGTGCTTATTACAGCTTCAGGACAGAGTCTTGGACAGAATAATTGAAAAACAGTGGGAGGCCATCGCAATCTCCATTGAAAAAGAGGGAATATTCTGTTTCTCGGGGACACAGTTATTTAGGTTCATGAATGCGCGCACTCACCTGTAGGTAGTCCGCAAGAAGATGAAGGCGCATTTAGTCCGGCTATGTTGTTTAATTGAAGAAACTCTTTCTTAGAAGAGAATGGTCACGAGCAAATGTGCAGCAAGTGGCGAGCATGGAGCTCCGTACGTAAGTAAGAGTGACCTAACGCCACACGGAATTTGACGGTAAATGTTGAAAACAAAGAGCCTTGCCAATGGGGAGCATCTGCTCAGAACAGTAACGACACCACATGCTTGACCTGCTCTAACTACCCGACATTCAGGCAAGTTGCTTGTTCTAGAGAAGGTCAAGCTACCCAGTTCGGGATTCTTCTGACGATTCCGTGCACGCTCAAACGGCTGGGCGTGCTCGAATGCTGAAGTGCTCCTGGAGGCGGTAAGTACTCCATGGGAGTCCCAGCCTGCGTCAAGTGTTTACTTGTCGGTTGTTCACACTTTCAGATCGCGCTAGAGCTCCACATCCCGATGCCAATCTGTTGAAAAAGTTGTACACAAGATCGTCAGAGCTTCCGACCGGCATAAATCCGACCGGCATAAATTCATCAGCTCAATATTCGGCTAGAGTTGGAGAATCGTGGACGCTCAAGAGGAATGAAAGCACATCCTGATTCCACACATCTGTTGAAAACGTGCAAGCAAGATTGTCAGTGCTCCGGCATAAATTTCTATTGCTCGATATTTCTTTGCTTTTCACAGACAGTGAAGAGAGGAAAGATAGCCCATCCTACTGCCAAGATAGAGCTCGGCGAAGGAGAGTGGATAAATTTATTAATGAATGTGCTTGCAGCACCACGGAGGCCTTAACACATGGAAATGTACAAGTCTACTTCTCTTGAGGCTCCAGAAGGAAGTCACAGACATTTGAGAAACAGCAAACATTGAGAACGTTCATCTACAGCTCGAAATGGAACGAGCCATTTGAAATCGGTATAGCCTTGGAGACTAGATGCCCCTCGCAGCCAGAGTACTCCATTTACTACAAACGTTACGTATGGCTGGGTGTTGAGCGAAAAATTATTCGGCCCTAAGTTGCATCACTTCGAAATCAGTCCAACATCGTCAAAACGATTTGCACCAGCAGGACCACGCTAATACATCTATCTCTATCTCTAAAATATGTGCAAGCTGAACGAGAATACGCCTTGACAGACCCGAAGTAGGAAATTCAGCTTGAACACTAAGACGGATAGGTATATAGCATAATGGGGTTACGCCTCTGAACAGAGGATTGAAAACCAAATTGGTCAGAAAAATCTCCTCGGAGATCAGGGCCACTCCCACCAGGGCAGTCCCTTCTCATCGTCCAACTGCGACAATATGTAATTGCATGAATCGTCTTGGAACGAGCTATCCTCAGGCTTCACGGAAATGCTCTGGCAATCCAGAGGGGAAAGCATTTGGTCGCAGAGGTTGTCGCTCAGGTGCATGATGTTGGAGTCCATCTCTGGCGAAACTTGTGGATAAATATTGATCTTCTGCTGGCTGTCCACGTTCAGTAATTCGCTTGAAATGCTGTCGCAACTCACAGTCTCCCGATTCGAACCTTCTCCGGAACCTTCCTCCTTGCGTGCATTCGATTCAACATTGTTGCTGGCATTACACTTAAGCTCAGCAAGAGCTGGTCCCGGCTCTGTAGCTTCGTCCGACGGGTTCGACGAAGTTGTTGATTTCTTTTTTATCTCCGGTAGCTCGACGTCCGGGTTCGTTTCTTTGGTTTGCAGCTTTCCAGTCAAGCTACCGATCTGTCCAGACAAACGAGATTGAAAATCTCACTTCCGATCCCAGAGAATTGAATAAATCCGCAACACTCAATGTTTACAGAACGATGCCCTCCAAGAGTCAGAATCAGCTCAAGATTTTCTTACCCCTCTCTCAAACCGCTGGATGCAATGTGTGCCAAGGACGCAAAGACAGGGGAAGGTGGCCACAGATTCACACTTCGACGAGAGTTGTAGTTGCACAATAGTAAGTGCAAGAGTCGTGTTTAGGATTAAAGCCTCACCTCAATCTGAAGTTTCAGATTCTCGTCGAACACAGCATCGTATTCACTTTTCAGAAGGTTGTATTCTGCGGTGAGGGCTTCGTAATCCCGTTCCAGCTGTTTGGTTTTCCAGCGCGCGCGACGGTTCTGGAACCACACGGCCACTTGCCTTGGCAGAAGCCCGAGATCTCTGGCAAGCTGCATTTTTCTCTCAGGCTCGAGTTTGTTGTCTACCTCGAAGCTCTTCTCGAGTGATCTGACTTGATCAAACGAAAGTCTTCTCTTCTTCTCGACATGTTGTGTGCAGTCATCTCCAGTATCCTCTTCGCCTGGATCTTCACCCGAGGTTTCGAAAGTGGGAGAGAAGAAGCGCTTTTGACCACAACTGGCCAAGGCCTCCTCCAAGCCTCCACCTGCGCGTTGAACTGCACAATGCGCGACCGAAGGTGTTAGATAAAGAAGATTCGCGAGATACAAAGAACACACTATTTCTGTGACAGAAACAGAGCAATTTTGCCTGTCATTTGATTGCAAAATCCTGAGATAGTGTTCTAAATCCAACTAGTAATTCTCGACAAAATTCTTCGTCTAACGGATCCTGGAATGCCAGAGACGTATTCAGAAAAACCTCTCCCGCCGTGTTACTCCTAACCTCCTATTCCAGCGCTGAACATATGAAGAATGTTATTAATTTCGTCCAGATTCGTGGAAGCGGACAAGGTAATGTGGTGTTGAGGTTCTTTAAATACGAACAAAGCGCGCACGCGATGACAGAGTATGTCCCCCAAACTAACCTTGAAGCGCAGCAGGAGCACAAGAGGCAAGCATGGTGACCAAGGACATGTCGGTCGAGCTCTCGTTGCGCACGAGCATGACATTGGAACCACTGTAGACCCCGTGATTCGCCATCTCTGACCAGGGAGCAGCCCTCGCGAGATACACACCCGACAAGCAGCTCACGGGCTCGACGGCCTGGCTAAGCGTACTCGAATGCGTATCCCAACATTGCCGTATGGCCGTGTCCCCGCATTGAACTTGTGAATCCAGCGAGACGGTCGTCACTACACCTCTCCCTCAACAATCTTCAGATCTCCGCACACCACTACAAACCCCGGCTATCACCAACATCTCACGAACGAACGATCTTTCTTTGCAAGGAAGAAAGAAAACAACAATCGCCTCGCAACTTGCACCCCCTATCTAGCTAGACTCCAGCCTACTCTCTTCCCCAAACACTCAGCAATTCAGAGCGCGCTCTGACGCTGGAGCGCACGAACAAGTCGAAAAGGGCCTTCAGTACAGTGCGCAGCTCAGCGTGGCTTCCAGACAAGTGAGAGAGCAGCTCGCTCGACTATATAACCGGTTTCGCAGGAGAGAAAAAGCCAAAGCGAACAACAACAACAACAACAACCACCACCACCACCACCCCAACCCCAACCCCCGGTGTCCGCATGGTGGCCCCCGCGCTCTCCATTCCAATTACCGGTACCTCTCTCCTCCGTCGCCATATCCTGCCGTGATCTCCATTCCGCACTCCTCAAATCGGCTTACCGCTTAACCTCCTCTTATGCAGTTTTGGAATAAAATATTGATATTCCACCGCCGCGACTATTCGGCTCTCACGCGGTTTTACCACAGCCATGAACGTGGAAGTAATTAGCGCTCTGCACGCATGTGCCTGCTGTTTCTTCCACCAAGCAGTTCCTTAGTTCCGCGCATCAGCATCCGTTCTTACCACCGACACGCTCATCACAACTCGCTTTGACTAACTCGTAGCTGCTGCTTCCCTAGCTACAGTAGCTGCTAAGCCAAGTACAGCCATGGACGATCGTTAGATCTTCTTGTCGTGGCCCGGCGGCCCAGTAGAGACCGTTCTGCCAGCCAAGGAGATCTCTCAGTACAGTCCTGCCATTTTTCCCTTCCTTTTCTATTTTTCTCTCTCTTTGAGTTACCACTTACCAGAGATGAAACTCGCTTCAAAGCATGCGACTCCAGTTTCCACTACTCTAAAAACTTAGCACCTGTCCCGACATAGCTGTAAGGTAAAGCTTCCATTAGACTACGCCACGGGCAGAGACGGACAGGATTCATGTAAGCCCTGACATTCGGGCGCAAAACGAGAAGAACATGGAAGGAATTTTGCATGTCTCTCGTTCCGGAGCAAGGCTCGTATGAAAGCGAGCAATGCCACAAGCACGCGGGCCAGTGCAAATCCAACAATCGATTGTCTAATTGATTTGAGATGTATTAAAAGTTCTATTAACAGCAATCACATCTCATGAGCCAGTGTCAGAAAATGGACTACTGAGCAAAATTAAACACTGGCCTCCCGGCGGGCGGGTCTGAAGTCTGAACCTGAAAACGCAGAATATGCAATTCGGAATTTCGGACACGCACTTACAGCCAATACGCATCACTTTTTCCAAAGTAATCTCGGAAACTTATTTTTTAATTCAAATTGTAGGACGGAGTTAGGTTTCTTCTTTCTATTTGTTACATTCTCTGAAGTAGTTTTCTAAGAGGTTTTTTTTCCTTTTGGAACATAAATGGAAGTGATTCATTGCAAGAGCCAAGTACATTGAACCCCCCCCCAAAAATAATTAGGAGAAGGGGGCAAAAAGTAAAAGTGAGTAGAGAAAAAGGATGTGACACATTACCAAAGTACAAGTACATGTTTCGCCCCCTCCACAGTGTATTCCTGGGCATCACCCCACGACAACTGAACTCTCGTAAATGGTCTGAACACCTCAAGCCATATGCAAAATGGCCCCTGCCCAATTTGCACTCTCTTGTTGGGGCCCAACCATTGCACTCTTATTTGCATTGTAATATAATCAATAGTGTACTTGGAGTCAAATTGGAGTTGAAAGGGGTGGAATGGGGTTGAATAGACACCATTTAAAAACTTCCAGAAATTTCCATGTGGTTTTGATGACTGAAAGGACAAGAATAGTCCTCCTCCTAGGGACAACAATGGGAAGCTATAAGTTTTTGGTTTGACTCCCTATAATGTGTGGATTTTTGTATAAAAATGAGTTGACCAAAATACATTTGAAATTCAATTTTGTCAATTTATTGCAACTTACAAAAAAACTCATAAAACCAATCAATTTATAGGAGGCAACCCGTTCCTAATCAATGACCCATTCTGGCACCATAGGGTAGTGTGATTCTGTGCAAAGAGGTGATCAATCGTGATTAATTGTGGTGCATTATGATTGGCTACAATCATCTCAATATTGCAACCAACCTTTGTTGAATTTTGCAACCAACCCTTAATCAAAAAATAGGAAGGTCTATACAACAAATATGGGCCAATAAAAAGAATCTTTAGCTCAAAGAATCACAATTGAGAAATAAAAATTTGAAAAATGATGGAAACCTTATTTCTGCACATGGGAAAATTTCCCCACCATTGAACCCCGCCTTGCAGATACTGTGTATCTACTTAAGTGGTCAAAATTGGACTGCCTCCCTTAAATAAATATATGTGTGCAATGACCAAAGAGTCCACAATGGATATCCCATTCCTAAATTAGGGCTACCTTTCCCCACTTAGGCACTTGATGGCTACGAGGTGTCCTAAAATCATTAAAATGTTGCAAGGTAGTATTCCAATGAAAGGAAAGAAGAGATCATCCTGCCTTTTAATTTTTTTTAATGCTTTCAAAGTTACAAAACTCAACTATTAGTTCAGTTTCTAGAGCAGATAAGGTTGGGGGCTTACATTAGGTGTCAGTCGTAGACTGAAGGGGGGGAAAGAAAAAACCCAAAAACCACTGGAAAACATGTGCAATTGTGCACTCCTCTAATAAATATATTGCCTTGAATTGAAGGGGAAATTTTTTTTTCCCCCTCGTCCATGAACCGCCTGTCCTCCCTCCCTCCTCGTCCTCTTTTTCACCGACATATATTTCCTCATGGCAGGATTCCGGCAGCAGCAGCAGCAGCTCCAATTCCCGATTTAGTGAGGCGAGGGGTAGGTAGTTGGGGATCGCAGACCAGGGGCTGTTGTGGCCCAATCAGATCCGTCGATCAGTGGGCACGGAGCAAAATTCCGTTCAGGAGACACGCAGGCCGGATCCGTCCGTCCGTCCGGGTGGGTTTATTAAAATGGGCCAATGATGTCAGTATGATTTCCCCATTTATTCTGCATGCCACATTCCACACTGGCTGCCGCGGGGTTCCGTCAGGTCACGCGGGGCCGGCCGGCCGGTGGGTCCTGACGGAAGTGCGCGCTCGTTAACTTCCCCCCCCTGGAGGATGTCTGGACGCTCGTGCGTGTTGGAAAGTAAACTACCTCGAGAGCAAGCCCATTGTGGGGTGAATTATATGTTTACTTAGTAGTGTACAACATCACTAACATATTTTAGCCCCACATGGAGAAATAGAGTTAGGAAGGTTTTCATAATTTTCTAGATTTTTACTTCTCAAAACATAATTATCATGAATTTTTTAGATGTAGACTATGTTTCAATCTGTACTTGTACTGGTCATATAGAGCTTCCTGTTTTTGACCAAGGACTGGTTGCAAAATCCACTCAAGGTTGGTTGCAATATTGAGAGTCTTGTAGCCAATCCGATTCTAGTTTCATTCTCAGTATTGATTGGATGAAAGTCATCTTAATTTGTTGAGATGCTTTATGAAGTTGTTGTCCTATCTACTGGTTGCATTTGGTGTTATTAGAGTACATATTTTTTTAGAATTACAAATGGGGAAGTATGTCAAACAATTGACCAAGACCAAATTGCATTGTAGTTTAACATTGGATTTGCAAAAATGAGGCCATAAATTTAAAGAATACAAAAATTTCAAAAGATCACCATGTGAAGAGAACCTCATTTCAAATTCATTTCAAATATGATAATATTTTGCTTGTAATCTAATTTAGAAGGAATTTTGAAATTTTACTTTCAAAATTTATAAATTTTTTTGGTGATGGTGTTAGTGAATCTAATCGTGTGGATGGAATCTAAATCTCAAAATCTAAAACTTTTATTTGTATATGAATTCCAAAATATTCTTCAAAATAGTACTTTATGATGATTTTTCTAAAATCGTGATTTCTAGAGAAGACTTTGGACATTTAGGGGTTAATATTTCAGCCTACACTAATTCAATTACACTATTAAAATAGTGCAACTTTCCGTGGTAAATTTGAATCACCGAAGTATTGTAGTGTGATTTAAATTTATTTTTTTCAAAACAAATGAAACAAAATTCCATTGCAAAGAGGGCAAGTGCAATATGTTTCAAAGTGCCATGTGTCATCTTGTGATTGGTGTGAGGTGACATGGCATGGAAATTAAATTTCAACACATCTTTGCCATGCTTAATAGTGTGACTTATAATATGATATAGCTATTGGATGAGTATTTACATTTGTCTAGTCATTACATTGGTTTATTGTATACATGAAACACTATTTACCAAAGTCACTCAAGTAGTGTTGGTTGGAATATTACTATATCGAACTAATTTTGACAATAAATAAATAAAACTTAGTAATACAAATTGTGCAAATGATATTAATTTTGTGATCTCAATAATAGAATGAATTAGCGTACTAGAAAGGTAGTCTTGGGACACCAAGTGAGGACACCAATACTTGGGATCTTATTTTACATGTAGTTGAGTTGAAAAAAGGTTCTACTTGAGGCCATGTATTTATGACAAATTTGCAATTATAGACGTCCTCTATGCATACTAGAATTTACCTCTTCCAAATAAACTTCTAACTTTTCACCACTAATATTTAGAACTTAAATTTTTTTATTATTGGAAGTGAATCCAAAATGCTTTGGGGAGGAGCTCTCAATGATAGAAATTTCAACCTCTCATTACAAAGCAATGAAAAGTTAGAGTTATATTTGGGAGGACAATACACCAAATCCTATTGAGGATGTCCTAAGTTCCACATGTGTAATGAAGTTGGAATTCAAAGTGGCCTTTTCTAGTTGAGTTTAATTTTGTATAGGCCCCATGTAGTAATTGGAGATCCTTCCTCAAGTTTAGTTTGAATAACAATTTTGAGAGCACAAAAAAAGAATTAGATTTTAAAGTAGAATAGTGACTCAAGGGAAGTTTATCCTATTATGATTCATTTGTTTATTCAATTGACTTTCAAGCACAATGACAAATTGTAGAAAATTCAATTTGCTGGCATCCCACATACACACAAGGTGAGTTTCAGTTGAAATTTCCAATTGAATTACCTATGGGAGGAGGATAGTTGGTGCCCCCAAAATACCTTTCTTGATAAGGTACATTGAAAAAACTAGAATAGTCCCCAATTCAATTGTAAACCCTAGTTCTTTGATCTAATTTCATCCTATTTCTTATAAATGTGATGAAATTTGTTTAAGGATTTATATTATGACAATTAAGTGTGGAATTGTATTTTCAAGTATCGGAATTGAGTTGAAAAACAACAATTTTATGAATAAAACCAAAGCCACTATACAAGTTCTAAAAACAAACAAAAAATTAATTCATTATTCCATAGTCTAAAGGGGCATTTTTTTAATGAACATTTTAATCATGTAGGGAATGAAGGTAGGTTCATCTAATTGTGACCCCTTTCTAAAACCAACCCCTATAAATTCTTTAATGCCAATGCCTAAAATATTTTGCCTCTATTTATAAGTCTAGAGGCTAAGGTCATTCTAGGGTATTTATATTTTTGATACTTTGAAAACTCATATTTTTATTCATATGGTGTCTAAAAGATGCATATAAAGAGAATCTAGAATACTCTTTTAACTTCCAACAAAATCCAACAAAAAATTAGGAAATTTGAAAAGATGAACAATGCTATTGTAAATTATTTCTTCACACACAGTCAAGTGTAAATACCTTATATAAGTCACATTAGCATCTCCAATCACCAATTGAGAGGGAGGTTTGTCTTTGAGGTGGGCTCTAGTTGCTTCTTGAGTAATTAAGGAACTTGGTACAATAAGAAGAAATTTGTTCCATATATCACCAACCAATTCCATTCCATTTGTACAAATTTCTTTTATTCTTGTACTAGAACAGTCATTAACATGAATGAAAAGTTTGTTGGAGATTATTTTACTAAGTAAGGCATGTGAACATAAATAGTTGGTGCTATTTGCAATTTATTTGCAATGATTATTGTATCATGCTATATAGTCTATTCTCAAAATGACAACAGGCATTGAAAAATGAATACATTGTTATGTAGGAAGGAAGTCTACAAAGTGCTCAAGCTCTAAAAGTGTCCTCTAATGCATAGGTACATTTTTCTTTCTTATTACACAAGCAATCTACAAACACTGTTCATTTCAAGAGTTGGACACTTTTAGTGACCACCGCATTTCTATTTCAAAAATTCACAAGTAATTCCAAAAAGCTCCAAAACATATGAAATGACTTGAGTAAGATGCCAATTCTATTTGCCTTTCAAGGAAAATTTTCTCAAAAATACTTCAAGAAGTTTATCCTTCCCAAATTAAATATTACCTCTTCAATGGATGCTTTCCGGACCTCCTTCTAGGATAGATTCTTGCTCACAATTTAAATCAAATAGTGTGGGCACCAATTAGATGAGAATGTCCATTTGAAAATCCTCAATTCATATCAGATTGCTTTTGGAATTTGCAGATATCTTGAAAATACGTGGATTTCAGATCGGACTGGTTTTTCCGTGAACTCGTGCCAAAAAGTCGATTAGAAGCTTTTATAATCCTAATCTTTAAACAGGGTCTTGACTAAAATGACTTTTGGCCAATCTTCCATGACTTTCTCCTTTACTTTTGGCAGGAACTGTTCAGGGAACATAACATCTAATTCACGTTTTAATACAATTCAAAAGCAAATTCTATCACAATCCAAATTTCTAGGCTATGAATTGTAAACTAACCGATGCCTAGTAACAACAATAATTATGGTGCATCCCTGTACCTACAAAATAATCCAGGATTGGAATTTAGGGTAACACATACCTTCAAAATTAATCTGCAAGTATATATTTAATTTGGCGGAAAATAGGTTAAGAGATACAGTAATTTGAATAACAGATTTTGAAGATATCCACACATTATTCTCTTCTGGACCCCTGAAGGACCAAACTGCATTTTGGGGGGGGGCAACGTAGTGATTTTGGGTTGTTCACTACAAATGGAATTTTCATTTTGTTTTCTTTGAAATTTCACACAACATATGCCTAAGAAGTAGCTTTACAGCACAACAATTTTCATAATTTTTGACTATATGGTTCAAAAGTTATTGTATGATATGTAATTTCCTTTGGATTGTGGGCAACCTGAGCAAGCCAAAAAAATTCTTTAAAAATCACATTTAAAAAAAAAAAATTGAAATTGGTTCTCTACATATTTATAAATAGTCATGTGGAAAGCTTTGAATTAATCCATCTTGATTAATGAGATGGAAGTTATGAGGAGTTTTATTTTGTGGGTAGTTACAAAATTTCTACTCTAAAATAAACTTTGAAGTCCTTTATTTAACTCAATTTTCAATATTTTTGGGGAAAAATCAAATCATAGGATGTTACAATATTACAACCATTCGGATTGGCATTTTTCAAGTCCATACCTAAATTCTTATCAATTTAGTAATTTGAATCATTCTCTACTTTTTTCTACTTACTATTTTTTTTCCTATATGTTGTACAATTCCAAATGATCTCAAAATTTTCAAGCATCTAGCCAACCTACCTTGAATGATGAATCTAAAGAAGCACCATCATTTTAGACATTATTTCATACAAATGTGACCTTGTGAAGTACAATTGGGAATTGCAAATGATGATGTCTTGACATTTTTTCTTTCATTCTTGCAATTGAGTGTATTTCAATTTGTGTGAAATTCTAAAATTAAACCCTAAAGTTCTTTACTATATTTTCACCAAAACCACTCCAAAACTACCATTCCTAATACAAGCACCAAATTTTAGAAAAATATCATTTTTAGACATATGTAACCATAGCATCTTATCATACGTTGGTTTGAGATAATGTGGAAAAAAATTCAGAAATTTCCGCTATATAGATTGCAAGATATCATCATATGAAGTGCCCCTTAAAGAGGTGAGACTAGATGAAACTTCTTGGAATATTTTCCAATAAATTCTCCTTAAAAGAAAAATGGAATTGGCATCTAACCCAAGTCATTTCATACTTTTTGGAGTTTTGAAAAATTAGTTATGAATTTTTTGAATTTTTTGAAGTGGAATGGGCTCTAAAATTGTTGACCTCTTGAAACATAAACTATTTGTACATTGATTGTATAGTGAAAAAGAAATATGTACAAAAATGTACATTTGAGGAGGTGGGTAATTTTAGAGCCCCAAACTTTATGGAACTCCTACCTTTGATGAGGATTTTCACATCCTTTACAATCTCAATAATGAATAAGTAATATTGATTTGGCAATTTGGTGGTTGGTATTTTTTCATCCTTCACATTAGACAACTCTTTCTAATATATATTGGCAAAAATTATAAATGCATACTAGTATGTAATATATAACTAATTCTAAGTTCAAGCTATTAGATAATAATAGATTTTTAGTAGTCTTTGTTTTTCAAAATAGATTTGATGTACAATATTGATGTTGATTGTCTATTTAGAATTAGAAATCCTTGAAAATTTTAAATATGGGAGAAATTAAAAGAATATAAAAAACAATATTCACTTTATACTTGAGTTTTATTTTGTTTTAAAAAAAATTCTATAATATTTTTTGGTAATCATAACACAATCTTTTTTGTTAGAACTAACTTTGTTCAAACCCATTACAAAATATTAAATACTTTAGATATAAATAAATAATGTCTATTTATTTTTCTTATAATTTAAATTTTTGTAGGATGAAGTATTTTGATTATTTAATTGATCATAAAATAACTCTATATTTATTTAAAAGGTACAAAAAGTTATTGAACCTTTGTATTCATTAAGTGATGAAGAGTAACTATAATTTTAAAATATAATTATCTTCAAATAATATTAGGCTTACATTTTTTCATTGGTGTATGAATTGACATTTTCAAATTAACATATAGTGGCTAAAAAACCGAGTGAAAGTTGTCAAGTGGATTTAAAGATTTGAGGCACTTAATGCAATTAGAGTATTTTTTTTTATTATACTTCCATTATATATTTTATATAGAGGTTTAGGAATCTATTTTTAAAAAATTCTACAATTCATAAAAAATTGATTTTTGATTCAAGAGTATTATCATTAATATTTTGAAAATTCTCCAAACCAGTATATGTGTTTATATTTATTTATTTTTGTTGAGATTCTAGTTATTTATATATAATTCATTTGTCAAACAGATCTATTTTTTTTAATTTAATAGTTCCAATATCATTGGTGAAGGTGAAATACTTGAGAAATTTTATTTTGTGGAAAATTAGATTGTCTTTAAGCAAAAATAATATATGAGGTTCATTTACAAATATTTAGTTTTCCATTGACATGAATCATGGAGAAAAAATTAATTGAAGAACAAACTTACATTTTTGTGAAAACCATATAAATCAAGTTGTTATAGTGAATTGAGTCCATCAAAAATTGTTTTAAAGTAGTATCATGGATATTATTATTATTTTTAAATTTTTATTGAGTGATTTTTTGAATATTGGCTACACCACTCAACAACCCTTAAAAATTGGTGTAACTTAAAACCAAACCAAGCAACATTGACATAGAGTGTGGTAACATGTTGATTTACCTTCTACCATCATATGATGTACGTTGTTGCTCTTAAATGTATTCCACAAGTACATAAAAGGTGGAATTGGAATGGGGTCCGACAAAGGGTTGGTCCACCTTACAACCCTGCTTGTAACTCCATATGGCAAATAAGTCTATATTTAACCCTTAAATGACATTCACTTGCCTAGAAGCCAACCCAGTGGAAAATAAAAAAATCTCCATGCATGAAGGCATGGGTCTTGTTGCTTACCCAAAGTTGGTACGGTCAGGACATTCAAAAGTGAATAGTAAATAGCACATTGACTTTGCAACCTAAATGTGGTGCTTGGCAAGCCATTTTCACTATTGAAGTGGGTCCAAAAGGTTGAAACATTCCAAAAAATACAAAAAAACACTTTTTGCCAGCGACTCTCTCACAACCAACCAACCCACCCAAGAGGCTTGTATGTCCTTTTAAGGGGCTTAGGGGTTTAGGGTCTTAGCGTGTCCTTTTAAGGGGCTTAGGGGTTTCGGGGCTTACCGTGTTCTTTAAAGGTTAATGAAAAACATGCACCTTCTATTTTTCATCTTTCTTTCTTTTCTTTTCGATAACTTTGATGGATGCAACCGCGCCTTCCAGAGCCTCCAGTGAGCCCAAGTCACATTATTATTACTGTCCAATTTGTTGGGTGTTTTTTTCTCAAGCTTTTTGTGGTGCTGATGCTGCAAGTGAGAGGGGACATGTCCACTTTTCCATTGACAAAGGAATGACAATTGGTACATGTCCACTTTTCCATTGACAAAGGAATGACAATTGGTACATGTCCTGTTTAGGAAACTAGAAGACCCCTGGACCGCCAAACATGCCCCAGCCTTAAAACATAACAACTGACCCAGCTTTCTGCTCTAGTGTCTGTGCTGATAACATTCAGTTAGTGTCAGGGATCACCCTCAAAAGCAAAATGCCACACTGAAACCACCGTCTTTTCAGGGGGAACACAAATGCAGTCAATTCAAGCCTTTTCATCCATTCCAGACCTTTTCATCCATTCAAATATTTTCATCCATTTGAGACATTTTCATCCATTACAGACCTTTTCATCCATTTGAGACCTTTTCATCCATTACAAACATTTTCATCCATCCGATGATTTTCCATCCATGTGAATCACTTTCTCATCAACTTGGAGTGCCCTGGAATGGACCATAGTATTTTGGAAAATTGTAAGTAAATTATAGGTGTGACCTTTGGTAAGTATCATGGTGGCTGAAAATAGCAATACCAGGTGATTTCACTTTTAATTAGCACAATTTGACGATACTTTAAAAAAAAAATTAAAACGGACTACTTTATTTCAATGGAGAAGAGGTAGACATCAAGAACCGAAAGCACTTTGTGTGCGTTAGAGAGAATGCGTGCCTTAGAGAGAAAGCACAAAGATTAATCTCTGTGCACTTGCGTGCGTTGGAGAGAGAGGGTGCAAAGATTAATCTTTGTGCTTGTAATGCCGTAGAGGACACAAAGTACTCAATGGTTCTTGTATTCACGTGAGAGTTGAAAATTGGCAAATGTGATAGGTCATGTTCTTTCAAGTTTAAATGTCAACTAATATAACTAAAAGGTGGTTCTAAAGGTGTCTCCAATGGCAACCTTGGACCCGGGTTCAACAATAAAATTCAATGGGTCACTTCAAGACCACTGTTGAGCTCATAGTAAGAAGTTCTCACCAAAATTCAAACCATTTGTACATTCTATCATCTCATGGACCTCAAACAAGTTACTATAGCCATTGTAGTTACTTCACTATTGGTTTGGTTGGTACCTGCCGAACACTAGTTGAGACCCCTTTATAACAACATAGTTAAATTTGAAACTTTGACATTTTATAGAAAATGTGTCTCTATACCTTCTTGATAGAAGATATTAAATCATTTGTCAATTCATGTGACCTAGTGCATGCTAAAAAGATGCATTACAAAATAAATTTGGTCTTGGACTCTAATGTGAACCATTAAAAATAAGAGCAATTGTTCATAGCCTTGATAAAAAAAATTTGAAGGAGAAGGTAGGTCAAGTTTTGAGGAATCAATTCTTCTATATTAGGTTTTTTCTTGCATAATGAGGACAACCGTAGGCAAGAGGACAATAATGCCAAGAGAAGGTAGGAAATGAAGAAACATAGGATGTAGTTGAAGAGACACATAGTTCTAAAATCTAAATCTCATACAATAGTATGTAACATCTAATGAAATTGCACCGCGAGGTGAAGTCATTAGGTACTACAAAAGAGCTTGTGGTCATGTTGTCCTTGTTGCTTGTTTTTGTCAAATTTGAACTATCTTTCAAGATTTTTTGGACTTTGGCCCGCCATCATTTGTTGCCTTATCCATCATTATAAAATCACAATATAATACCAATCTCCATATGAAAATATCTTATGGGACCATGAGCAAATAGACTTTAAAGGTATATTGGTTCCACAAAGAGCTCAAGTTATTTCTCTTCGTCTACCAATGTCAACATGAAAAAAATATTTAAAAGATGTAGGTATGGATTATGAATTTCCATTCCTTTTATCCATCAAATCCTCAAGATCAATTCAAATTTTCACATAAGCAATATTTGAAAAAAAAAGGTGACTCCTTCTACAAGACCAATTTAATTTCATTGTTCAAACTTCAAAATCCTAAATTTCATTCACATCTAAGGTAGGATGCTCAAAGGGCGGCTACTAACATATAGGTCTATTCTTCTTTCTTCACTGTACATGTAGTGTCACCGTTTCAAGAGGGGTCACTTTTAGTGACCACTACTTCTTAACTTCAAAAACTTGTAACTAATTCCAAAAAAACTCCAAAAAATCAATGAAATTACTTGGATTCAATGCCGATTCCATTTTTTTTCTGCCTTGCAAAAATTGGTTGAAAATTCTTTCAAAGAGTTTTATTTAGCTTCCTTCCCCCCCTCAAATGCAATCAATTTTTAAATAATTGCTTAACCCCTAGAGGTCCATTGTTCCCTTAGAGGACAAAATGAACTTCAAGCGGGTTCCTATGAACTCAATTTTTAGTGAATTTTTTTGAAAATTTTTTACAAGATAAAAAGACTTATTAGTTTTGTGAAAATATAATTTTTAAAATTTCAATTGATGCCTAGGAGCAAAAATCATACTATTGTGTAATTGTTGTTTTTCCCTAGGGATAAATCCGCCCTATGGATCCTACTTTGTAGGATGGTTCTAGTGACAATTGAGATGAATTGACCCCCTCACTTGTCCCCCCAAACCATGTGTGCATGTAAAAAAAAAAGCCCCCCCTCCTATTTTGTACTTGATTAATTTATCTACTACACCTCTCCTAACTAAAGGTAGGTTCACACTTGGTGTTAGGGGCGATGCTTGAAATGTGAATCGAGTCCAGACGTAGGCCTGAATTCATTCCCAAGAACCTTAGTAACAACACTCTGTAAACACCAAACACAAACACACCTTCATTTTGGAGCCTCTCATTGTAAATATGAATTCAAATTTTTTGTAAAATATATCACGCATGGCAAATAAAAAAATTTCAATGTTCTCCCTCAAGGAGAAGCGAGGGGTCAGTTTGTAGGACGCGAATCCGGTCCCACAAAGTGAAACTAATAGGATGAAAACGCCAATTCGTGGGGTATAAAAGTAAAATCGTGCTCCCTATTTGGCGCTGTGTGTAGGGTGCATTCTAGACCTCTTTCAACTAATTCGAGGTCTCTAATTGCCAATATGAATTCAAAAGTTGCAAAAAAGTTTTATGTGAATTATTATTATTTTTTTATATAGAAACTTCCTGCATTTTCGTTTGGGATACAATTCTTGTGTTTCCACCCTGTTGGTCCCCTGTTTTTCCCCCTGTCGGTGCCCCTTCTTCTGGTCTCACTTCGTGGGACGGGGTTGAAGTAGTAGTATCATTCCCCCCCCTGACCTGCATGGAGTGGGGTGGGGTGGGGTGGAGTGGGAGATCCCATCTTCCGTGTCTCTCCATTTCCATGTGTTTGTCCCTCCTCCAATGGGCTCCTCCTCCTGAGCCAGTCCTTCCTTCCTTCCAGCCAGCCAGCCAGCCAGCCTGCCTGCCAGGGTTCCCCCGCCCACCCTGCCCGCCCTCCTTCCCCTTCCCTTTGCTCAGGGCTCCCCAGAGTCTTCCCCAGAGTCCTCCCTGGCCCTTTGGTTCCCGGGGGGGAGAACAAGCTGCAAGATCCTCAGTCTGCCCCCGCAGGACGTGAAATCGTGCCGTCGGAGGTGGGCCAAGCAGGGTAAAATTGGTGTTGTAGGAATAAAAGTAAAAAAGAAGCCCCCTATTTGGAGCCATGTCTAGAATGCGTTGTAGACTTCACCTAGCTAATTTGGGGTATCTCATTGCAAATATGAATTCAGAATTTGCAAAAAAAATTCATAAGTGGCAAATCAAACATTCCTGTGTTTTCCCTGGGTTCAATCCACCTCACCAGGCCCACCTTCGATGGCATGATTTAACGTCCTGCCTTCCCCTCCCCTCCTTGTTTCCTGTGCATCTCATCGCAGGTTGGTTGGGCAGATGGAACTTGGTTTCCAAACCCAAACCACCCAACCACACGGGTGCAAAACAAAACCCAGCAACCCAGCAACCCAGTAACCAAGGGAGGGAGGGAGGAGAGGGTACAGGTAAGTTAATATAAGTTAGATACTAACTCCCCCTTCTTCTGTACCACCGCTGCTGCTGCTGCTCTGCTGCGGATTCTGAAGCATCTTGATGACGCCCCAAGAGTAATCATCGTGTCTTGACAGCCTTCAAATAATGCAGGGCAGGAACGGACGGGGAGAGCGGGAGAGAGAGAGAGCTCAGCTCAGCTACGACTAGGGCCAGGACCAGGGATAGGAGGCAAATACAGAAGGAAGCGGAGCCAGTGGGGCCGGCCTAGGGGCAACCCACTCGAGGCGGGCGGGCGGAAGGAAGGACGCACCTTTATAGGGGGAGCAAATTACATGTGACTCCCCAACTCCACACCCTCCAAGCCACACTTTATTATTATGGATCAATGGTGATGTCATGGACTCTCAGGGGGGAGGGGGAGGGAAGGGAGTAAATTATGCGTGAAGAGGCCGGGCTGTGGTGACGACATGTGGCAACATGCAGGTGTGAGGAGGGCAGGATTCAGCTCATGGAACTGATCTTTTCACGAATGAGGGGGCACCCATCCCGGGGGGAGGACCTTGGGCACCCTTGGAAGAGGCGGTCCCGGGGACGGGACTGCCCTTTCCAGGTGGAAGAAAATTGGGTTCAGGGGAACAAGTGGTCATGTCCGAACAGGGGACCCCTATTTAGGAACAAGTGGCATGTTGCTTGAAATATCTATTGCTGTCGATGATGAGCGGTGGGCTTGAATGGTCACTTCAAGGGCACGCTACGGTAACATTGTTAACCAGAGCACTGCCCACCTCCCAAGTGGACCTATATACCTGGGGGGTGAGTTAAGTTATGAAATCAACAACGTTATTGGCTTCTTTATTGTGAGTTGTCAGTACTGGCTTTGGCTAGCCCATCCCCTCCCCTTCCCCCATCTAGAATTGCGCACTATTGGGGGTTCCTCTTTTTTGGAAGCAAAAGACTCCCCCCCCCCACACACACCTTGCTTAACCCCTAAAGGACCAAATGGTGTTTTTTGGCAACATAGTGATTTTAAGCAGCTCACTACTAGTGGAATTTTCATTTTTTTTTTCATTGAAATTTTCACACAACACGTGCCTAAGGAGTAGCTTTAAGGCCCAACAATTTTCATAACTTTTGACTACATGGTTAAAAAGTTATTGTATGATATGTAGTTTTCTTTGTTTGGCGGGTAGTCTGGGCAGAAAAAAAACTTCTTTAAAAATCACTTTTAAAAAAAATAAAAATTTGAAATTGTTTTCTAGATTTATTTATATATGAATATATTTGAATCATTCCATTTTGATTAAGGAGATGAAAGTTATGAGGAGTTTTAGTTGTGGGTAGTTTGTGGGTAGTTATGGAATCTCTACTCTAAAATAAACTTCAAAGTCCTTTATTTAATTCAATTTTCAATATTTTTGAAAATAAAATAAAATAATTAGGTGTAGATTGTTTATTAAAACATCACAACCATTGGGATTGGCATTTTTCAATTTCATAAATAAATTGTTAACAATTTTGTATTTAAAATCATTTTCTAATTCTTTCTACTTTCTATTTTTTTCCCTATATGTTGTAAAATTTTCTAATTCTTTCTACTTTCTATTTTTGCATGTAGCCAACTTGCCTTGAAGAATAGATCCAAAGAGTAACCACCATTTTGGACATTTATTCATAATGATTTGACCTTGTGAAGTGCAATTGCCTGTTTTTTCACAGGGACAAAAAAAGGATTTTTGTTACTTCAAACGTTAATATCTTGCAATCTACACGGTGAAAACTTTTGAAAATTTTCCCACATCTTCTCAAACCAAATTAATATAAGATCCTATGGTTAGATGTATCAAAAATGATTTCTTTTTTCAAAAATTTGGTACTTGTACTAGAGATGGCAGTTTGGGAGCGTTTTTGGTGAAAACATAGTCAAAATCCTTTAGGGGTTAATAATGTTAAGACTCTACCTTATTGATGGCTCCTCATCTAGTAACCCTCACCCTTGAATTAACCCCTAAAGGACCAAGAGTACCCTCGGGGGGACTCTAAGGAATTTGGTTAGGTTTCTATGACCTCCATTTTTTGTGAAAATTTTCAAATTTTTTTGGTAAGATAGTAAAAAACTTATTAGCTTTGTAGAAATGTGTTTTCTTATTTTGATCAATGCATGGGAGAAAAATTTATGCCATCCTAAATATAATTTTCATATTGTTGGACAAAAAAAAATCCATAAAAATCTGAATTAATTAATTTTCTCTCTCTTATAGATCTTATTTTTGTCTGCACGTAAAGCTTTGATTTGTTCCATTTGGATTAGTGATGTGAAAGTTATGGACAATCTTGTGTTACGGGCAATCTAAGCATCTTCTTGAAAAAATTACTTATAGGATTCATTTCCAAATGTAATATTCACAAATTTTCAAAAAAAACTGCTTGATAAGGTTAAGTTTGCTTGTTAGAACAATCCCATTGTTGGAATTGTTGTGTTTCAATCCCATCTTAGAACTATTAATGATTTAGTTTTTCTTTCAATCTTGAACCTACTTCTACTTGAATTTTTTTTAAGGAATAAACATTAGGCATTTAAAAAAAAATTCCTAAACTTTCAATTCAATTCTTCAACATAAATTTTTTAATTTGAAGTCCATAGTGCAAAAATTTCCCACAAATGACAGTCAAAGTCATTTGATATTGCAAGCTAGTGTTCAAAATACTTTATTTTCCAACTTTGAATGCTAAATCTTCCAATCTGTACAGTCAAACTCCATGAAATTTTTACCACATGATCTCCAACAAGTGAAGTACAAGATCCTATGGTTAGATTCTCAAAAAAATAATTTTTTGTTATCTTGAATGAATGCAGCAAAAGTGATAGTTTTGAGTGATTTTTGACCAAAAAAAAAAGACCTTGCTCCTTTAAAGTTTAAGTTAACTCCATAAGGTCGGAGATGAGGGTGTTTTGGATGAGAAGGAAAATCCAAATTGACAATTTTTATGCATTGTTTAAATTTTTTAATATTAAAATCATACAAAAGTGTAGTAAACGAGTAACACAACGTGTGGAAAAAAATTATGGCCCATTTTGACCATGCGGTTGAAACATTATAACATTCCAAGTACAAAAAAAAAAGACAAGTATGAACATTCTTGTTTTTCTTAAACACTATTCTCATTTTAGTGACCACCATGCATTGCAAGCTTCGCTATGAATTGAATAATGCTCGAAATGTTGTGAAACTTTACATGTACATTTTAAACTTTTTTTTTATCTTTCATTGAGTACAAAAGAGCATCATTTCAAAATATTCTCACTAAGATGTGCTCTTTCAAAGTGTGTTGCCTTGTATTTCCATTGACCCAAACAAAACTTCAAACTTAAATATCTCCTAAATTATAAAGTCAAATTATCTCAATTTTTTTGAGGTGCTCACTTTCAATTTGAATTTAAAGATCCTATGATTAGATTCTATCTGATTTCAAGAAAAAATGAGAAAAAATTTGCTGAAGTTAATTTGGTAGTTTTGGCCCATTTTAAAAGTACCCCCCTATTGGGTCATTAGGGGTCAATTCAAATGGAATGAATCACAACTTTCTAAGTAAAAAAAAAATATATATATATATATATATATATATATATATTTTAAGTTTTTTTATTATTTAAAAGGTATTCTGCTTAACAACCTAAATTTTGGACTGAGGATGGCATAATTTTTGCTTTGGGGCACTAATTCAAATGGAAACTATGTTCCCTCAAAGCTAATGTACTTTTCTATATTAAAAAAAAGTTTCCAATATTTGAGCTAAAAATTGAGATCTCAAGAACTTACCTAAACTTTCATTTGTCCACCAAGGGACAATAGAACTTTAGGGGTTAAAATTTATTTCTTTTGATTTTAAATTATTAAATTGAATTATTTACACATCCATTTCAAAACATTTTTCCATGCCATATTTTAAGAATTTGAAAATTATTTCTTTTCACACATTAAATTGGATGAAATGTGAATGAAATGATCTAATAATTTTGATTTGTGAATGAATTTGGATGGATTTTCTAAAGAAAATTGTACAATTTGAAATATTATGAAATGTCAATAGATTATATCATATTAATTTTACCTATGATACTATAAACTTATATATTAATGTGCTTCTCTACTTTATGTAATTAAAAAATTAATGTGATTTAGTCTAAGTACCACCACTTATATTGATTGAAATATGTGTTGTAACAATTGTAAATTGCAATCTATAAAATGTGTAGAGATGAAAACAATAACTCAATCCCAACAAGTTGTAGTTCAGTTTTTTTTTTTCAGTAAAATAAAATTTCTTATACTGAATAAACACATGTTGGGTAGGTTGATATTATTATAATATCATAATCTATTTATTTCACCTTCTCTACTCCTTTTCATTGGTCAATCAAACTTTCAATAAAAAAAACATTCCCAAATGAATGTCAAAAGGCGTGTCAATCTAATAATTATACGGTAATTAATCCTTTACATGATAAGGTTGAAATTCCTATTATACAAATAACCTAAAATTAAAGACTTCAAAAATATATGAATTTATCAAAATGTCTACCAAGAAAGATCACAAGTGGATGAATATGAAAGGTTTTAGGCCTACATAGCTATTTCTCTATGTATACCAAATACAAATGTCTACTACCAAGAGCAACAAGAAACATGCATTAAGCTTCTTTGGAGCCAAAGTCACAAATAGCTCCCATTAGTTGGGAGCAATAGGAAGCCAACTTTGATTTTTAACAAATATCTTTTTAGCTATAATCCATTTTAAATTTCAATGAATAAAAACTTTGTTTAGAATCCTAAGTGACAATTTTGAGTAGTATTTATAATTTTCTACAACTATGTAATTCAATTAGGAGAGAGTCTACTTCAAAAATATTCTTTGATTGCAATATACAAGTCTTTGGTAATGAATTTTATTCCTTCTTCTCTACAATAGGATGTCATCTATAGAAAATTTCTAAAACTATTTTTGTTTTCAAATTTTTAAAAGAAAAAAAATGAAATATTTTTCTTGAAATACATCTTCTCTTCAAAAATTAAAATTGTAACTTGAAAATTTACACCCACCAGGCACACCTGGGTTAAGGCCTTTTTGCATCAAAAAATGATCAATATGCCATTTTTATTACAAAGAGAAAAAACTTTACAACTTTTTTTTTGGCATATCTAATTTTAGGATCTTGAACTAGACTTGTATAAAAATATATTAAAAAATTAGAAACTTTGACTGCATAGATTGCAAGATGTTTCCATTTGAAAAGATGAAAGCAAGTATTTTTGCACCTTGTTCAACTAGATTTTGACTTTGAACCTTTTCAACTTAAATTTTTTGTACTATAGATTTTGATATTCTATTTTTTTATGTTGAAGAATTCAGTCGAGGGTTTAGAATTCTTTTTAAAAAACAAAACAAATCCCCACTTAATTTTAACTCATTAAAGAATTAGAAATGAATCTTACAAGTTGTTTTTCAAGATGTTCTAATTGCCCCCAAACAAGATTGTCCATAACTTTCACATAACAAATCCATGAAGATCAAATTTTCCTATGAAGATAAAAGTGTAGTCTATGAAAAACAAAAAATTTAATTTTTAAATTTGAAGTCTTTGTGGGGATTTTTTTGCCCATTGAACTAGAATTTGAACTTATTGTGCTATAACTTTTGCTTTGGGGCACCAATTGAAATAAAAATTATATTCCCCCAAAGTTAACATGTTTTTTCTATCTTTACAAAAAAATTAAGAAAATTACGACAAATATTGAAACTTTAGGGGCTTGCCCAAAATCCATTTTGTCCGAAAGGGAAGAACGGGACTTTAGAGGTTAATTATCTTCTGATGTGTTAACCCCTTAACACCTCGATCCTTTTCTGAATTTTTGCACATTTTTGTATATATATATATATATATATATATATATATATATATGTATAGAAATATCATTTACTGCAATTTCATGAAATCAATCATTAAAGAAGGTTGTCTTTTTAAGATTCAAGTGTTATATTAGATGAATGAAAAATTAGTTGAATCAAGCAACATTTGAAAACCCTTTGTCCATCGTTTAGAACATCGACATTGGAAAGCTTAACAGTTAAGGTAGAGGTATCCATTTCCAATAAGGTACCCATGTACAACATGTAGGGTGCTTTATTTCCCACCAAGGTTGGATTTAATTTCCAACCAAGTCTTGGAATGTGTTCCAATTAATAAGGTCATGAGAAATGTCCCAAAGTGATGAGTAAGAAAGCAAGAAGTAATGAGCAAGAAAGTAATTTGGCTAAGATCGGAATTAGAAGGGTCTAGTGATTCCGGAGCACTTTCGGCCTTTCAAAATTCATACTAATTTCAGTTCAAGTGATAAAATTACCAATTTTTTTTTGCAACCTCCATCATTTCTATCAATGCACCTTTGAAAAATATTTGCTTTGCCATACAACACTCCAGACCATGTCCAGAATCAAATTCAGATCAAGGAAACAGCTTATATTAAGTTATTGTTTATCTTCCACAGGCCGACTAAGCTACATTTTTTTTATGGGCAAGGATGCCACGCTTAGTACTACTACTCCAGTAATTAAATATGTACGCTGTTTTTTCACGTTGGTTTGTGGCTTTGAACGCTGTCCGTAGTTATTCTGCGCCCAATGCGACAAAATAAAGCAAAGGTGTGGGTTTCATTTTGCGGCGCACAGGTTACTATATATCCTCCCCATGATTGGTTGATGAATCTAGAATTTTATCCCATTCTTCATAAAGTTCACCTCCAACTTCAGTTAGCTCAAGGCTTTCATATGGTCCCCAAGAAAAAGGGCCCTAGCTTAGCCGATAGATAGTACCACTACTAAGGACCATTTGGAACATTACCGGTATCGTTTGTAGCAACTACCCACATGGAAGATGACAAAAGAAAAAAAAAAAAAAAAAAGAGGAAGAAGAAGCAGGTCATTTAGGGCAGCTACATGAGACTAGTTGATCCCACTATTTCCACTTAATTAATTATCTGAATGGGGAGTGAACTGGGTCGCCGCTACCACCACCGCCGCCACTACATGAGTAGTGTCGTAAACAGCATGTGAAATCAGCAAATTAGTGTGATCTGAAAATTTGGTCTTTTGGGCCAAGCCTGGCCCTTCTCTTTGGCTTATGTAAGGCCTGCCATTTATAAATGTTGCAATATTTGTTAGGCCGGGGGTTTGAGAGTTTTATTATTCCCATGCATGCGGTGGTCAGGGTGGAATGAAGGGCTTTGTGTTTGGCATGTTGCCATAACTGAGATGAGGAATTTTGTAGCAGTGTTGGATAGGGGGGGCAAAAAAAAAAGAGAAAAAAAAAGAAAAAAGAAAAAGAGTAACTTAATAAAAAGAAGAGAGCAACCATACCGGTACTACTCTGTCTCTCTCTCTCTTCTTCTTTTTTTTCTTTTTTTTCTTTTTCTCTCTTTTCTTTGAATATTTTCTTTTTTTTCTCAAATTGGTCATGCACAATGAAAAAGAAAAAGAAAATTGTTATTACAGTGGCTATTCCATGTGGTGCAGTGTCAGGTGATGGAGTGCTACCGGTAATACTCAAAACAAAACTGGAGGCTTCATTTCTTCACCATGTGGGATTTTTTCTTCTCCTTCCATAAAGAAATAATAATATGTAGTAATGAAACAGTTGGGTTGTTCTTTATATCAAACGGACTCGCTGGAAAAGCATGCCTATGCAAGTTATTATACCTTGGTTTTTTTTTGGTTTTTTTTCTGACTTGTTCATGATATGAGGAGCTTGAGACAAGGCTAATCAGTCGACCAAATGCAAGTCTAACTAAAATATTTTTGTTTTTTGTTTTCTGCTCCACTGGCTGGCTGGATACCATTCACAACATTCTTGCTTGGGCGGGGCCTTTGAGTTTCTTCGGGGGAACTTTCTCGCAGGAATCAATATTGGTCTCAGGTTTGTCATATTTGGGGATCATGTTCAATGATCATTGTGCAATTTCCCAACTTCCAACTGTTTTATTTTTTCAAGTTTTTATTAAAGTTGAATGGCCCAATGTTGTCATATTGTGCATTCCACAAATAAGTTGCAAATAAGTATTCAGGTCAGCATTGTTTTGGGGGTGGAAGTGGAAAAGACAAATTGAAGAATACCACATGTTGTTGTTGTTGTTTTCCAACAAACCCAATAGCCCCCCCCCAATAGAGATGTATTATAGGCGGTAAAAGTAATAAAACATGGAGCTTTCTATTGCAGAGTAGGAAGAACAACTATTTTTATCCCCTTTTTAATTCTTTAAGTTGCTTATCTATGTTTTCATCAAAAACATTTTAAAATTGCCGTTTCTAGTAGAAGTATCAAATTTTGGAAGAAAAAAAAAGCATTATGGACTCATGTAACCATAAGATCTTGTAGTATGCTAGCTTGAAAACATGTGAAAAAAGTTTTGGATTACAGGATATGAACTTTCGAATTCACATAAATCCTTTGTTTGGCCCTGCTCAAAAACAGGTAGTTGCACTTCATAAGCTCACATTTGTATGAAAAAATGTCCAAAATGGTGGTGCTTCTTTGGATTCGGTCTTCAAGGCAAACTGGTTATCTAGAGTTATATGTACATGGAAAGCTTTTAATCATTCCATTTTAATCAATGAGATGAGCAATTTTTGTTTGTGGGCAGTTATAGATTCTCTACTTAAAATAAACTTTGAGGTCCTTTATCTTACTCAATTTTCAAGATTTTTTGAAAAAAATAAAATCATAGAATATAGATTGTTTATAACAACATTTCAAGCATTGGGATTGGCATTTTTCAAATCCATAATTAAATCCTTAACAATTTAATATTTTGAATCATTCTCTACTACTGTCTACTTGCTATTTTTTTCCTATATGTTGGATAATTCCAAGTGATTTGAAATTTTTCAAGCATATAATCAACTTGTCTAGGAAAAAGAATCCAAAGAGTAACCACCATTTTGGACATTTTTTCATAGGAAAGTGAGCTTGTAAATTGCAGCTGTCCTATTTTTTGCAGGGCTAAAAAAATGATTTCAGTGAATTTGAATATTTACATCTTACAATCTAGGTGGTGGAAATTTTTGAAATTTTTACTACATGTTTTCAAGTCAACATACTACAAGATCCTACAATTTCATGTGTCAATTTTTTTTTCTTTTCAAATTTGGTACTTGTACTAAAAATGACAATTTTGGAGTGTTTTTAGTGAAAACATAGTGAAGGAACTTTAGGGGTTAAATGACACGCTGGTCACTGTGGAAATCATCTATTTGAAGACTATGTGAATTATTGGCTTAAAAAAATAAAAAAGAACTCATTAGGAAACAAGCTACTGTAGAAGACGTTCTCTTTTCCCACAAAATTTGGAGGAAGAATAGTTGTACTTCTGTCCTACATGGAAAAATTCTTTGTCATTCATTGGATGGAAAACATCCTTAGCGTCGTTTAAGGGTTAATGAAGAAAAATGGCCCAACATGCTGAAGATGAGATTTGCATTTGACTAAGAGACATATATAGTTGCATTGTTGGCTAATCAATGAGATTCTCCTACTAGTGAAAAGGAGTTCTAAAATGGATTGTTTTTTCCTTTGAAGAGAAAATGATCAAACCCCATTTAGTCAAATAGATTATGAAGAGATTTCAATTGACTTTCTTTGGTTAAGAAATGTTAATATATGTTCTCCAAATAATGTAGATGGATAGTCAATAAGTGATTACATAAGAATCTCTTAGGTGAATAGTAAAAGAGGTTTATTCCACCTTCTCTCTCCTTTATATATGTCTTGAACCCCATTTTTGAAAAGATACTTTGTACTTGCATACTCTAGCTTGCTACCTCTTTTTTAGACACTTTGTGGTTTGTTTTGTTTCTTTGTTACAACACCTAATTAGCATGCTCTCTTGTTCTTTTGTTTTAAGTCTTAAACTCTAATTTAGATATTCTTAGGTGGCTTTACAACCTTCCTTACTCCTTTCTTCCCCTACAATTCCCCCCTCTTTTTTTATGCTTATTTTCTACTCTTTGACACTCCCTATCGTGTCCTCCAAAGCTTCCTTCTTACTTTCAAATGTCCTATGTCTCCCTGCCTTCTTTCCTTGCCCACTTCCCTCCAACTCCTTTCATATCCTCCCTTCAACTTTTTCTTATTCCCCAACCATTTAGTCCCTATGAGCTCCATATTTGTGATTCCATTACTCCTAAATCCTATGCAACATCCCTTCTTTCTTTGGCACATGCTTCCTATGCCTTCTCTATAGTGCCCCTTCTTCCCTTAGTATGTATTTCTTATACTTTCCCTTTTCTCCCACATTGCAATTTTATTATTTATTATTTTGAATTTAATTATATATTTTTAAATATTTGATTTCATTTTCAAACCCTAATTAAAAAAATCCTTTCTGTAAATTATATCAACCTATTTTCAAATCCTACCTCCTTATATATATATATATATATATATATATATATATATATATATATATATATATATATATATATATAAAATATTTTATTGTCCTTCTTTTGGATTTGTGATTTTTTTGTCAATCATTATTATTTTTAATTTTTTAATTATTTTAGTTCTTGTTTAATTTTCATCTTTTTTTCTCTATCATGAGTACTTTGACCTCTTCCATTGCTACATCTACAACAATTTTGGTGGCCACTATAAAATATTGAGCCACCAAGACTTCAACCTCTTCTATTTTTACAACTTGGAGTTGATGGAAGTAATTATTTTTTAAAGGCAAAAATTACAAAAGCTCATATATTTGTGGAGTTTTTACCATATTGTATTATTTTTGACCATCCTTCCATTGGAAATACCTTTGTTCCCATTTCTACTTGGAAAATATTGCTTTTACTATGTTGCCATTTTGTTCCTTCTTTGCAACATCAATATTTAAAATCAAATGAGTTATGGCACAAGTTCAAATCTCGTTTAGACCACTAGAAAAACATTTTCCTTTCTAAAGCCCTTTAAAATTGGATTCATTATAGGTGTTGTATTTTTCAATACTAATTTCTTTTAATAATGAACTATATAGTATTATATTGCAATTGAGGTTGTGTAGTAAAGTTGTTATTGTGGAAGAGATGATTGAAAAAATTCTCTCAACATTTCTATAGGTATCTATTGTACTTGCATAGCAATACAAACACATGAAATTTCAAAGTCACTATGATCTCCTATTTCTTTTATTTCTTGGTGAAAACCAAAATGAATTCCTCGTGCCCAATGCAAAAGCCCGTCTAGTTGGAACAAAGGTTCCTAAGCTCCATATTGCTAAGGTTTCTAACATTAAACTAAAGGTACATAAGTATAGGAAAAATCTCCTCCAAAACATGGGTGGCTATAGCTATAATAACTAATATGATAAATAAAAAATAATACTTCTTTTATTAACAATTACGGTAAACATCCATTAGAGACATGTCCTATTATAAATGTGGTAGAGTGAATCATTTAATAAATGTTTGTTGAATATCAAAATATTTTGTAAAGATGTTTTAGGAGAACAAGAAGCTTTAAACTCAAACTTGAAAAGCCCACACCATGAATGTGTTCGTATATTCATTTGAATCTAAAGGCCCAAAGACATATGTTGCTAAGGATACTTTCATTGATAATATTACAATAAATCCCATGTCTAATTAATTCAAATGTTTCTTGGTTTTGGTTGATGCATCACGTAAATAATTACATGTTTCATTATTATTAATGAAAATTTTGATTTTTGTCAATTTATTTTAATACTAATTTATTTCAAGGCTCATTTTCATAATTATCCAATCAAAATAATAAGATTAGATAATGCTCAAGAATTTCAATCAAAAATCTTTCGAAGATATTAGTAATTGACTTGACATATTTAGTTCCGTATAAATATGTTTAGAATGGATTGATAGAGTCTTTCATCAAACAACATCAACTTATTATAGAAACCATTACTTTTCTAAACAAATTTGATTGCATCTATATAGGACGTGCATTTTGATATATCACAACTTTAATTTGGCTCTATCCTTCATTTTTGGAAATTGCTTCCTTTCAAGAGCTTTTTTCAAGATGTGTTCCCAATGTATCTCATTTGCAAGTATTTGATTGTTGAGTATGAATCCCAATCCTAGAACTTCAATGCCTTAACATTAAAGTGCATAAACAAGAAGACATATATGCTAAGTTTAATCCTCCAAGCAAACTTGCTATATCAATCTATTAACCAATACGCTATTTTATACTCGCTTTGTCAATTTTTGATTTAAATAAGACATATTTTCATTTTTAAAGGAGGAGCATCTATTTAAGAGAAATCTAAGGGACTTATGTTCAAGGCACCACAAACATTTACATTGAATCCTAATCCTAAAATATCTTTGGCTAAAACTGAGGTTGCTAAAATTTTGCATTTGCATAAGATTGCAAATTAAGACAATTGATGGTTTTAATGATGTACCAAGAATTACCAAAATTTCATTGAATAGAGCTTAGAATGTGCTTGCTTAAGTTTCAATAGTAAAAATCATAACAACTTCAATTCTTCAATCAATGGGCAAATGGACTCATTTAATGATTGATATTACTAAGTCCTTTATACTTGGAACAACTACTAGAAATTTTACAAGATTGTTGATATCAAACTATCCATCCATGTAAAATAGCATTGCAATTCCTACGGGAGAAACCGTTGTTCATAAGTAAGAAATGTTCAAGTTGAATACAAAATTATTTGTGATGTATTGTGGTACATGTGATATTTGGTACATAGCAAAAAATTGCAATCTTTTATTTGTATGATTGTAGAAAATCTTTCTTATGAGAAAGAAGATCTTGAACCAAGAACCATAGAAAAAGTGATGTGTCACTCTAGTTGGCTAAAGTCAAAATTTGCAATTGAGGAGTATGTTTTTTTATATAATAAAAAAGCTTTTGAATCTATTACTAATAATCTCAGTTTTCAACCTCTCATATATAAGTTGGTATTTGTGTACAAGCGCAATGATAAAAGTCAAATTATTTGTTACAAAACCCTTTTGGTTACTCAAGGTTTCATATAAAAGTTTGGTATTGATTATGATTTACATATTCACCACTTGTGAATTCTATTTCTTTTAAATATATTATTGGAATAGGAATACACACCATCCTTGAGATTTGTCTTGTGGATGTAATCATTGCTTATCTATATGAAAATCCCATTTAGTCTCAAAACCACAAGTCAAATTGTACCCATTCTAGGCCAACATGGTGGTGTTAAATTACAATAGACATTATATGGTCTTAAGCAATTTAGATGCACGTAGTATCAACAATTATAGGACTATTTTATTGAGCATCACTTTTATAAATAATTCATTTCTTCCATATTTTTTTTAAATTAAACAAATATGGCTTTGTGATCATTGCAATATACATTGAACTTTGTAGACACTAAATTTGCATGAATTGGAGCTCCTCATTTCCTTATTCATGAATTTGCTATGAAATTGCTTGATAAAACTATATTTTGTATTGACCTATAAGTTCTTCACTTAAAAGATGGCAGTATTTTCTTTTCACAAATGACTTATATCAATTGAATCTTGAAAAGATTCAATTTAATGGATGCCTATCCACTCTCCATACCTATAGTTGGTTGTAGGAACAATGGTTGTGAGGAGGAAGAAGAAACATTGAATAACAAAATCTATACCTTACTACGGTCGGAACACATTATATTTAGTTACATCTACAAGGTCAAATATAGCATTTGCAATTAGTGTCCTTTCAATATATAGTAACCATTCCACACTACAACATTAGAATGGTATTAAATACCTTCTTTGTTATTAAAAGGAACTGAAGATTTGGGATTATATTATACTTGATCTATAGATCCTAAATTGGTTGGAAATATTGATGTTAGCCATAAATTTGACCCAACAACATCCAAGTTTCAAATGGGTTATGTTTTCTTATAAGATGGAGCTATAATATCTTGAAAATCAGTAAAACAAACAATAACTTCAACATTATCCAATCATGCAAAAATGATCGTTTTGTAAGAAGTGTCTTGGGAATGCATCTAATTGAGATTAATTGATAAATTTATTTAAAGAAGTTATGAATTATTACATGGTGATTCTCCAACTACCTTATATGAAGACAATAGTACTTGTATTGTACTATAGAGACTTGCAAATGAAGTTGAAATATTTCCTTTTGCCCAAATCGACATTTTTATGCTTTTCAATTAAATTTTTTTGTTAACATACATATATATATTCACAATTGACCACCACAATGTCATCCAACTCTCAATTCTCTTCAATTGCAAATAATTTTTGCTACTACTCACTTACTTCCCAATTGCCATCACTTCATAAAAAAAGATGGATTAAACAAAAATAACACGTGCCATTCTATTCCTTACTCTTACAATAATGTACTAACAAGATACTATGGCATTGTCAATCATTGAGTTGTTTAGATCATAATGTAGAAGGAAAATGGGAAGAAGAATGTCTACAATAAAAGTCAAACAAGCAATGCCTTCTCTTACTCTACAACCTCCTTTCAATTCTAAATTGGATTTTTATTGTCCTTTTTCAAATTGCTTGGAATGCAACGAAGTTTTTGATTGATTGCAATTTGGACACAAATGTCCGACAATCCATCCTCTCTACTTTAGAGTTGTGCACCCCCACTTTGAGCTTGACCATTTTTATTGGATTATCCAACACCATTGCTTGTGCCTTTTGTTCTACACGCATTGCATGAGAATTTCTACAACTTTAAGACAAATTGCATTGGTGATTTTGATCACTAATTTGAGCATGACTTCAAAGCCAAAAAATCTAGTTGCATAGACTTAGAGGAGGATGACTTCAATGAAGGATTGTAGGATGTTGAAGAGACAAGAAATCTTGAAGAGTTATGGTGGCTACCAGAAATGTTGCACAATCCACAACAATTTTGTACATGTTATAATTTAGCAAAGGCCAAATATATTAGATGAAAATTTGAAGACTTAACAAGACCACGATTTCCGGTGAGTTCTTAGACAATGGGGAACAATGGAAATTGTGCCATGTTAGTGATATGATGTGCTTGCGACTGTGCTATATCAACTAATATTGTTTAATTAATTATTCAATATATTTAAATATTAATTTGAACAAAATATTTTTAAATCATTTAAATATTGTAACAATAGTGGCTTGTTCACAGTTAGGGGTACAACCTTGAAATGAACCTCCCATGTCCTCAAATTTCCTCTAATTCCTACTTCTTACAAAGGCATCGTAGGGAAGGAATAGTGTTGGGATTGGTGGGATTGTGTGGAAGTAACAATAAGTTTGCTAGCCAAGGGTTAGGGTCTGCCTCTATGCTTCCTAGCATGCCAATTTTTAGTTCCCTCCGTTGGCTTCAAAGAAGAGATAGAAAGGAGGAGCACGTTGGGAGAAGGGGATAGGGATGGAGGATAGAGGGCTAGAATTGTTGATTAGAATGGGACAAAGGATAGGGGTAGAGCATATCAAGGGGGTTGTAGGGATGACAATTGGGGTGTAATGGAAATAGCATGATATAGACAATAGATGTTGGATTAAAAGCATCCAAAAGCTAGGGTAGAAAATAGAAAAGAAATGGTGAAGCATTGTTTGAATGCAAGGCATATTCACACTTTGAATAGTAGTAATCATTGATGTCAAGCATAAATAAGATATATTTCTAGATGATCCCTCTACTTTTCAATATGATTACAATAATGATTTTGAGATAGATTATGGAGTACTAGATTCTAGTGAGGAAGAGCATGATGACAATGATGATAATATGACAAATTTTGCAAGCATCAAATACATATTTATTATGACTCCTCATGGAACCATAATTTAAATTACTTACGAATAAGAGCAAAAGAATTTATAGTGTATGCAACTTCAAATACTAATTGGCACCAATTCTTGTCAATCATGAACTTCTTTGAAATATTTTGGCTAGTGTAGATTCTATGAGATATTGTTGCAAAAACAAATGGATATGCCACTATGGTGAATTGAATGAAATTATGGAATGTGAATAAATATGCCACTATAGATGAAATAATGATACAATATAAAGGCATGTTTTTTCCGGCATAGCCACATAGCAATACATTGCTCATTGGGCTTAGAAGTGGGGCTTGAAGGCATGGTGTTTTACGGATTCACAATCCAAGTATGTGTTGGATTTTGAGGTTTATTGTGAAAAAGATCCCATTTTTGAAGATAGAATAAATATTCCACAATCATCCGGAAGTTTACGGAGGGACTAGACTAGCACACAATGTAGTACTATGCTTTGTGACATCAATTAGGGGCAAAGGACATGTCATTGCCATAGATAATTTTTTTCTAATGTAGCTTTTTGAAGGATGTGATGGAGGTACATATGCCACGGGTACAATGCTATTTAATTGGTTTGGATTCCTTCAAGCCTTGAAGAATACTAAAGACTTCTTTAGAAATGCACAAGATTTACTAGACTAGCGGATATATGAATCCCAAAAAATGAATAGTATTTTTGTAGAAGGATAAGAAATTCATACTTATCCTTTCTACAAATACTTTGCCGATTTAGTTTCAATGGGAATTTCTAGTGGTATTAGTTCCTTAGTGAAGTGGCTCAATTGTGAATGGATTCAAATGTCACCAATTCACTTCAAGTACACAATGCACAAGCACGATGTGAATGGTAAAACAACTATATCAAATATGTGTCAAACTTAATCTCACAAGTAGTGGCAATGGTTTATTTTCCTCCTTGTCAATACAAGTATTGTCAACATATTTGTTGTTTACATGGACAAGTGTAGGACAAGTGAACATTCTCATCATCCAATTATTCATTTGCAATTTTGCACACACTTGAGCGAAGTGTTGACAAAAATTTGGCTATGAAAACAATGTCAAGAACAAGAAAATGTCATCATCTATTGTATACATCTTTGTTATCCATCATTTGTCAATGACTAAAGAGCTTGTGTGGTATGCAATAACAATTCATTGCCTTTAGTATGGCCGAAGACTTTTTTGCTTGATAAGTGAAATAAATTCATGTTTTGGCAAAAGGATGCTTAGTTCAACAATTCACCATGAAGTTTTTTAATGAGAAGACATTTTTGTGGTGAGTGTAAATTTTGCCTCCAATTGTACAACTATGCATTTATATAAGTCTTGCATACATTCGACTTATTATTGAAATGCACAATTTTCACATGCATAAATTTAATTTTTGTATAAAATAATTTCTTAAAATCTTTAGGTAATTGTAATTGGTTTTAAAAATACTTTTAAAAAAATTCTAAAGACTCCATGTGAATAAACTATAAATTTTCATAACTTGAAATGAAAGTTACAATTTCAAATATTAGTGATTGAAGGTTTTGTGGGTTCTTTTCTTTTCAAGTTCTAATTGGGAGGTGAATTGACAAAGCATTTTTTAATCATCTTGGATGTCCAATAGAGAAATAATTAGGCCTCTAAAGGACCGCTTTGCATTGACATCCTTATAGATTTCCACATCATCACTAGCCCTATAGGATCTTACTAACTAGGAGTTCATTTTGTCTAACTTTTGCAAAGGATTTTGGGACTTAATAACGAGGGTACATCAAAGAAAATTGGCAAATTAAACAAAGTGATTTTTTAAGCTAATTACCAAAAACAAAAAAGAACTTTATTGTTTTCAACATCTAGCTTTGAAAGCCACTTAATTTGGTGTGTTACAATATGAAAAAAGAAGCTATTTATATAAGTTGGATAGTAGTAGGTAAAAAAAATCCATATGGGATATGTAAGTTAGGATTAATAGGAGCTCAATCACTCATAGTAAAGTCAAAAATGGTGAATTTTATTAAAACCATGCCATTCAATAACTTTGGCATTTTTTATGGTTTAGATTGCACAATTTGAAATATACACTTGTCCTAGATGTCTCAAATCTAAATTATTTCTAGATGGCTAAAATCTATAAATGTCCTAGATGGTTCTTTTATAGTTCACATTACATGGTCTGAAATCTATAGTAGTACTAGATGTATGAAGTCTATATATGTTCAAGATGTCTTAAATCTATAACAATCTTAGATGGCACTTTTATAGATTAGATTGCTCAGTTTGAAAATGGCTTATGGAATATGCCATTTTAATGAAATTCCCTTTAAAAGTAGGAATTGTGTTTAAAATAGAATTTTAGACCTCATTTAGGCATAGTAAAATAATTTTTTCAAAATTCTTTGAACTAATTTAATATGAAAAATCAAGCTAAATTTCATCTACAAAAATCCATTTGAGATTTTGAGACTCAAACTAAAAGTTATGAACAATTTTTAGAGAGGGGTTGGAAGGGACATTTTCTTTGACATTTTCAAACACCTGCTTAAAATTTTGTCTATAACTTTTTATTAGTGGCTCTAAACCTCAAATGGATTTTTGGAGGTAAAAATCAGCTTGATTTACCAACATTTTTTAGTCTAAAGTTTTTTGAAAAAATTATTCTACTATGCTAAAATGAGGTATGAAGTTCTATTGTAAGCACAATTTCTATGTTTTGAGAATGAGCGGTCAAGTTCCCATCTTCAAATTATCCCATATCATTTGAGGATTTATGATGGACAATTGATTTCATTACAAAAACAACCTCTTCACCTTCCATTTACACCAAATGTGAATGATGTAAGTCTTTCACATTGCCATCAAAAAAAGCTCTTGATGGTACATGGTAGTCAAACTAATTTGGACATTTTTTTTGGAATAACTTGGTCACAATGCAAGGGACATGTGAGTACAAGGTGTTTAATAATTAAGGTTAAGATGCGTTAAAGTTAGAATCATGGTTGTCATACTGGACAAGTTACTATTCATTTTTCGTCATGTAGGACGAGTTACTATTCATCAAATGTACTTGAGAGGTACATTTGATGAATAGTAACTCGTCCTACAGGACAAGAAATGAATAGTAACTTGTCCAGTATGACAACCATGGTTAGAATACACCTCTAGAGTGGATTTAGAGCCACCTTATACATTAATAATCATCCAATGTCCCAACTTAATGTGAGCAACAATAGGGGAAAAATTAATACTTAAACAAAATAAAATGTAATCTTGGGGGTCCTTTTCAGGGCTATGGAGCAATCCTATGCAGGGTTCATTTTTTTAATGAAAGCACCATGTTGCCACACATATACATAGTGAGATAATACATAGATGTGTAGGAAGGTGGTGAGCATCAAAGTTCTCAATGTAGGAAACAGTGTTGGAAACATGTCAAGAACATATTGGGAATGCAATTGAACCCTTTCTTTTGATAGAATGCCCAATGCCCTTGACTATTAACTAGTCACATAGGCCTTCTAGAAATGCTATATAAATTAGAAGATTTTTTTTCCCTAATTTCTTTTGGTCATTTTGTAATATTTTTGTATCTTCCAATCCATTGCATACATCAAAAATTTCAACAATCCCTTTGAATCTCCTCCAAAAATATTTTGTTGAAATTTTTTATGTATGCAATAAAAATGGTAGTTTTGAATGGTTTTTTTAATCCCCAAATGGCTTTGGTTCCCTAGGAGTTATTGAATGTTTTCACAGTTTTGACACAAGATAGAAACTTTCACCCCCTCCATGGGAGATTAAAATATTCATTTGGATGCCTAGATCAAAAGTTATATTTCTACAAAAAAAATATGGGCAATTTGGATAATTTGGGCATCTATTGAGCATCTTTTGCTAAACCACTTATCAAATTCCAAAATTTGGCATGTATGTAATTGATAAAATATGGCATAAAATTGTCCCCCAAAACAACTAATTTTAGTTCTCAAATTGCATTGTAAGAGGGATCAAACTTAATTAGCTATGTTGCAGTGGTTTCAAGATAAATCATTTTTTTCTAGCTTCAAGCCCTAGTATTATCTTGCAATATGTAAAGTCAAAGTTCTTGAAATTTTTCTGTATATTCCAAATTTATTTCTTCAATATTTGGATTTCAAATAAAAAATTTCCTCATTGCATAAGAAATCATAAAAAAAATAATTGGTATATTACCAGTTCACTTAACCTCCTTGTATTGCAAGGTAATTTAGAGTAAATTAAACTCCACATTTGCTTCTAAATTTTTTCACAACTGTTTCTAACAAGATTTAGATTTGAATTGTAGAAAGATCCAAATTCATCAAGAGAAAAATTTTTACTCCAAGAAGATTCGAAGTTTGTTGACCCTATTTTGCAGAAATGAAAAAAAAATTCTTCTCACTTCCAATCATTCAATCCACGTGGTCAAATGGGTTGAAATTTTTACAATGCGTTTTCATAGTAGTCCACTACACTTTAGGATGGTCAAAGTTTATATATATTTCAATTTTTGGACAGTACACTAAAAACTGACAGTTTTCGACAATTTCTGTTGAAAAACGCCTCCTTCCTTGAGGGATTGAAACTGTGTTCCTAGCCTATCAGGACCTCCATAAAAGTATGTAGGAGGAGAATACTGCTGGTGTATAAAGTATTCCAAGTACCAAATTGCATGCAGAAGCTATAATATCAGCTCTTTAGATTCTGCCCAGACCTTGTCAATTGCTCACGCCAAATTTTTAAGTTCAACACACGTCCATGATACTACGTATTGAAAACAGTTTCATTCACTTCAATATTATTCAACACCTATTCCAACTTAGGTACCAATATCTTGTGAAACACTGTACATCAAAATCATATATATATTTGACTGAAGATTTGTGTAGAAAACGGAAACTCTGACCATCAATTGTAGCGTGGGTTTTAAATACTCTGGAGATGATGAGTAACAAGTGCTTGCATGATAATGGATGAAACTTTGTAACCTAATTGCACCTTTGTGTAACCTGTTTGCGAAATGATCCCATTTAGATTCTTGGTGAAAATGTACGTCCTCTCGTAATATACAAGCTCCAAGAAAAATCCATAATTTACTCATACAATGGCCAACAAACACATGCAAGGAAAAAATTTTGGAATCTACTTTTCACTCTCCACACGATCCAACAAAATTTTGTATTGTTTTAACAAATGGGAAGCAAATGACCCACAACGGTTGTTAGGACAACTTGAGGTGTAGTCACATTACTTGCGATTGGCCTCGTGCTAAAAATCCCAAGCAAAAACTCAGTTAAAACTTTTCTGTACTACATTGCGTACATGCATTACTATTCCTCCCGAGTTCTATCGTCCTCTTATATGATGTGCAAACTTTTCACAATAATTGTCCTACACATGAGAATCATGATGCTGACTTGTCTAAGGAAGATTCCCCAAACAACTAGAGACAAAAAAAACAAGTGCATGGCAATGCTTTCCTGCGTAGATGTGTTGAAAAAGAGTACCAAAAAAAGGGAACAAAAACACAAAAAAAACCTCATCGAACATTTTGATAGGCCAAGTGGGGGAAAGGTACGATGATTGTTTCAGCCCGGCTTTAGAACAAGAATTTTTCTAAAAAAAAGAGAGGGCCGCGTGTCAAATTCACATGTAGTCATGTGTTCCATCACTCTCAGTTTGCAGCTGATGAGGCTTGCGCCAATGTTCCAAGTGCTCAATGTCCGTCAACTCAACCTTCAGCACAGTCTTAGCTTTTTAAGAATAAGGGCCTGTGGGTTTGAAATTCACAACAACAACAAGGTTCACATGATCCATAGTGGCAAGAGCAGCTTGAAATGTACACCCCCAAGAAGAATTTCGCTTGCAATGGGCTTGCCAGAGCCTGTGTCCACAATCAGGACTCATTCACCTTAAAGTTAAGGTGAAACATTCCATCTACTGCGAAAAGCTGACAAGATGTGAGAGCTTTTAATCTAATGTATGCAAGATATAAAGGCTTTTGATCTAATGAATGCAAGTTAAAGTTATAAGTTAAGAACTTTTCAATGTGATGAATGCAAGGGCAGTCCACGACTTAAGAGCAGTCAGTGATCCCAGGACTAACTTAGTTTACAGAATTAAATGCAATAAGCTACCTAGTTTACGGAATTTTGTGTAACATGCTACCTTCAAGACAAACATGCATCAACTTTGGCTACCTTGAGAGTGAGTGGTATTAAAAAAAAATTAAAAATAGAAAAGAAAGGATTTTGCAAGTTGTAAAAGATTCTTGGGAGCACTACAACACAAAACTGATTGAATAGATTGGCTAATTCCAATGTGGAGGAAGTTGCAAATGGGCTATCAAATTCTATTGCTTGTTGCAGTTTGCTGGATGTAAGTTTTTCAAGGATTTTCTCCAACATATATTCAGCTAGTACTGACAATTTTGAGTAGTGATGGAGCAAATTTTAGACAGTCCTGTGAACGTACGCTGCTAGAGAGCTTTTGCTGCTCTTGATTAATGAATGCAAGATTTGCTTGTCCTGGTGTCTGCGTGTGCCTATCCTAAATGCTCTCTTAATGTACAGTCCTGACCCTAGTCTTGCCCCCAAGTGTGATAATGCACTCGAATTTAACCTACTGTATGTTTAAGTTATAATTTTGTGAGGTCTGCTTGGATGAAGAGTTTGTCTTCCACTGATTTAAGTTTTTTAAAAAAATGCACCCCCCCCTGCAGTGGTGGTTGTCGGGGAATCCAAAAACTTTTCTGATGTCACCTCGTTTTGATAATTGCTGCAACTGGGACCAGCAGCACCGCTCGCTCAGTCGCTCGCTTGCTCACTCGCTCAAAGTTCATGCACCCTTGGTAGAGTAGGAGTAGTAGTGGCCTCTAACAAAGTGCATTCCTGCTTCACGGACAAAATAATTGAATCAGCGTTTGGTAGCGGGCAGCTCTCCCCTCATCGCATATCATATTCACTGAAAATTCCTAAGCCTCCAGTTCAAAGTGGAGTAAGTTGCAAGCTCCCAGGACTTCTTTTATTTCCCAACAGACTGGCTCGTGGTATTTGTATCGACTGTACAACATGCACAAATATTCATGTACTGTTGAGTTAGTACAAATACAATGATAATGTCGTAGTCTCGGAGAAAAGCATCTCACGTTGGAGTGCTTTCTTGACGAAACAGGGAGTGGTATAATGTTTATAAAAGAAAGAAAAAAATGGAAATGGGAATGGGAATGGCAGACATACGATTTTAATCGAAGCATGTGGTGAATCACGTGACTGTACTGGGACTGAAAACAAACGCTGGTTCATTTAAATTCTTGGACATAAATGAAGGTCTGAAATATCTTCCGGACGGGCTCGTCACCCAACAAATCTTGTACTTGGCCACTTGGGCCATTGGTTTCTGGTCATTCCTTGTCATTGAAACGTAAATGAAAGAATCCCCAAGAATATAGGAAGAATGGAGAAGAAGAAGAAGCATCCTAACTAAGGTGAAAACATCCAAAAGCATCCAAATAAGCAATTCAGCATAGATGGAGACACCTTTTCTACAGGAAAAAACCTACATTTTTGTAGCACTGGTAATTGAAAATGATGAATTTTTTTAGACAAAAGTTTAGAGTTTTTGGCTGTTTTAAATGTGGACACACTTTCAATAGAAGTCTACTTGAGAGTCGGGGACAAGAGTACACATATGTTTTGGGGTGATTTTCCACCTGACTAGAGTTAGTCAAGAATGTTATGTATTATTGATTTGAAAGATAATAATGTTTATTGGGCATGGGATTCAAATTAAAATAGAGTTCTAATCTAACACTGATTGAAGCCCCCCCTTTTTTTTCTAACTTCCCTTGGTAAACTGAACTTTGTAAAGTAGGTTTGCAAACTTGCGAAGAACAGCCAGGTCCCGAGGTCGGACAGGTAGTGAATTCCGAGAAAGAGGCCGACCTGGAAAGGGTTCCCGCCGACCTTACCCCCCAAACTCCTGCAGATTGAGCCGCAATTTGCATAAGCTGGTTGGTCAGCTGATTATAAATTAATGATTCCAAAACATGCATGGTACTCCCACTCACTCACTCATGCTTCTGTAAGTAGGCCGTGGAGACTTTGGTTGAAATGCTAGAATTGCAGAATTAAAAGGTACCATTGAGTTAGCTTACATGTCAAGTAAGAGTCTAACTTAAAGAGAACTGATTGTGCACCCTAGTTAAAATAACTTAGTTTGTATCAGATGTGGATCCAAAGAAACATAATACACTCGTCGGTGATTTTTAAATTTAAAAAAAATATTTTTATCATTTGGGAGAAGTAGCCAGCTATTTCTTCAATGCTCATGTCATACTTGGGTGGTACTTGGTGACATGAAGGGAGGAGGTTCATAAATTGCCCACCTAAGAGGTGAAACTGGATTTGGGGAGGTGAAGTTTCTTGAAATATTTTTCAGGAAATTTTCCTTGAAAGACAGGTGCAATTGGCATCTAACCCAAGTTGTTTCATATTTTTTGGAGCTCTGCGGAATTAGTTATGAAATTTTGAAGTTGAAATGGCATAGGGCTTTCAAATCCCTCACTTCCTAAAATGTATCTTGAGTGTACAATTCTGAAGGCTATGAAAAGGCAACATGTACGACTAGTGTACATTTGAGGACATAGGTGATTTTAGACACTATATGCTTTTAAAACCTCCTATCTTATATCAAAATTTAATGATACCTAAGTAAAATTTGATTATTGTTCATAAAAAATAAACAATAATCTAACTATTTTGATATTAAAAAAATGAACTAATTTCCTTGACAAGAAATAGCCAACGTCTTTTGATTTTAGCCAAGTGGTGAAAAATTGTGCATAAGCAACACACTGACACTCATGTATTTAACCTTGGGAACATTAGGTTGATCCTCATGGAAATCACCATTGTGGGTCTTGTGCAAATCATTTTTTCTAAAAACAAACCTCGAGCACTCATTGGAGGTTGAACTACTTTGCAAGACCCTCTTCCCCTTTTTATTCAAAATTCCAAGGATGAACATCTACACTTCTATCTTACTTAGAAGAAAGGATTCTCTGTCACCTATTGAACACTTTTAGGGCACCAACTCACTCCTTTCAAGGTTTACCTCTTGTTCATTTTTTTATTTTTTTCTAGAAGAAATAGAAAAGAACAAAGTGTTTGAAGGTCATATAGTATGTTCCCACTTGGTTTTAGCAAGGTTCTTAGGATGCAATATTAGGTGTAGGGGTTTATAGTACATTCTCACTTGCGTTTTTTGGTATCCACCGAACCTATGTGGCATGTGATGTGGCATAGAGATAGAAGCGGTATTATGATCATTACTTTATGGAAAATTGAGAGATAGGTGTTTGTTAGGAGGTGTTCAAGTTAATTTCAGGAAATGAAGATTTGAGGGAATGTGTGAATTCTTATGTACTTGAATTTTATAGGGCCCATTACATAAGAGCACTGGCTACTGAAGGCAAAAATTAGCAAGCCCGACCTTGTAAAATCAAAAATATTGAATTTTTTTAGCAATTGCCTCACATAGATTTGAAGGTCATTTTTGTTAAGAGTGAATGAAATTGTACAAACAATCTCTTTATACAAATAGAGTGGTAGGAGGTAAAACAACCTCTATGCTAGATATGTAGATTAGAATTAATAAAAGCTCAACCGCTCATACCTAGTTAAGTCAAAAGTATGAATTGTTTTCAATATAGAACTTTACACCTCATTTTGGCATAGTGAAATAGATTTTTTCAAGAAATTTTATACTAAGAAAAGTTGGTAAATCAAGCTAAATTTCATCTCAAGAAATCCTTTTGAGATTTCAAGCCTCCAATCAAAAGTTAGGGACAAAATTCAAAGAAGGGTTGGGAGGGACATTTTCTTTGACATTTTCAAACATCCTCTCTGAATTTTGTCCATGAATTTTTTTTAGAGGCTCAAAATTACAAACAAATTTTTAGAGATGAAATTTTGCTTGATTTAATTTACCAACTTTTATAAGTTTGAAGTTTCTTGAGAAAAGTTATTTTGTTGTGCCAAAATGAAGTTTGAAGTTCTACATTGAACATTATTCTTGCTTTTGACAATGAACAATCAAGCTTTCATTTTCAAATTGTCCCATACTTTTTAAGGATTCATGGCGAACAATGGATTTCATTGTAAAACCACCTCTCCACCCATTATTTGGTGATCAAGTGTTCGCATTAAGTTGCAATCATATCGTTTCCAATATTTGGACTTTCTTTACAATTAATTTTCCTTGGATTTGGCAAGGTGACTTGTTGATTTTAAAGATTATTCGGACTTTGAAATTTTAATTATTTATTGCCAATGGTGACCTTTGGTTGCAAAAGACATGTGGTACCTCAAATATGAGCCATGTGAGAACTACACCTAGTTAACCCTTAAATGACAAGTCAGTGATTGTGAAAATCATCTGTTTGGATATTGTATGAATTGTTGGCTTAAAAAAATGAAAAAGCACTCATTGGAAAACAAACTACTGTAGAAGACATTTCCTTTTTCCACAAAATTTGGAGGATAAATAGTTGCAATTCTATCCTGCATGGAGAGATATCCTCGACATCCTTTAAGGGTTAAGAAACAATTACAGCAATTCCAAACCTGAACTCCCATTAAAAAATCATTTCCTTCTTGTGCAAAAGTTTTAATTTTTAACACATAGAGTTTGCAAACGCCATATGGGAATGGACCATAGTCTCATAACTAGAGGCTTCACATGATGTTACTGCACTGACATGACATACCAACTGCAGTACTGTCCTGTCCTGTCCTGTACTAAAATGGGGCCTCCATGCATGGAGTCTGGGTTCTGTACTTCAGAAATGTGGAAGTCCTGGAGTGGCTGGCCTGATTGGGTACAAATTTGTTCGTTTTTTAAAGTGCCAAACCAAGCTAATAAGACTCAAAAAGTGAGTAGAGCCAGTAACAGAGCAAGTGGAAGCATATTCTATGAACAAATTCTGTAAACAAAAGAGTTCACTCCCCAAAATTTGTAAAACCATACAAAATTCCTAAAGAACAAGGGAGCAGCATTATTAGGTGAAACATTCGTACTTTGGTAGGTTTAAAAATTCAAACACCATACAGTAGCAACACATTATCTACAGTAGAGGCTGATCATCATAAGAACACCAATGATCTGCCCAAAATCTAAGAAGTAAGAAATTCACCCTCCATATATCTATCAAACTAGGTGCTTAATACTGTAGGGAAGTTCAATAGACTTTGGAAAACATCCTAAATGGATATCCTGATGTATGTTCAGTTCACATCCACAATAATCCTCAGTGCAAAGCAATGAAAATCATCAGACTCCATTACCTCATCAACACTGACCATGAAATCTATTATAGAGTAACCTTCGGCTCATAGGGATTTGAACCCCATTTAAAAAAATTGCAACAACAATCCCGTGACCCTGGCCCCCCAAAAGCTTGCCAGGTTCAATCAGGATCACCAATTTGTTTGACAACTATAAGATTGACCCATATTTTAATAGCATGGGTCAATCTCTAGTCAACACATGTCAACATCCTCAATTGACAAACTTTAAGAATATCTCTATAGTCAATACTGTCACCTACACATAATACTCAATGTATAAACAAAAATGCTTCAAAAACAGTAAAACTAAATCATGCAGATATAGATGACGTCAACACATGTGAACAGTGCTAAAGTTGGTTGTAGACACCTCAGGCTAACCATTTGTTGTACATAAAATTTAAACACACACAATAGTACAGGAGACATATCAGGAAACTTACCCTCATAGCAAAGTTGAATTGGTGTGAGTGATGATAAATGCCCATGATTAGAGTGCTGCTCTGAGCGCAGGACTCACAAATTAAAAACCAAACCATATCTTAATGTACATTTACATTCAGTATGAAGCTAATCGTTACAAAGACGTTTTCGCCAGAAAATCTTCTATCGTGTAAAAGTTTGCTTTGCTATCCCGCAGAAGTTTTCCAGGAACTCTCCATGAACTCGTGTGTATGATAAAAAAAAAGGTCCTTAAGACCGTGGCACATATCGAATGTTATTATCATCACAGATAGCCTGCACAAGCAGTCGAGAATGAAAGATGACACCAAGCACTCAACATATACAAAAGAATGCTATCATGTCAGCAATCAGGGATATAACAAGTAACAGCACAAGAACCCAAATAATAAAACCAGCAGTACCTGCATTTCTTCAGACAGCTCACCAGTGACAGTGAGCGCATAGCAACCAGGGACAAATTTACCTGAACAAAGGACGGAGCATTGTGAATTAGATATATTGTTATTCAAAATATAGTGGGATATTTCAGCCACGCATGGTCTTGTCCAGATCAAGCATTGTCACGGAAAAAATTCGGCACATATTTCTCCTTTCGTGCATTCAGAAACAGAAAGGAATGATTACTTCAGTCTGACCAATAACACAGCATTCCGTCAAGTCCGCCATGTTTCTGGAACACTCTTGAACGAAACAAGACCATTCAAACTTTCGAAAAAAGCATACTTTCACAGGCGTATTCATTGACCGAAGTTCGAGAGTGGACCTAACGTGCCGAAATCAAAGCTAGAGTCACATGTCTTTACAGTGATAAGGCAAGCAACAAAGCCTCATATAAGCACTGATCGAGAAAGTGGATCAGCGCAAACGCTGACCATTCCTATTGAATTCAAAGGCATAAAAGATGTCTTCTAGTGTACGGACACAATATAGCGAATGTCCAGTAGTCACGTACTTATACGAAGCCATCGAGCTGCCCAGCTACTTGTAGGATCCATACATGAGATAACCCTGCACAAGATGTAACATTTATGAGCTGGAACTCCACTGATATAGTAACCTACCTCTCTTACAAAGACAGTAGTATTATAAAGGACTCGCCATGCAGACTCGGAGTTCCATGAGGAATAGAAGGCAACAAAATACTGTCCAAAGTATAGAGGGCCCTGGTGTAACAATATAAACGAAAAGTCAATGAGATCAACCCCCAGAGAATACTTTTTATTTTTTATTAAAAAAACATTAGCCCATAAGCAGAACAACCGGCACCGCATAGTAGCCATTCCAGCCTGATCACAAACACTACTCTTTAAGCACTGTACAATTTGTTATTTATGAAGGTTTTCGAAGAGCACCCTGAAGCCCGGATCAGGGTCTTCATCTGTGAGAGTCTTGAATGCATCAAACTTGTACTAAGAAACACTACACTACGCTAGGTTTCCTTCGGTTTCTCAATAGTACAAACTAGTCCTCTTGCACAAGCACATTTTATATTAACTCACACATCATCACAATAAATACATACAAAACACACGATACCAAAAAAAAGATAGCAAGAAAATTTACCCAGCGAAATTGGGAGTTGTGCACTCCACGACACGATCGTGATCTTTATCCATGTTGAAGAACATGCAATTCTCGCATCCATTTTCCTTAAACTGACGTTTGCAAACAGAAATGAAGTAACGTTAGAATGTACAATACTAGACCGTCATAAACCCTAACATGCGAAAAAAACACTCCATTTCTCGCCCAGTACATACTCTGATCCAGATTCAAGTTCAAAAGATTTAGCAATTTTCCGGCAAATCGCATATTCCATCATATCCTGACATCTTTCGACTAGATCTAAAGTCGAATCCAAAATAGAATCCAAAATACCGCTTATGAACACTCCAAGGTCCAAAAAGAAGCATACAGCCCAAACCCTAGAAAACGGTGAAGAAACCCTAATCAACGCCCCAAACTGTCCTCGTGATCACTAGGAAGGGACCCAGTGCAATCCTACCAAGGCAAGGTCCAAAGAATTTATGATTTTCCGGCACCTTGCATTTTCAATAATATCCTGTCATCATCCTGCGACTAAATCCAAACTTTTTCATCTGACTCGGAGTATTCCCAATGAACACCCCAAATTTGAACATTCAGTCAAAGCCTGAAACACGATCACGAAACCCTAGTGAACACCCAAACAGTCTTCTCCATGGCCAATTGGAGGGGATCGAGTGTAATTTGTGCTCGTCCGGCACCTCGCATTTTCAACTCTATCCTGGCGACTAAATCTAAATCTTTTAACCCGATTCCCAATGAACGCCCCAAATTTGAACACTCACCAAAACCCTAAACCACGATCACGAAACCCTAAACACCCCAAACTGTCTTCTCCATGGCCACTTGGAGGGGATCGAGTGTAATTTGTGCCCGTCCGGCACCTCGCATTTTCAACTCTATCCTGGCGACTAAATCTAAATCTTTTAACCCGATTCCCAATGAAGACCCCAAACTTGAACATCCAGTCAAACCCTAAACCACGATTACGAAACCCTAGCGACCGCCAATTGCAAGGGACCAGATGCAACCAAGAAAGAAAAGTCACCAACCTGGTCGTAGGTTTTCATGAGCGAGCATCGCAAACACACCCGCAGCTCGCGCCCAAAGCTGGTTGGCACCTGCGCAGGAGCCGCCATCTCTAACCCTACAAGAAATGAAATGAAAAAACTCGCAGGTGGATTGGGTGAGTGCGTGCAAATCGGTTATGTACAGTACTACGTGAACTGGTGATTGATTGAGTGCAGCTTGAAATCGGCAGGCGATCGATCAGGGAAAGGGAGCAGATGGACGAAAACGAGAAAGACGACACGCCTTGGAAGACAAGACTTGGGCTGGAGGATCTGAAGAAGGTCCGAGCCTTCAACTCAGCTGTCTCGACGAGTACAGCATTTGCAACAACACCCTTCATAGGTACGAAACAAAAGGGAAGGTAATCAAGCCCATTCCCGACCCTTTACGAAATTGTCCCCTCAAGAGTGTACCTTGTGCCGTTGCCACAATCAAAAGCAAAATAAATAAAAAATTTAAATTTTTTTTTACTCATAAACGCTTTGAAATTCAATATCTTTTCTATCATAAATTTAGATGTCACAAAACAAAGCCCTTGCACACCTCTTCGCCCAAAAGCTTTTCAAATGCATGCAAGCAAGAGACTCATGGTCTCATGGTCTAAGAGATCTCACCATAATAAACAAAACAAACACCCTATCTTAACGGATAATTGATTATAATTTGTGTTGATTAGTCTTTCGAAAAAAAATTTAATAAATTTTTTCTTATTTTGAATTCTTTTAATGAATTTTTAAGTGGAAGGATAGCAAGGACCTACTAGTATCTCTAAACTTGTCCCCAACCATTCTTTGAAAAATAGATTTTCAAGGTATAAGAGTTCATCAATATATGAGAAGGTGAGTTCACTTTAATTGGATTATGAACATGTTAGGAAGAGGTTCATAAGTGGGCTTGGGATAGTGGAATAGGAATGCATCTAGTTCCCTTAATCCCTTAGGGCCTAACAAATTCTTGACAATAGAGGTTTTTGATGAGTCATCCCACATTGATATTTTTTTGCACATGGATGTACTTCAAATTTTTAATTTTAATTGTACAAAGTAAAGATTACTTTGTGTAGTATGCATGGAATTAATTGTCAAAACTATTGACTGTTGGATTTTAGATTATGACAATTTTGGATGATCAACTTATAAACAAAAAACACAGCCCTTGGGGGAAAAAAATTATAAGAAGATGAATAATGTTTTTTTATCTCCAAAGTGGATTGAAATTTAAGGCAAATGAAGTATTTTTGAAATAGAAAAAATAGAAAAAAAACTTTCAAATTTGTACATATTTTCAAATATATATATGATTTTCTTAAAATTTGAAACTAACTCTATAATAAAGACACCATGGGTAGCCTTATAATTTTCTATGTGACATGTAAGTCATTGGTGGAGCCAAAAAGATGAAGAAAACATTGATTATACATCAATCAATCTTGCTAAAATTTTATTCCAAGTGCTAAAAGAATTAAGAATTATAGAACAACAACTTATTTCTATACAATCCTTCTTGGGTCTATAAGTGAATTGTACAACAATATTTCTAGCTTGTGTAAAGGCCATATGTGACTTGTGGACAAAAAATAAAAAATCCAAGCATTTTGAGCAATCCTCATTATTCTAGGTTCAAAACAAAATAATAATGATCAAATATAAATAAAGTCTTATATTTTTTACTAAGGTCCTTATCAAAAATGCATATGATATATGTGAATCAAAAGATGAGGGCCAAATTTGGTACTAGCTATGCAAGAAAGATAGTGTTGGCAAAAATTGGTGAGGAAAAGATTTCAACATCATTACTTTTGTAAATGTTTCTATTTTTGCAATTACCAAAGATTTTTTCATAAAATAATTCATAAAATAAATAAATATTAAATAAAGATATGGCGACCTTGCTATCACATCACGTGACATCTAGTGCTAAGCCACATCGTATGGATGTATTGTTGTAGACTACATTTTGAAGTATGTAGTTTACATTGAGTTTAGGAAGTTTCCATCTTAGAATCTCATGATTTGTGGTTATCATCTATTATGGAAGCATTGTTTGTTGTTATTGATTGTTGTTGATGTATGGTTTGTATTAAATCTCTAAATTTAGTCACCTTCCTATAATTAACTATTAAACATGTTATGAAACAAATTAGCATTCATTTCAAAAGAATAAGATTATTTTTAACAATGGAAACAATGGAAACAATAGAATGTCTTTAATTCTTCAACTCTCTTGAAGTCAAATTGTTGTCTCTAAGTTTTTTGAGAATACATAGGAAATTCATGAGATATGATTTTGAGAATTTCAAGATTTTACAATGACAATGAAAAAATTCAAAATGAAATGATTGTACAAGATTGTATATTAAAAAGAACAAATGGTGTTTCATCTATAATCCACATACTTAAGGATATATATAGATTTAACATTCAAATGAATATAACATATTCAAATAGTAGTGGCATTTGATTTTTGAAGAAATATCATCTAAAACTTATGCCAAATCATAGAAAAATGAAACAAAATTATAAATGCAAAATTTTCTCACTTCTAAAATTATTGACATTGGTTTTTGAGGAACTCTTGAATATCCTCCTAATTTCATTTTTCCCTCAAATTGTAGAATAGCTTATGAATTATTAGTATTTCAATGTTAAAAAATAATTTTTAAGGGATCTTCATGATCTTTCACTAAAAATAACAAAAACAAAGGGAAAGTATAAATAATATGTAGTCACTGATGCCATGAAATGATGTTACTAAATTCATCTTTTTTATTAAACTTTTATAAATTATCCTAGTTAGATAACCACTTCTATAAGCTCCATTTTTTACAACTTTGTGGGATTTTTTTCATCCAAAACTACGCACTAATATTGGGGTCCCTTTTGTTCCCTTCAAATGCGTCAACTCAAAAATGTCATTTAATAAAACACAAGAAAAGTTGGAAGTTGGATCCTAATACTAATATAAAATCTTCCTTGAAGATAGGATAGTGAGGATTGTGCATTACAAGGGGTACAAAGGTATTCATTTTTTCCCTTTCACTTGCATAATCTCTAAAGTTTGAAGGCCAGTTTTCTATCCACAACCATCCAGTACTACTACTTTTTGCTAGATTCACTCAAGAAATAGAAAAAAAATTTAGAAATTAACTATAAGATCCTATACTTCACTTGTCTCAAATTATGTGGTAAAAATTTCACAAAGTTCAATTGTATTAATTAAAAGATATTAGTATGCAAAGTTGAAGTTTAAAAAAAAAAAATACTGGCCTACAATTTCAGATGACTTTGACTGCCATTTGTGGATTTTTTTTGCACTACCAACTTTGAATTAAAAATTTTTTATGTTAAGGAATTAGTTGAAAGTTTCATAATTTTAAAAAATGAACAACACTTAATTTTCATTCCATACAAGTAGGTCCAAGATTGAACAAAAAACTAAATTTTTAATAGCTCAAAGATAAAATTGAAATGCAATAATCCCAACTATGAGATTGTTCTTGAAAGCAAACTCAATCCCTAAAGAGTTTTTACTATGTTTTCATCCCAAATGCTCCAAAACTGCAATTTCTGTACAAGTAACAAATTTTAGAAATAAAAACATTTTTGGACACATGTAATCAAAGGATCTTGCAATACATTGGTTTGAAAAAATGTGGAAAAAATTTCAGAAATTTCTACCATGTAGATTGCAAGATATTAGCATTTGAAGTGACCAAAATCATTTATGGGGGCCTTGCAAAAAGAATGGGCAACTGCACTTCATAAGGTCACACTTGTATGAAAACATTTCTAAAATGGTGGTATTTCTTTGAATTCATTCTTCAAGGCAAGTTGGCTACATGTTTGAAGAATTTTAGATCATTTGGAATTGTACAACATATAAGAAAAAAATAGTAAGTAGAAAGAAGTAGAGAATGTTTTAAAATACTAAATTGTTAGCAATTTATTTATAGAGTTGAAAAATGCTAATACCAATGGTTTTATTGTTGTAATAAACAATCTACACCTATTTTTAAAAAATTTATTTTCCAAAAATATTAAAATTGAGTTAAATAAAGGACTTCAAAATTTATCTTAAAATAGAGATTCCATAACTAATTGCAAACTACCCCAACTTAAAACTCCTCATAACTTTCATCTCATTAATCAAAATGGAATGATTCAAATCTTGCCACATATGTATAAATTTAGATAACCAATTTGGAAATTTTATTTTTTAAAGAGTCTTTTTTGGCTACTTGGATTGCCTACCAAGCAATGAAATCTACATATCATACAACAACTTTTTAACCATGTAGTCAAAAGTTATGGAAATTGTTGGGCCTTAAAGCTACTCCTTGGACACATGTTGTGTAAAAAATTCAAAGAAAATAATATAAATTTCATTCATAGAAAACTATCCAAAATCACTTTTTTGCTAAAAAAAGCACTTTAGTGCTTTAGGGGGTAACAACAGTATTCTATATCCTATATATGCATCCATATGTCATACCATATCACTATTCCATTTAACACATCCATATTATGGATAACCTTGTATCTCATACATATATCCGTATATTATATTATATCAATATTCTATATTAAACATCCATATTCTATAAATCATATGTTTCGGATGTATTTTCATAAATTATATTTGTATAAAAAAAATTGTTTTTGTTTTGGGGGGGTTAGGTGGACAAATCATGCGTTTTTGTTTGGGGTAAGCTGAGTTGGCAATATCCCAATGACTGCGCATCATATCATAAATTATTCGACAACAATTCCCAACCAAAAAACAATTTCTGTCAAAATCAATTTTGAATGCCAAGCAAGGATGCAAGCCTAATAGAACAAACAAAATGATCACAGCGGCTCCAAGCTTCAGTTAAGCCTAACGAGAGACTCTTCTTGGATGGATGAAGTAGACGAACGAAAGGCGAGATTTTTCATCGAGAAAACAGGATGAGGGTCTTGACGGAGACTCCGTGCATCTCATGGATGAACGAAACAGAAACGGATGTGCTTGCGGATGACTTCACGATGGATGAAACGGAAACGGAATTTTTCTCATCTTGACGGATTCGGAATGCACGGAGCTAACGAAGAGGTTTTTTCATCGTGAATTTGGATGAGTAATTGCCGAGACTCATTCTTGTGGATGAACGAAATAATTTTCAACTTGAATACGGATGAGGTCTTGACGAGACTCCCACACATGGATGAACGAAGTGTGAACAGAGACATTTTTGCATCGTGATTGCGGATGAGGGTCTTGATGAGACTCCTTCTTGTTCCCCAGCCAGTCTGTACGCCTTTGTTTGCGTGTATTTGCCCCTGCTGCTCATACCGCTAAGCTTGCTGCTCCGTCTCCGTTTCCGTTTCCCCCGCTTCTCACTCTCTTTGATGTCCGCCATAGCCACGAAGTATCATCTTCTCTCCTCTTTGCCGCTTTTTGTCATTCAAAAAAATATTTGCCTCAACCTCGTTATTCTGTTCCGTCTCTTCACTTGTTTGCGTCGAAACCAAGGCGTTACACTTCGTTTTGTTTCTGCTCCGTTTTCGTCTACGAGCCGGATCGCGACCGAAGAAATCGGCTGTTATCGTATTCCACGTGTGACTGCTTTCTAGGTTTCTTCTCCGACTTCGCCGAATATTTGGTTCCAGGATTTTTGGTTGGTTAGGGTTTCAACTTTTAGAGTTTTGGACGAGGTGTCTGCTGGTGATCGAGTTCGGCGAACCGTTCGGAGGTTCTTGCGACGGCTGGTGATAGTTTTGGTGATAGGTACAGGTTTTGGTGTTGAGAACTGCTGGTGCGACGAGGATCGAGGCTAGGGTTTCGGTTCCGACGAGGGTTTGTCAGACATCATGACGAGCGCATTGGACATGTCTTTGGACGACCTTATTAAGACGAACAAGAGTGCCACCCGCGGTGGGAGGGGTGGTGGCCGAGGCGCAGGTGCTGCGCCTCGGCGTGGAGGAGCGACTGCTGCTGCTGCTGCTGCTGGAGGGGGCTACCCTGGAGTTAAAACCTCAGGGCCAACCCGTAGACAAGTGGGCCGGGCCACTTCCCGGCCAACGCCTTACGCGAGCGCAAAGGCAAGAAAAGCGGCATTCCCTTATTCACCTATTCACTTATTCGCATAGTGGCCATGGCAGACTTTGAAAGAGTCATTAGGGATAAGAGGACAAAAAAAATATCAAAAAAATTATGAGGCACAAAGAGACGTGAGGATGCGATATCTTGAGTGAGAACCATTTTGAGTATGATATGAGCACCCGGCCAAGCTTGTATATGGAAGGTGTTGCAAGGGGAGCAGGGTTTGGTGTTTTGGATGTCAAAATGGAAGGGTGGATTTCTGTTGGAGGCCTTGTGGACGTGCTGTGCCTGTAGTTCATCTTCGGCTGGAATGCTGGGGGCCTACTTTGATGTATTCCATTCCATCAACGCTTTGACACTTTCATATTGGGCTTCTCTACTGTGACGCACTTGTCCTGGGAGGAGGTATCCATATCTTAAATTTTCGGGATGTGGCTCGCCTCTTCTGCCAGCGTTTGCATTATCTGTTGTGTACTCTTCATGTTGGTGGGTTTGGCGCGTGTCTTTGAAGAGAGCGTTCGTGTGTATGAGCGTTTTTTTGCTGATGGAATTTCTGGGTGGTGCGAACCTCCAATCATGTTCTTTTTTCCTGTGAACAGCCAGTACGCCGCGCTCCTGATTCCGCGTGGCAGCATGACATGTACGACAACTTCGCCCCTGTTGTACCTGCTGGCGGCCGAGGAATGGGTGGAGGTATTGAGACAGGGACCAAATTGTACATATCGAACCTTGACTACGGAGTCTCAAATGATGACATCAAGGTAAGCTTATACGATACTACTATCAGAAGATTAAGTCGTTGTGAGATTTTTCGTTGTGCTGTTTCTAATGTGTTGTGCCAGTTGTTGAAAGTCGTGGGCACGATTCTGTTGAATTTACTGTATTTTGGAGAACAAGTAGTCTGCTACAGATTGCGTTGTTGTCTGTTAGGTTCTGACTTGTATGTCCATTTATTTTTATCATTCAATAGATGGTTCCAGTTCACATTTAGTTTATCCCAGTTTTCACCTCACATTGTCACCTGCAATCCGATCATCTAGGGGTCTGTGTATTGTGTTTGCAATTTCGATTTTATAGCTTTTTTTTCTTTGACTCAAACAGGAACTGTTCGCGGAAGTTGGTGACTTGAAGAGATGCTCCATCAATTATGACCGAAGTGGTCGCTCTAAGGTGAGATATCCTCGGTATCACGTGCTCTAACATTTGTATGATCTTTTGTTTGTTGATAACGGAAGCGGTCAATTATTTGAATCATCCAAGCTTCACAATTTTAGCTTGCTGTTGCAGGCGAATTTTGTTGGGATCTTCTCTTTTTGTTTATAATATCTGTTCTGTTTCTCATCAGGGAACTGCGGAGGTGGTATTCACGCGGAAACCCGATGCTGTTGCTGCGGTGAAGAGATATAACAATGTACAGCTGGACGGAAAGCCCATGAAGATCGAGATGATTGGCACCAATCTTAACTCTGCTCCTGTTCCAGCCGCCCGAAGCAACGGAGCCATGACAGCTGTTGCTGGTCGAGGGCGTATGGTTTCTTCACAAGCGTGAGTAAACGTTTCTCGCATGCCAAATCCGAAGTGATCCCTACTGGGAGCTGGTGGTTTATGTTTGGGTGCCACTGGATAGTAAAATTTTCTGAGAAATTTTGAGATCTCTTTGAGCTGAAAACTGTTTTTTTCTTAATGTGTAACCTAGGTTCTCTAATTTCGTAATTCCTTTGGGAGATATCCTCATAGTTAAGCAAACTTTAATGGTCGATTTATAATAACATATGCTAGTGTCTGACTGATACTCCCATGTCCCGGATTATGTAGTAGCTTCTTATTAAACATGATTTTTTGCGCAGCATGCCTTTTGCCCGAGGTCCAGGATCTGACCGAGGCAGGGGTGGCGGTAGTGCATTCCGGGGACGCGGCGGAGGCAGAAGTGGTGGCCGGGGTGCAGGAGGCCGAGGTGCTGGAGGCAGGGGTGGAGGCCGAGGGGGTGCCCCTGCTGTAGAGAAGACCGTGGAAGATCTGGATGCCGATTTAGAAACATATCACGCAGAAGCAATGCAGACAAATTAAACATACGCAAGCAAGGGCCTGTCTTGGCCATGTTTTGGCCATGTCTTGGTATGGTTGAATTGGCTCCTTGGAAGCCAGTGTATGGCATCCACTTCAGATTTTAGTTATCGGTAGCAGATTGTAGGTTGTGGTTTTTGAGCGTAGCAATTACATTATGTTGACTTCAGCATAGGTAGTGAAGTGATCCCAACGACATTTTATGCTCAAATCTAGTTTGGCTTCAGTAGTGCCATGAAGCAATGTCTGGTGTTATTGGCTCATGTAGATGATACAGCTCCCCGGTATCCTGAGCTTCATCTAGTACTCAGGTATGTAGAGGTTGTGGTTTTGATGCAGCTTGTAACTGAACTTTAGGATCTTGTTTCTCATGTGATCAGCTGAGCACCTCAATGCTCTGTATCTTTTCAGTTATGCATACGAGAGACAATTTACGGTGTCATTTGCGATAGCGAATTCTGATTTTTGTAGATGTGAAATTTGTGGTATTGATAGATGATGCGATAAAATCACTAATTGTGGTTTATTTCAACTTTCCAACCAAGAAGTTTCATTGCTCAGGCGTAAGACCTTATCAAGAAAAATTGCTAATTTGGAAGGAATTATATATTTATTTGTTTGAAGGTATTGAATTCAAAATTTAAAAGAATGTATGGCACTATTCTACAATATGTTTTACCAAACATGAAGTGTTCTTTGTTTACAACATGATGCAAACAAATCTAACAATCAATGTCTGTGAATCCATTTGACATGAAATTGTGGAGAGAATGTGGAACATTCATGAAAATTTCTCCCAAATTAATTAGGGTTAATCAACATCATTTAATGAAATATTAGGTGGCTTCTTTTGCATAATCCAAGTGGTACATATGTTGATTTTGGGAGTGGTTCAATTTATCTCAAAAGTAGTCCAACTACATATGTTGATTTTGGGAGTGGTTCAATTTATCTCAAAAGTGGTCCCAACTACGTATGTTGATTTTAGTGACTTCTTCTTCCACTTGTATATTTCTATTGTGAGTAAAGATCTTTGAGAGCTTCTAAAAGTCTTAAGTTGAGACTCTTCACATTTCTAGTAGTCACAATGAAGAAAATGAATTTTCATGAGTGTTCCCAAGTCATAGTATTGAGTGAGTAAAGATTTTCACAAAGTTTCATAGCTGGCCATTTTAACATTCTCCGTAGCATAGTTGGTCACATTTTAGCTCAATTCAAAGAAGATGGGTGTTTGATCATCCCAGAAGAGGCTTGCTATGAAGACTTTCAATAAGTTGAAATTAGGGACTGTGGTGGCTATAGGGCGTAGTTTGAGAATTTAAGGTCTTCATTTATGTGATGAAACTATTTGTTGAAGTTTTTGGAGGCAAGGACTTGGGGCTAGAGTGAAGAAGAAGAAACTATCGTTGACAAAGAGGCATAGGCAGAAGTGTTTATAATGGGCAAAGGCTTCATAGGATTGCAATGTAGAAAATTGGAGTCATGTCATTTGGTCAAATGAGTCTAAGTTCAATGTTTTTGGTTCAGAAGGTCGTCAAATGGTGTTGGAAAAATCCTACAAAGCCTCTTCGTGATACCCATGTGCAACATACGGTTAAATATGGTGGTGGTAGCATTATGGTATGGAGATGCATGAGTTGGGCAAGTGTAGGAAACCTTTACAACATTGATGGCATTATGAATTCGCTAGTTTATCTTGACATTTTAAATTTGCAATAGTTGGGTATTATTGATAGACAAGGTCTTCATGAGGCACAAGTCATTTTCCAGTATGATAATGACCCAAAGCATACATCTGGTCTTCTACAATGATAGCTAGGTCGGGATTTCTCTATAATGGAATGGCCACCACAATCTCTTGATCTAAATCCTATCGAAAACTTGTGGAATGAAATAGATAGGCGCTTAAGATTTTTTGGTGATTCACCTAGAAGTAGAGATGACTTGTGGGAGAAGATTCAGGTTGTTTGGTAGAATATTGAAGTAGAATTTGTATAGAAGTTCATTTGTACAATGCTAGCAAGGGTGGTTGATCTTCTTGCAGTTAAGGGTGGATACACAATTTGGTAAACTTGTAGTTGTTGTACATATGTAGCATTTTCTACTTTTGATTTTCTACAAAATTGATTTCGAGTAGGCTCATGTAATCTCAATTTCAACCACAAATTTCTGAAATTTTTACCACACGTGCAAATTTTCGAGAGCTTCGAGCATATATAATTTTCATGTAAAATGGACCTTTGGTTTGCAAATTATGAGCATTTTTTCAGAAATTAGGAGAGAGGGGGCAACATGGGCATGGCTTTTGGCATTGACTTTCAAGAAATGAAGTTCTTGGACAAGCTTTTGGGAAAGGTAAGGGTAGCGGGTTTGAGTTGGGAGGGACAAGGTGGCAAAAGGAAGATGGATCAAAAGGAGGGGAATGGGGGACAGAAGGAAACTTTGGGAACCTTTAGAACCCTTGGGCCCCCCGTAGCCCCCCTTTGGCCTACTTGCCCTCCCTTGGGAACTCGAAGGAACCATGGAGAACCTGAAAGAACCCTACGGAGTCTTAGGGAGTGGCAAGCTCGGTGGAGTAGCCAAGTTGCGGGCTCCCCAGCCTAAGCCTACCTATTTTCGACCCCTTGCGCGCAGACGCACCGCCTACTTGGTTGCTGCGCCGTGGCAGTGCGGGCACCTGGCGCTGTTTGACTTTTGAGGAATTCATCACCGCTGAGTCAGTATCGATGGATGCTGGAAAAACATTTTTTAGGTCTAAAGTCAACTAAATTGCAATACTTGCAAAACAATGCAATTTTGCAATAATACTAAATATTTCTTTAGTATGTAATGTTGAGATTTTAGTGAGAGCCAATCCAATTTCATTATATAATGTAATTGTTTTTCAGTGTGGAAATATGAATTAGCCTGTGTGTCTTCCTGTGAAGAAGACATGGGACAAATGGGAGAGGGGTATGTGAACTAAAGCTTTGAATTATACTTTGCATAAACTATCTTGGCCATATGACCATCAAATTGCCACTGAAATTGTTGAGAATTTGAAATGAAACAAAAATTCAAAACACCAAATACCAAAGTATGCAAGAGAAAAAATACACCCACTAACATTGAAGAATGGAAGTATATACAAAAGGAGAGAGACAATCAATAGTACTCTCTCTGTATTAGCTAAGAAATACCACCAACTACTTTGTTGACTAATCCACCATGCATTATGGGGAGCGTTCACACTACGTTTCACTATAAGAAAAATGTTTTTTTTATGTCAGGCCAAAAATGTTGTACGTCCAGGATAACACCATAAGTCTCAGAAAACATTGGGATGTCACGTCGACGGACGCTGAAAAAGTCGAGATTTTGGTTTGATGTTGTAGAAAGCATTGCTAAATTTTAGTCACAACATATTAGTGCTATGAAAAACAATGATGCAATCTAAGACATTGTTGTGGACATCAAATGTTTTCAAAAATGTTCAGAAAAACATGTGTAGCCACGTTAGTATCTTTGGTCAAACTTAGCTTAGAAGTTGAAATAGAAATTTTTTCCGGTCAGTGGTAAAGTGACTGCCCGGGGTGAAAAAGAGGATAACGGGCAAGTGGTGAGGCCAAAAAGTTGACGTGGCATCTGACGTGGCATGATGATGTGGCATCTGACATGGCATGATGACATGGAAATTATGTGACGTGGACATAGAATGTTGACATGGCATGCCATGTCATCATATCCAGTCAGTTCATGTTCCAACCTTGGATATTTTTGTGGACGTCATACAAGACATCTTGACGTTTCCAGGAACATCACTTCTAGTGTTAACATTTTTACTTCCTGTGAATGTAACTTCAAACCACATGCTATCCATTGTGCTTTTCATGATGTTTGACTGGACGTGCAGATGTTGCAAAAGCAATTGTAGGCATCTTCTTTGATGTCTTCTTTATAAATCAATTTTATGAAAATTTATTTTCAAAATGTTATAAGCTATATAGATTTAATTTATATAATAAATTTATATAAATTAGATGAATGTATTTGTTATGAAAAAAGGTTTACAAAATTACATCAATTTTAATATATTATATTATATGAAAATATTTATTTTTTAACTTAAGATTTAAATTCTAAATTTTACTAGTTTAAAATCATAAATTTTGCATCAAGGTTTAATAATTTTTATTGCTATTTCACCTTCTTAACTTATTATTTTCAAATCATTCATATTTAATGTGGGGTAATTTTCTAGAGTTCTTAAACTTTGAGATATTTGACATCTTAACCCTATTTGACAGCCTTTTTTTTTGCTAGAAAACATTGAAAATTGCCATTTCTGTAGCAAAGAGTAAAAGAAATTTTAATTTTTTTTCACATCTAACTATAGGATCTTACACCTAACAAGTAGAAAAAATTGTAAAAAGAATTTCAAAATTTTTGAACGCATAGATTTAAAGTGGAAAAACAAGTTTTTTAGCACATTGAGGGACTAGATTTTTTGACTTTGAACATTTTTAACTTAAAATTTTTGCACTACAAAGTTTTGAGATTTAAATATTTATAGTAGAGAATTGAGTTGAGAGTTTAGGAAAATAAAAAATAAATAAAAAAAACTTAAATTTCATTCTTAAGAAAATTGTTAAGTAGAAGTAGGTATGAGATAGAAGGAAAATCTAAAATATTAATATATTTTAGATGGAATTAAAATGCACTAATTCCAATGGTGAGATTGTTCTAGCAAGTAAACTAAATCATGTGGAATTTCTATTTTGAAAAAATTATAAAAATTGCATTCAGAAATGCATCCAACAAGTTATTTTTTTCAAGATACTCTAATTGCCCAAAAAACAAAAATGTCCATAACTTTCTCATAACAAATCCAAATGAAATGAATCAGAGCTTTCCAAATAGACAAAAATATAATCTACAATTGGAATTCCATGTTGGATGTATTGTTGTGTCATACTATATTGAAGTTGATGTTGCAAACAACCTAGATTTAATAAATATGACTTTATCAATTAAATGTTCAAGGAGACATCCCCATATATGTTGAAAATGACATGCAAATGTTCATCATGACATCATAGACAACAAATAAGATTTGTAGAAAATTTAAAAATTGTTGAAGCAAATGTTTAGAACAACATTGATGTGAATGTCTAACTTCATACTACAAATGTTCTTTTGAATGTCTACAATGATGTCGAAAAAAACATAACTAAGACATGTAGATGTTTTTTAAAACATCATTTCAGACATCATTGTATTTATGTTGCTGTTCATATTTTAATTTTGTATATCCCATATTGTTTTTCATGCCTCCTACACCCCACTAGTATAAAATGCTTGTCTTTTCATTAGTTAATAAGTAGTTTTTTGAGCCATTCAATATATTTGATAAATACAATGTATTGTATACAAGTGTATGGCATATTGTATAGTATATTTTGTATAGCATGTTGTATATATATTGTATTTTGTATGGTGTATTTTGTATGGCATATTTTATATATTATATTTTGTATGGCATATTTTATATGGCATATTTTATATGTTGTATTGCATATGATATACCATATATTGCATATTTTATATTGTGTACAACATATTGCTACATTGACAACATGTCTTTTACAACATACCACATGATATAAAAAAACATAACTCATGTCATTATTGATGTTAAAAAAAACATGTGAGCATCACATATGTTTTTAAAAGTACACCTGTGCAAATGCCACACGTCTAAATGGGACATGATGAGAAGCATACAATTGTTTCACTTGATGTTATTCAAGACACTCAAACGTCCACATTGATGTCTCAAAAAACATCATTAAATTTTAGAAAGATTGTTTAGGTAGCTAAAAAAAATGTCATGTCAGCCAATTTCGTCATCACTGATGTGGCATGCCACGTCAGTGACATGTCAGATGCCACATCATAGATAGGCAATAGATGAAAAAAATAACACTCTGACTTTCCCGCGCTTAGGTGGCAGCTACATGTCAACTTCTAAGAACCCTGTTGATCGATGTTTTTTGTGACGTCCGATGCTGGACGTGCGACGTCATACATAACATACCATGTTTTTGACACATCTGCCATAACACGAATTTTTGGATGTCTAGCCAAATGTGACAAGACATCATGCGCGGCGTTTGGATGCAAAAACTGCGTGTTCAAAAAAATACAGTTTTCTTATAGTATTTCTTAACACTCCTCCTTGCTTGACATAATAAAGATAAAATAATAAAATCATATGGGCTGGTCAATGAAGGTAATAAAATCAATTGAATGCCGAATACAGTCACCAAGTCGTGGACTTGGTTGGCTGGTTTCATACGTTGGTGGTCAACCAACCGGTCCGTGGTTCAATCCTCATCGTCCTCATTGATTAGTTTGGAAAACTCGTGGCTTAGCATGCTAGTGAAGTAGGAATAACAGTCGACCCGCTATTCCATTCCTAAGCTATAATGTGACAAGATGTAGGACATCTCAAGATGGTTAACAAGCTCCAACATTGAATCCCAAACCATGGTTCTTACCATGACCCTACCTTTTTCTATCCGAAAATTTCCGTAATCTTAAAAGTTTACAGTTATTGCCTCATTAAAATCTTATTTGTAATCAAATCATTAGTATAGGTAAAATATTTTGAATCAATATGCTTTGTGCGATCACCTTTAATAAAAGTTGCTTGCATTTGAGTAACACAAGTACTATTGTCTTTGTATTATATAGTTGGAGAATTATCATAAAATAATCCACAGTTTGTTCGAATGAACTTATCAATCGATCTTAACCAAATGCAATCTCGAGATGCTTCATATAAAGCAATAATTTTTGCATGATTAGATGATGTTGCAATGATTGTTTACTTTACTAATTTCCAAGATATTACAGCTCCATGTTGCAAAAAAACATAGCTTGTTTGAGCTTTGGATGTTGCAGGATCTGATCTATATTCACCATCAACATATCCAACCAATGTTGGATCTAGTGATCGATTATAGTGTAGTCCCAAATCTTCAGTTCCTTTCAAATAACGGAAAAGGTGTTTGATGCCATTTCAATGTTGAAGTGTATGATGAGCACTATGCCTTACAAGAACACTAACTGCAAATGCAATATCAAGCCTTGTAAACACAACTAAGTATAAAAGTGCTTCGACCGCAGCGAGGTATGGATAGTTTTCATTCAATGTTTCCTCCTCCTCGTAAGGATGATAAGGATCTTCACCCTTAGAACTCCGACTTACCATAGGTGATGACAGAGGATATGCATAAAGTATATTGAATCTTTTTAGAATTCGGTTGATGTATGTCATTTGAGAAAGAAAAATGCTCCCGTCTTTCAAATGAAGAATTTGTAAACCAATACAAAAAGTAGTTTTGTCAAATACCTTTGTTTCAAACTCACAAACAAGAAGCTGAGTAGCTGCAATACATGCTGATTTGGTATCTATAAAGTTTAAGTCATCAACATAAACAACAATCATGATGAAATCATCTTTATCACATTTGATAAAGAAACATGGAAGCAATGCATCATTAATAAAATGATTTTCAATAAAAAAATTGCCTTAAGCATTGATACTTTATGCATTCAGATTGTTTGAAATTATATAGTGCACATTGTAATTTAACGCCACAATATTTGCCTGGAATAATTGCACTTGGATTTATAGATTTAAGATCAGGTGGGATTTATATATATATATATATATATATATATATATATATATATATATATATATATATATATATATATTAGTATGAAGTGAGCTATAAAGATAGACTGTCACTACATTCATAAGTGTCATCTCAAGAATAGTGTGTACCATCATTCCAAGAAGATATTGAAAAGTAATAGTATTCATAACTAGTGAATATGTGATATCATAATCAATGCCAAACTTTTGTGTGAATCTTTGAGCAACAAGACGAACTTTGTAGCGAATAATATGACCTTTGTCATTTCATTTGTGTACAAAGACTAGGTTGTATTCAAGAGGTCGTAAATTGAGATTATTCACGATAGGTCCAAAGACTTGTCTTTTTTGCAAAAAATCATACTCCTTAATAACAACTTTTCACTTGAGCAAATCAAAGCGATTCATCGCATCTTCAATAATACGTGGTTTGGGATCATCTTTCTCGTAAGAATTTTTTTTTACAATCATAGAAATGAATTGTTTATCTATGTCAATATTTGCTCTGTCCCATATCTGATCAGTATCGCAGTACATTACAGATAATTCTGTATTCAATTGAGACATTTTTCTTTAGAAATAGATGGATGAATAAAATTGACAGTGGTTGCTGTAGGTAGAGAAGGATTAACAACATCAAAGATTGCCTTGCGTTTGTGTGGTTGCTTATCTGATCCACAAGTCCGTTTGTCCATAGATTGAGAAATAAAAATGGTTGTAGTTTCTGATACAAAAATTCGTACAAGAAGATTTTGAGCGTCATTCAATGGAGTTTTAGTGATTCTTGGTGCATCATTGAATCCATCAAGTGTTTGATCTACAATCTTTTGCAAATATAAAATCTTAGCAACTTCGTTGTTGATCAAAAGTGTTCGTGGATTAGGATTTGATGTAAATGTTTGAGATGCTTGAAAAGTAAGACTAAAAGAAATTTCTTGAATAGATGTTGCTCCTTTTAGAGATGGAAATACATCTTCTTCAAACCAACAGTTGGCAAAACACACACAAAGTAATGTACCAGTAGAAAGATTAATATAATGAATAATGTTGGGAGAGTCAAATTCAACATATATGCCTTCTTGGCGATGAGCACCAATCGTACGACGTTGAGGTTCTGCAATTGGAACCCAAACACAACATCCAAATACTTGCAAATGGGATACATTAGGAACGCGTCATGAAAGTTCTTGTGAAAAAACAATCTCCATAGATAAAGGACGAATTCGAATTAAAGTTGCAGCATGTAGCATTGCATGTCTCCACATATATGCCGACAAATTTGCATGTAAAAGTAAAGGCCTCGTAATAAGTTGGATTCGCTTGATGAAAGACTGTGTCAATCCATTTTGAGCATGTTCATATGGAACTGAATATGTCAAATCAATCCTAATGACAGTACAATAATCTTCAAAAGATTTGGATCGAATTTTTGGACATTATTCATTCGAAATGTTTTGATCGGGTAATCGAAAAAATGAGCCTTGAACTGGATAAGCATGGAAAGTAAGTTGACAAAAGCTAAATTTCGAGTTGATAGTAAGGAGACATGAGATTGTTTACTTGATGCATCAACCAAAACCAAAAAATATCGAAATGGTCCAAACATAGGTGTTATAGGACCACAAATATCACCATGTAGTCTCAAAAGCATTGGTGGTAATTCACTAGGCAACTTTCATATAGATGATCTAGCAATCAGTTTGCATTGTACACATACTTGATATAGTGTCATTGAATTTACATCAGCTGCCTGTAAATTATGACCAAGAACACATAGAATTTTTTTTCGAAATAAAGTGGAACTTGGATGACCAAATCTTCCATGCCATAATAAAATTTTATTATCTTTAAAAGATAAAGTAAAACTAGATACGATTGGTGGTCAGAGTGGAATCCAATATAAGCCACTAGCTGCAGTAAAGGCTACTACTTTATTATTTTGTACAAAAATCAGAGCTTCTTCCCTATCTAGATTTTTGCTCGAGAGATGAAAATCATTGGTGCGGATATCTTGATAGTTGATGAAGCTTCGAGGCGTAGAGAGGAAAAACATAGCACGTATGCATATTATGGTGGTGCCTGTAGGCAAAATCACCTTTGCAGGTCTTTCCTGGAAACAAAACACATTCGATCCAACCATAGTCATTAAATTTTTGGTTTGTCAAGTGGAAAGATTATTAATATAAAAAAATTGTTTATCCTGCAAAACAATATGTGTAGTTGTAAAGTCAAGGAGCACATCACAAGACTCACCAGTGGAGGTAAATTCAGCAACATGTGTTTCAAAATCTTCAGTTTTAAATAGGTCCATAGACACATTTATGGTATGAGCTTCACGACCCTAAGCTCAAAGTTTCTTGTTTTCTTAAAACATCTTGACAAAATAGTTTGATGTACGGCAAACATTTGCCAAATGGCCAACTCTACCATATTTGTGACAAGTACGCATCTTTGATTGACGCTTACCATGGTTGTGAGAAGAAGAATTGGTATTCTTCATGTGTGTATGATTATGACTACCGGACTATTTATAATGATGTTTATTAAATTTTTGTATTTTAGATTTGACATTAGAAACCTTAACAGCATGGGACTCAGAAATTGTAGTCCCAACAGGACGAGTCTCTGCATTGCATAGAAGGATCTTGTTTTACTTTTCAGCAAGAAGTAAAAGAGACATGAGATCCGAGTAATTCTCAAATTTCATATTTAGATACTACTGAGCAAATACAGCAGAAACTGGTGGAAATGTTGAGAAAGTTTTCTCAATCATTTCCTGTTCAGTAATGGCTTGACCACACAACCGCAATTGCGATATGGTGCGATACAACCGTACAATTCATTATTAAAAGTAACAGGTGTTGGAAAATTCAATACTCGTAAATGGGTTCAATTATGGAGAGCCCTTCTAATCTTTATTCTAAATTTTATTATCAAGTTACAAAAATTCTTTTTGCTTTTCTTATATATTTATTTTCAAATTTCACAACAAACAAATTATAGTTACAATTAGTAAGAAGGAACATCATTTTCTAATGGTCAAAACGAGATTTGAGCTTCTGCCAAAGTTCATCTAGTTTTTCTATCTCTAAATATTGATGTTGTAAGGAAGGAACAATATGGTAACGGAGCAAAAATAAAGCTTTCTAAAAAGTGGAAGCAGAAACAATGGCAGCAAGAACAATGAAACTTGTAGCAGTAGGAATAGTGGAACGTGTGGTAGTGGGATCAGTGGCACTTACAGTGGGAATAGTGTTAAAAACGATAGCGTCTGATAATTACTTAACAAATATATGTGCTTTAATAGTCTTCGCCCATAACAAATAATTGCTCCCGTCAACTACCAATTGTGGAAAAAGAAGAGGCTGAAGCCTCGGTGGCTCAATAATAGTAGTAGCCACCGGAATAGTTGTAAATGTAGCAACAGAAGAAGTTGAAGTAGTTATAATGTAGAATAAAAATGACTTTGTAGAGAAATTAGGGTTTGAAAAGGAAATTAGGGTTTGAATAAGAAGATAAAGATGGATTAGAAAGTAAAAATAAAGATGAAGAAAAGATAAAGATAAAAACAATCTAAAAATATAAATAATAAATAATAATAAATAATAAATAATAAGTAGTAAGTAGTAAAAGTAAAATAAAAAGTAAAATGAAAATAAAGATTAAAATAAGGGATAAAGATAAAGAACAAGATAAAGATTAAATAATATATAATAATATATAATAAATAAATAAAAGAAATGAAAAAAGAAAAATACTTGGGATTTGGAGAGACAACAAAGAGAGAGCTTGATGCGAAGGGGTGGAAGGGAGGAAGAGATGGAAAAAAAGAACAATTTGGAGACAAAGAAATGGATGGAGAGTCGAGGAGACAAAGAGAAAGTGGAGGCAACTGGAACAAGGCCAGTTCGGTGGGGAAGGCCGATTGAAGGGGTTTGGTAGGCTGCGAGGGAGAAGTGGTGGAGAGCGGGGTTGGGGAAGGTGAACAAGGAGGTAGGGCCTAGAAGGGAAGGTTGGGGTGCCTAGGGAGGCAAGAGAGTGGTCACTTGGAGGAGAGTGAAAAGAGCTGGCAAGAGGAGGGAGCAGAGAAGGGCCGTATGGGAGGAAGCCAAGGCTAGGAGTAGTCAAGGGAGGGTCTAGAGAGAAGAGGAAGTCCGGGAGAGCGTACGGTGGGGGGTTACAAAACCTCCTCCTAAAAAATTTGAAACTAAAATCAGATGAAATTTTTTTAAACAAAAGTATAAGAGCGTATAGAAGATAGTATGAAAGCATGCTGATAACAAGTTGAGAATAAGAAATGAAACAAAAACTCAAAACACAAAATACAAAACACAAAAGTATGCAAGAGAAAAAATACACCCACTAACATTAAAAAATGGAAGTATATACAAAAGGAGAGAGATGATTAATAGTACTCTTTCCGTATTGGCTAAGAAATACCACCAATTACTTTGTTGACTAATCCACCATGCATTATGGAGAGCGTTCACACTACGTTTCTTAACAGAAATGATTGTAATCCCTTACAAAGGGCCATGGCAGTCCTCCAAAATAGGAAATCAAATTGTTGTCCTTGTAAAAAGCCATGGCATGGCTAGAGAACACTACGGGAACGGGAGGAACATCAATGGGAACTTTGCAAGAGATGAGAATAGATGGGAATGGCACGGGAACATCATGGGAGTGGGTGAAGCCCATTATTCAAGAAGTTGCCCCTTGTTTAGAGCACACATTGAGCTTGAACTTGAAATAAAAATTAGAGATTTTTGAATTTTTGAGTTTTTTCTTTTGGAGCTTGTTATTGATGATATCCTATTTCAATCCACCATTTGGATTTTTCAGATTTTGATCTATGTGGTGGTAAAATGTGTGCAAAAAATGGATAGTGTATTGTTAAAACTTGGGACATTGTGACATTGCAAGATTTTTTTGAATGTGCTTTATGTCTTGGATTGACTTGAAAATTGGTGAGCATGTTCTTAGCATGATACTAATTTGGTAAAAAATTTAAATTTGAAGTCCATAGTGTAAGAATTTTTTGCAAGAGGCGGTCAAAGCCATCTGAAGTTTTCGGGTAGGCCCCAAAAAATAAAACTTGTTACTTTGAATGCAACTAACTTTCAATCCATACGGTCAAATTGTACAAAAAATTTACCACATCATCTTATAAAAATCCTTTACAAGATCCTACGGTTGGATTTTGAAAAACTTCAATTTTCATGGATTTTCAATCAATGCATTAGAAGTGGTAGGTTTCAGAGTTTTTGGAGGCAGAAAATCCTAGGAAATGCCTTGGGACTTTAGGGGTTAAAAGCTTTAAAAAGTCAATTATTGATTTGGATGAATGAGAAGTTTTGTGGTCAAAAGATCCCTTGGAACCTCTTTGTTCATTGTTCAAAATTGAGATGTTGGAGCGCTAAAGGGTGAAATACTCCACATACATTTTATTCTATAAACACTATTTAGAAAACAAACAATATCTCCTAATCCTTCATGTTGGAGTGTTAAGGGTTAAAATATTCTACATACATTTTATTATATAAAGATTGTTTAAAAACATACAATTCCTTCCAATCTTTCAAGACCCCCCCCCCTCCATTACTACCAAATTATTCACAAGCTATATACCATGTACCTAGTTTATGTACAACTACTACTTTTTTCAAAACTCAATATACATCAGAACATATTTGCCACCTTTTTACATGATCATGAGTTTCTGGATGTAGTTAAAATAGAGTCTTCTTTATAACAAAAGCATATAATCCTGGTATTTCTTGTTCTTGTCCTTGAGATAAGACGTGGGACCCAAGATAAAAAGACTCTTAATTTACACTAACTATAAATGTTTATAGTTTTGAAATATAGTATAATAATAACGAATATGTATGTTTTATGCTTTTGCTTAGATTGACCAAAAAAATTCACATTATAATAATGACAAATATGTTTAACTTTTTGCCTAAATTGATTGAAAAAATTCAAATTCAAAACCTTGGTGGATGTTTAAAAGGAAGGACATCTGAAAGGATCTTTGAAGATAGATTGAAATAGATTACTTTCCACAATCATTGACTTAAGTGTATCATACTATCACTACAAACTTAGCCAAATTCACTAAATAGACATCAAAAGACAAATGATTGATAATATGGTCAAAATTTGAAGGAACTTGAAAATGAATGCAAAAATTTGGAAGCAAGTAAAGTTAATACTTTGAACATAAAAAAATAGTTAAAATGATTTTTATAGTCATAACTCTTGTATAGGGAATGTACTCATGTAACCAAAATCTTATTTGAGATAAAAAAAAATTGATTGGCATGTGGAATATTGTTTATTACCTTCATCATCTCATTGATTAATGGTTGTACTTTGTTATTTGAAACCTCATGAAAGACAATCATAGAAAAATTAATATTTATTACAACAATTTCAAATTTTGGTGTACCTCCACAATTAATACGTTGAATTTGTTGGAGGTTTATTAGACCTCTCCCTTTCTTCATGCATGGCCTTTAATTCATCAACAATTTTCTTTGTATACCCTTGATATCTTATGCTACTATCATCTTTGAAGAACCTTTTTTTTTCTTGAACTATATTCAAATTCAACATTAATTTAGCTTGCAACACTCATATACAAAATACATTATGTATTTTTACTATTAAAAATGGGACTATTAACAACGAAAAGTCTAGAATATATAATCTTTTAAATAAACTTTAACTATAAAATGACAATATTTGTATTGATCCATGAAATAAGAGAACTAAAAGGTACTTGCTTTTATACATATGGGTATTGAAATAAATTATTCAGAAAGCTTCAATGATGATAACAAAATATACTTATAGAAAAAGAATCATATGCAATATTTTTGAAAAATAGAAATATGGCTTAAATGTTAGTGTAATCTACACAATTAGTCTCACTTTCACTTGTGCTCTATGGATTAATTTCCAAGTCGGCTTAAATGGCCTATTGTGGATTCTTCAATATTTATAGGAATAGCAATCAATCATTTAAGAATATTCTAAGAAGATAGTAAAAAATACCAATAAAGAAAAGAAAGTTTGACTTATATTATTTTATAACATTATATATTAGTAGGTCATTACAATTAGATGTATAATTTCAATTATAGAACCTTTTATAATTTTTTAGTTTAAGTATTAGGAATTAAAAATAAGAATGATTTTTCTTTACCTAGTGGAGTTTCTTTAAGCTTTGCTTCTTGCAATTCCTTTAAGTAAGTCATCTTCTTATCTAGTTGCTATTTCAAAGTATCATAGCCACAATTCAAGCTTTATAAGTTTGATTTCAAGGTTTTAAATTCTAACACCAAAAAAATTAATTTAAAAAAATTAGGTTGTAGATATTAGATTTAAAAAAATTAGGTTGTAGATATTAGATTTAAAAAAATTAGGTTGTAGATATTAGATTTTATCATTTGAGATTTTTAGCCAATAAAAAATCAATTTTCTATTTTTATAAATAAATTAGATTCTACTATTTTGAATTACAAAATAGGAGACTAGATTTTCTTTCATATAAAACTTCTCATGCATAAGCAACTAATGTTGTGCATAGAAGAATTAAAAGTTAATTAAATTCATTCATGATGTATATATTGGCTACTCTTATCCTTTAAGCTCTTTTATAAAGATATTTGAACCTTTAAAGAACCAAAAAGCCCAAAATAGACCTCACATTCACAAGATTTACATTTCATGCAGGAATCTTGTGAATGCTTGCAAGATGGTTTTGGTAATAAAGTCACAATTTAGGTGTGCTTCCCTTATTGAACAAATGCTCATTTTAGATGAATTAAAAAATTATTCATATATTTGTGCAATTTTGAAGCTTGCAAGCATTTGTCCTTATACTTAATACCTTAAGGTATACATACCTTTTTCCACCCATTCAATAATTCCTCATATATGAACATACATTTGTATCCTAAAATGTATACTACACATATATATATGAGAGGAAAATTGAGTTGTTGGATGGTAATGTCTATGTCTACCTCAACCCTACAGATGGCTACCAATCCTACCATTCCTTGGATTCTAATATAAATAAAAAAATAGTTAATCTCAATCAATAGTACCTATGTAAATAAAAAACTTGTTAGAGGTAGTTCTACAAAGGCTCATCAATAAGGTTTAGGGTTTACAAATTGCCCTAAATAAGCTTGAAATCTTTCAAATCACTAAACAAAAACCAAGCTTGCCCAAATTTGGATCCTCTTTCTTACCGTGAGCAATAGAATCAATCTATTTTCAATTGAAAGTATGGCGTCCAATTGTCTTGTGAAGCCCCTTTCAATCTAAGTGTAAAGATAACAATGCATGTTATTATTATAGTGTCTGAAAATTGCAATGAAATTACAAATTTTAAATTCACATAATTAGCATTTCTTTAGGACTTTATAAATCTACCAAATTCTTTAGCTATTCTTTAAGGGTTGACAAGTTCTTGAAATTTGCAATTTTCAAGGATCTTACAAATTCACTAAATGAACAATTGTTTGGGATCTCACAAATTGATGGAATTAGCAATTCCTTAGGATTTAACAAATTTTTAGAATCAACAATTCCTTACGATCTTATCGCAAATTCACCAAATTAGTAATTCTTTATGAGTCTTATAAGTTCTTAGAATTCGCAAGCCCCTAGGAACTTATAAATTCATTGAATGAGAGCAATTGTTTGAGATCTTACAAACGTATAAGATGAGCAATTATTTAGGGTTTGACAAATTCACCAAATTAACAATTCTGCCATGTTTTATGAATTCATAGAATCAACAATTCCTTAGAATCTTTTTAAGCAAAGCAATTAGGTCTTGATTGTGAAATTCTTACAAGTCCTTCACTACCAGCATGTAGCTTGTCTACCAACTTCTTGGTGCCTTGGGCGAGGAGGATGAGCGGGTAGGAGTTTTTGCGGCTTTGGATGTTGTTGGAGACTCCATGGATGGTGTCTTCCATGTGGTCCACAAGCTTGTGCACTTCATGAATTGGTAAGGATTCTTTTCTTTGATAGGCCTACGGAGATTAGAGTTTTGAGGTTAATCTTTAGAAAGGGTTTGTTAGACTTGAGCTTGAGTGTTGTAAGCATAGAACTTGTATAAGGTAGAAGGGTCTAAAACCACACACTTAAGGCATATATACTAGTTCCATCATTAAATTACCATAAATGCTTGTGGATCTTATTGGCAATCCCAAAAAGAATCCAAAACACTTTGTTGTACACTTTTTGAATATCATAGGAATTAATTATGACTTTTCAAAGGCTCTTACTTAGTAGATTCCTAAAACCCTGCCTCTAATTTTAATGTATAGGGATTGAACATCTTGAATTAAGTATATACTTATTTTCAAGATTTTTTAAGGTATGGTTTTGGGTAGGCACTTTGGAATGGATATGTTTACTTTTTATGAACAAAGAGAGACGTTCCTACCTTTTTGAATAGAGAGATTATTAAATGTTTAAATGCTATGTTTGTGTTGTCATCAATCACTTAGGGTTTAGGATGCTTTTTGATATATACTAGACCTCTTTCATAAGACCTTATCTAGATTGACCTTCTAGAATTTCTTGCACACTATAGTTTGATTAACTTTAACTCACTTGTCCTTTAAAATTAACCCTCAAAGAACATTGAGGTCAAAAAGTGGCCAATTGATGACTTGACTGTTTAATGTAGAACCAAAAAATGCACCTATTGGTCCAGTAATCCAAAGTATTTTGTGACCCTACATTAGAATAAAGAGGTGAGGATGTATTTATTACCTTGGGAATTTCTGCTGTATTGGTCAATTGTGACAGACTCGTTTGAAGATCCTTCACCACATTTTCTAGATAGACGGTTTGCTTCTCCTGAAACAAGTATTGAGTGTACATGCTGGTCATAGCGTCGACATCCATAACCATTTTGATTTTTCGGATTGCTTTGAGCATGCTCAGCTGCAGCTCTTCGCTTATTTGTTCCTTCTTGCCAATATACCATTGCTTAAGCAACTGCAGGACATGAAATCTCATCCATTACCACAGCTAGGGAGACCTCCCAAAAACATGGGGAACATTCTCTTCCAGTATCAATGGCATTGTCTACAAGTTCCTGAAGCAAATCTCATTTTGCTGAAAACAAATTTGCTGAGCTTGGGCATGTTGAATGATGCAAAAGCAGGACTGGAGCCATGATCAAAAGTCTCACCTACTTCATCGAGCTCCTTCTTGGCGGCCATTCGTGAATTCTTGGCATCGAACTCAACCATCTTCAGTTCCATAATCTGATGATTCTTGATGTTAATGACATTTCCCAAGCTTTCCAGCTGCCATTTGCAAACCATCCCTTTGAGATATACATTTGCAAAGTAAAGTTAGAAGCCAGTTCTTTCCAGTCAATGCAAAACTCTTCGATAGTGCGTGGCTCGATTTCTAAAGTGACCGACCGACTGTGTGAGGTAATGCAGCAATGGGGCCTTGCAAGTACGGTACCTGACTGCTGAATATCGCCTTCTCCACTCGCATGGGCTTCAAGAGGTTTTCAAAGTGTAATTCTACAAGCTGGGTGTCCTTGGTCCTACGAAAAATTCGCACCAGCCTTGCATCCAAGAGGCGGATCCTCTCCATAGTGGGTGTGTTGGGGTCCAGCACATCGGCGCAGTCTATCTCTGCGCACCTTGTGTCTGTGATTTGTTTTTGCAGCTGCAACAATCAAGTAAGAAACAACCATCGGCTTCATTTTTGCATTCATTTGAGCTTCGAAATCTTTGTGGCATTGATCGCATTCCATTGTTTACTAGGCCTGAAATACTCTCTTACTATAATAATAGAATGTCAAATACGCCTAGATTGGCAACTTTACCCCAACTTTATCTTGGTGAATGCTTGAAAGGGAAGACAATCTAGAAAAGGTAGCTTAGCATGTGTTACTTTTCACGTCGTTGCCTCATGTGTGTAAGATTTCAAAGGGACCCAGCTGTATTGGTAAAGAATGTTCTGTGCAATGAAGTATGTGTAAAAGCAAATGATAGTTCTTGCCTGCAATTGCAGGAACACAGACTTGGCCCTTTCTGCATCAAACCCTACTCGTAAACACTTGGCATGCCTTCGCATCCCGTCTAGACCCGAAGCCTCCTTGCGAGCGGCCATCTCTTTTGCTTGCAGAAGCGCTAGTGCTGAATGCAATAGCATGTTTGTAGTTCGGGCTGCTCGGATCAGCATGCGGTTCCGCCTCAGTTTGATTTGCGAGGCCTCGTAGTAAGCTCTCCCAACCACTCCTGCCGAGAAAACACAAATTCATCCCAGCTTCAGAACCATTTAACCCGCAAAGGACCAAGGTTTCATGGTTTGAAAATGACTTTTCAATTGATCATGTTTTGCAAAATACAATTCGGATGAGGCTACATTTTATATGACCAGAATCAGAGAAGAGCATTGCATGTGCTGGTTAAAAATAACCAAAATTGGAAAAAGAAAAGCCTCGTCAAAACTGCTATGAGAATTGCACCGTGTTTGCGGTTAAATTGTATTCATTTGTGTCGAAAAAAGAAAAAAAGAAAAGAAATGTCATAATAGACACATTACAGTACACTCTCTGAACGACCATTGACGCTCTTGAAGGTGAGGGATTACCAAGGCGATTGATTTTGAACTCGAGCTCGATTGCCCTCTCCTTGAGCATGTTGATTCTCTTGGCTTCTAACGCCATCCTTGCAACAGAGCTAGGTATCTATCAGGACTCAATAGGGGTATCTGACTTCGTGATTTGCAGCTTGGTTGCCAAACTTTTTCCTTTCCGTTTTAGTTTAAAAAGTTTTGGAGCATGATTTTGAAATTGCCAGCTGTGACCCCTCCAATAATAATGGAGCTGTTCAGCTGTATTACACCGCAATCGTGTTACGGTGGTGCTCTGTATTGGATTGATTCGCAAGTTATCTTCTTTGCGCGAACCTCAGCCTTTTTGTGATGCAGGATTTATTATGAGCTCATTAGCTGGGTCGTTCAAGAGAGTACGAAGTGCAAATTTTCTGTGCCTGGGTTCGTGAGAATCACACATATTTGAAACGCGATGGTCTCAAGCCTGTTCAACAGAGCTTGATGCACAGTCTACATAGGCTTGTATCCTACCCCTTCAAGTGACGACACTAGATCATCAGGTGATAACGCCTCTGATAAGCAAATAACTTGATAATGCAGAAAAGTTTAGAGTCCGAGTGATAAACGCAGATGCTCGAACCCGTTTTAAAAACTGTGGACGTCTTTTCTTCTTCTGTTCAAGTTTCAAACCGACAAGTAGTGTATTGTTTTGACAAGCAAGAGAATAGGTTGCCCATGCAACTATCGTTTCATGTAGATGAGATTTGCGGATTTTGAGCTGAGATCTGAGTAGAAATGGGTGCCGTTTCAGCTCCTCGGTACCATCACACTTTGACCACTTGCCTCCTCTCGAATCATACTTGGTGTAAAATATAGTTCACAAGGCTCGCAGATTGCAAAGCATTGCTTCAAATACTGTTTCAAATCTTAACACTCAACAGGCAGTTTCAGATGCTATTTCAAACCTTTCATTCTTGCAAGGCAATTTTAACTAAGTCTTCGAGAACTGCGAAAATTGCGCGAAGTGTATTTTGAGTGATGCTTACATAAGCCACTCCCCAATCGACGCAGATGAAAGAACTGCAAAAATTGCACAAAGTGTATTTTGATGCTTACATAAGCCATACCCAATCGACGTAGATGAAACGGTGATGACCTAGTCTTGACCACCCACAAAGTGGTGCAATCTTTTAGTCCTTTACAAAGTATTGTTAACTAACTCTAGAGGGTTCCATTTGCCTCCCATGTGCACACTTTAATTAAAATCCCTCTTTATGAATGTAGACGAGAAATATTCCATTCTTTGGTGAGGTATACGAGAAGGCCTAGAGAAGACCTAGGGAAGGACAGTTTTGGATTACCGGTATATAGAATATCATGTACATAGGATACGCTGCTCCATCTTGTGGCCTCACCAATATAAGCTGCTTGAGACACAAGCATACAGCTTCATGCACAGTTGATTTGCATTGCATTACATTTAAGAGAGTTAGCTTACACAATATAGAATCAAAGAGGTGAATGGTGAGAAGTTGGAATCACATTCTAAAGCAGTACGCAAATTTGGTCCAAAGAAATTGGGAAAACAAGTGTGCACCTTGACAGTGCAAGAAACACTTCGTCACAGAAAGAACAGTCTGGATATATAAAGCTAATTCTATTTCTGATTCAGGAGAGCTTGGATAAACTCTAATACACATCTCTAGACCCTAAACCAGGTCAATCATGTTGAAGACGCCAATACAACCTCGTGCGCCACTGAAGCTCCCAAGACGATGAAAAAACAAGAAGCGGGTACTCCACACGGAGGCGCATCAACCAAACAGCAACTTGCTCACAATAACTACGCCATTGGCAACTATCAGTGGAACTGCAAAACACAAACGATTCCACCTCGAAGTATCAAAACACCGCAGCAAGGACTAATCCTACCCAAGTTGACCTGGAGCTGATCGTCAACCTAATAGCCATAACCAACAATCTCCTAACAATAACTAAACGATTAAAGTACGTCCCGTAAGTAATCACACCCAGTTCATATTGAAATTTCCAATGTCTACATTTTACGGTAGGAATGCTTTGAAAACACTACAACCTCCAACTTTGATAAGCCATAACTAATTATACAAACGTCCAAATTCATTGACTCAAAGTGTGATGCACTGAGCTGCAATTCATCTTTCCACCAAAAATCATTTCACGATTGAAGCAAGAAATCAGATAGCAGTCCTGTTTTAGGTCATCCGACCTTAGCACCTACAACGAAACTCCAAAACGGTGAAGTCACGCAACAGATTCCACAAACAACCTAAACAAACACACAAATGCAAAGTCAAATTACCTAAGGGATGCAAACGATTTTAGGGTTTAGGGGAAAGCATGGGTTTCTCACCTCGCAAGTACTGCACAGCGTGTATGAGTCCGATCAACTGAACCTTGAATGGGGACACCCTTCCGCTTCCGATGTCGGCCATACCCAAGCCATCTGCGAAAACCCAGAACTCGGCAATCAGAGCTTGCGACACACGCAATTCAGCTCCGAATTCAGAGATCGATTGTTCGCTGAAAAGAGCGATGGAAGTGTCGACACAGAGCGAGACTTACAAGGGGCAAGAAAGCGGTCTTCGTTGAGAATGGCAACGGCGTTGGCCATCAACAGAAAAGCCTCCATGATCTGGTACAACCCCATGGCGGCAATCCTGAGCTTGCACGCTGCAACACGAACAGTTCACGAAGACGACTTCGAGAGAACGAGAGATGGTGCCCCAAAAACTTTAGTAGAGTCGATTCTGGTCTATTTAAATAACTTCTTTTAATCTCGCTGATTTGTCATCGAAGCTGGCGAATTCATAGTAATCGGAGACGGACTGTGTGAACGGGGATGTAGCTCAGATGGTAGAGCGCTCGCTTAGCATGCGAGAGGTACGGGGATCGATACCCCGCATCTCCAGAGGCTCTCGTTACAAGAGGATTTTTTTTATCATTATAGAATATTATAATAACTTTATTCAATTTTCATATCATTCAATATTTCTTGAACATTTCACATCCATGGAGCGTCTTCTTTGGAGAAAATCATTATAAAGTGCTATTTGGAAGAATATTTTAGAAGTAATATACAAAGGAAAGTTGTAGATTTTGTATTTTAGATTCCATTTGTATGGTTAGATTCTCCAATGCTATCACTAATATTTTTCTATAAATTTGGAAAGGAAAATTTCAAAATTCCTTCAAAATTCGATTACAAGCAAAATATTATCATTTTTTGAGCAAAACTTATTGGAATGAATTCCAAATGAGGTTCTCTTGACATGGTGAATTTTTGAAATTTTTGTGTTCTTTACATCTACGACCTCATTTTTACTAACCTAGTTTTGAACTAGAGTCAATGCAGTTTGACCACTTGACACACTTCTACATTTGTAATTTTAGAAAAATTTGTATTCTAGTAACACCAAATCCAACTACTAGATAAGACAAGAACTTGATAAAGTATCACCAAAAATTAGGATGACTTTCATCCAAGCAAGAACGACATAGAAACAAGAACTTCAATTTGTTCATTGTCCAAAAAATGGACGTCAGAGCGCTCCAGGGTTATTCAAAATCACAACTCTTTTTGCAATAGTAAAGTAAAATAGCTCATTGTGGTCAGAACGAGGAATTTGACATCATTTTGTTACTGAAATTTTTCAATTTTTTTCCTATATTAGTATGAGTGTGAGAAACAACAAGTTCAATTGAAATTATATTTTTTTTGACGAAGTATGAATTTGCTAGGAATTTTTGAAGTGTTGAGCCCAAAAGAGTCTGTAGATTACCTTAAAACCAATAAAATCTGAATGCATAATGCTCATCTTACTATCTAATGCAGTCAAAATATTTTCTATCATAGAAGGCCTAAAAAGTCAATTTTACAATGAATTTCACACTTGAAAAGTCAGAAGTTCCTAACGAGGTCATTGTTCACTCCATTACTATCATGTAAGACATGCCTTGTGGCCCACATCTCACATATTGAAAAAAAACACAATGGATCATTTCCTAGGCGACCACAATAGGTCATTTGACTGCAATGGGTTGTTTTACCTTAAAGAAAATAATAAAATTAAAATTAAATAACAATAGGTAGTTAAAGCAAAAATATTCAGCTTGCTTGAGAAGAGGGGAGGGATTATAATTTTGTCTTTATTGATATTAATGTGGCTATCTTAATTCCCTTCACCATTTACAATGATAATCCAAAAGTGTCTCTTAAAATCATAAAAAATGAGTGAATCATTTGCCATGTATACAGTATATACTTAATGGCTCTATCTACTAAGTTCCTAAAAGTATTATTTGTAGCCCAATTCCAACCTTCTCAGCATTGTAAGTTTTATACTAAAAAAATTTCTATCTGAAATTAAGTGTAGTTTTGATGACATTAGTCTCAAGAGGACAAAGCTTGTGAGTGAGGTAGGCAACCAGAACATATAAAATTCTGAGATAAATAGGTGTATTCTTCCTAATTAAATAGGTTTCTATAGTTTCTCTTCAAGTCATTCATCGAACACTTTTATCCACACACATCATTTTATAGTTAGGAAGGCATAGAACAAAATTACATCCAAATAAGATAACCTTTGAAATGTTATATGGATGTAGGTTGGAATGTGATTAGGGAGGTCTATAATAGATTTGCTTTCCTTATAGGGTTTGTAATTGAAACATGGTGGATTTGGGTCCATCCTACAAGCTTTTGTATGTAAATTAATAAGCTTACACATTAAAGTATGTTCACCTATTGTCTTCACAAATTCCAATTGACCTTAGTTACTATTGCAAAATATAAATGATTTTAATTGGATTTTATTGGCAATTGGAAGGTGATCCATTACATTGTACTATTTGGACCTGAATGAATAAGTTATGATTTCTCAAAGTGTTGCCCACTAGGTGCACATGAAAACAACACTAAACTCCTGGAGACTTTCACATTTGATTGTGTATATTTTTTGTAATTTGTATTTAGATTTTTGTTATGCTTTTATGGTTTGAATATAGGTGTCACCATTTGGTTAGTGTTAATTAAGAGTGTACATACCTTAGGGCATTGACTTTTTAGTGGTCTAGTACAACTGCCCTACCACATACATCTCTAACTTTTTATTGCTTTATAATTAGAGGTTGAAATTTCTATCATGGGAAGCACGTTCAAAAGTCCTTTGAATAATTTGAATTGGTAGTTATGAAAAAGTTCAAATTTAGACATTGGACAAAGAAAATAAACCACTTCTAGAAGAAGCATCCCATTTCTAATCATTGAAGCAAATATACATATCTATAGGGCTAGGTTTTTTCAGTGGGAAAATTTTTTCATTTGCAAAAATAGAGTTCACAAGGTTTGTATAATTTTGTCTCTCAAAACATAATTACTATAAATTTTATAGTTGCAGATTCTATTGGATCCATACTAGTCATGTAGGCCTTCCTATTTATAACTAAGGACTGGTTGCAAAATCCATTCCAAGGTGGTTGCAATATTGAGAGTCTTGTAGCCAATCATAATACACTACAACTATGTCAAGAACTATGCATGGTTGTCATACTGGACAAGTTACTATTCATTTTTTGTCTTGTAGGACAAGTTACTATTCATCAAATGTACCTCTCAAGTACATTTGATGAATAGTAACTCGTCCTACAGGACGAAAAATGAATAGTAACTTGTCCAGTATAACAACCATGGAACTATGCCATAATTTATGGTTGTTCATCTCTTCCTACATGGAAAGAGAATGACATAAGGTAAATGTATCCATATTCAATCACTTAAGAGATTTTGCAACAGATCATTAACCCTTTAAAGTACTACAAATAAAAAAAAATGAAATCCCCGTATTTCCTATCTCTGTGAATTTTGGGAACCCAATAGTGCTTGGAATCTATAGCCAATGTTTAGAGTCTTCCAATTCCGATCATTCAAGAACTACTTTCTACTCACTACTTCCTATTTTGTTGCTCACTAATTTGGGACATGTGTCATGATCCTATTAATCCCAACCTTGAAAAGAAATAAAAACACATTCCATCCGGTTGAAAAATTTGATCCATCCTTGGTTGGAAACAATTCTCTCTAAGGTAGGAGGTTCTAAAAGCATACAAGTTCTAAAATCGTCCACCTCTTCAAATGTATATTATTTGTATATGTTGCTTTTCATAGCCTTCAACATTGTACAAACACATTCCATTTGAGGAGGTGGGCGATTTTAGAGCCCAATGCCATTTCAACTTCAAATTTTCATAACTAATTCCACAAAGCTCAAAAAAATATAAAATGACTTGGATTAAATGCCAATCCCACTTGTCTTTCAAGGTAAACCTACTAAAAAAATATTTCAAGAAGCTTCACCTCTCCAAAATTCAATTTCAGCTCTTAACCCATAAATGATGCGGAGAACGTTTTTTGGCCGATGAATGACAAAGAATCTCTCCATATAGGACAAAAGTGCAATTATTCATCCTCCAAATTAAGTGTGAAAAGGGAATATCTTCTACAATAGCTTGTCTTCCAATGAGTGTTTTTGTATTTTTTTTTTAAGCCAACAATTTACATGATACCCAAATAGATGATTTCCACAGTGACCAGCACAATGTCTAAGGGTTAAATGGGCAATTTATGGACCTCTTACCTTACAGGTTGGGTATGGGTCATGGTTAACAATGGGTACATTTACCTTACACTGCCAGTGAATGCAGGGGAGGGGTTGATCAGGAATGGGTTGCCTTCCATCGGTGTGCAGGGCCAAGCAGTTGGGAAGAGGACCCATGATGGGCAAGCATACCTTACGCAGCAGTACTTCACTTCCAGATGTCCAGTCCAAGCAAACCCAACCCCAACCCCACTTACCCTTAACATTGTATAACTATTCTTCCTCTTCCCAAGAGAGATAAGATGAAGCTTTTCCAAGGGCAGGCCATACTCTGTCATAGCCTCATGTACACTTCTCAGTCTCGTCGTCTCTCTCACTGCACGTTTTGCCATGACCCAGCTGCAGGCAAGTCCACCTCCTGTACGAATCTGCAATGGTGGTATCCCAAGAAGGAATCTCGGACCACTTCCAATGCAAAGGACCACCTTGCGCGGCATCGAGCTTACACAACATCATCTGATCAGCATATGCTCTGAATCAGAGTACACTTCTCTCGTCGTCTCTCCCGTCGTCACTCCCACGTTTTTTTCATGACCAATTAAGCTGCATGCAAGTCCACCTCCTGCAATGGTGGCTCCACAGAAGGATTCTTGGACCACATGCAAAGGATCACCTCAAGCGGCATCGAGCTTACACAACAGCATCTGGTCAGCATACTGTATGCTCGGGTACTCTTCCACTAACCAGCTATATATCTGGACTCTCTGCTGGGACATCACATTGTGGGTTTTGGGCTTGGACTTTCGGGATTGTAGTTGTAAAGGGAGGTTGAGAGTAACGGCGATGGCGATGAAGGGAGCAATGGGTGTGTCTCTGACAATGGTGATTGCATTGAGCATTGTTTTGACGGTCATGGCGGATGGGGAGTGCACTGTTGCCTCACCGTGTCCCAACAAGGACCATTGTTGTAGCAAGTATGGGTACTGCGGGCCAGGAGATGACTATTGCGGGAATGGCTGTCAGGCGGGCCCTTGCTCTGGCGGAACCCCGCCTCCCGCTCCGCCTGGTCCTGCAAGTGGTGAATTGGGCGACATCTTGACGAAAGATTTGTACGAGAAGTTCTTTCCTAACCATCTTTCGTTCTACAGTTACGATAAGCTCATTGAGGCTTCGAAGCTGTTCCCGCAGTTTGGAACCACGGGCGATAACGACACAAGGAAGCGGGAAATCGCTGCGTTTGCGGCACATGTCACGCAAGAAACCTCAGGTTGGTTAGTTGGCTGCTTGGTTTCGTTTCGTGTTTGTTTCGGTTGCGGTTTTGTTTGTTCGTTTGTTTTTGCTTACACTTTTAGTTCACCGAACACTTCCATCTTTAATTCCCCAAAATAATCCTCGTTTGCGTAGCGTTTCACACTCTTTTCGGCTCATGTTGGAAACAAATGAACAAATTATTGGAGTTTTCAACCCCGTATTCTCCAATATCATGCTTTGTAACGAACCATTGTATATCGCTTCTGCGTCATGGATTCAAACTAGAATACTATCGAGGAAGTGGTTCAGTAAATCTAGTTGAGAGGTTTAATGCAATTGCATGAAATAGATATCATCCATTGCACTGCACAAGGCACCGGGAACAGTGCACTTTGATTTGTTCCCTTCATACTGGGGTTTTGCCCGCACGTACATGGCGAAGGCTAATTCTGTAAGTGCTAAATCTTCTTTTCGTTTCTCTTCGTTTCAGGGTTGAAGAAAATTGTTGAGCAGACCAATGACCCCTACTGTGACACTAGCCGGCCGGAATTTCCTTGTCATGGTAACCATTTCAATGGTCGTGGCCCTCTCCAACTTTCATGGTATTGTACTCCTCAACAAAGTACTTTTCAATTTCATGAATCTACATGTTCATGTTCATGGTTGCCAGTTATTACAGTCTGTGAAAGAGGCTCAAGTTTAGTATATGTTTCATCATCGTATTAGAGTTCCCGTGGAAGTAAAAGTGTGTCACCACTCGTTTTGCTCCGCTTTGAACACATGCCTATTCCTTTTCTCGATTGTATTTGAATTTTCTTCTTTATTCTTGGATGACAACAAATCATAGGTGCATTCAATCTGTTAGTATTGAGTGGTCTTCTATCCCAGTCTCGACAGTATGTCTAGTTGTGTCATTTCATTACCATTTCCATGTCCATGAAATAACGTAATGTTCAGTTATAACTTCGATTTCGCTGTGTCCACAGGAACTTCAATTACGGCCCTTGTGGCAATTACTTGGGACTTGATCTCCTCGTCAATCCAGACCTAGTGGCGCAAGACTCGCTTGTCTCTTTCAAATCCAGCCTTTGGTTTTGGAATCGGTATGGAGACAGTGTCATCCCTCGCATGCACGATGTCATAACTGGAAACTGGAAACCGAGCGACGACGACAAAGCTGCCAACCGCGACCCAGGTTTCGGAGTTACCATCCTCATTATCAATGGAGGCTTGGAGTGCGGCAAACAGAGTGACGAGGCGGACAATCGAGTGAAGTATTTCAAGGATTTTTGCAGTCGATTGAATATTTCCCCTGGTGATAATCTCGACTGCAAAAACATGAGACCCTTTTACACTGTTAAACTTGCAGAGTCTTAAGTACTTCCGAGTTTCGTAATGTTTTCGAGTCCTGTGCGCCATAAGTTTGTCAAGACGCAGGAGTGAGTTTGAAAAGTAAGCTACAAAGCTCTATGTCGAACAGTAAATAAAGGAGGGGTTTGAGCATTAATTTCACGCTCTGCCTCTCCTACCTGGTAGCCTATGTCTTACTAGGCAACCTGGTTTTGTGTGCATGTAAATGATTTTGCAGTATACAGAAGCATCAGGAAAGAGGATATTGATGACTGTATCCATGCACGTGGACAGTTTCCCAATCTTCACGTTTTATTGTATTCAACCAGGGTTGAAGCAATTGAATATGACTCGTATTCTAAACCAGTGTTGTCCGCTCACTGTTTCACTGTGGTACACTATGGATGTTATTGACTGCACCTGTCGAACTACTAGAGATGCAACCAACAAATCTGTCCAATTTTAGATATCCTAATTCTTGGATTAAAGGCTCTAGAAGCGCACAGGTGTGAATGATTCATTGTGGTATATATATTTTGTATTAGTGACTAATAAATGTCAATGAAGATAATTGTATTTGTTCTTGCATTCTCCTTCTTTAATATGATTATCTCTTCTCTAACATTGCCCACCCTCCTGAAATGTACACTATTCATACATGTTATTTTTTCACAGCCTTCAAAAATGTACCAAAGGTGTACATTTGAGGAGGTGGACGATTTTAGTAGAACCCTATACCATTTCAACTTCAAAATTTCATAACTAATTCCACAAAGCTCCAAAAAATATGAAACAACTTGGGTTACATGCCAAGTGCACTTGTCTTTCAAGGAAAATTCACTAAAAAATATTTCAAGAAGCTTCACCTCCCCGAAATTCAGTTTCAGCTCTTAAATGGGCAATTTGTGGACCTCCTACTTTAGTAGAAGAGGTGTTTGCAGCTCCTTTCAAGAATGTTTTGGAAATGTAACAGTATGTTAACCCCTAAAGGACCAAACAACATTTTTTGGTAGCATAGCAATTTTTGGCAACTCACTATAAATGAAATTTTCATTTTTTTTCATTGAAATTTTCACACAACATGTGCCTAAGAAGTAGCTGTAAAGCCCAATAGTTTTCATAACTTTTGACTACATGGTTAAAAAGTTATTGTATAATATGTAATTTTCAACATTTGGCGGGTAGTCCAGGCACCAAAAAAAACTTCTTTATAAATCATTTTTAAAAATAAAAATTTGAAACTAGTTCTTTAGATTTATTCATATATAAAAAGCTTTAAATCATTCCATTTTGATTAATCCATAAACAACGCGGCGGACATTTTTTATCCAATGAATGACAAGGAATTCTCTTGTGTAGGACAGAAATGCAACTATTCATCCTCAGAATTAGGGGTCGAAGGGAAAAATCTTCAACAGTAGTATAACTCCCAATGAATATTTTTGGTTTTTTTAAACTAGATGATGTCTCACGGTTCCAAAAGGGCTAATTTCCACGGTCACTAGCCCAACATTTAAGGGTTAATGAGATGAAAGTTATGAGCAGCTTTAGTTGTGGATAGTTTGTGGGTAGTTATGGATCTATATTCTAAAATAAACTTTTAAGTCCTTTATTTAATTCAATTTTCAATATTTTTGGAATAAGATAAAATAATTAGATGTAGATTGTTTATTAAAACATTACAACCATTGGAACTGGCATTTTTCAATTTCATAAATAAATTGTTAACAATATTGTATTTTGAATCATTTTTTACATCTTTCTACTTTCTATTTTTTTCGTATATGTTGTACAATTTCAAATGATTTGAAATTTTTCAAGCATGTAGCCAACTTGCCTTAAAGAATGTATCTAAAGAGTAACCACCATTTTGGACGTTTTTTCATAATGATTTGACCTTGTGAAGTGTAGCTACCCGATTTTTCGCAGGGACAAAAAAAAATTGTGTTACTTCAAACGTTAATATCTTGCAATCTACATGGTGAATTTTTTTTTAAAATTCTACTTCTTCTCAAACCAAATTAATATAAGATCCTACGGTTAGATGAGTCAAAAATGATTTTTTTTTCACAAATTTGGTACTTGTATTAGAGATGGTAGTTTTGGAGCATTTTTAGTGAAAACATAGTCAAAATCATTTAGGGGTTAACCCCTAAATGCTTGAGCGGCCATATATGGTCAATCTAAAATTTTAGGTTCATTTTGGTGTGGGCAATTAAATTGCTTTTACCATTTTAAAATTTTTTGGGGGGTAGTTTCACTACTAGAAATTTCAGCAATTTCAGTTGATTCGATCGTGTTGATTTGGTCATTTCTGTTGATTTCAGCAAATTTCTATCAAGAAATGACCAAATCAACACGATCGAATCAACTGAAATTGCTGAAATTTCTAGTAGTGTTTTGAAGGTTAACTATTGAAAATTTTCATTTCTCATTGAAAAAATACATATTTGATTGTTGAGAGGTCTCCAAGCCATATACGTCCATTAGAGGAAGAGTAAAGCTTACTGATTTTACTTCATTTCCCAACTTTGAACAAAGTTTACCAATTTCACTTGATTCAAGATCTAAAAACTTGTACTTATCCATTTGCTTTAAAAATGGTCCCAATGGAAAGAGTAAAGTGTTTTCATGATTTTCACCATTGAAAATTTAAACAAACAAGTGCTGATTTGGAGTTATTTATGATTTATACTTATAAAAAAAATTGCATCTCAACAATTGCAAAGTGGATTGTGTAATGAATTTAATAGCTTTTCTTGTGATATTAAGTTTTTTGAAAGTGCACTTTAGTGTGCTAACACAATTTGTAGTTGTCATGTCACCTCTTATCCCAAAAAACTTTTATATGCAATTTTTGAAACATTGTGGGGAGGGGCAACATACAAAAAATAGAAAATTTACATTTCTCTTATTATAATCTCACAACTCATATGAAATTTTCTAATCAAAATTGGTATGCATACTAATAAGCAAGCTCTTTAAACATCTATACAGTTAGATTTAAAAAAAAAACAATTTTCTTCAATGGAGATAACTATAAGTCCATGCTCTTTTTTCATAGTCAAAACACATTTGAAAAGGCTTAGGCATTTAGAGGTTAACCTTTATGAGCAAGGTTTTGAATGATAATGATGTCTGTTGCTTCCAAAGTACTAGAAGAAATGTCCTAATTTTGTTAATTTAGAAGCTCGGTGATGAACAATTAACCCTCAAAGTTATAACTGTGGTAGTTCAAATTTCCAATAATGTCATTATGTGTTATGATGTAGCTGTGCAACTTTGGAAAAGTATGTAGGAATGACTTTCAAGCTAAAGGTTTAAACCAACATTCATTGATCCTTTGAATGTATTGAAATTTATCATTGCACCAATCTTTCTGATCATATACAAATCCAACACTAGAAAAAAACCATGCTGAAAAAAACGCCTTCAGAATGCGAAAAACGCATTTGTATAAATGATTTTGGCGAACAGGAAAGTATCATATGGATTTTGTTGAGAAATGCGTTCCTAATAAGCCAGAATTCTAGTGTTGTGTCTCTTTTTTTGCGTTCATGTGAATGTTTACATTGTTCAGAGAAACGCTATTTGTCCATGCTATCACTGTCCACGTATAATTTCTTTTAGTGTTTCGAAGAGGTTGGATATAATAATGTAGCCTACGTGGAACAATATCCATTTGATGGTAGACATTTGTTGCGCTATATTCTTGTACACATTGTTGTGTTGAGAGCGGTTTGCTTTGAAAAATCACAGGGATTCTGGCTGCAATTAGATATGGCTTACGAATGAAAGATTTCATAGGACACCAAATTTTTATTTGACGTTCGTGAATCTTTGAGCTTGGTCTTCAAATCTTGTATATAGTCGTCGAATCTTCTAGTCTTCAATCTTCAAATTCCTCTCCATTGGCCTATCCTGTGGTGGCTCTATAAGAGTAAAGGTAAAGATAAGGTAATAAGAACCCACAATTTCGGACGGGTAAAACGGGACGGCCAAAACACAAGTTGACTGTCCGTAAAATTGGCTCCTGAACTTCAAACCCACAGTGACCAGGAAGCGCCTTTCACTAGTAGGAACAACAAATAAGATCGACTATGTGGGTGATCAATCCCACTTCGTTGCCACAAACACAAAACGGGGCTAATATTGGATACCCACAGAGCATACAATTAATTTACGATGCTGAAAAGAAAACAACAAGCTTCCAAAATCGGCTAGGAATAACAAGCCACAATACACGAATCTTCAATCTTCATGTCTTCAAACTTCAACTTGAACTTCAAATCTTTACTTCAAAACTCCACCCCAACTCCAAATCCAAAGTTGAATTTGAATGGACACTACCATTGTTTTACAACTCCAAATGGAATGAATAATAGCTCTTTGAAAAAATAATACAATTTTTTACACTTCGTCCAAATTTCAACTCATTTCAATACTCTGACCAATATCTATAGCCGTCCAAAGTTTCGGCCTCTAAAAGTGAGGGCAGCAGACCCTTTTTCACAACTCACACTCACAATTCATTCATAAATGCTCCAAATTGAATCCATGATGGCTTCATAGAAAGCTAACAACATTTCCTACACTCCCTCAAAGTTTCATTGTAAACAAAAGACTTGTCCGTCTTTTATGGTTAATCAAAATCTCAACCTCTCTTCATAGGAGGTAATAGACCTCCTTCCACTCAAACAAGCACAACTTTTGAATGCTAGGTTCAAATCAAGCAAGTGATATCAATTTAGAAACAAAACATCATGATGCACAACTCCTTAAATTTTCATTCCAAAAATCTCAAAAATACATACACTATGGGCCTCCAAACATTCGGGTCCCCCCAAAATTACTATGAGAGAGAAAATGACTAGTCCACCTTTTTCTCTACCTTATCAACAACTCCCCACCACACAAACAAGTGGACATCAGCCCATAACTTTCTCTTGAAGCTAATTTATAACTATTGGCCTTCATATTTGACCTTACAACTATTTCTTTATCTTTAACTTAGAAGAAAAATCACTTCAAAGTCCACCTAGAAGGCAAACTAATTCCATCCTTTCATTTCACAACTATAACTATACAAAATAATTTCTATAAAATACTTCAAACATGGATTTAAGTGCTAACAACAAACCAATGTTTATTAGAGATAAAAAAATAGAGTTCCAAGATAATTTTCATCTTGAGGCTCAGGAAAAAAACCTCTAGTTCGACATTCTAAATCTAAAGTGGAAAAACAAACAACAATATTTCAATTCAATGCAACTTTCATGTGAATCCTTTTTCTTATACAGATGACTTACATCTTTATGAGAAAGCATCACCTTGAAGCTACTCGTATAACATTAAAAAATACATATTTTTATACTATACATATATGTATAATACGACAACATGGACTCCTATGATCCCGCTTGCCACATATTAAAATGGGATTTTGTCCTATCGCATTGGGCAACATTAACGATTGTGTTTCAAACAATGTAGTTATACTCTTACAAACGCTATCATGTTACTAGGAACAGAATTTTCTGTTTCAGAAAAAACAATTCCGCATGAATAAGACGTTATTATTATTTGTATAAAAAAAATTCACGTTCCCAATGTGACGTTCAAGAGCACCTCTAATTTCAAACAATATGATTTCATGCAAACATGTTATGATGAACACGACAACTTTAATTGCCTCCCGTTTAATCTTGCTCACTAACAAAAAAACATTGACATACATGAGACAATGTTCACATAAATTAATATAAAATATTGTTTCATTTCATGGTAGTATGTTTGCTTTAACATAGTGATTAACACTTCCCTGTTAGTGGAAATATGATCCCCAACGCTTGTAACCCTAAATATTTAGCATGCATTGCATGCCATTGCAAGCACTACTCGATCTTGTTATTCTATCTTTTAAAGCACAAAGGGCTTTATCTTTCCAACTAGGATCCTATACTATGCACCTCCTACACCTGAATTGCAACATGACAACATTATTACATGTGTATGCAAGACTATACCGCTACAACTCCACCCTCAATAAAAGACTCTATTTAGATGCACTTCAAAATTCAGTAATCCATCTATATTTCCATTCTTATTTTCTCATGGTCATCAATGGACCCTTCATCAGCAGCACTACTTTCTTTCCTACAATGCATACGAGGTCTGCAGGAAAAGAATCTAGAAAATTCACATATTAAGTTGCATAGCCATATGCATGCAATAATCATTGTTTCCATCTACATTAACAAGTAGTATGTCATTACAATTTGCCTACTTCTCCTACCCTTCACCTAGTTTTACGAAAAAATATGAGCCTTTTTCTCTACAATGCAATAGTGGTCTTTGGCAAAACAATAAAAAACCTCAAGGGTTTCACATATATATTGTTATTCACTGACATTCTGTGATATTAGTATGTACACTATATGTCTACATGCCATTTCATTAGAATTCTCATATTCCTCTTCATACATAGCAATTACTTTCCTACTTTCACCAAAACAATTAAACAAGTTCTTTGCATTGTACAACCTACATCTTCTACCTACAACACACTAGTCATAAATTCAGTCCAAAAAATATTCAAAGGTTCACTATTCTCCCCTTGCATGTCATACCTGCACTACCCTCAATGTACACTCCAAATAAGTCTTACAAAAGTATAACATTAGGAACCTCTTCTAATTATTTTTTATACAACTCTGTCTATGAAATTCGGACTACAAACTCGACAAACCTCCATATATTCTTCACGGGACATAAGTAGTCATACATAATTGATTTCTATAACCACATCTCCCACTATAAGAAAATGGTGTCCGCCTGGACATCCAGCCAAAAACGACGTATATCCGCATAGACACGATACGTTGCACGAGACGTCAGGGTGTCAGGTCGAGAAAGTGGAGATTTTGCGATGATGTCTGTATTAGCATTGCTAGATTGCAGTCACAACATACTGATGTTACAAAAAACGTCCATGCAATGTAAGGCATCCAGGTGGACATCAGATGTTTTCCAGGATGTCCAGAATAACATGTTTAGCCACGTCATCATCTTTGGTCAAAAATACCTCACAAGTTTAGATAGAATTTTGGTGCGGTCAGAGGTAAAGTGACTGCCCAAGGCTAAAAAGAGGACAACGGGCAGGTTGTGACTCCTAAAAGCTTATGTGGCATTTGATGTGGCGAGATGAGGTGGTTATTGTATGACGTGGACCGACGAGGTGGCAAGATGACGTGGCTGCTGTGTGACGTGGCATGATGATGTGGATATTGTATGACGTGGACAAGGATGATGACGTGGCATGCCACGTCAGCATTTATGACGAGTCCATGTTCCAACCTCGGATGTCTCTGTGGACATCACACCTGACGTTCTAACGTCCACATTGACATCACTTCTAGCGTTAACATTTTGTACTTCCTACGATTGTAACTTCAAAGCACATGCTATCCACGGTGCGTTTCATTACGTCTGACTGGACGTGTGGGTGTTGTAGAAGCAACTGTAGGCGTCCACTTTGATGTCAAATATGATTCCAGATGCATGACATTATTTTATGAAAAAGGGTGAATTTGTACATGATGCACTTCCTTCCTATGTGTTTACTTAGGTCAGGGGCATTTCTGGGCTCTTCAAGTCATACAACTTGTGCACGTTCTTCAAACTTCATTAGGATAAGATTGCAACCTACTCTTATGATGTCACGTGCAGCACCGAAGTAGACAGATTCTGTCAGAAAATGCATGTTCAAGATGCATCAGGAATACTTGGAAGACATGAACATGTTGATGTCCACGTATTTCGCAGACGTCCTATGTGACGTCTAAATGCTATCACAGCATACACATGTCAATGATGTGAACACCCTATGCTTCTTCCTCAGATGCGATGTCATCGCTAACTATGGCAACATACTCGCCACCATGGTCTATGGGTTGGCGCACCGGGTCCACGACTTGTTGCACTGGTTGTAGTCCATCGAAGTCCCTATCATTCACCAACTGCACCATGTTCGGGGTTGTCGTTAGAGGGTGCAATGAGCCACGTCTACCCCTCACCTCAGTTTGGCAAACTACTTTCCAACCAGGCCGATGTGGATCATCGGAGAAGAATACCTATTGGCAATGCAAAGGAAAGGCAAATGAATCTGCATGGACCGTTCCATCCAAATGGTTGAAGTTTGCCAACGTGAAGCCATACTTATCCTGTTGCACGCTAGGAGCTCGACTACCTTGTGTGCCCCTCACCCAATCACACAACAACACTGTGACGTAGTGATTTCGATAATCCAATACCAAAATCTCTTCAATGTACCCCACATACTCCTGCGTGGATTCCAATGGCCGGCCATTTTGCAAACCCCAACGAAGCTGGCATGTGAAACTCGCTACCACTCCAGAGTCATGGATAACAAGCCCACGTTTAGAGCTTCGGGCACGGAGGTGCATGCCATGACAGTACATTTGACGGTGGGATGTTGCCTTCCGCTCAGGAAGCTGCATTTAATGTCTGATGTCTTCATCCACTGGACGTCCAGAATGATCAGCCTCCGTCACCGTTGACGTCAGCCACTGCGCGAAGGATGGAAACTCACTTAGTTCAATTGGATAACGGACAGCTCTTCTTGGATTTGAGCGCCGCCATGCAACACGAAAAGCTTCCCGCTCCTCCCATCTTTGGGACTTTGCTGCAGTGTAGTCCCTGCATCACACTCAGCAATAATGAAATTAGGACAACGGATTGAAGATTTGACATCATATATGCCGGGGCCAAGTAAAGTGTGCATGGCACATCTGCAAAGGTGTGCAAGAATTCAAGTAGTCCTTAACAACGATCGTGTGTTGAGGGTTTCCTCTTCTACTGAGATGTCCACATTGGAGCCAAAACAAACATCAAAGCGTCTTCTTCCATGACATCATTGAACGTGCCAGCGTCGGATATGACGTCTGCTAGGAGTGTATATAAGGCAACGTGATGTCCAAAGTGGCACTGGAAAGCGGTGCCAGTTACTTACTCTCGCCAAGTTTCCAAGCATGGCGCATTGTCAATTACGAACGCATGTGCATACACTCGCAAAGCGTCGGATAATGCCCTCTCTTTTGATTTCCTGCTACGTATCACCTCGTCATTCATGATGGGATCTTCGTCTACATCCCAAACGCGCTCACCAGTCCCTTGAAACTGTCTCATGTATTCCGTGTAGAAGCCAAGCGTGTCTTCAATGCGATATCCCTCTGCTATGCTACCTTCTGGATGCACCAAAGTCCGCACATAATCCTTCAAAGTCTTCATGTATCGTTCAATGGGGTACATCCACCTACAATGCACTGGGCCACATACAAATAACTGTTCAACATGGTGCACTGGCAAATGGGTCATTATATTCAAGAATGTCGTGGGGAACTCCTTCTCTATGAGGCAGGTTGCCATAATAACATCCTGCATGAGGACATCTTTGTCAGCTTCCTTGATCTCCTTCTCACAAAGTCTTTGGAAAACCCTGCTCATTTTTATAATAGCCAAACGCACATTCTCATCCAAGATGTTCCGGACAGCCACCGGTAGAATCTACACATGAACAACATCTCTGTAAGTCACTCTCCCACTACTACATTTTTAACACATTTCCCTGTAACTTGCATGAGGGTCACCCGGACATTAATTTTGGACATCCACTACAACGTCTTTGTGCTGAATATGACATACTACTAGAAAACGCATCACAGCCAAATGAAACACTATCATGTTCATGAAGACGTCTTCCCATGCACTGTCATTAACATACTACTGCCTTCAACAACGTTACTGAAGACATATGATGTCCACAACGGTTCAGGAGCAGTGACAATCTTTGAACTCCCTCCCTTCCTTGGATAAGTTCAATGAACCCCTGTGTCACGTCCCATCGCAACCTCACCTGCTGCATGAGAATGTGATAATCATGCGTCTTCATATACTGTAACGTTCCATTCTGTAGATGTTTATGAATTGCACCAACATAGTTTGTTGGAGTACGGATACTTGATACTATATCCACGAACTCCCTGCGCTCATCTACTGTCATTGCATACGACGCATTTGGCATGTAGAAATCGTCTTGGTGTCTTCATGGGCCTTGAAGCCAAATTTCTCTACGTATTCCAAGCTGTTCTGCATCAATGCGTCTGCCAGGGCTATCGTTCATAGCAAGAAGGGTCTTCACCATGTTCTCGCATAAGTTTTTCTCGCAATGCATCACATCCAAAATGTGTCGGATCAAAAGATACTGCAGAAGGGAACACACGTAAATCTTAAGTATGCTCTGCCCTCTGAAAAAATGTGTATCGTCACTTCCCGTGTTGTCTGCTAAGAAAACGTACAACGACATTCAGCCTTCACTTTGTATTCACGACTACGTCTAAGTGGACATGTAACACAACATGAAATGTTCACATTGCACGGCTGAATAGGCGGCCACTGTCTACAGCTATTGCAATTTGTGTAGCGGGATGTCTTCTATGACATCTACTTGGACATCAACGCGCCAGTACTATAACACAGAACGTCAGAGAGGACGTACCACTCAGACATTGGACACTACCTACATGTCAAAGTCAGGTTAGACCACTTTGTACCTTCCAGTAGGGCAGCTCAAACAATGCACTCAAGCGTTTCACCCCTGTGGAATGCACTGGGTCATCCTTTCCATCTTCTCTTCCACCCAGATCTAGAAACGCTTGCCGCCACGCAGCATATCGGATAACATCTTCGGCGGTCATGCCCTTTGGCCTGAAGCGATGCTCTACTTTCCCATTGAAGCGACGATTTCGACGATAAGGATGGTGTCGACTTAAGTACCTTCGTATGCCCCCATACACAATCTTGGACCCTCTTGTACTTCAATCCGCCCTCACATCGCCGGTTCTTGCAAGTCGAGAATCTGTCTCAAGACCACAATCCGGGCATCCTTTATATCCCTTGCAAGACAAGCCAGAGATCAGAGCATACGCAGGAAAATCGGATATGGTCCACATTAGTAAGCCACGCATGATAAAGCGACGAGCACCTTCAGGCTGTGAGAAATCTTGAGCCACCACACCTTCCCACAATGCATGTAGCTCCTTCAACAATGGTCGCAAGAACACATCCATGTTCTTAGAAGTTGGGGACTGCTTCCCAGAAATGAGAAGGCTAAGGGAGATGAAGAATTTCTTTGTCACAAACCATGGCTCAAAATTGTAAATCAAAATGAGCACCGGCCATGTCGACCAATTCGTGTTGCTCAGCTTGAAGGGATTGACACCATCCAGTGCTAGTGCCAGACGTAGGTTCCTGTCGTCAGCACTGAAGTTGTCAAAGTGGACGTCCACGCTAACATGCTTCCAAGCAGGGCTGTCCACCACTAACCGCATGATGCCATCATCGCTGACATGCCGCGTCCAACCCGTCAGCATCTGAGCGATCTCCGAAGATCGAAACATGCGTTTAAGTCTTGGGATCAAGGGAAAGTGTCGAAAGACCCTTGTTGGTATCGAGTTCGTTCCCTCCACCCACCTTGGTTTAGAGCACTTCGGGCACGTACTTAGATTTGCATGCTCGTCTTCGAATAGCACACAACCACCTGGGCACACATGGATGTTGTTGTACTCTAAGCCCAACTTCCTAATCATTTTCCTTGCCTCATAATGACTAGTAGGGAGCTTGTTGTTCTTCGGGAGCAAGTCTGATGACAAATACCGTAGGAGCTCACTAGTGAAATGGTTACTCACGCGGAAGACCACGCACATATTCATGATGATGATTGTTGCTGACAGAATACTCGATGATGCCCCCTCGTACAGTGCTGTTGTTGCGTGCTCATATAAACGCTGCATGTCTTCAACAGTGTCAACGTCAACGTCTGCTTCAGCACCTGACGCTCCGTCAGACGCCAAGGTGTCCGAATGCAATGCATCGCCACGATCAAAGGCCTCCATGACTTGCCTTTGGACGTCGTGTTGTACATCCAGAGGAGTATCGTTGTCATTAGCAGCGTCACCGACATTAGTGTCCCCTACTTCTGGTCCTCCGTTCACATCCTGCATTTGAATGTCTTCTTCTACTATGTCTGCGTCATTCTCAACGACGTCATCGTCGTCATACACAAGATCTTCCACCCATATGCCATTAGGAGGGTATCCATTGGGTGGGTCCCCTCCAATCATTGACTTCGTCAAAAAAACATCCCGTCCCACCTCTCCATGATGCTTCCGAATCACATGGATAGTCCGGCGTCTTCCTCCATGACAATATTTGCATGGACATGGAAACCTCGTCAAATTCAGCTGCGTTGCCACCCTCAACTCGGTTTGTAGAATGAGGTCACCTATAGGAATGTGGCAAAGGACACGGCCGTCTGCATTGATGCGCACTCTTACAGCACGACGTCCACGCCTGCCCTCCATGTCCGTCACAGGCATCAACACGTACGTGCACTTGCTGATATCATGCAATTTGAAATGTCCACTCTTGAAGTAATTAAACTTGTTTCCTACAACATGCAATGGGAAAGACAAAGAGAAAGATATAGTAGACAATCAGAAGGAAGTCAAGGGTGGTTGAAGAAGCTTCACTTTTGATCATCCAGTGACAATTTTGAACGTCTGGATGTTTTTGTGAACATATGTTTGTCACTGTAGACATCTACTTTGACACCGTCATGTCCACTGCACCTATCTGTTCATCACTATCTCTTAGATCGTAGATAGTAGTTCGTGCAGTACTGTAGACTTGTGAACCTATAACATCCAACATCACAGTCTATGAATTATTTGTTTTGGTGGCAACCAAATGTATACGTCCCGAGGAAGAAAGAAAATTTTCCACAAATATTAGGTCTTGTTTCCAAAGAACATGAGCGTAAACTGCAAATGAGGTTCATTTCCTTAGTACTTCAGAATGGGATAAAAAAGCAATGCCAAGCAATGAAAACCGACGCCCAAACGCCTACTTCTTGCAAATTGTAATTGATAAGTGGCTTTTATGACTTGAAATCTCTTTGTAACTCTCTTCTTTTAACTACAGGGCATCAACTCAAACAGAGGTAGGACACGTGAATGTGTTGGAGTTGACTTCCAAAGGCCCTAGGTGCGTCCAGCATCATGTCCTTTAAGACGCATTTATGTCTACAGGAATACCACAATGTCACCCACAGGCTTGTACGTGACATCAACACGTTTGAATAGAAGATAAAAAGGTATTTGCTACACGTGCTACGTTTGACATGGGGTGCTACGCCTAACATCTTGGAAGGCACCGGAAAGTTATATAAGTTTATTCATAAGGACATTGACATGTTCTGCTTGACGTTAAGTCCTGCGCAGGCAGGTCAGAAAAAGCATTGGATGAAGCTATGCAACACTACATCCCATGCACTTTAAGGACTGCAGCTCTAAGCAGTCAGTGGTTTCCATGGCTAAGGAGGGCAGTAAGGTTTGCGCTTTGAAATTATAGTACATTATAGGCACTACTTTCTTAGAAGAAGCTAATTTAGCATCATTTAGAAGCTACCTAGGTAGAGGATAGCCATACAATATAGCAGAAGAAGAATGAATTGTATTGCTGGGACTTCGTTACTTCCAAGAAGAAAAAGTGGTTACAAGTTTCATTTCAATAAGTCCCCCATAAAAGATGTAGAAAAGATAAAGACAAGGTGAATTTCAAGTTCTACTCTAAAGCTTCTAGTTTTCAAGCTCTAATTTGGTAGAGCCTCAAAGAAATGACTTAGAGCCAAAAAAAAAATTAAAAGGTGAAAGGCAAGTTCTAATTTAGAAATTGTATTTTGAAGAAGCTTCAAAGAAATGACTTAGGGAATACAAATAGAAGGTCAAAGCCAAGTTCCATTTCACAAATTTTATTTTGAGGAAGCCTAATTCAAACTCTAGGATATTCTTTTACTTTAGACCCCACTTACAGAATAAAAATAGAAGGTCGAAGCCAAGTTCCATTTCACAACTTCTAATTATTCACTTGGAGAATAAAAATGGAAGGTCAAAGCCAAATTCGAATTTCTTGAGAACATGTGCAATGAGACGCAGTCATGCCTACTAGGACACGACAGTGTCATTTGTGATGTCATGCAAAACATCATCGCAACATATCCCCTTGTCCATTTCAAATTGGCAAAAAACACATCGTTACTAACACCAAGTCAGACATCATGATGTCTGAGTTGATGTCTACATGTCAATTGTGATGTCTGCTGAAGCACACGAATGTCAACTTCCGACCTAAGGGCCCTCTTGAAAAGTACAGCACCCAACATCACACATGGGGCTGTCGCTCCGTCATGGGACTTAGACAAACCCTAGGCCCACGTTCGGCCTTCCTCTTCCTGCAGCCGCTCTTCTTCCTTCACCTACACTCGAATTTGCAAACTTCTAAGGAGTTGAGCATGTTTCACCAGTTTGTGGACAGCATTGTTGCTGTTGCACTCACCGCAGGGATGGAAAAATCAGTAGCTGTAGTAGATGGAAGCCCCCGTCGTAGCAGGCGCCTAAACAAGACCAAGCACCGTGTAGACAACTTCCTCCCTCCTTCGCTTCCTCTTCTCCCTCCTCTCCTCTCCTCCCTTCCCCTCCCCTCCCCTCCCCGCCCCGCCCCGCAAGCCTCCGTCATGGCCTCCAGTAGCTCTCGTCAATTCTAGGAATTAAAACTGGCGTCATTGAATTGTGTAGGCAGATTAGGGTTTCATCCATTTTTTCCATCCGTGACACACTGAGGCTTCAACTGATGTCTAACTGAACATCACTAGGAGCGTTGGGGAGTTTAAGCTTGACATTGGGATTATCTTTGTTCTCTTGTTGATGCATCTCTTGTTTGAAGGTGGAGGAGCAACGTGCGGAGGTGGAGCGTGGGAGCGTGGAGGTGGAGCGTGGGAGCGTGGAGGTGAAGCGTGGGAGCGTGGAGGTGAAGCGTGGGAGCGTGGAGGCGGAGCGTGGGAGCGTCGAGGCGGAGTGTGGAGGCGGGAAGGACTCCCACGCCCTAGTGGGGAACCCCGGCACGCTTGCACGGAGCCCCCACGCAAGGGCGGGGAGCCCCGCACGGAGCCCTCCCGGCGCCGCCCCTGCGGAGAGCCCCCCTGCGGGGAGCCCCCTGGGCAAGGAGCCCCCTGCCGCGGGGAGCGCCCCTGCTGCGGGGAGCCGCGCCGCCCTTGCGGACAACCCCCCTGCGGGGAGCGCCGCAACTGCGGGGAGCCCCCAGCGAGAAGCCCCTTGGGCGAGGAGCCCCCTGCCGCGGGGAGCGCCCCTGCTGCAGGGATCGCCCCTACCGTGGGGAGCCCCTACTGCGGGGAGCCCTTGCGCCGGAAGAGGGAGCCCTTCCCGCGCCGGAGGAGGGAGTCCCTCCCGCGCCGCAACTCCTTCAGCAGCGGGAGCCTTATAGGTTTTTGAATTTTTTTTTTTTTTTGGTTTTGCTTTGTTGTAGTCTTGTGTTGTAGTGAATTTTCAATCTCTCTCCTTACACTCCAGTACTTTGGTTTCCATTTGCAGGAGTGATCCTAGTGTTGGCCTTTGAGAGTAGCATGAGAAAATCCTTGTGTTGGCTTTTAGTAGTAATGTTTTTATAAACATGCAGATGTCCAATGTGATGTCCTTCAGTGCATCACATGTCACGTTCTTGGTTCTTAAGCGTCTTGTATACAGAGGAGTCGAACGGTGGACGTCCGTTAAAACGTCCTAATGTTAAATTGGACGTCCATTAAAACGTCCTAATGTTAAATTGGACATCCAGGTGCTGGAATTGATGTCCAGGAAAGCACACCATTATAGCATGTTAGTTGGCTGTTTTGTTCTTTTAGTTTTGAGCTGTGATTGCCTTACGCAAGTTTTGGGTGAGGTTTTTCATTGTTGGCCGCTAGTTGAGATGGCCCCCGATTTTCGGAGAAAGCTGCCCGTGAAACGGGCAGCACCGTCTCGGCATCATGCTGACAGTGACAATGACGACTCTACCGCTGAGGAGGTACACGCTAGAGGTCGGCCACTCACAGAGCAACGGTCGAAGCAAAGGAACGATCCTTGGCATGTGAGTAGTCGTGTGAAGGACAAGGGCAAAGCTATAGCAAGTACTCCAGCACCCAAGAGGCGTCGCACGGGAGTGTCACGCACGAGAAGGAATGAAGCACAGTTGTCTATGAGCGAGGACGACTCCGTTGAATCTAAGCCCAGGTGACTAGTGCCACCTAAACCTCTTATGTGGTGTGTTATTGAAAGGAGGTTGGATGTTTATATTCGTTTATGTGGACATTGTGTCAGACACAGCACGCTGCCTTCTGCATTTCAACATCTTAGTCTTCTGTCTAAGTAGATGTCCAAGTCGATGTCTGAGTTGATGTTCTAACGAAGATCGAGTGGCCATTGACTTGCAAGTGCTGTTTGTATTTGAGGTTCATAGGACCACATCTCGATCTCTTGACACGGGTGAGGAAGAAGAATCAGACGACGTAATGGTCATGGAGAAGGAGCCTATTAAACCTCTACTTCGCAAGATCAATGTGAAGAACGAGCGCAACAACAAGCGCAAGCAATATGTGGAGGTGAACGAACGCGGTTCTCCCCGTGGGAAGGCAAAAAGCTATTTGATAGTAGATGTGAAGGCTTTTGCCAAGGGATTGAATCCTTTGTTTGGGTGGGCTGACCAGCCTTTGGATAAGAGACAACGATTCTTTGATAGAATCTACGCAGGTAATGTGACGTGACCGAAATTGCTTGAGTAGGTTGTGAGTTCTTTTTTTGAATTTGATGTCCTCCTGGACATCATGATGCTGAATATGACATTTGGATGAGCATCACCATGCCTTCTATATTGACGTCTGCAGTGGTGTCTAGATGTCTACAATGATGTTTGTGCAGACATCATTGTGTCTGCGAAATTAAATTATCTCGGAAGTCTTATCGTTTGCAAGTGTTTTGTATTATGACCGTCTTATTTCAGACTGGGAAGTTGGAGGCGACCAAGTGGAGATAAATCCTTCGTGGTTTCCGAAGCATGTGACGAAGACTTTGATCAATGTTCGCCATCATTTGATGAAGTTGATCGATGGGGACTGCCCTAAACCACCAGAAGTTGATGCCTCCGTGTGGAGGAGGTTGCAAGAGAGGCGCAGCTCGTCAGACGCCAAGGAGAAGTCCGCGCAGATGCGTGCAGTTTCTAAGGCGAAGGGGTTCAAGGAGGCTCAATTGAGGCTCATTGAGAAGAATGTCATAGGTGAATTGGTGAGAGTCCTCCACTTCCATCTGTTTCGGATGTCCATTCAGACATCATGTTGCTTTGTAAGATGTCTGCATTTATGAACCTCATGTCTGAAATGATATTTGCGTGGACATCAATGTCGAAACCTTTAATTGTTTTCGTGTGCTAGACCCTACAACTTGGACGCATACCTTATGAGTCGGAGGTGAAGGAGGCAACGGACAAGGAGTATGCTCGGCGCCAAGCGGAGACCCACAACTCACCTCATGACTACAGTCCAGATATACAAGAACTACGAACGTCGAACGCAGAGTTGGGAGGGCGCCTTGGTCGAGTAGAAGAGCTTCTCCAACAACTCCTTCATTCCCTTGGAGGCAACAATCTTCAAAGTCATGTTGTCTCAAATGCAGGAGGTGGTGGTCAGAATGCTGGATGCGATGTCACTCTTGTGAAGAAGGTAGCTGTTGAGGACGTCCCCACAGACGTCAAGGGGGATCTTTACGTCAATGCTGACGTCGGTGGTGACGTTGCTGAAGACATCGCAGATGACGTTGAAGAAGAAGTGGACTACCTGAAGGACACCGTTTCGGACGTCCAGACTGACAACAACGCTGGTGCAGACGTCCGAGAAGACGTCCAATTGTGCGTTGTGCAGACCATTCCCAAGCACAGTGATGCTTCAGCAGACGTTGGAAAGGACGCGGAAAAGTCCTCCACAGACCTGTATGCCATTTCCGTGGATGAAGTTCCCCCCGCCGAAGTGCAGACGTCTGCTCTTGCAGCACAAACCGGTAGAGTTCAAGAGGTATTTTACACACCCTAAACCGTATGACAAGAGGTCATTGGATGTCATTCATGTTTTTTTCCTCATAAGAATTAGGCTTTGTGTCCTTGCATCCACATGTAGCCCAAAATGCGACGAGTCCACATTCTCTAAAGTGTTTTATGTTATCGCTTTGTTCTAGGTGGGAAATATGCAATCCTCCGGGTCGTCTACCCGTTCCAATCGGGTCACAAGGACTGTACCAAGTGCAAAGCCGTCCAAGTTTGTGGCCCCAACGAAGCCCTTGAAGGCAATTGCACCGAAGTCTTTGAAGGCAAGCCCTTCTACGGTGGCAGATCCCCCTAAGAAGGGAGAGGCACCACACAAGAAATGAACACACGGTGAGATTCTTACCAATCTTGAAGTTTGTATTGAAATTATGCCGTTCTCGGACGTGGACAGTGGTTCCAAGAACATGGAGTCGTTGATACCTATGTCAAATGGAATGCAGACCGTGTTGCAAAGGACGTCCCGAGAGACAGGAGGACGTTAGCCCCAGCAATGGGACGTCGCTGCAGACATTCGCGTGTCTGGAAAGTAGCGGACGGGAAAAGAAACTAAAGAGGTTGCTTTCATACGAAATTCTCTTATATGTGTTTTGCTTTGTGTTGATTTCTTTATTCGGCTTAGTCTTCATTTTCAGCTTTGGCTTTGTGTTCTACCGTGATCCTCCTTTGAGAGACATGGTTGTTTTTTGTATTGGATTTTCTATTCTATGAATATGGACATACTCCTATTTCAAGTCATTGTCAATTTGTAGATGTTGTTGATGTCTGAAGCAGCATCCCGTGTCCCGCCAACCAATGAATTCTGACGTCAAAATGTCCAATACAATGCATTCATTAAGCATGACGTGTCTCGTAGCACACATCCGCTCAGACATCTTCATGTCCAATTCAATGCAAATACAAAGCATCGGAGTGTCCCAGACAACAAATCCATCGGACATCATAATGTCTAATGCAATGCACACAAAAAACATCAAAATGTCCAACACAATGCACACAGAAAACATCGGAATGTCCAATAAAATGCATCTGCGAAAACAATGGAATGTCCAACAAAATGCATACATGCGTTGCAGAAGACTTAGATCTTCTAACGGGACGTTACCGCTGACATCCTACAATGCATCCATCCATCTGCTACCCTACCATGTAGGTGCGCTGCCTCGTGCAAGTAGACATCTCCTATGACAGGGACTGCTTTGAGAAGTACGCATGTGCAAATTCCACACGTCAAGATGGACATCACATTCAAGATACAAATGTTTCAGTTGACATCATAAAAGCCATGCGGATGTCCATAGCGATGTCTCAGGAGACATCCGGAATTGCTAGGGAGACCAGACAAGTGGTCCCAAAAATGCCACGTCAGCATCTGCAGATGCCATGTCAGCCGATCCCGTCAGCTCTGACGTGGCATGCCACGTCAGATACACGTCAGACGCCACATCATAGACAGGCAATGGATGAAAAAAATGACACTCTGGCTTTCCCGCGCCTATGTGGCAGCCACATGTCAACTTCCTAAGCCCCCCGTTGACCGAAGTTTTTTTGGACATCACGATGTCCAGCCTGAAAATCTGCGTGGACGTAGCATGCAAAATGCATGTCCACGGCAGCGTGGTCTAATTGGACGTCCACCCTGACGTAGACACGTCAAGCGCGATGTCCGGATGTCAAAATCGCGATGTCTCGGCGGATGCAGTTTTCTTATAGTGTCCATTCACTGTTTTTCTATTTTCTAGCACCTACTCAACTTTTTTCTTCCAAGGAAGATAATAGATGGACATCAACATCATTCTATTAAGTTCAGTCCTCATGGACATGGACATAGAAGGTACTCGTTTAGTACAACATTTACAACATCTACAATGGGTACCCTGAAAATGAAACGGTCATTACAAATGTAATCGTGTTGGATCTAAACACAATTAGGTTACATACCTTCATCATCATCAACTATTCATCCATAGAAACTTCACAATCATTAAGTTCCATTAATGTCCTCCTACAGCAACTTCGTCAAAATTCACCAGTCATGAACAAATTATTGACAAACACTTCCTAATTCCTTAGTAAGTTCTCAACCTCTCCAAATTTTAGAATTCCATGTACATTTCTTGTACATAAATTACAAAACCTCACCAAAACTTCATGAATTTCATCATGCAGTGCTTAGAAGGTCTACAACATGTGAACTTCATATGATACAACTTTAGCATGTAGAAAAAGGATTATGAAACACATCCACAAAATTTCCCTAAACTCAATCTATGCATTTCTTTAATTAGACAATTGCCATACCTATTGCCTTTCCGACATAGTACTTCTTCATTTCATTGCTCTCCCTTACATGTAAGACCTACAGAAACAAAACAAATAAGATGATATACATAATGTCACAATATGTAAAGAAGGCATGCTACTTTTTCATTTCATGACTTCCAATGTCGTACTACTACACTTTGAAAACAATATACTCATCAACACATCATAAATTCCATAAAACCTAACAAAACATAAGAACTTAAAAAAATCTAATAAACACTATTTCTTCATGTGCTAGTCTCCCATGCTCCTACTCCTATAGCTTGCATAGAAGCATTGTCACATTCTCCACTTCAAACACAAAAGTCACAACGACAATCAACAACAACACAATGAACCATCATACACAAATTACACACATGTGGAAAAAAAATCATTAAAAATGCATTTTTGCGTTTCCTTCAAAAGCGTTTTCCCCCACTTCATCAAATACAACTATTGCTTGTGAACTTTATTAAGCATGCATTCTTGAAAAAAATTCATTCATGGGAAACTCAACATAACAGATGTATGGAATTCTTAGCATGACCACCTAATTACACGTGAAAAACAACTACATTGAAAGAAAAAATAATTTAATCACTCCCAATTCACCAAATGCAATGCACACATTGCATCACATTCACTTCCAAGTTTAGGACTTTTATAACAACCTCATCAAATTTTTTTGGCCAGGACTTGCAATCACTTAAGGGAATGTCATGGAAACTTGTACTTGTTTACACTTCAATGAAGTGTGAGCCTTCTTCCTATCAACACTTGCATTGTTAAAACCACATTACAATGAACTATGCCATACTTTACTTTTTATCATTCTACACTTAACTCACTATATTTCTTATCATTTTAAACTTACCTTATTGTATTTCTTATTATTGTAGACTAAACTTCATGTAAATCTTTAGTGCTTTGCCTGTTTCACTTCTGGCATGACTTCAAACTCCTTTGAAAGCTCTTCAAAAAATTCAAATTGCTAACTCATATGATCAGCTCTATTCAATACCACATAAAGCTTATCTTTAGAGAAGGTATCTTTTTCTCCTCATGCACACAGAGCTCATCATTATCAACCAAAATTTAGCTATTTTTTCTAGTACTGGCCACACATACTTTGTACATCAAACTACTTCTGCATCCATCATTAATCTCAACTTCCTGAACACATCCGAAGGAAGTTAGTCCTGAACTACATAACATCCTTTCTTACACAAGAAAGATCCCTACCACCTCATTGAAGTGTCTTCACAATAAGAATTGACTGTACCTTTCTATGAACTAACTTATACCATCCTACATATACTAAACATAAGACTTGATCTTTTGAATTATTATTTAATTATTGCATTGGAGGACAATAGTCTCCAATACATATAATATGAAGTAACACGCCTATGCCCACTTTTACTTCTTCAAAAATTTATATTTCATTTTGTTTTCTCTCTGCAACAATTACGTCATTCACCATAGTTCAAGTCATCACGAAAGTTGAGAATATAAAAGGGCAAGTATCGACTTCACTTCTCTAACTACTACTGCATCTTCTACGAATGTCCAGCCTTTGCCACAACATCATATACCTTGAACATTTCAACCTTGTACATGACAACTACAGAGACTGAATTGAATGTGCTAAGATTAATTCCCCTCATAACTTCATATGCAGAATTCATCACTATATACAAAAATAGCAAAGACCAACCAACCTTTTGGCTGAATTACTAACTACTCTTCTAATTCATCCAAATACCACCACATCACAACATCCTAAGAACATGATAACTACCGCTAAGCCTTTCACAAAACATTATTAATCAGTAGCCATGTTTTCTATCATTTATAACACTTTGGAGCTTAAGCCCTTGTTGCACACTGTGGTTGTGTTCTTCTTGTGTTTTCAAGTTATGTATTTATTGAAATCTGTTTCCAACCGTGTAATAGGCAATCTAGGGGCTATGTTGTCCAGGTACTTTCATTTCTCCCAATTTCTACAAAGGGACATGAATTTGAATGGCCTACACTACCATATGACGTTGTAAACATGTCTTTGTTAAGTACTTGACTCCAATGCTTCAAAGTTAGATTGTGTTTCTTCTGTCATGTCCAAGCTTAGCAACCTCTAAACATAAAGAACAGGAAGCAAAATATAGACATCGTCACCATGGAACAAAGTAATGGATCCCTATGTTAAAGTAGCCAAACTCTTTGTTGGAAAAACAGACTACGTGCTTGGAAATCCTAGGACTAGCAATTTGTGTCAAAGTCGCTGCACGAACAACAACCCACTACGATAGAAATAAGGAATTGTAAGGAACTAAAATATCAAACTTTAGAGACTCACATATGCAATGCTTATCTTGCGTGAACATCGGAAGTTTTGAGAGAGTACGATCTTATAAACTAACCTGATGGAGTACTATGAAGCAAACTGACCAAGATGATGCTATTGCAGAAACAATAAGATCAATTGTGGCAGGTTCATGGGTACCACTGCCTCCACATTTGAAATTGCCAATGTCTGATTGCAAACCTTACTCACTATAGAGGGCTTTTGAACATGGGATATGAAAGACGGCAGACACAACGCAAAGTTTGACCTAATTCAGGGTGACCCTACACTCTTTGAAATTTAGCGTCCTACTCTAGCTAGCAAGAGGCATGGACTTTGCCCTATTCTAGCAAGAGGTGCATATTGTCACATAACGGACTGTAATAAATTTCAATGTATAGGTGAACACTATAGAGTCTTATACAACTCGTGAAATTTGTTTTGTGTTAACAGAAGAATGTGAAGGAAAACATTGTTGCGTTTTACAAAATGCTTTCTACAACATAGGTAAACAACATTCAACGTTAGAAACAGATTTGAGTTTCTAAAAAAAGAGACTTCATTAGCACTTGTCTAACATTGATTCTAAGCAGAACATAACAATGTCATCCACGACAAATAAAAAATAAATGAATTCCAAATGGAAATTGTTGTGCATATACTATAAATGCTGATGGAATGTACTGCCAAGAGGACGTCATTGTCCATGATGGCAGAGCTTGCCAGAATTTTATGTTTCATTTATATTCCACTAAATGAGTTTAACAACAAGATGAAGACGCAACATTGCCTCATTTGATAGTTACATTTCAAATGCCATGGATTGTTCACTGTAATATACTAGTAAACGTGATTACCATTGTCAATTATAATTGACATAGAAATGTGGTCACCGAATAGGAAAACATCAAGGCTGAACATGAACTTCAGCAAGGTTTTCTTCTAGTGATAGCTAATCTTTTAAGCAATTTTGGAAAAGATTGTGCGCAATATGAGGTGGTGGAAATTTTTTCCATATAGGAAGATAGGAAATATAGGAATAGCAAAAAATTTAAAATTTTATTCCCCAAATTCAAAATTACTATAAATTTTGGAAGTCTAAAAGTGCACTTCACTAGTAGTCAATGTTTAGAATCTTCCAATTTTGATCATTCAACAATTACTTTTCCACTTACTACTTTCTTCCTCACTACTTTGGGATATGTGTCGTAATCTTGTTAGTCCCAACTTTGTAGAAGACCCAAAACACATCTTCCAACTTGGGTTGTGAAACCGTTCCAATCTTGGTTGGAAATACTCCACCCTTGTAAGTTGGATATTTGGCATGGTTGACAATTGGTGCTTCAACCTTATATAAGGTAGAACTACCTAATACCACCATCCATTCAATTCCACCACCTACAAAATCCTCCCAATTCTATCAATGGTCCATTTATTATCACTATCTTTAAAACTAATTATCATGATGGCAATGCACTTGGGGAGTTGACACATCAGCCCACGTTTTAGCAAAGGTCTACTCAATCACATGCTTCAACAAGGGTTTGTTCATAGTTTAATAATTTTGCTTTGAAAAATCATAGAAAATTCACTTCTTGTTAGAATGTCTTCATTCTTTTTGCAATTGGCTTCTCTCAAACTTTTCAATCTCTAAAAAATATAGGAGCTGACAAATAGCTTTTCCAAAGCACCTAGATGACAAATCTCTCTGTAATGGGCAATTCTACCTCAAAGGGTTTACTTACACCAAATGGTGCAATTAGGTTGCCCCACACTAATTGCTCGACATTTCACACTATATAAATATTTATTTTTATTGTGGTGATTTTCATCAATATTTAATACAATAAATATTTTTTATTATATAATTACCAAACACTAATTTGAAATAGTTCTCATTGACTTTCAAAATATAACTGGGTCTCCCCATCGACTACTGCAATACGAGAAGTTTGAAGATCCTCAGCTTTCATCCTCGTGTTACAAGGCTGCAAGGTTTCCAAGCACTGATTTCTTCTACAGTAGATTGAGATCCTCCTCACCATAGCACCATTGACAGCTAAAAATTCTACGACACCAAAAATTTCGAAAACGCAAGAGGAATGAAGAATGTGGAGATTTCATGTGAAAGGTCAAGAAAATTTTGTATTTACTTCCATAGATGGCGTTGCTGAAAACTAATTAGCAGTACAACACGAGCGCTAAACCAACAAAACCCTAATATAAAGATCTATTGAGAGAGATGCAGTTGCCTCCACGTGGATGCAGTGAGTCACTCATGAGTCATGGGGTAACTCGGCAGGGTAAGGCAACTTAATTGTTAAGGCAACCTAATTGCACCATTTGGTGTACTGGATGCGAGGATCCTTCTTGGGAGACTGCCATTGCATGCAGATTTGTACCAGAGGTGGACTTGCCTGCAGCTGGGTCATGAAAAAACGTGCAGTGAGAGAGACGACGAGAGAAGTGTAGACTACATGAGGCTCTGACAGAGTATGGCCTGCCCTTGGAAAAGCTTCCTAATATCTCTCTTGGGAAGAGGAAGAGTAGTTAACGTAGAACTACCCATTACCATACAGATTTGCATTTTGCAATCTAGATACTTTGGAGAAGCTATTTATGAGCTCTCATGATTTTCAGAGATTGAATTGTTTGAGAGAAGTCAATTGCAAAAAGAATGAAGACATTCTGACAATAATTGAATTTTTTGTGATTTTTCAAAACTGAAATGTAAAACTGAGAGTAGACCCTTGTTGAAGCATGATCAGACCCTTGTTGAAGCATGATCAGACCCTTGTTGAAGCATGGGCTGATGCGTCCGCTCTCCAAGTGCATTGCCATCATGATGAAGAATTAATAAGATTGTGGTAATAGATATGTTAAGTGACGGAAATGGGAGGAACATGTAAGTGGCAAAATTGAGTGATTGGTGGTATTGAGCAGTTCTATCTTATACAATGTTAAGGTAGTCTGCTCTAAAAGCGAGTGGCCTCTTCAAATCACCCCTATATTTAAGTCTAAAATGGATAGTAGGTGGTCTTTAAATGAACCTCTCAAGCCATTGAAAAAATCGTGAAAAAATCGAGAGAAAAACATTATTTATTACAAGAGTCAATTATTGACCTTCATTCACTGAAATCACTTTAGAAGTTGCAAGTAGTTGGATTTTGGAAGACCTAGGGTTACAAATAGGTGTCTACAATAGTTCTTTTTAAAAATTCATAAATAATTCAAAAAATGATTCAAAAAATATGAAACCACTTATGTAACATTCCACATCCATTTTTCTTTCTCTAAAAAATGATCCAAAAAAGGGGACCAACCCTTAAATGGTCACTTTTAGAGCATATTACAATGTTAAGGGTAAGTGGGGTTGGGGTTAGGTTTGCTTGGACTGGACATCTGGAAGTGAAGTACTGCTGCGTAAGGTATGCTTGCCCATCATGGGTCCTCTTCCCAACTGCTTGGCCCTGCACACCGATGGAAGGCAACCCATTCTTGATCACACATGCCCATACTCGCAATGTAGGCTGCTCTCTTTTTGGGTTGATATAAGGTAAACCAGCCCATTGTGGTCAGAATGAGGAGTTTGGCATCATTTTGTTGTTGAAATTTTTCAATTTTTTCCTCACATTAGTACAAGTGTGAGAAACAACAAGTGTAATTAAAATTAATTTTTTTGACAAAGTATGAATTCGCTAGGAATTTCTAAAGCATTCAGCCCAAAAGAGTCTGTAGACTACCTTAACCCCTAAGCGCCCCGACGTCCATTTTCTGGACAATGTACAGATTTGAAATCAGTTTTCTTTCCCATTACTGCTTCGATGAAAGTCATCTAATTTGTGGTGATTCTTTATCAAGTTGTTCTCCTATTTAATGGTTGGATTTGATGTTATTAGAGTTCATATTTTTCTAAAATTACAGATGTGGAAGTTTATCAAGTCAAAAATTGCATTGATTTTAGTTCAAAATTGGGTTTGCAAAAATGAGGTCATAGATTAAAAGAACACAAAAATTTCAAAAAATCACCATATGAAGAGAACCTCATTTCAAATCCAATCCAACAAATTTTACTCAAAACATGATAATATTGTGCTTGTAATTGAATTTAGAAGATATTTTGAATTTTTCTTTTCAAAATTTATAAAAAAATATTGGTGATAGCATTGGTAAATCTAACCGTACAGATGGAATCTAAAAATCAAAATCTACAACTTTTATTTGTATGTCAAGTCCAAAATATCCTTCCAAATAGGACTTTATAAGGATTTTCCCTAAGTAGTCAATTCTGGAGATGGATCCAGGCGTTCTAGGGTTAAGACCAACAAAATCTGAATATGTAATGCTCAACTCACTGCCTAATGCAGTCAAAATATTTTCTATTACAGAAGGCCAAAAAAGTCAATTTTTACAATGGACTTCACATTGAAAAATCAGAAGTTTGTAATGAGGTCAGTGTTCACTCCATTGCTGTCATGTAAGTCATGCATTGTGGCCCACATCCCACATCCTGAAAAAAAAACACAATGGATCATTTCTTAGGCGACTGCAATGGGTCATTTGACCACAATGGGCTATCTTACCTTAGTAGTGGAACAAGTCTCTTGCTGAGGCCCAACCAATGGTGAATGTAGAAAAAAAGGGTTTCTTATTTTGTGCCATATTAATTTTATTATTAACACCCCTCTTAGCTAATCGGGGGCCTCTAATTGCAAATATGAACTCAAAATTTGCAAAATAAAATTTGTGAAGTAAATAATAGGTTCTTGTGTTTTCCCTAGGGATAAAACACAAGGACAAAACCGCCTCCACAAGAGGCTCGTTGCACTACTATACACTCGTCCTTCTTTTTGTGCAAGAAGAGATGAACAACCAAAAATTATGGTATAGTTCCTAACACAATTATGACACATTGTGATTAGCTACAAGACTCTCAATATTGCAATCAATCTTTTTTCTTATACTTTTTGAGAAAGTGCCAAGAAAGCAATCACTTAAAATTTGGTGAAGCATTCTATTTCTACATTCACCCATCTTTTGGACCAAAAATATTTTTCAATCTATTCATACATGTTTTCATCCAAATTTGGCAACTTCATCCACATTTTTAATAGAAATGGAAAACTTATGGCAAAAAAGGATTACTTTTTTGGGGCAAAAATAGAAATTAATTTTCAAACGGTGCAATCAGTCCTATGGTGCCAAAAAAAAAGATTGATTTGCAACCATCGCTAGGTGGGTTTTGTAACTAGCCTTTGGTCTTGAATAGGAAGGTCTACATGACTAGTACGGGGCAAATAGAATTTGCAACTAAAAATTTATAGTAAATTTATTTTGGAAAATATAATTATGGAAAATTATGGAAACCTTTTATATTCTACGTTTGCACATAGAAAAATTTTCTAGTTGAAGGAACCCACCATGTAGATACGTATATCTGTTTAAGTATTTTGAAATGGGTTGTCTCTTTTAGAAGTGGTTTATTTTCTTTGTCCAAATGTCTAAACTTGAGCTTTCTTGTACATATATGGAGAATTTCATTAAAATGGCAAATATTCTATAACTTTAACATCCCACAGTTTCGACCGCTCAGTCTAAACTGTGGGAATGACACACTGTGAAAATGGCACATGAGATATTTCTATTTTAATATAATTACCCATATATTCAAAGTTATTTTGAGCATTTGAGCTTTTACTAATTCTAATTTACATATCACATGGCTTGTTTCATGTCCTACCACCCTACTTGTATAAAGAGATTGTGTATACATCTCTATTCACTCACAACAAAAGTGCCTTTCAAATCTATGCAAAGTGCTTGCTCAATGATTTTAAATTTTGGATTATAATGCCAAATTTGTTAAAAATATGTTATTTTAAAGTGTTGAAGTTTATTTTGAAATTTAATTAATTATTTGGCAAAAATGTGCTAAAGATGACCTCCAGGATTGGTAATATCTATAAGAAACATGTCAACATGATTCCAAGGGTGTTGAATTCTTATTACATAGTTGCCACCTTAGTGCCACATGGGCAAGGAAAGCCACATAGAATTATTTTTCATTAAGACCATCCATGACGTGGTGGCATAAAAAGTTACATGGTGCATCGAGTGAAGATTATGTGGCATGCATAGTCAATACACTTTTAAGATACATTAATTCAATTTGTACATACTGTACCCATGTGGCAAGGTATGTTAAAAATCATTATTTAAAAGAAAATAAAAAAATTGTTGAATTTAAGAAGAATTAAATGACTAAATTGTTGTAAAAAAAAGTCCAGTATTAGTTGGAAAGTCAAAAGTAAAGTAAAAAATAAATTCCACCATCAAATGAATTTTGGATGGCAAAGTGAAGGAATTACTTCATTGACATTTAGTGAGAATGAAGGGTGGACTTGTGTGAGCCACTATATAGGCTCACAATTATAGAAGTAGAAAATCTAAACAATCTTAGTGAAATTACAAGTTAATAAGTAGTCGTAAGAATGATTAATCTATAACTACAAAGTAATGAGTTCTTAGTTAGATCTCAATAGGAACTTTGGGCCTAAATTAGGAAGTTCAATTAGAAAAAAATAGAGAGAAAACAAAAACAAAATACTACTAGTGATTACTCAATCCATAACTTTTGATTGGAGGCTCAAAATCTCAAACAAATGTTTGAAGATGAAAGTTAGTTTGATTTTGCAATTTTTTCAGTTCAAAGTTTTTTGGAAAAAGTTATTATACTATATCAAAATGGCTACCAAAGTCTACTAAATTTAAAAACACTAAATTGCGCATGATTAAGTTAAAGAAAATATTTCTATTGTACATATGATTCCAACCGTGGTGTTTTAAACATTACCCAAATGAAGAAAGCTTATTTCAAATTCTTGTAAGTCAAAATTGTGTGCTTGTATACCTTTCAACTTTCAAAATTATGTTAACAATATTGTTGAAATATGTATAAAGAATTTCAAACCCATTAGATGTAATTGTCATGGTTGCCCAAAACTACTTGTTACTGAAAATTTTTACATTTAGAGACATAAATTTTTAATTGCAACTTGGATTGGTTTAAAACTTTTTAGACCTTGAGCTAGTAGTGAAATACACTTTTGGTAAAAAATTTAGAGGAATTGTGTTTTATAAATATTGCACTTGAAATGACTTGCCCAAAAGTGAAAAATGGCTTAAAAGACTCTAAACATTGGCTATAGATCAAGAGTTCTTTTAAGCTCACAAAATTCACAATAACTTCAATTTGGAGAATAAAATTCTAAATAATTTGGAATCTCCATATTCCCTCTTCTTACATGGCAAAGATGTCCATCACATCACACTCCAAAATCACTTAAATGATCAATCATTAAGCTCAATTTCTTTTTTCTAGCAAGGGACAAACTTCTTGGATCTAACAGCTATCCATGCTTCAAGTTCCTTTCTTGTTTCCAAACATTTATGTACAATAATGATGTAAAATGGGTAGAATCCACAACTTTGGTACTATTTAGGAAGTGAGGCCTCAAACACAATTTTATTCTAGAATTAGAATTCAAAGGTTTGTGCAAATGAATGTCACATCCAAAATTATGCCAATTAAATAGAACTGGCAATTCACATATCATCACAATAGTTAGTTGTTTATTTTGGGTCTACATAGTATTGAATTCTAACAAATGGTTTAGTCTAGCTACAAGCCTTTAGGAAATTTAATAATGCAATTACTTAATAAAATTTTGTATTGAATTTGTTGAAAATATGAAAAAAATAGCTAAATATTAAATATAATATGGCTAGCTTAATTCCCTTCACTATTGCAATCATACTACTAAAATATTCCCTCAAGATTTTGAAAAAAAAATGAATCTTTTGCTATGTAAATATACTTCGTGGTTCCATTCACTAAATTCCTAAAAGCACCATTTGTGGGTAAACTCAACAATGTTCTACACTTAGCATTTTTCTATGTAAAATTGAAAATCCCTAGATTAATAGGTGTATTTTTCGTTTTTATAGTTTCTCTTAAAGTCATTCGTTGAACACATTTTATCCACATACAACATTTTATAGTTAGGAAGGAATCAAACAAAATTATGCCCAAATTAGATAGTCTCTAAAATGCTATATGAATATAGATAAAAATGTAATTTGGGAGGAAGTCTCTAACACATTTGCTTTCCTTATAGGGTTTGCAATTGAGGAGAGGGAGATTTTGGTCCATCCTACTATTTATATAGATATAAAGTATGCTTTCACATTAACTAAAGCCACTATGCATATCCATTAAGGTATATTCACCTATTGTCTTTACAAATTACAATTGAGTATAGTCACCATTACAAAACACAACTTATTTTTATTGAATTTTATTGGCAATTGAAAGAAGATTTACTATGCTTTAGTATGCATTAATTGAACCCTAAATGAACAAATCATGCATTTTCAAAGTGTTGTCACTAGGTGTAGATGAAAACAATACTAGATTCTCATGAACCCTCACGTTTTGATTGTGTACATCTTCTATAAGATGTATTCAGATTTTTGTTATGTCTTTTGGTTCAAACACATGTATCACCATTTGGGTAGTGTTGATTATAAATCAGTACATTCTTATTACGTCTTCAATAAGGTAGTCTACTCTAAAAGCGAGCGGCCTCTTCAAATCATCCCTATATTTAAGTCTAAAATGGATAGTAGGTGGTCCTTAAATGGACCTCTCAAGCCATTGAGAGAATTGAGAGAAAAACATTATTTATTGCAAGAGCCAATTGTTGGCCTTCATTTACTGAAATCACTTTAGAAGTTGCAAGTAGTCGGATTTTGGAAGACCTAAGGTCATAAATAGATGCCTACAACAGTTTTTTTTGAAAATTCATAAGTAATTCAAAAATGGTTCAAAAAATATGAAACCACTTGTGTGTAGTTCCGCATTCATTTTTCTTTCTCTAAAAAATGATCCAAAAATATTTCTATTCATGGAAACCTTTCAAAAAGGGGACCAGCTGGTAAATGGTCACTTTAAGGTCATACTACCTTACTAGTAGTCAAGCATCACTGCCAAATGTGACTTTTTCAATACTTTTTAATTAGAGCATGAAATTTTTATCACTGAAAACCCATTCAAATGTCCTTTGAAGAGGTACAAGAAAATCCAAACCCAAATTTGAGCATGGTCCCCAACTATTCTTCCCCTTCCCAAGACATGAGTTGTTATTATGAAGCTTATCGAAAACAGGCCATACTCTGTCTGACCTAATATTGTACACTCCCCCGTCATCTCTCTCGTCATCTCTCTCACTTGTTTTTTCATGACCCAGCCGCAAGTCCACCCACGTTCCTGTACGAATCTGCAATGGCGGTCTCCACAGAACGGTTCTCCGACCACTTCCAAAGGAACACCTTGCGCGGCATCGAGCTTACACAACATTATCTGATCAGCATATGCTCCGGTACTCTTCCACTAAGTAGACCCTTTATATATCTGTGCTTTCTGCTGGGACTTGACATTGTGGGTTTGGGAAGGGTTGAGTGTCGAGGGCTTGGAGTTTTGGGCTTGGACTTGAGAAGGGAGGTTGAGAATTATGGCCATGGCGATGAAGGGAGCTATGGGTGTGGCTCTGGCAATGGTGATTGCATTGAGCATTGTTTTGACGGTCATGGCGGATGGGGATTGCACTGTTGCCTCACCGTGTCCCAACAAGAACCATTGTTGTAGCAAGTTTGGGTACTGCGGGACAGGAGAAGACTATTGCGGGAATGGTTGTCAGGCGGGCCCTTGCTCTAATCCTCCGTCTGGAGGTGGTGGATTGGGCGACATCTTGACGAGAAATTTGTACGAGCAACTCTTTCCTGGCCATCTCTCGTTCTACAGTTACGACAAGCTCATCGAGGCTTCGAAGCTGTTCCCGAATTTTGGAACCACGGGCGATAGCAACACGCGGAAGCGGGAAATCGCTGCGTTTGCGGCACATGTCACGCAAGAAACCTCAGGTTGGTTGTTTTTTGGTTTGGTTTGGTTTTCTTATTTGGTTCTAGTTGAGTTATGTTGTTTTGTTTATCAACAATTGAGACGTTTATTGCAACTATAAGAAATAGATATCATCCATTGCACTGCAGAAGGCACCGGGAACAGTGCACTTTGCCGTGTTCCCTCATACTGGGGTTTTGCCTGCATGTACAGTACATAACGAAGGCTAATTCTGTAAGTGCTAAATCTTTTTTTTCTTCTTCTCTTTGTTTCAGGGTTGAAGAAAATTGTTGAGCAGACCAATGACCCCTACTGTGACACTAACCGGCCGGAATTTCCTTGTAATGATAAGCATTTCAATGGTCGTGGCCCTCTCCAACTTTCATGGTATCGTACTCTTCAAAGTTCTTTTCATTTTCATCTACATGTTCATGTTCATGTTCATGTTCATGGTTGCTAGTTATTACAGTGAGACAGTCTGTAAAAGAGGCTCATGTTTAGTATTTGGTTCATCATTGTATTAGAGTTCTCGTGGAAGTAAGAGTGTGTCACCTCTCGTTTTGCTCCACTTTGAACACATTCTTTTTCTCGTTTGTATTTAAATTCTCTTCTTTTTTGGATGCCAACAACTCGATCTATTAGTATTGAGTTGGCTTCTATCCCGAATTGGGGGTTTCGTTCCACCGTTGCAACTTTGAGCTGAATCTTCGAATCAAAAGTGTTTTAGAGCCTCAAGTATTATTTTCCTCGTGTCATGTTTTCTTAAATATATGATCATTTGTTTTCTGTTGGTTCCTTTTTCTCTGAAGTTAAACAGTTGGCAGAAAAAATTCAATCCATTCATGGCATATGTTCAGAGTGTTCAAAGGATTGATTGCACACTATTACTAATAGGCTAACTATATCGTTTAGTAAATAGTCATTGACATGTCGTTCGATAGTATGTCTAGAACTCCTTACATGTTTTGTTATTTCATTATCATTTTTATGTCCTTGAAGAGATCTGTAACTCTAAATCGGTATGTCCACAGGAACTACAATTACGGCACTTGTGGCAATTACTTGAAAATTAATCTCCTGGGCAATCCGGATCTGGTGGCGACAGACCCGCTTATCTCTTTCAAATCCAGCCTTTGGTTTTGGAATCAGTATGGAGACAATGTCATCCCTCACATCCACGATGTCATAACTGGAAACTGGAAACCGAACAACGCCGACAAAGCTGCCAACCGCGTCCCAGGTTTTGGAGTTACCATCGACATTATCAATGGAGGCTTGGAGTGCGGCAAACAGAGTAACGAGGCAGACAATCGAGTGAGGTATTTCAAGGATTTTTGCAGTCGGCTGAATATTTCCCCTGGTGATAATCTTGACTGCAAAAAGATGAAACCCTTTTACGGTGTTACACTTGCTGCAGAGTCTTAAGTATTTCCGAGTTTCGTAATGTTTTGAGTCGTGTGCGCCATAAGTTCGTCTAGATGTAGATTAATGACATGCAGGAGTGAGTTGAAAGATACATACCTGTATCGAACAGTAAATAATGGAGGGGCTTGGACACTTCACGCACTGCCTCTCATACCTGGTATGTCTTACTAGGAAAAAAGAAGCCAAGGCAACCTGGTTTTGTGTGCATGTATATGATTGTACAGTATATAGAACATAAGGAAGGAGGATATTATGTATACATGAACGTGGACAGTTTCCCAGTCTTCACGTTTTATTATATTCAACAAGGGTTGAAGCAATAGAATATGACTCGTATTCTAGACCACCCTAAACCGCTCACTCTTTCACCGTGGTACACTATGGGTGTTATTGACTGCACGTGTTGAACTCGAGATGCAAGGATCTGTGCCAACAAATCTGTCCAATTTAGATACCCAGATTCTTGGATTAGTAGAAGAGGCGTTTGCAGCTCCGTCCAAGAAGGTTTTGGAAATGTAACGGCATGTAAACCTTTATGAGCGGGGTTTTGAATGGCAATGATGCAATGATGTCCGTTGCTTTCAAGAGTTTTGCTTCCAAGGTACTGGAATAAATGTCCTAATTTCGTTAATTTCAGAAGCTAGAACTACTTATTAAACCCTCAAAGTCAACATGGTAGTTCAAGGTCCCAAGTAGTGCCACACATGACTCTTTCAGTGTTCCTTAACCTTGCAATTCCGCAAAGGACTCAAGGTGTCCAATGAATGACTTTCAAGGTCCTTATAGAGACGAAGACTGATTTTTGGATTATACACCTCGGTGACAGTCTCTATTCCCTTAGGGTTGAACTGGATTTCGAAAATCCACAAAAATTACTAATATTCTCCACAAATATCAGCTTTTGCAATTAAAAAAATTATGATATCCATTTGACTACGAGTAAATCATTTACTTGGATATGAAAATTTGACTCTGCCAACGCACATTGGCTGAAACAATAGATGCTAAATAGTTCTACCTACAGTTTCTTCTCTCTTCTACATCCAATTCTGTCAACTGCCATTTCTTTCAGGGAGCTAACTCATTCTCTCATTGTCTATTAGACAATTCGGATACTGTACTTGTTAAGTAGTGCAAACAAAGGACAAGAATCGTCCTAAGCTTAGTCTTTGATTTGAAACTCTACACCAAACTCTGCACGGAGTCTGCAATTAGCGGAAACTCAGTGACTCCAGTGACGAATTTAAGTTAAGCTTACTGCACACGTTCGCCCCAAACTCCTTGCCCCCTGGCCAGCAACCTGGCGTACAGAAACTCGTTCCAAGTGTCCGGTACCCCAGGCAAGCAGAAGTGACTGCAGTCTTGTTGGCTCCTGCGCGTGGCGCCATAGAGGGCCACATCCCGGGTGTACAGTCCACCGTGTCCGTCTGCTCGGTAGTCGGTGGACGGGGTGACGTCCAGAAACTCGACGGCGCTTCGTTTGCTCTTGACGTTGTCGTTGATGGCGTCCACGATCAGTGGGTTCGTCCAGGGGGGCGTCTGCATCTGCTCCACTTCTTCGTCCGTCAGGGGACGAACTTCTTGGTCGCAACGGCCGCCCGTGCTCCAGGTTCCACCTCTGCAAAGAAAAACACTCACAATGTCGATCTTGTTAAATGGGCGGAATAATTACGACTGTGGCAGTTTTTTTTAGGACGCACTGACTGAAACGCAAATCTGTATCAATGCTTGGTTTTAGAACTCTGCATGTGAATTTCGGTGCCCAGAATCGTGCCAATGCAACAGAAATGACGATTCACGTATCAACATTTTGGAGGGGGCATATAACATATCATCGATTTCAACAAATATTATGGTCTGGCTAAAAGAGTATTGGAAATTTAAAAATGTAAGGAAGAAAATGTGATTCGTTACGCAGATTTGTCTATGGACAGATTTTATAACTAGTAGTTCTAACCAGATCTGTGGCGCCACCGCTGCGAGAAACGAAAAACGGAAAAAAGAGAAAAGAAAATGAAGCGTGATATTAGGTGTTGTTAGAGTTTTTGATTTCAGCCGCAGGGTTCTGTTGTTTGTGCCAAATTCGGAACTGCACGCACTCACAGGGCGATTATCCTTGTTTCCTGACGGGAATATCAAAAGTTCCCAAGATAATTTAGCACAGGGAATGGGGATCAGGGAAAAGCTACAAACAGGGAAAATTTGTGCTACTGAATACGGTACCCTTATTGGAGTTGAATGTAGAGGTAGGACTCAAGCGGCAATTTCAGCGTAAACCTGGGAATACCAGACTTTGGATTTCTACGCTTTTTCCAAAACTGTTTTTGACACCTTCGTATTGAAAGGAGTGTCAAAAACAACACCTTTGTTTTTGGTAGTGGTGATTCTGAGCTCCATTTATTGCCTCAAGTACATTGTACAGATTTTGGAACGGCCAACAGCAGGAATTTCAAAGACGTGGCTTTTGCTTGGATTGGCTCCGAGCAACCATATTACAAACAGTAACCATGGTTCTTCGTGAGATACATAGACATAATGGGATTGCTGATGAAGTAACCATGGTTCTTCATGAGATGCATAGACATAATGGGATTGCTGATGAAGAGAACCATGGTTCTTCATGAGATGCATAGACATAATGGGATTGCTGATGAAGAGAACATGGTAACTACAAATCTCGTCCAAATTGGCATGATTGATCCCCACAGTTTCTATTTCTGCTATTGGCCAATTACAAACGGTAATGGCCAGGGCTTTTGTTTCATTTTTTATGAAGTGCCAAAGTGGCAATATATAAAATTTTAGTGGTGCTCCAAATTTTTGAATTCATCCACATATTGGGTAGAAAATATCACATTAGCACATATTTCATGTCTATAATTTTGTTTTTAACCACAATTTGGCAATTTCATCCAAGGTTTTTTTTTAATTCGAAGTTTTCTGGCAAAAAAACTTCACGATTTTTTGTCATTTTTTAGCCAACTCATTTTTTTCTGGTGGCACCAAAAAGCCAAAAAAAGCCCTGGTAATGGCCATGTTGTGAGCCAATCCAGTCTTTAATTGAGCTTGTACCTCTCGTTGCTTCACAATTCAAGAACAGCTTAATAATAACTGTATTGGCTCACAACTTGGCCATTACGTAGTTCACAATGTTACAAACTCGCGTGCATTTGGGTGCATAGGTTGTGACTCATTAAAGAGGTCTGGGTCTCCTGAGGGATGCAAATTAGTTGACCTCAGCCCTAAGAGAATCACATGACAGCTTAACATACCTGAAATGAACTGAAGCATAACTTCGGAAAAATACTTGAGTAGTCTCAGGGTCCAGATTCTCTTCCATCCACAATGCCCAAGTCTTCATCGCCACTTGGAAACCTTCTTGAAAGCCATGAGTGGTCAACTTGTTCCCCATTTGAAACCGGCCACCTCTGCACATCAAATCCGGACACAAAATGAACACACATACAGTAACAAGTAAAAGTCCTAAACCTGTGACCAAAGCACACTGCATTCCCATGAGAAGGAAACCACCCTAGCTAGCAAGGTGATGTTTTCGCAATCCTATTAGCTCGATTCGTCCAAATCTGAATCAGAATGTCATCCAAATTTGGATAAAATTGCCCCAGTTGAAACTCTATCTGCTCACGAGACCAACAGAAACATGCCCCAAAAGGACCCACAACTAATTGCCTAGTTTGCCAAGTGAAGTCTTCTTGTGGGCCTTTTCTTTGGGCTACAAGGACACCGTTTCTACTATTGTTATCTTAAAAATGAACACAAAAAGCAATACGTAACAGAGGAGTTTCGTTTGCGAGTTCCTTTGGATGTAGTCAAAAAACTACAAAAGCAGAGATCATACCCGCGGAAAATCTTCTCATTAGACCACCAATGACCCGAGTTCAAGACCAAGATATTTGCCCCAGGCCACCAATTGGAGACGCTCCACGAGACATGGTCAATTTGGAGCACAGTGGTGACATTCTCGGGCGAGTTGGGCGGAGGCCGGGTTTGTGGCACCAAGAAAGGGTCCCTGTAATACTCCACAGTGCAGTTGTAATCCTCAAACCGGAACACCAAGGAGCCCACATGCTTGCTGATGGGCTCCCCACTCGTTTCATAAATTCTGGACTTGTTTTGCACCCCTTCTGCCAGCATGCACAACATGGACTCCCACTGGTTCCTCCCCAAGGAGTCTCCCACAAACACCATCCTCTGGTTACGGAGCCTCTCCAACATATCTTTTGCGTCAAATCTACAAACATTTTGAAATATCAGTTAAGTAGTGCAACCACAGTACCAAACAGGGAATGAGATTCGAAACTCTACACCCAATTCTGAGCCCGATTGTGAATGAAACTTGCGCCTGCGATTGCTGGAAAACTCCCCATGAATATGTGCACGAAATTCAAGGAGTACGTCACGAATATCTCTACTATCTGTCCTCCACCCTGATTTCTAAGCACTCAAATAGTAAACCATAAGGAAGGAAATAGAGATGAAAAGGTTTCAATATCAAAGCCATGGGGTAGGGAATCCTGCTTCATTCAAATCACTTGGAAGTTGTTGTTCTTTTGGGTTCATCTCAGGGGATAGAATGGAAGAAATAAGTATGATTAAAGCTTTAATTGTCTTTGTGCTATCCATTCTAGTAGTTCATTAAACCCTACACTCTTAAACCCTAAAAATAAATAAATGAAAAGGGTTAATTATCAATTCATAGACTAAATAGTTATACTCCAACAAGAACATTTTGATTTAAGGGTTACAATGAAAGAAATAATTAAATGTAGAGGTAATAGGAAATAATAATTTTGTCTTCTTAATACCCTAGTGGATTCAATTAGTGTAATTGTCTTTGTGATATCCATTTGAGTTCATTGAACCCTACACTCTTAAACCCACTAAAAATAAATAAATGAAAAGGCTCAATTACCAATTCATAAACTATGTAATCATGCTTCAACAAGAATTAAAGGTTAGAATGAAAGAAATAATTATATATAAAATAATAATTTTGTCTTATTAATATCCGAATGGATTCAATTAATGTAAGACATGCTAATTGTTATATATTGCATTTCCCTATCAAGATTTTGTAGTTGATTTACTTCACACTTTGTAAATTCCTTGATTTCAAAATTTGAATTCAAATATTCCAAATTCTATCATCCATCATAAATACTAAATTTCTCAGGTTTTTGCCCTGGGGAAATCCTACATGAGATCTAGCCCTGACCCAAAATAGAACCTGGAATCAAGCTGTTCAAAAAAGTGAACAATAAAAAGGCTCAACTCCCGCCGCAGCAGAGCAGAAAGCCAGAAAGCCATTCATGGTGCAAATAAAGAGGGTGGAGAGAAAGACTAAATCAGGGACTCCAGAACCAAAGGACAAAAAAGGTGCTACGGGACCTTGCCGGATCTCCTGCCTCTTTTTAGACAGGGTGGGTCGCTCCACCAGTTTTGAAAAAAAAAGGTTTTAAATTTATGAATGTTATCTAAAAAAAGACTCAATTATGAATCACAACAACACCACAGGAACCCTATTCATTGTACTGGAAGTACGAAGACAAAAGCACTCTGAATTATAAGTTATACAGATGGCCGAAGATAAGGGTGTCAGAGCTAAATGATCCAACTAAAGCTGTCAGTTGTTGCAAGCTTCGGCACATGATCCAGCTCACCCTCCAACACGACAACACCCACCTTCAATCTTTTGAAACGACAATGTCAGCCGAGCGGTACACCAGCTCTCTGTAATTGCATTGCCTCACGCGCACATATGGGCTTCTAATTGTGCACTCTGACAGTGGTGGAATGCAAAAGTGTTTCAACACGACATGGGAGATTCTCACGATGCCCGAGGAATGAATGTGCAATTGGAGAGGATGAGGGACAATCACCTTGCTAACATTTGCCGCAACAACCCATCAACTATCAGGTCTCCAATTCATTACTTTCTTACAGCTACAAGATAGTAAGACAGATCTCTTTGATAACCTAAACCCTAATATCTCATCGTTCGTTATCCCACCAAATTCTAAACGAGTAGAGTTAGTAGCTATATCCAGTTCAAATTCACTCTGACTATGCTCTCGCTATCAGTTCGTCACACTTTTCCTAACGTTGTTTGCAAATTTGATGATAACGCGGAGTTTGAGGAGCGTGAAAACGATTCTGGACCACCTTTCTAACTCACACAACCCTAATTGATTCTCTAATGTCACTCTTACGTCTCACGATGTTTCAAAACGTCGTCACTAATCACGTGCAAGGTTGGCCCCTCTACTATGACATCGAAGAAATGTATTTGGAAGCAGATCACAGGGTTGCTAACGAAAGATATACGAGCATTTGATCAATAACTTGAGTTCATTCTAACCTCTTCGACATGAATCATCAACTTACTCAAATTGGCACGATTCAGAGCGCCGAAATTCGTGACATTCATCTTGAATCACAAAGCTCTAAAAATAAGGACCGGGTGTAGATTTCCGTTTGAAGGCGCGAGCCCAGATCCCAAAGTCACAAAGTTGTGAAATTGACGTTAATGAACCTCTCTGAAAGCCTACAACCACATTCTGGACCATTTTTCTATTTAAATTGTCCCACATTCAAACTACATCATAGGCTGGAGGAAACTTATTAGGCAAGCAGAAAAATACTAAAATGGAAGAGGAAATAGAGGAAGACGGACCTGGGCAAGTCACAGTCCAGCGGTTGCCATCTCCAGTTCATGAAATCCAAGTCCGGGCGTCCATTTTCCTCACACCGAAACCCTGGATCCACAAACGGGCAGTTCCGGGATCTATACAGGGGATACGTTTCGTCATACACCCAACTTCCCCGAGAAATATCACAGTCCTTCGTCATCTTCTTCTTCTTGGTCTGCTTCGTCGACGTCTTTGTCGAATTCTGGAATTCATCATCACCTGGCATCACAAGTCCCTCAGACTGGAACTCCGCCTCGCCAGGAGATTCAACTGTCTCATTGTAGTTGAGTCCAGAGTCGTCGTCAGGAGCAGCTGAAAAATTCCCCGAAGAATTGCTGCTCTGGCTCTGAGCTATGTCTTCAAATGAATCAATGGGTGATGGGCTGGTACCTTGTCTTTGCTGCTGGAGAATGGCTTCTGCGATGGTTCCTATTTGCAGGGCCTGCTGTAACTCCTTGCTGTTGCTCTTAAAGTAGAAAAACCTGACGTCGGTGTAGGTGGAGCCGAGGAGGAGTAAGCCTGCCATGCTGGCTAGGAGCAGCCATATGCCGATGGTGTGACTGGGCTTGCGACAGCCACATCTCCCGTTTGCTCGGCACACAGGCTTCGAAGAAGCCATGTCAAGAAATTACGGGTCGGGGTTGATGGATCTGTGTGCTTTCAGGAGAAAAGCAGAGGAAACCCTAGAATTGCTGTATTGGACCTCGAGAATGAAAACATGGATACTAGTGCTACATTACTGAATCTGAGGCTCCGCGGACCGCTCATCGTCGTTTCTATTCTTCGGTGCTAATTTGTGCAATTCGAAGCGTGTGCTAAAACAGGGGCATGATTATTCCCGCCTCGGATGCCACGCTTGAAGCCTTGCTTACATTATATTGCCACACGGTAAGAGTGTACAGAATGCCGTATGGATTGGGTACAACACTCACAATCCCACGCGAGAGCAATCGTTCAAGCGGTTCCGCATGATGATTGTGTTTCTTCCAATGCTCAAACAGCTGTTCTCGTGATGTCCGTCTGGAAAGACAAAAAAACAACCCAGCAATGCTCATCAGCCAAACAGACTGCATACCACGCAGCAATCCCCAAACATTCACTGTCGCACGTTCCGAACACCAACCTGGAGCAGCAATTAACTGGCAAGAGAGTGAAATCATCAAATGGTGCGTATCCAGATTAATTATGAAGCTTGATCCCCCGGAGCTGGAATCGAGCAAGAAAGAGCTCGATTCAACCGAAAGAAGCATAAATAGGCAACGCATTTCATATATTTTTCTTCGGGGGTAGGAATCTACTTCACCTGGGCGACTACCGAAAATCCGAGATCACGCCCGCATTTGAGAAGGTTCAGGTGCTCGCTACAGTATTCTCATCGATCAAACTGAAGTTCGGATTCTAAAATTAGGAGGAGCGCCACAGCAGCGGGCGAAATAAGAAATCGGAGAACTATACACCTCCGCTGCGCGCCCTACATGCGTGGCTCCCCGGCCTTGACTACTGGCGACGTACGCGGGAGTACTGCAATGCTCGGGTCGAACGCTGATCTTAGTGAGGTACGTAGAGGTTGATAAGAAAGAGAAGCTGATTGAGAGTGTAATAACAAAGTCACAACACAGCTAGACGAACGAGATTCGTTCTAATGTTCACCACGGTCGGGTGCGTGACTTTCACGACACGCAACATTCATTTTCATTTCCACGTCGTACAATAGAAGAGATCATGATCGAGGTCGTTGCTACAAGACTGACGCAGCGCGCTTTTCAAAGCTACGACTTTTGATAAATCGAGTGATCGAAGCTTCTCGTGCAAGCAAGCATTCGATCTTTTTACCTGGAGATCTATCTATTCGAACGACGACGAATCCTTTCTGAAGGAAGCTAGCTAGCTAATAACTACCCGCAACTACCTCTTCCACAATCTGAGCTAGACCACAAATTCAAGCGCAGCGTCACGCGCACAACAAGAATCGCATATTACAAGACGAAGGAACTCACTGACAAATCTGTGAAGGTGGGCGTGACTGTACGTCGGAAACCTTGCTTGCTGTTGCTCGATCTTCTCTTCACAGGCTCCAATCCCATATTCTGCAGTTTGGTATTCATCATATGGCCAGCCTGCGAGGGCGCCAATATTATGAGCATTGCTTCAAATGCCTCAATTCTCGGCAGCACGCGCGCCACGTGGGATCCCGCCACATGAAAATAGAGCACCAAGGTACAACGAACTTAACTTGCAAGGCGGCCGTCCTGGAAATGGGAAAAGTTCTCATCGTCCCCAGCGGCCAAATTTTTCAGGACTGATTTGGGCACTCGCTGCTTGCACACCAAGAAATTTGGCATTGCAATGAAGACCATGCGTGTTTTGTAGCGTTTAGCACAGTCCTTTTTTTTTCCCAAGCAGTACTTTATAAATAAATAGAAAAACAGGTTTTAAAAAAAAGAAAAAAATATATTTAATGTATACACCTTTATGAAAAAGGTACTCTAGGAAGGAAAAGCATACAAAAAATCTTTAAGTAGGAGAATTAGAAAAGTGCAAAACCTCATGAAAATAGGTCCTGTCACTATAGTTTCATGCTTTAATTTGTAAAAAATAGGAAAAGGATTTTCTTTTTTAAAACTAAAAATTGTACATTTGAGAAGAGTTTATAGTAATGAGATTTTTTCCAAAAGATTGATCTTTGAACCATCTTCATTGTTCAGAAATTGCAAGCAATGGGAGTGTTGTTTTAAAGTTGTTTGCACTCATGTGAAGAACAGAGATAATATGTTTTTAGATTCCTTTTGGTAGGAATATGCTTTCCTACTATACAAATAGACCATGAAAGTTTCAGCTCTATATCATTAAATTTGGAGACTCCTAACGTAGTAAAAAACCTTAAACTTCATAGAATGACAAGTAAACAAAAATATTTTTTGAATATAAAATGTTTTTTTAATTATAAAAAATAAGGGATCTAATTGTCATCAGACAAGTTAGACATTTTCAATAAAAAAAATTTGAAGTTCATGAGGTTTACGCTTCAAAAGTTAGAAAGGATGACAAGAAGGTACTCCCTCATTGTGACAAAAAAAATAGGACTAATCTCTCTTGCAATGACCTACATTTGTTTTGAAAAATGAATGAAATTGCCAAATCCTTAGAGCTCAAAAAAATATTAGATTCATCCATATTTGAATGAAAGTTATAAATTTAGATAAGTTTTTGAATGAACGTACACAATCATATGGATGATTCTACCCATGTTTTCTCACTTGCATATATTCCATGAGGGAAGTTGCTTTACCAACAATGAAAACAAAAAATGGGTTGCTTCCTAGCAAACATTGTGAATATGAAGGTAGATTCAAACATAATTACCTCCCTAAGTGCTCAATCTAAAAATCGTAAGATTATTTGGAAACTTTACAATAAATAATTGAAATTCCTCCAATCACATTAGCATTTGCAACTTCAACAAAATGGGAGAAACGATACTCACTCAAGTAAAATACTCTTCACTAAGAGTTGCAAGGGAATAAAGGATCTCCATTGTTACTCTTTTGGTTGTTATTAAAAACATTCTTTCTTCTTTCCATTAGGTGTAGTCATACTTTTAGCTTTACCAAGCAAATTTCTATGAAGAATAAGAAATTGGTGAGAGGAAATAGGAGTCACTGGAAAACAGTTCTAGGTGAAGAAGGTGTGACATCCCTTTGAAGGTATGGAGGATGAAAATGAAGACCGAATTCACTTCCGATAATTTTCCTAAAGTAATTTTCTAACTAAAACAATGGAATGAGTTGTGTGCATTAAGAGATTTTGTTTTGAACTAAAAATAGACAAGCCAGCTAGCATAATTGCAGGTGTATGTTGCTCATAGTGCAGGATAAGTGATGCACACAACCACTGACAACGAGGGTGAAATTGGCAACTCATGAATACAAGAAACACAAGAAAATATACTTCTATGAATAAATCTTCACCACGTCCATTATTCACCTCCCGTGGTAAGTAATGGATGTAGAGAAGATTTTGTAAAAGAAGAATATTCTACTATGTGCCCATTCACCAATGCACACTTGCCACGTGTTCATTCTTTGATGAACGGGCGTGTAGTGAAGAAGGTGTGACTACCCTATTGATCTCTATTCCATGCTTTTTTTTCATGAAACTTTCTCAAGAAAAATTAGTTGCCAGATGAAGTGCACTGTTCCGAACATCCATCATCCAACCATTTCGGGTTCAATCAACAATTCCTATCGATACCATGCCACATGTCGATCATCTTGCAATTGCGATAGATACAGGTGACTGACTCTCTCCAAATCTGATCGACTTGGAAATTAATTCAATCAGTTTCCACACACTTCCTTGTCGAATCTGGCCCTCACCTAGCTAGCTGCGAGTAGGTATATCGACCTATTCCAGTAATTGAATGAGCTTCAATCTGCGGCATTCCGTCGTGCATGATTGTCCGTGGGCACCAATTGATCTCGAAAGCAAAGCGGGCGAGTGGGCTGGTACGCCGTGAATGATGAATGGTAGCGATGGCTCGTAATGGAGCAGCACTCAGGGCCGGCATGGTACAGTACGTAGTAAATTAGCTAGCTTACTTTTCATGAATCTTTTCCTCAATTTGTTTGTTTGGGCACAAACTGATGAATCCAATGAGTCTGTTTGTGGGTGGGGATCCGAAGGAAAGGAAGGGATCGTCCAGATTCCGCCAAGAGCGGCGAGGGAGCATGATTGACAGACAGGACTAAGCTTATTGTTCCGTCGTTTGTTTGCTTGCTTGCTTGTTTACTGTTGCACTTGGTACGTCGTCGCTCTTGTCTAGCTGGGCTCCCGGGACTCCCGGCCCTTCATTCAATTGCCGGCTTTGACAGCCTGGGTTGGGGGAGGCCTCTCCTGCCAGCGGATCCGGCTCGTACAGGAAGAGAGAAAACAGGGTCAAACCAGAGTGGGTGCAACGTTGGTGGAAGGTAGACTGGTAGAGAAGCCTACTACCACCCTCACTTGCAATCTGACTACCGTACGTGAAGGTCTGATTCAGCAGCTGGGTGTCCAAATGGAGTTTCTCAAGGGTCCACGTCACCTCAGATCATTCACAAGACGACATGTGTCACAAGACGGCATGGTGTACTCCAACCCATTATTTGCATTCACGTAAGGTGGAGCCACCCATAATTGATAACTTAAGCCATAGTGGATATGATATGCAATAAGGTAAACCAGCCTATTCTATTCAGAATTAGGAGTTTAGCCACATGTTGTTGCTGAATTTTTTTCAATTTTTTTTCCCTACATACAGGCAAGTGTGAGAAATAGTGAGAGCAATTGAAATTGTATTTTTTTCAACAAAGTATGAATTTGTTATGAATTTTTGAAGTGTTCAGCTCAAAAGACTAAAAAGAGTCTATAGATCATCCCATCAGCAACAAAATCTAACTTCACAATGCTCATGTCATTCACCCAAAGCAATTATGAATATTTTCTAAAAAGGAAGAACTAAAAAGTCATTTTTGACATTGATTCCCTCTGAAAAGTTGAAGCCTCCTAATGAGGTCACTAATCAATCCATGACTGTCATTTCTTACATGCATTAAGGCCAAAATTTCACATAATGAAAAAAAAAAACTCCCTAGTTGACCACAATGGGCCGGTTTACCTTAGTATTTGGCGAAGCAAATATTTACAAAAGAACAAAGATAGAAATGGCACAAATAGCAAAAAATTTGGTAAATTTATAACTTGAACTGAAATTACTGTAAATTATGAAAGCTTGAAGTTGGGCTCAATCCATAACCAATGTCTAGAGTCTTACAAAATTTATCCCATACATTTTTATACTAGTTTACTACAAGATCTTATGATTAAATATGCAAAAAAAGACAATTTGTAAAGTTTTTTGTTCTTTGCAATAGAAATAGCAATTTTGAGTGTTTTTTGATGAAAAGTCCTCAAAACTTTAGGGGTTACAAGAAGCATGAAAAAGAAGGTTATCTTTGATATGAAAAAAACTAGAAAAAAACGATGTTGAGAAATTCTCAAGTCCTTGCTCAAGTCCCATGTGATGATGAGGTCATTTGACCCACCTTAAGTTTAATCTCTAAACCACTTCATTGGTGTGCTAAGGCCAAAATCACAAAGCTAAGGCCTAAGGTGTCTCTATGTTTTTTTAATACTAAAATTGATCCCATTGCAATGTAATGATACCAAAAAAATTGCATTGAGACAAACCAATCAATATCAACATATCATAGTTCTCTATTAATCATTTTTTTATTGATATATTTTTAACAATTTGTGTATATTTGCATAAACTAGATTCTTTTCAGAATTAGTGCTTGATAATTTGCCCAAAATTTTGATATTCAATTAGTTATTCAATTCATTGTAATCGGCTTTTAATTCTTCACTTTCAATATTGATTCTTTTATGTATGTAATGGAACTTTCTTTCACAAATATTTCAAATCTTTCATTTATTTAGACAATAAGAATACTTTTAAAAACTATAAATTGATCTAAAATATAATTTTTATGATTGAAAAAATACATAAAATTGTATTTTTAAATTATTATTTTCAGACTTTTAATAAAATTATATTCCTTACATTGTTAAGAGATGTTTTTAAACAAACATCACTTGGGTTCTTTGTCTTTGTACAATAATTAAATGATATTCCTGATACCAATTAAAATTTATTATTTTATTTTGAATCAATATAAAATTATTCAACCTACAATTTATGAAACAACTCTAAACTTTCAATGATAACACAATAATTTTTCATTTATTATGCTATTCTATTACCTTTGTATATTTATACTCCAAAAACTATTGAAATTATAAAAATGTTATTTATGATGCTATGATGTATGATGTATCAAGAAAGTAAACAAAAAATTCATTCAATTCCATATATTACATTTAAAAGGTGAAATTTTCTTTGTAAAGATGTTTTGATATAAGGCTAGAATTTTAATTTATTTAATATATATATAAGTAAAGCCAATTTTAAATTAACTTCCTTGAAGAACTTAATACTATCATTTTGAACTTTTTGCACATTTTAATAATGAAAATAATTTATAAAATCAATTTTAGTTAATTTCATGATCTTAAAACTAGCCTCGTTGCTATTACACAATGTGATTAAAGAAAATTATTATTTTCAAATTAATTTAACACTCAATATACAAAGCCTAAACTTCAACATTGTCCATGACAAATACTTAAGCCCTTTGTTCACCTTTTTCCTCTAATTCTTTTTTTAGATGTTGATGACATTTAAATTTATTAAGCCATTACCATCTTCACAAGCTTAAAAACCTTACTTTACAATTCTAGTAATTGTCATTATGGAACACATTCAATTTTGAAATCAAGTTTTCATATTGCATTTAATAATAAAATTTTCAAATGTTGCATACAAAAAGTAAACTCTTGAGTTGCGACATTTATATGAAATATGCCATGATATCAAGCACAATATAAATGAATCAAAATACTAAATTTTTGTACTCAAACATTATGAGAAGGTGCCTTTTAAAATCTTTACTTTGATTGTTATCTACAAAAAGAATCCATCAAAGGAAAGGATTCATGTCAAAAGGAATAGTATTAAAATTCTCCAATGCATCTAATTTTGCCTTATCCTTGTCAAAATTCCCCATATCAAGCTCTTTTCCAAGGATAGTTGCGCCACTGTCAAGTTTGATTCCTCCAGCAAGCTCCGTCAATTTATCTTGCATGGCTTTTACAACACCTTGAAGTTTCTTGCTTTCTTCATCAATGTTTGCTTTTTGTTTTTGAACTTCTAACATCCAAAGTAAATCAATGCATTCCAATAGATTACGAATTGCACCTTTGATTTTTTTTACGGAAGATAAAGTTTGATCACTCATTGCATCAAACTCAATGTAGATAGATTACAAATATTTGGAAGCAATAATCTAGTCATAGTTATAGAACTTTGCCAACTATATAATCATTGTATCTTGACATATTAACAATCATATTGCTAACCTTGTGCAATTTTATACGTGTGGATAAAAACATGTGACTGCTAGATTTGAGAATTGGTGTTATGGTGCACACTTGTTTAAATCATTTTCTAATTTGCACCCCCAATGGGGCTTAAATCTTATAATTATGGTGAATAAATGAGTTGTATATACCATCAACATTAAAGGAAATGAAGAGTAAAGAAACACATGTGACGATTGGAAGACAAGATTGTCATCGAGATTGTCATAGGCACTGTTGAGGGTATATGGATGTATTTTTAAGCCCTTCTGGGTCTTTTAATGGGCAAAAAAATATTAGATACGTTAAAACAAAAACCTTTAAAAGGAACTTTTACATGAATCTAAAGTAAGTCTTGAAATTTTTTTAAATTATTACTCAATGTTGAATGTAAATTTTCAAAATTCAACTATCATTCAAAATTATTATTAAGATATTTACAAATTTTCATTAATCCCTATGCACTTCACATTTCAATCATCAAGTGATTTATTTGAACCTTGCTCAAATAGAAAATTTTAATGATGATAACTTCTTAGCTAAAATGAAATGGATTATTATTTCTTTTCAATTTTAAAGGTCACCTTATGATCATTGTATATATATGGTTAGATTTTAAGTAATTTTTTTGTTTTTGACATATAATATTTTGGGTGTCTATTTTTTAGGTTTAACTCCTACAATAACCTCATTTGATTATCTTCACAATAGGAAAAAATGAAGGCTATAGAGGTCTTACGTATTAATGAATTTCACATAGTAGTTGCTAGGGTGTATAACTAGTAGCTATAGTGGTTATAAACTACTAGTTGTATTGGTCATAAAGTTGTCACAACAAAAGACAACAAATCAATTGAAACCTTTGAAGAGGCATATTCTATGCAATATAGAGTTGAAAAATGTAAAAATGAGATTTTATTTATATGGTATATATGCTTATAACTAAACATTTTGGCTTCTTTAACCTTCTTGAATAAATTTTCAATAAAATTCTTAATGAAGAACATCACAAATCTTTTAATCCATCAAGGACCAAACAATGTTTTTTTTGGCAATATAGTAATTTTAGGCAACTCACTAAGACATAATTTTCATTTTTTTCTTTGAAATTTTCACACAACATGTAGTGGAGGAGTAGCTTTAAGGTACATCAATTTTCATAACTTTTCACTACATGGTTAAAAAACTATTGTATGATATGTAGTTTTTGTTACTCCTCGAGCAATTGAAAAAAATGGCTTTTTTAACCCCAAAAGGACCAAGTGTCCATTCAATGTACACAAGAAATCTTAGGTAGCTTCCTATAAAGTCATTGTTCATGAAATTTGGACACAATGTGTAAACATGTATTGCCTTGGTAGAATACTATTTTTTTTTTTAATCATATGACTGGATCAAAAGTTATGTTGCCCTAATCTTTTGAGGTAGTTTGGACAATATGGAAATCTTTGGAGAATCTTCTGCAAAAAAGCTCATCAAATTTTGAAATTTGGCATATGTAACTAATAAAATATGGAATACATGTCTCGATACATGTGTCCAAACAAAAACAAATTCTAGTCCTCAAATCACATTCTAAGAGGAGTCAAACTTAGTTAGCTAGGGGTGGGAGTGGGGGTCAAGAAAAAACATTTTCTTCTAACTGCAAGTTATAATTTGTAAAATCAATATTCTTGAAATTTTTTCCACATATTTCATGTTTTGAACTTCTCACTATTTGGAGTTCAAATGAAAAATTTCCTTGTTGCACAAAAATTCTTAAGAAAATGACTCATATATTGCCAATTCACTTAACCTCCTTGTATAGAAGGTGATTTAATATAAGCTAAACATGTCAGTTGCTTCCAAAAAATTTAACAAGTGAATCTAACACCATATACTTATGATTGGTCAAAATCTTCATTTTTGTGTAGAGCAAAAATTTTACTCCAAGAGGGCCAAAAGTTTGCTGACCTTATTCGTAGGAATGGAAAAAAAACCCGGTTTTTTTCTCACTTCAAATGTTCTCTTTCAATCTATGTGGTCAAATGGGTTGAATTTTTCCCACACTTTGTTTCAACACTTTACTTCTATTTTGTAAGGTTAAAGTTTCAAAAAATGTTTTTTTAATTCATGAAAAACATACCAAAAAACTGCAACTTTTGACAATGTCTCCTTGAAAAAACCCTTGGTCCTTTAGGGATTAAGAAATAGAAATTTGAACTTTGTTTCCTAGATTTGTGTATATGTAAAAACCTTTGATCCATTCCATTTTGATTGACAAGAGTGAAATTAGAGAGGTAACATTTTGATTGAATTTTCTACTTCAAACTTCATTTCACCTCCTCAATTTTGTGATATGGTGAGCTTTGAACTTTTATGACTTCAATGTTCTATTGCTATTACTAAATGTTTTAAGAAATTTGTTAAATTGAAGCAGCCCTAAACCCTAAATCCTAAATCCTAAACCCTACACCCTAAACCCAATTTTGGATTCTACAACAATTCATGTATTCACAAAGTCTTTGAAAATTGCAAATTTGGTATTTCAAATCTTCGATTTTGGTCACCGTTGTTAGAAAAGCAAGAACTTTATCAAATATTAGTGTACAAGTATTTAATTGAGCTCAAGAGTGCCTCAAGGTACACAATTTTCTTTACATTCACTTTGAACAAATTTTACTTCAAGTATAAATTGATGGTTTGAAAATTGATTTTCATTTGAACAATTTGAATGTAATTTGAGTCTTAATATAATAACTTGATCTATTTAGAGCCTAGTTTGAGCAATTTGAAATTCATTTGAATAATTTGAGTCAATTTTAATTATGTAATCTAACCTAATTTTAATAGTTTGGCCTAATTCCAATAGTTTGACTTAATTTGAACCTAATTTGAGCAATTTGAGCATTATTAGAATAATTTGACCTATTTCAAACTTAATTTCAACAATTTGATCTTTATTTGAGCTTCAATTGAGCAATTTAAATAATTTGACCTGATTAGAACCTAATTTAAACAACTTGGGGAATTTTTTGAGATTTATTAGAGTAAATTGAAGCAAATTTGAATAATTTAATCTAATTTCAATAGTTTGACCTAATTTGATTCAATTTGATTTGAATTTGGCCAAATTTGACCTAACTTTTGAGTAGGCTTCATAATTTGAGCAATTTGAGAATTATTTGAGCAATTTGACCTATTTCAAACCTAATTTGAACAATTTGAGAATTTTTGAGATTCATTTGAGTAAATTGAAGCAAATTTGAGCAATTGAATCTAATTTCAATAGTTTCACTTAATTTGAGCAATTTGATTCAATTTGATTTGAATTAGGCTAAATTTGATCTAACTTGACCTAACTTTTGCAATAAACTCTGAAATCCAAAATTTTATTTTTGAATATATTTTGATGTACAGGGAATTTTAGGAAAAAAAAGCATTTAAAACAAAGTGGAGCATATTCAAGGGGTGCAAATTTTTGAAGCACAAGTTATATAGATGCAATCTCCAACATATTTTTTGGGGATTGTACACCATGAAGTTTCTACCTTTCATAGGTTTTAGAATTTACCACTAAAAGATTTTTATTATCTTATTATCTTAAACCTTTTTTTAAAAAAATATTACAAAGTTTTTTTATTTCAAAGTTTAAGGTTTAGGATATTTGTTTAAGTTATTTTTTCTATTTTGTACTCCAAATAGAAATTTTATAGACTTTCTCACCAATTTTTTGCCAATGGTTTCAAATTGTTTTCAAATTGTTGTCTTTTCACCAAGGTGTTTTCCAATTCCACCGGCTAATATTGGACTAGTTACTCTTTGAAACAATTTTCAATAAATTTTTGTAGGAAGAAAAATGGAATTGGCATCTAACCCAAGTTGTTTCATTTTTTTTGGACCATCATGGAATTAATTATTGAATTTTGAAGTTGAAATACAATAGTCACTAAAAGCAATCACCTCTTGAAATATACACTATTGGTACATTGTGTTTATGATTGCTTTTAGAATATAGTTGCTTTTAGAGTAAACTACCTTACTAAACAATAGCATAATTTTGTCATTTACTACGTTTGAAGAGTAATTTAAGCCTTAAAGGATGGAATGATGACTATGAAAATCATTCCTTTGGTTATTGTGTGAATAATTCCTTAAAAAATTGCAAAAGTACTCATTAGAAGTCAAACTACTATAAAAGATCTCCCTCTTTCACAACAAAATCCCGAAGATGAATAGTTGCACATTTGTCCTAATGGATTCTTTGTCATCCATCAAACACCAAATTTCGACGGTAGTGTTTAAGGGTTAATATTCCCATAACAAATGAGTTTTTCATCTTCGTAACACATCATCATGAGTTACATTACAATATAATGATCTTGTCAAGGTTGGAGAAACTTGCTAAAAAGAGTGTCTCACCTCCAAAAATAGATTGCCAATATACATTCTTAATGTGGATGGCTTAGTATCTAGTATAATTCAATGCCAAACCATGTCTCAAATAATAAGAATATATAGCTCATCTTTATTCATTTTGGAGGACAAAGCAACGTAAATCTTTGACACCTAACAAATCTTTGACTTATCTAAGTACTTGATGACTAAGTTAGTGTGAAGGCTAGGGTAAATTGATCCCCTTATAGCCCCATGATTTACCTTTTGGGAAAACTTTGGAATTTTGAATTTGAAATACATGATAGAATTTGCAAATTTTGAATTCATATTTCCAATCAAAGGTCTCAAATTAGTTGAGGGAGGTGAATAAATGAAAAAAAGCACTAAATAGGGGGCATTTTTTACATTTACCCTTGCTTGGGGCAATGAAGGGGTCAATTCTCCCTAGCTATTACTAAGCTCTTTTATGAAAGAGCTCAAGGGTCATTGCCTTTCAATACTTTCTCAAGTAACTAAAGATAGTTTTTGCATCAATAAAACTAGAAACTTAGTTGTCATTACGCAATTATTTTGGGCTTGACATTTTTCTTGGCATTGAAAACACTAGCCTTTGTCACATCATCAATTTGTGTTCACTGAAGGGATTAAGGTTGATAATCTATTTGCATAAACCACATAACTTAGTGATGATCAATCCTCACAATTATTAATAAATACTCCCTCCATCCCCAAAATTATTTTGCAATTGCAAGAACAAAAATGATCATTTTTGTTCTTGGAAATTCAATGAATGGATTAACAATTTCATGGAAATAATCAACACTACCCAAAATGCAAGACCTACAGTTGGACCCAAAAGCATCACTTTTTTCCTAGATATTGGTATACATAGTCAAAATTTGAAAGACTACAAGAGTCTACCATTGATTTTTGGAGCACCTACACAAGAGTATTTTAAAAATTCATAACTTATTCATACAGTGTCTAAATAATGCAGACTAAAGTGCAATGGAATCTAATAAGATCAAATGAATATAATTTATGTCTAGTAATAGTACCTATGCTCAGTTGTAATTACTGACGATCACTTATGCACATACCTTGACATACTCCTCACTGTTTCTCGCTGAAGGTATAACGCTGCCTAGCCCTGGCTCCAGCAGACCCGGTTAAGCTGTGCAGCTTTGTAGAAGAAACTTAAAAACTTGTTTTGCCGTATCAAATTCTTGAAGGGGAGCGGTTATTCAAATCCGTGGTTCGAGAGCTTTTGAAGTGAAATTTTGGCACTCCTATTGAAATTTTAAACCATAGGATCTGCAGGAGGCTAGAGCCCAATTTAAAGCAACAATGTCTTGCTTTCTCTTGTCAGCGCAAAGCACGAGAATCAGTAAACGGAATGCACAAGTCTCATTGTATTGCATTGCATTGCATTGCATTCAAAGAGTAGGATGCTTATTTTCCTGATTTCACACAAGAATTTGCAAATCAGTTAAAATGTCAATACCTCTGCCAGAAAGTTCTAGTTCTCAAATAAGGGAAGGTCACACAGTCCACAATCTTAATCAACTAATAACATCCAAAATTGATAACCAAGATCAACAACAACAATAATCAATGCTTGCTTGTACAGAACTGAAAGCTAATATGGTGCTCATTCACGGATGAACACAGTTTTTCAGAGACTGTATAAGCAACAGAAACCCAATCAGAAGCACATGAACTCCTCATCCACCCTAGCAGAAAAAATTTCAGATTTGCATTAAATATATGCTCCTGCCTACCTCTCCAAAGTCAACAGTGTAACTCAATTTGTTAATGATCTTAACCCTTTTAGGACAATATGGCCCAATCTTGGTCTCATGTTTTACTTTTGCCATTCCGAAGAGCTTTTGCGGCAGCTTTTATTCGTTGAAAAATAATTTATCATTTCATCAACACATGCAATGCTCTTCATTCAATCTAGTGTAAATTTTTTTCTTCATTGAGGTAATACTTTCCACAATACGTTCAATCAAAATGGTCATTTGAAAATCATGAATCTTTTGTCCTCGAAAGGATTGAGTAACCACTGTGGATACTGAAGCCGCCTAATCATGACTAAATCACGTTGTGAAATCCTACTTGAAGGAGAAATAACTAGAATTTGGCAATAAGATCTTCATAAAAATGTTACGGGCAAAAACCTACCGTCCAAATGAAAGGCTCCTGAAACTGACGGAGGAGCCATCTGAGACAGTTCTCTGGTAATGGTCGCTTCCGCATTGACTGACCAAGACCTTGCCATTGGGGTCGAGCTAATCAAACTCTGTTTTAAAAGAACGCAAAAACTGTTATTTTGATACGAAAATCAATCTGCAAGTTGTTTTTCATACACTTTCTTTCAATAAACACCACCTCCAAGTCTTTATATATCTTACGAAATAATTACAAACTAGAAGGTCACGACATGAATACTTTGAGACATGAATACTTTGATAAATCACTGCGATTACTACGGTATGTGCACCCCGAATCGTCACTTAAAATGAATGCCTTCTGTACATTTGAGGTGACTATTCTGGGTGCCCATACCTTACCTGCAGCATTCTTCAGAGGTTGCTACTTTCAAACTACCAATTCAACAACCTGCCGAATTCCTGCAGGCAAGTCATTGATTGTGCACAAAGGATAGCTTCAGCATACTTTCGACCAAGCATCTTTACACGTAACTTACCACCACAACGGAAGTGTAATGGGCAGAGTTTTTGTTTTTATTTTTAACACATGGACAATATCCATTGATACGGGAAAAAAGTACACAGAACCAGAGGAACAAGTCCCAGCGAAAATATGTTAGTTTTTCAAACTCTGAAAAAAGCAAACAACCCAAATCAGCAACAATCAAGAAAGCCATGGCCACTCGCCAATAACCAAATTAGCAAAACGCCAAAAAGCACAACCACCAACACGAGGCTTGCAACCCCAGGACCCTTGAGATAGTCGCCACTTTAGTTGAAAGCACCCATCTTAAGGAGAGCCAATTTTCAACTCATCATAAGGTGGTTCTCTTGCCGAAAAAGTCCAATTGGAGCCATATATTGTCAAATCTCTAGAGAAAGGTGCCTTCTTTATCAAGATATAACTCACAAAGTTTCATGGTCTTGAACTGAGCCACATGTGCTCAAGTATTTGTGGTGGCCAAGGGTTATTGTCAAAACAAATTGCATTGCCGTCCAACCATGCGGTCCAAATCATAGAGCCCTTGAAGAGAGACCACATTGAAGTCCCTCGTTTCAATCGCTTTTGAAGCTTTGTTCCAAGGATACATTGTTGCCATGTGTAATGAAGCTTTGTTCCAAGGATACATTGTTGCCATGTGTAATGGACGGACTTTTCAATGCATCCGTCTAAATAGTTTCCGGCTGACTGCTGGTTATCACTCAATTTTTCATAATCTGAACCCCGTCTCCCGCACTATTCTCGGAAGGTAGTAAGCTCAACTTCGTTACTGATATTAAGTTTTGTGCGTTAGTCATAGCCACATAGGCCACATGAATGCCAGGAAACTGCTCTGCACTTCGACAGACTTTTTCTCTGCACTTGAAAAATGCTGAAGCACAAGTTGTATCATGGAAGAACTTGTGCCAAAGGACCCAGATCTGTGCATTAGCAAGCCGGTAGTTCGTGAGAAGGAAACAAGAGTTTCACGCCTGATTCCGCCAGCTAAAAACTGTACCCTGTTACCAATTCATGAATTCAAACAAGTGGCTCATCGTTCAATGTCAACGCCAGTGGCCACTGATCCTTGATTTGAAATAGTCTACAGTCACTAACAAACTCCCACTTGGAAATTGATATATTGCATCAGGAATTCAAGCACAGGGATAAAAACTTGATCCCAACAGATTTGGCAATTATAATCTTTCCACAAATCTCTCCACAGATCTATAGATCTCCCAAAAATCACTCGTACACATGTCGCAATGCTTACAAACAGGACCCTAACCCGAGAAACAGATGCATAGACAACTGAAGATCAGCTGAAGACAGAAAGATGTGCAGTTCAGCCCCAAGATGTTGGTAATCGAAAATTAGTTTTTTTCTTTATAGATGCAAAACAGGCAATGGATCTTGTCGAAGAAGACCATCCTGCACAACATACAAACTGGTAGATATCTACGGTCTCACCCAAGGTCCTATTCGAGATCCTATTGTACAATACTGTTTAGTAATCTAGGAGGTGGAACACAAAACGAAATCACCACCCGTCCACAGAAAACTTTGCTACTTACATCTGGTTCCAGTTCAACCACTACCCAAACAAAAGAGGTCTGAAGCTGCTGCTGTCATTGCTTAGCATTCATCTCCCTTACAGCAAAATAATCACAAAACTTACTGCCTACTCTTTTTTCTGTCCACATTCTTCAGGTCCTCTTTCGTAGTAACCACTGCACTTCTCCCTGCAAGATGAAAAATTCGCAGCAGAACCGCCACTTCTCCAGTATCAACAAAAAGCCGCCACCTCTCTAAGATCTCGTTGGGAGTGTACTAAAAAAACAGCATCCAACGAGTATCGAGGGTGAACTTCACCACACCCTTGCAAGGGTTATCTAGTGAACAGAACCAAAGGTTTCAGGTTCGGAATAGCCCCCAAAGGCTGGGAGCTTCCAAAGCACATCTGAAACCCAGTTTCCTCGTCCACATAATGGTCAAAATTTCTTCTTTTTTTCACTAAGCAACTGTGTATGGGTCAGTCACTTAACCCCCGTAATATTTATGCCACACCGTACAGTCAAACGGTGGTGATGTTCCTGAGCAAAATGTAAAGCCAGAAACTAAAAGTACAAAACCTGCAGGAAAGCAAGGCCATGACATATATAGTCTGGCATGTCAAAGTTGCAAATCCCAACTGGTTACTCATGCGTGAGGAAGTCGGTAATCCCAAGCGTGCACCGCAAGGTTTGATGCCCCACTCCGCCATTCCCCTTCCGCATCATCGCCACAAACATCTTATAATCAATCGTCCCGTCATGATCCACATCCACTTCGTGAATCAAATCCTCAATCCGCACATCTTCCATATTGAACTCATGGCAAACCTCCAACACCTCATTCATGGTGATATGCCCACTCCCATCCTTATCGAAGTACTGAAAGGCCGCAAACAGGTTCTCCTCCAGCTCAATATGATTCAAGCTCAGAGTCGCAGCTAGAAACTCCCCGTAATCGATGATACCATCCTGATCCACATCTGCGGCATCCATAAGATCAAAAATCTCGGCTTCTTTCAGTGTAGTTCCAGCTCTCAGCAGCCCTTCTTTCAGCTCCTCAAAGGAAATCGCACCATCGTTGTCACTATCAAGCTCAGTGAAAATCTCCTTCAAGCCTGCGATCTCCTCCTCAGACAGCTTCTCAGCAATGATCCGAATGGCCAGCTTCTTCAGCTTGTTCATAGCTGCGAATTGCTTCAACCGAAACTGTACCACATTCGCAAGGGGTTTGTGCGGTGCCACACCATCTTCACGGATCCAAGGATGCTTCAGAACCTCAGAAGCTGTGTACCGTTTGTGTGGATCAGGGTTCAGCATCTTACGGAGCAAATCTTTCGCTCCTTCGCTGATGTTCGGCCATGGATCAGCAGCAAAGCTGGGTGGCTCCCCTTTCATCACCTCCTCGAAGATCCCTTGCACAGTTTCAGCCCAAAACGGAGGCGCCCCGCTCAACAAAATGTACAGAATCACGCCTGCGCTCCAGATATCCGCTTCAGGACCATAGTTTCGGTCCAGAACCTCAGGTGCCACGTAGAAAGGGCTCCCCACAATCTCGGTGAACACATCACCAGGCTCAAAGAAGCGTGAAGAGCCGAAGTCTGCAGCTTTCAAAACAGAGTCATCATGTTTGGAGACGAACAAGAAATTCTCAGGTTTCAAGTCACGGTGGACGACCCCCGAGTTGTGGCAAGCTTCAACCACACCAACAATGGTGCGTGTGAGATCAGCTGCTTTGGCTTCAGTGTAAGTCCCCCGCTCGATGATGCGGTCGAAAAGCTCGCCACCTTCGCAAAGCTCCATAACTAAGTAAACTGTGGTGGCGTCCTCGTAGGCGCCCTTGATGGCCACCACGTTGGGGTGGCCAGCCAGATGGTACATGACTTCAACTTCACGGCCCACATTCTCGAGCTCTTCCTCAGAGATGAGCTTGCGCTTGGGGATGCACTTGCAGGCGTACTTGAGACCTGTGGCAATTTCAGTGCATAAGTAGGTGATGCCGAATTGGCCCTCGCCGAGCTTGCGGCCCAGCGTGTAAAGGTCTTTCAGGTCTTCACTCTTGTGGTGGAGGACGGTGTCGTAAGAAGGGAGGGGTTGCTCGAGGGGACTCCAGGGGATGACGTCGGCCATGGCAGGGACGGAAGTGAAGGGGAAAAGATTGGAAGCCTAACAGGGCTTGCCTAACTGAGCGCTTGCAGCAACTAGGTCGCTTGTTGATTCTGCACATAATCCAACGGTGTTTTGTCTTAGACGTTGAACTAGTTTTGACAGTCTTAGATAATTGCAGGAATGCGCCATTGTTGATCGAAAACGCAAACTACGTCTTCAATGACCAAGTCCACTTCATCATCATAGTTTAGGCTATGTGACGCAAAAGAACGTTGACAGCGCAAGGTCAGAAACTTGCAACAGACTTATGTGAAAAAGCGACCATGCCTGGTATTTTGGTACTGATTGAAAACGGCTTAAGACAAAGAAAGCGCGCCTCCAGAAATTGACTTAGCAGAACGAATGCAAATAAACTGTGGAAACGAAAGAAAGACGTAGACAAGAAGAGCCAAATTGTGGAGTGTTATTTTAGGGGACACCCATTGTGTGCTCTGTGGAGACAGCAAGTACCAGAGGGTACATTTCAGGGTCGTCCCCAGGAAAATATCTCTTTAACTCAAACTTCGAACAGGCTATGGAACAGCCATGCTCTTGTTTTCAATTCGGACCTCACTACGATTCCAAAATCCAGAAGCTACCAAAGCACAACAACTGCAAACAATAGAGTGAGAGAGGGAATCGCAACTCACCAGTAATGAGAATGAAATCGGTTTCGCCTTCTCAAGGGTCACCGGAGTTCGACTTGTAGACATCCATCTTGTCAAATTGTTCTTAAAGCTTGAATGCCGACCAACACTTGGCACAGAAATCCTACAGTCGTTCAATGCGTCCAATGCCGTTCAAATTATCACAGTTATACGCTCTCCAAAACAGTGATGGCGTTACACAAGTGGAAACTCCCAAGGTCCGAAATTTTCTCCGTCGTTCAAGAACTTATTCATGCCGAGCCAAGAAAGACCATTCCTTGACCTAACTTGCCGCGCACTACACGTGACACCCTTCCCACTAATCGAAAGCTCCCCAACAGACAGTCCCTCCTCCTCAAGAAACAACCTCGAAACTCAAAGACACAACAACTTCCCCCAAAACAAACTCAAGAGCCCTTATGCACTTCCACAAAAGACACAGCCCTGGCACGCACACAAATGTACCACAGAGTTCTCCCCCAAAGATCAGGATTTTATATTACCCCACACACACAAAGCATATAACTCAAGACTCCCAGTAACCGAAGCTCCGATTGCTGAGAAGGACGCGGAGATCTAGGCCCCACACCTTGAATTCCGGCACCAAACCTGGATTCACTGCAGTGAGCTCAAAAGCATCAAATGAAATGCAGAAAGCATCAACGTGACTGATCACCTCCAAGGAAGGACGGAAGCAGACGAGCAGGATGTGGGCTTGTGAGAGAAGCAAGTAGGAAGGCAGGGGACTGTTGTGTGGCTGCTAGAAGGTTCCGTGGAAATACAGCGGCTTCGGGGAGGGAGAAGCTAATTATAGTGACGGCCGCGTCCCGGAATGGAGGAAAGCAAGGACAATACTCCAATGGGGCTACCCTACCTTGCTGGCAAAGTTCGGTTGCTGTGGGACTTAAAAAATGATGGGGCAACCGAAATATCCACATCCAGAACTTTACCCTAAGCTTACCTTTAACTTATGATTGTGGAGTTCAGCTGTTTAGGTTGTTGGTAGGGTTTGTTGGAGGGCGAAGTAGGGCTCCAGAAATAGAGGTGGTTATCTTTGACGGTAGACTGGAGTTGAAAAAACAGGATTTTTACACCAGCCAAGGTAGGAGGTCTATAAATCGCCCATTTAAGAGCTGAAACTGAAGTTTGGGGAGGTGAAACTTCTTGAAATATTTTTCAGTAAATTTTCCTTGAAAGAAAAGTGGAATTGGCATTGAACCCAAGTCGTTTTATAGTTTTTGGAGCTTTATAGAATTAGTTATGAAAATTTGAAGTTGAAATGGCATAGGGCTCTAAAATTGCCCACCTTCTCAAATGTGCATTGTTTGTACAATGCCAAAGGCTTTGAATAAGCAATGTGTACAAATAGTGTACATTTAAGGAAGTGGGCAATTTTAGAGCTTGTGTACTTTTGGAACCTCCTACTTTGATGTAAGATCAACTCATTTTTCCCAACTGTTTATTTCCACCATCCAACTTTGGCCCCAATTCTACCACAAAACTCATACAATTCTCTTCATTTTTGACTAAATTAGCGCATTAATGCCAACAAGGGTTAATGTGTCAATCCTTCATTGTTGAATACTTATATACCAATAGATACATGGAAAGGCGGTTATGGGTTGTTGATGGAATGTTTATGTTTACAAAAATTACAATTTTAATTGTAAAATTATAATTCCATTTTGGTTTGATTCATGAAACAAGTGCACACCTCTGAAAAAAATGTGTGATCCTCTTGGAGTTGACCCCAAGATATTCAAATTGCAAATGAGCTGACTACAAGATATTCAAATTGCAAATCAAGGTAGTAATAGGTATGTCTACATCATGAGGTGTAGCAACAATTACTCTAACTTAAATATTTTAGTTCTTACCAAGCCACTCAATTTGTAGCAACTAAGTGTCACATAAAAACTTGAATTTATTTGAAAATTTTCATTTGTGTCAACAAAAAAACTAAGAAAACTAAACCTTAAGTTTAGGTAATTTCAAATATTCTCTTTAAAAAGAAGATTAGGCAAATCCATCCCTACTTTACATTTTACAAAAGAGAAACATGGTGGATTTATATTGTAGAAGTCTTAAAAGTTGTGGTAATATACTATGTGGTCAGAATTTGAGATTTTTCTCTATACCATTCATTACAATGAATTTATGGGTCACCATACTATCAATGACTAAGAACATTGTCAATCTTGGAATGCACTCCACACAAGTCTAGTTTGACGTTGGAAGTGACAAGCTTCCTTTTTGTCTCCCACTCCAAACATAAAAAATAATTTTTTTAACTTTAACACCTCAAGAAACGACCTCTACACACCTACAATGCAATGCTTGCCTATTTCCTCCCCTTGCTTGGATATCAAGACTAATTCTTATTTTGTCCTATTTTATTTATCACATTTGTTGTCCAAGTTAACTTTAGAGAAGGTACTTAGACTTGTTGCATGAATGATACCATTAGAAACATAAAAGTCACTTTCACTAGATTTATATGATAAGCATGAATGAAAAACAAACCCAACTAGTACCCAAAGTCAATGGTGGAAATGTCCCCACTAAAACTTGTTTGGTGCTTCTCCCTTCCTAAATAAGTGTGATGATGTTTTAAAGATATGTTTGCACTTGGTGTTAAAGAGTGTTATAATTGAAGGTCTTAGGAAAGAATCTAGACCTAATTCTCTATTGGATTTACATTGCAAGCATCACCCCTAATACCAAGTGCAACATACCTTTAATGCTTTTTCATGCTTTTTATTTACTTTGAAAATAAATATCTCTCCATTTTAGGTTACAAGTTTTCTAATTCCCCTTCGACAAAACTTCTCTTCAAATTGAAACAAACAAGTAAACAAACAAAACTTATTCCTTCATCCAATTTCTAGTCCCTTTTGATTGGCCAGGAAGGATTGACCCATGTATTGCCTTGTGTTTTATCCCTACAAAAAACACTTGAATTTTTTATTTGTTTCATATGATAAAATTTGAAAATTTTGAATTCATATTCCAATCAAAGTCCCAAATTAACTAGAAGATGTGAAGAAATACAAAATTTAAACGGCACAAAATAGGGGGCAATTTTTACATTTATCCTTTGATGGAGACAATATATGGGTCAAATTAGCTACACAAAATAGTGAAATTAGGTTTCCCCACACTAATTTCTCGACATTCTACACTATATAAATATGTACAATTATTATAGAAGGATGTAGTAATGTAGGAACCATGTGTATTGCATGGGTTGGTGCATTGGTTCATGTCTCCAATTTAGAGAATTGCATATGCTTTCATTTAGATAAGTAGTGAGTCATGAGGTAATTTTCATGAGTAAACCAATCTAATTGCTAAGGCAACCTAATTTCACTATTTAGTATAGTAGGCTTGAAGAAATACAAAATTTAAGCAGCACAAAATAGGGGACAATTTTTACATTTTCACTTTGATGGGGCAATACATGGGATCAATCCCCCCCTGGCCCTTTTGGCTTGCTCATAGTAAATTGTAATGGTGGTGTACATTCAAGTTTTAAAACGTACACCACTATCATAATTCAACCCACAATGGTCTTGCTCCCATTATGTCCGTAATGGGCTAGTTTACCTTAAATGGTGAATTCAATATAGACTGCTGCTCCAGCTAGTGTTCGGAAAAATCGATGGCTAGTTCAAAGTTAGCTGTAGGAATTGGGGAAAAAATCAGTTGCAATTTGAAAACATCAGCAAAAAAACCCGGTGCAAAAATCTATAAAATTTATATTTTGAGTAAAGAATAGACCCCACTCAGTTCTTCAAAAACGGGTTCCATATGAGAATTGAAGGAAATTAACCAGTAAAACTCAAAAAGTTTCCCGAACTAGTTTGTTTTTCTTTTTCGGGCAGCAGGGTCAGACCGAGGCGTTGTCACTGCAGCGCAGGCTTTTGTGCTCTGCTGTTCCGTGCACTGGTGAAGATCCGGAGAAACCCTTGGCATATGCTCGGGAGAGCTTGCTTGCTGGCAAAGCCGGCCACAACGGGAACTTCCCACCCAATTCTAAGCTCAGCTTTTCCTTTTCTCTCTGGGTCCCCAGCAGACTGACGAATGGACAGAGATCGACAACTGAAGGCGAGTGAGCCCCACTCGCGGCACTGCTCACGACAGCATTTTTGGAGCCTCGCAATCCTCCTCCGTCATGAACAGCGCGGCGACGGAAGTACCTGTCATCTTACCATATGAACAAACGACCCTGCTTGCCGGCGAACCTCCCAGAAAACAACAGTGATGAGAGCATGATCCTTCGGAATAACTGAACTTACGACAGTTACGAAGGAGGTGCTGGTGGATCGGAGTTCATTGTCTGCAAAACAGGTATGTAGCTCGGTCTTCCGTCTGAAAATGCAGGCTTTCAGGGAATCAAAATAACTTACAATACCGGTAAGATAATGAGGTTTCCATTACTACTGTAACTCTGTGGCAGCTGTCCAATTCCGCCTCCGTTGTTTTAGTTTGTGAAGAAACTCATCAGTCAGGCGAATCGTGGAATGCATGTGTGCGGGAAGCTGATGGCCGACACTCCGTCTGTCACTTTGGAAGCTTCCACTCTTCTTTCATAATCCGGTAGTGTATTTTAATCTCCAGAATGAAGCCACTCCAAGTGCTGCTCAAGCAACCATCGATTTCATGGAAACATTGCCTGCTTGAAATCATTTCATGTTAACCCGTAAAGGGCGGGTGGGTGACTGTGGAAATCATTCCTTTTGGCATTGTGTGAATAGTTAAATTTTTTTAAATGCAAAAGCATTCATTGGAAGTCAAACTACTATACAAGACCTCTTCTTTTTATGCAAAATTCTGAAGATGAATTTTCTAAACACAATCATTTATTGACCCAAAGATGGTTACAATGTTGTGTATGGGTTAACTTTGGAAGAACATCACCTTGGTGATAGGTCCTCGCACAAAAACAATTCCATTTCTGAACCAAGAGATGCATTCTTTGTTTTTCTACTCATCCATTCCATTGGACACTTTTGAATCCTCCGCATTGGTTCTGGTGTGAAAGTAACTTAATATATTTCAAAACTTGATTTGAGTGAACTTGCCATGTCACTGATTAATTAGCTAGCTGGGGTTTTTCAGGTGCCGTCTTTCACAGCATCAGTCCGTGACAAAGATCATGATGGAAGCACAGATGTTTTGTGCGGCAGGAGGAGTCCTCTGGAATTTGCCAACGTGATTGTTGTTTCTACTGTTGTGATTGATGCTCCAAAGCATCTCCTGAAATATCATGTGGAAGGTATTTCCAACATTGGGTTTAGGGTTATCAACCGGACGTACATGTTGCCTTTCTGCACCCCAGCTGGCTGTTACGTAACAGATACCTCAGCTGCTGGGAGTCTTGAATCCTACACGAATTCATGAGGCCTATGCAAAATTCATGAGGCATGCAAACACACACATGACCCATCTGCTCACCAAAAAAGAAAATTTTAAACTTGGGCTGGATAGCTTATTGGCTCTGGACTGCAGCGGAGGCAAGGCTTTGTTGTCAAAATGGAAGCTATTGTGAGGAAGTTTGAGTAGCTACTTTTTATTTGAAAAGTGAGCTACTTTCATATTAGTAAAGAAATGAAAAGAGTCATCTTGCTTATAATAAACTACTTGGACTAGGGAGCTTATTGGCTCTAGACTACAATGGAGGCAAGGCTTTGTGGTTGAAACGGAAGCTATTGTGAGGAAGTTTGAGTAGCTACTTTTACTTGAAAAGTGAGCTACTTTCATATTACTAAAGAAATGAAAAGACCCATCTTGTTTGTAATAAACTATTTGGACTAGGTAGCTTATTGGCTCTAGACTACAATAGAGCCAAGGCTCTGTGGTTGAAACAAAAGCTATTGTGAGGAAGTTTGAGTAGCTACTTTAACTTGGAAAGCGAGCTTCTTTCATTCAGACTAAAAAAATGAAAAAGAGAGAGAAACACGCACTGTTTCATCATCACTTTTTCCATTTGAGTTCCACGTTTTTTGTACAACATGGGACAAAGCCTCTCGTGACATAGTTGCTACTCAATGTTTTTTAGGCTACATCTCAAGTTTCCCAAATCATTAGCTTTGAACTACACTATATATATTAATTAAAGCATGCTATTACATGACTCCCATGTGATCTTCATTTGACCGGCTTTCATATTTTTTTTCTTACAAATTTAGTGACTTTGTGAAAGTTTTGTAGTCCAATATAAATATATATATATATATAAATATATATATATATATATATATATATATGAGTTTCTCACAGATTACATTATCTCAATTTTCACAATTTTCCAAGCCATAATGTAGTTGGATATGTCAAAAAAAAATCAAATGTAATAAAATTTTGTTTTCTTTTGGAGTGGAAATGGTAGTTTCATATTAGTTGTAGGTAATTAAAATATAGTCATGGAACATTAGGGATTAAAGATTCAAGATTTTACTTTTACTTTTAATAAATAAATGAGATACTTGGATGAAACATCTCAAACTGCCCAAATAATAATTTTCTGATCGCAGTCCCTTTTGACGGCAGGGGGGCAGTCTGCCCCAAAAAATATTGAGTCAGACGCCCATGCTTTTCTTTCCAGGGGCACAGAACGGACACGTTTGCTTCTGTTTAATTTAAATTATGAGCCCCATTGTCACATGTGGACACATTCGGTGCCTCAAAGGGGCTGCTGGGACTTAATATTTTATAGTAAAATTAAATTAGTATTCTTGGCGAAATAGTGTTCCTGGGGAGCCTAGTATCCCTGATTTCTGTATTGGGAAGAGAGAATAACACCGACCCTAGCTTAGGGGCAACGTGATTCATGAGTCTCCTTGGGGCTCATAGTTTCTACTAGCTAAGCCACGTGGACCAAATAGCAAGTACTACTATTTATACCCTTTTTCGAAGGAAGAGTTTTAGAACCGTAAAATCAACACATGATGAGCTTCTTTTTTTTTCCTTTGCGTCCCCACATTGGAAGATTCTTGATGATTGTCAAAAAGAATATCATGGTAGTACTCCCTCTCTTTCTAAAAAGGACTCGTGTTTCTTTTGTAAACTACATAAGAAACATGGGACTTTTTCATAAACAGACAAAGTATCTTTTGATGAAAGTTTTAGTATACGATAAGTGTACTCGGAATGAATAGTACATCCGAACAAGTCCGCACTATGTATTGTTATTGTACGTTTGATGACCACCATAATATTGTATAACTAACCTTTTCTTTTTGTAGGGTCTTGTGGAGGAGGTGAATGCTTCTATATGAAATTTGGATTCACTTCACTTTTAACAATATTTGTGGCTAGGTTGTGGCAAAGCTTGGAATAAAAAAAGGTTCTTGAGTGCTTGCTTTGTATATTGAATGAGAGGAAGACCAAAAGAACTTGAACTTACATTAATGGTGTTAAAGTGGCAAGGACAAAAAGATCAATCCTCATTGAGACGCTTCTTTACAAAATCAATACTTAACCAAATTTTACAACTCACTACATATTCTAAAAGCTATGATAAAGAAACAAGAGGTATTAAATTTTGAGAGGTGTTAATTTCGAGGCGTATCAAAGAAAGAAGAAGAATAGTAAAAAATTTAAAAATAATAAATTAAAATCGTAGATAGAAGGCTCCAAAAGTTGTTGTAAATCCACCACTAATTTACTCTATCTAAATTTGATACTCAATTTACAAGACGCTAGCTTGATTTGAAGCATTTTTAGATTCTAAAGAGCAATTTAGAGCCAAAACAATATTGTTGGATGTTAATGAATATGGCACAATCAATCTTTGGAAATTATAGGTGCAAAATTGTGCTGGGCGGGGACTAAAAAGAATGGTAGAACAATTGCCACAACTTAAATTTTTATACATTACTTCCTCCACTTTTTCAACTTTCAAGATATATAGTTAGTTTTAAATTTGGTGGAAAATTGACTTTATAGGAAAGCCATCCAAGTGAAGACTAATGGACTTATTTTCCTATATCTTTATTCTAAATGTAGGATTCTAGTACAAAGTGCCAATTTTCTTAGTTTGTTGGTTTTAACCCCTAAAAGACCAAGAATCTCTTTGAAAGACTCAAAGGAGTTTGGGTAGGTTCCTATGATCTCAATTTTTGGTGAATTTTTTGAAACTTTTTGATAAGATAGAGAAACTTATTAGCTTTGTGGGTATATAATTTTTATTTCAATCAGTGCTTGGGAACAAAAGTTATGCCATCTTCAACATAATTTTTATATCACCGGGCAGAAAAAGAAATCCACAAAAAATTTAATTTAATTTTAAAAAAATTTGCTTATAAATCTTATTTTTGTCTACACGTAAAACTTTGATTCATTTCATTTGGATTAGTAATGTGAAATTTATGGACAATCTTGTTTTTCAATCAATCTAAGCATCTTCTTAGAAAAAATAACTTATAAGATTCATTTCTAAGTGCAATATTCACAATTTTTCCAAAAAATTGTTTGATAAGGTCACGTTTGCTTGTTACAACAATCTTATAGTTGCAATTATTGTGTTTCAATCCCATCTTAGAGTTATTAATGATTTAGTTTTTTTTTCAGTCTTGAACCTACTTCTACTTGATAATTTTTTAAAGAATGAAAATCAAGTCTTTTTTAAAAAAAGATTCCTAGACTTTCAACTCAATTCTTTAACATGAAAAAATTTAAATTCAAAGTCCACAATGCAAAAAAATTCCACAAATGACAGTAAAAGTCATTTGATATTGCAGGACAATGTTTATTTGCAACTTTATTTTCCAACTTTGAATGCTAATATCTTCTAATCTGTACGGTCAAACTTCATAAAATCTTTATCGTGTAATCTTAGACAAGTAAAGTACAAGATCCTACGGTTAGATTCTTATATATATAGTTTTCTCAAGTGAATGTAGCACAAAATGGCAGTTTTGAATGGTTATTGGTACAAAAATGGCCTTGGTCCTCTAGGGCCAAAATATACTTATTTTACTTTGTAACAACAATGCTAGCATGTAAGTATGAAAATGCAAGCATAGTGAGCCTTGAGCATATAATATAAGTATCTATAATGTAGGTACCCTACAATCATGAAAAGTTTTTAAAATATAGATACCTATAATATAAGTGTACAATCTTCTAGAATCATGTATTCATGACTCTAAGTTCACATAATAATATCCCTCCTACTCCTCCGTGGTACAACTCTTAACCGAAAGATACCAACTTAAAAGATTGTTTGAGCCATGTGCAAATCCACGCTCTCCACGATGCCATTTGGGTTGAAAGTTTCGCCAAGCCATGATTGTTGAAACACTCAAAGGTGGGTTTATATGGTAAGAGAGGGGTCACAAAATTGAAGCTCCCAAGTGCCAACTTCCAATGCAAATGCACAATGGGGGCCTTGATTTTTTCAAAAAAGGAGTTAGAATCTAATCCCGCCCAACCCCTACCTTGTGGCGTGTAAAACGATTCCCAACCTTTTCAGCAATTCAAAAGACTAATAATAAAATTAAAGATTCGAATATTCACATTCGGTTTTCTCGATCCAGGAGACTGAAAAAGGCCCTGAAACCAGGCTCCCGGCCGGTAATCAGCAAAAGGTGTTTTACTTGGATGAAAATCATCCAAATTTCTCATCATCATTGACCTTAATACCCGGCAGATTCTAATAACTGTCCAGTGGCGTCACCAGTGAGCTGGGGAGCGAACTGGGGGTGACGTTTCCTGATGATGCGTAACTTACTAGTTAGCCCTCTCTTTCCGTCTGAGAATTGTCCAGAATTGAAGGAGTTTGGATGGGGAATGGCAAATAACGGTCACGGTATATTCGCTACGGCATTTTTCTCACTGTCAGTGGGGGAAAGAAATTGTAGGCTAAATTTTGGGGCCCAAACTCCCAATTGGGTAAATCTTTTGGATGAAGCCCACTCCCACAAAGTCGGAGCCAAATTTTTGGGAAATTCCCTGTGGCGTAAAAGAAATTTTAGGCTAAATTTTGGGGGGTCCCATTGTCCCAAACTCCCAATTAGGTAAATCTTTTGGATGAAGCCCACTCCCACAGAGCTGGAGCGAAAATTTTGGGGAATTCCCAGTGGGGTAAAGAAATTTTAGGCTAAATTAGGGGGGGGGGTTGCAGTTGGGTAAAAACTTGGATGAAGCTCCATCCAATTTTGGAGCTAAACTTTTTGGAAAATCCCGGCTATTGGGGGAAGAAATTATAGGCTAAAATTTGGGGGGTCTTCAACTCCTAATTAGGTAAATTCTTTGGATGAAGCTCCCACAGAGTCGGAGCCAAAAATTTTGGGAAAATTTCCCTGAGCTAATGGCCAAGCTTAATTGCCTTGGACGTGGCAACAATTTCGGTAAAACTTTTGTTTTTGTGGCTTTGTTTGTGAAGGGGGCCCATTGAATGAAAGAAAGGGGAGCAGTGATTGGAATGGCGGATTTTCATGCACCTAGAATGGGCCAAATCTTACAAACACAAAAAGAGATGGAGAAGGTGACCCAAGTGAAAGAAACGAGAATGATTGAAATGGCGGACTTTCGTGTACCTAGAATGGGCCAAATCTTGCAACAAAGATTTTATGAATAGTAGTCAATGATTTTGCATGGAAGTGCACAATAGTTACAAGAAAAGAGAATTAGAATCGTTGGTTGGTCATGAAGATTTTAAGGGGAAGCTTGTGAAAAGAAGAGGTAAGGAGGGAGGGGGCAAGCTTTTGACTTGGGGTAAACTATTTCTAGCATTGGACTTGAACTTTGGAGTTGCTTTTAGTTTATTGTCAACTACTGACTTGGGAGGTGCTTTTAGTCCCCAAATGTTATTTTTGCTTAATTGCTCAAAAATAAAAAGCATCATGAAATTCAGTGAAGGCACTTCTAACTCTAGAAAATTTCAAAATTCATTTATGATTCTAATGCACAAGATCCCATCTATAATTCAATGAAATCATTAAATTAAAATTTTCAAATTAAAATACTCACAATCGTGTAACTTGCTACTTTCTAAAAAACAACATAAATATTTTGGACTTTTTGTAGACCAATCATTAAGCAATCAACTACAAGATGAACACACTTATTGATGTTATTTTGAAGTATTTAAAACTAGTTTTACCCGTTTGGATTGTAAAGCTTATTGTGATTTAGTGGATTTCCAACCTTGGTTTGCAAAGGATTGGTGAAATTCCACCCAAAAAATCCTCAAAAATTATTGTAAGTAAATTTATCACCAATCCTTGTTAGAAATAATTCAAAATCTACATGTTTCAACAAATCTCTTTAAATAAAATCCAACTTTAAACCATAAGTACTCATATGACTATAATATGCATGCTTCAAGTTTTTTCAATAAGGATAGCGATCTGAGTTGAAAATACAAATGAGTAATCCGAATGGTGATAAGAAAATCAATTCCACCATGGGGAATAATTGAAGGACGGAGGGGGGTGGGGTAAAGGAGGCATTGTCAAAAGTTGTGGGGTTTTGATATGTTATTAAAAATGAAAATTGAAACTTTTTTTAAAAACTTCAACCATACAAAATTGAAGTTAAGTATTTCACCAAAGTGTGAAAAAAATATCAGCCCATTTGACCACATGGATTGAAAGATTATAACATTTGAAGTGAGAAAAAAGACTTTGTTTCATTCCTGAAAAATAGGGTCAATAGACTTTGGGCCCTCTTGGAGTAAAATTTTTGGTCTACTCAAAAATGAGAATTTTGACCATTCATAAGTATATGATGTAAGGTTCACTCATGAAAAATTTTAAAAGAAATTGAGATGTCTAGCTTACACTAAATCACCTTGCAATGCAAGCCGAGGTTAAATGAATTGGCAATACACTTGTTATTTTTTGATGATTTCTTGTACAATGTTGAAATTTTTAATTTCAAATCCAAATTGTGAAAAGTTAGAGACAAGCATCTGGAACATGTGGAAAAAATTTCAAGAATTTTTACTTCACAAATTGCAAGATAATAAGACTTAAAGTTAGAAGAAAATGTTTTTTCTTGAAACCACCTCCAACATAGCTAACAAACTTTGACTCTTCTTAGGATGTGAGTTGAGGACTAAAATTCATTTTTGGGGGGACAATTGTATGCCATAATTTATTATTTATATACATGAAAATTTTCAAAAGTTGATGAGTTTTTTGCAAAAGATTCTCCAAAGATTTCTAAATTGCCCAAGTTGCCCTAAAAGTTTAGGGCAATATAACTTTTGATCCCAACATCCAATTGAAAAAATAAAATATTTTTTCACCAAGGAGGTATATGTTTACATATTGTATCCAAATTTCATGAACATTCGACCCAAAGTGACTTTGTAGGAACCTACTCAAGATTTCTTGTGTACATTGAATAAACACTTGGACCTTTAGGAGTTAACTCCGAAAGGACCAAATGGTGTTGGGGCCTTGGGGGGAGGCAATATAGCAATTTTGGATAGCTTTGAGGTGCAACAATTTTCATAACTTTTGATTAGATGGTTAAAATATTATTGCATGATATGTAATTTATGTTGCTCCTCAAGCAACTTAAAAAATGATTTTTTTAACTCCTAAAGTACCAAGGCACATTTTGGGTACAAATTGTGAAGAATTGACACTTTTAAGGGCAATTAAAAAGATGATTTATTTTATTTTATTCAATATTCAACTATACAAATTTGTAATAGATTGCCATAGAAATGCTTGGATTATTTTCAAAAACCTTGATTTGCATTGATTAAAAGATTATAGCATTTGAAGTTAGAAGAAAAAAGTTTTTTTCAACCTTATTAGATAGGTCTGTTAGACTTTAATTCCTCCTAGAGTGAGATTATTATACTACACATGGATATTTTTTTGGACATTTTCATCTTGTATCATATAAATTACATACCTACTAAATTTCAAAATTATAAGAAGAGTTTTGTGTATACTTCCTAAGTTGTCCCAAATATTCAAGGGAATATAATTTTGATCCAGATGCCCAATAAAAAATAAGAATATTCCTACTACATGGATACATATTCATATCTAGTATCAAAATTTGAAGAATGTCCGTTAAGAAATGACTTCATCCGCACCAACCCAAGATCACATGTGTATGTGATCACATACATTAAGAAATAAAAGTTTGAACTTAGTTCCCTAGATTTGTGTATATATAGAAACCTTTGAATCATATCATTTTAATTGACAAGAAGAAAGTTATGAAGAATTCTAATTTACAAGCAATTTTGGAATCTCTACTCTAAAACAAACTTTGAAGTTCTTTTATTTAATTCAATATTAAATAATTTTTAAATAATAAATTCATTAAATGTAAATCATTTATAATTCAAATTGTAATGTTATGAAAAAAATTTAAACATTACAATTTAAAATTTCATAACATTAAAATTTAATTTAAAATTGTAATTGTAATGTAATTTAAATTATAAATTATAAAGTTATGTAATTTTAAACATTTAAATTTAAATTTTTTTAAAGAATTTAGTTATATAAATTTTTCAATTCCATAACTAAATACTTTTTAAAAATTTAAATCATACTCTGTTTTTTTCTACCTTTTATTTTTTCCAAACACGAATATGAAGTATTTTTTGCTAAAATTTTTTGTATGTATTCCCAACTTATTTCTTCAATATACTATGGAGAGTAGCAAGTTGTAGTATCTATTCATTTTTGTGTGAAAATTTTGAAAGATGAAACCTAACCGGTGGAGAGTATTAAAAATACTTCTTTTTGAAATCCCAGCATCATGATTTTGCAATTGGTAAGTTTTTTTTATTCTGAAATATTAGGAGGATGTACTCTAACAAGTTAACTAAAGAATCCTACCTTGGGATTTGTTAATGAATGAATATAGATGAAGATTTTAGGCTTAAGTACCCATTTGTAGTTTTGGGCCTAAAAACATTGAATTCCTTTATGGGTTGAAAGAGGCATTTCTAGGAGATGAAAGTTACTAACAATTCGTGTCTTTGACAACCATGAGTTGCCTATTTGCTATTGTGAATTAAAACAAAGAAATTGTGCTTGTACGAGAACTTCAAAATCCCATAAAAGTATAGTAAGTCAATTTAAAAAAGAATAGTTTAACTTTAAAAAAATATAGAAAATCAGTTTTTCATTCCCCTAACCATTTGTGATATGAATTCTTCAATCACCTTTCACCGATAGTAATGGAGAAAGTTGAGTGAAAGGGGTCGTGAAAATGTGCCTCTTCAATCAATGCACTCATGAAAATTGTCTATTCCTTTTGATTGAAAAATTCAAATTGCAAATGGATTTTTGGAGTTGAATCATAATATGATTTCTCCACAATTTTTTCACATTTAATTTTCATAGTTAACCCTTAAACACTCCAACATCCAATTTTTGGATGATGAATAGATTCATATTTTGTTATTTTTTCTCATTGCTTCTTGGATGAAAGTCATTCAAATCTATAGAGATACTTTATTAAGTTCTTGTACTATCTATTGGTTGGATTTGGTGTTATTAGAGTACATTTTTTTTTTCTAAAATTACAAATTTAGAAGTATGTCAAGTGGTTGACCAAGCCAAAATTGCATTGACTCTAATTCAAAATTGAATTTTCAAAAATGAGGTCATAGACGTAATGAACACAAAAGTTTCAAAAAATTACCATGCCAAGAGAACCTCCTTTGAAACCCATTCCAATATGTTTCATTCCAAAATTGATAATATTTTCCTCGTAACCAAATTTGAAGGAATTTTAAAATTTTCCTTACAAAATTCATTAAGGAAAAAATTATTGGTGATAGCATTGGTGAATCTAACCATACAAATGGAATCTAAAATTCAAACTCTACAACTTTCATTTATAAGGTAGAGACATCCAATTCTGTCCCTGTACCTAATCCTTGTTCCATAGAGTTTCTTTAAATTGTCTCTAGAGTTCTATTAATGTATCTTACATATGTTTAACTTTGATCTATTGACATACTTGAAGAATACATACTAAACTTTGATTTGCTGATAGCTGATTTTTGCATAGTTCAGTTTTGGGTGCACCTATGGGACAATTTTAGTAGCCTAGGCAGCCAACAGTTTGAAAAATCATAAAAACTACATACAATGTCCGAAAATTAATTATTATTATTTTTAGTATTCATAATTTTCACTTGCATATACTACAAAATATTATTTTTAGAAAAATATGCCTCCAACTATGCTGAATTGCTTAAAGTAATGGTTTGGGGTGTTTCTACCTTAAATCAATTCCAACATATTCTTCCAAATAGTACTTTACAACGATTTTTCCCCAACCGTAAATTCCGGAGAAGATTTTGGAGTTGAGGGGTAAGATAAACAGAAGTCATTCTGCATGAGGCAACTGAAGGGAGCCTCAGTGGGCGCTCATGCTGAAAACCCTGTCAGTCACTGGCAAGCCAAAGAGGAGCTCCATCAATGGCCGTCAGCTCATCACCACTGCCATACCCCATTCCGGTCTGTCTGACAGAAATGGCAAGCTCTATCCAAATCTAGTTTCTGTAGTGTGCAGCAAATTTTGCTCAAGTTTCCAGTCCTCCTAAAGTAGACAAGCCTATTACCACCCTGATTGGCAATCTGAGTATTTGGGGGTCAATTCCAAGAGGGGCACATATTTCTCAGAGTTGTGTGCTTGTTTCACAGATCAAACCCAAGTGGAATTATAAATTTTTCTTAATTAAAATTGTAATTTCTGTGAGTTTTTGAAGTAGTCAACCCTGAAATTACTAAGAGTGGGGTCAAAAACGTCCCTTCAACAACCCATTACCGCAAAATCAAGTACTAGATATTCTCTATCAATGGAGTGACACGTTACCCCTTGTTGTCATAGAATTCTTTGATTTTGTCATAAAATGAAGGGGAGGGAGGATTTTAGATGGAATTAGGACTAAAAGTAAGTGATGAAATTGGGTTGGTCTGTGGGTTGCCAATGGTAATGAGATGGTGTACTTTAATATGTTGTTACTGGGCTTGAGTAACTTAAGTTGTAACTTAAGCATTACAAAAAAATTGAGCCCTGTAGAAGGCTATTAAGAAGATTTGTTGACTGTCATTAGTGGTTTTTAGAAGTGCACTATTTCCTTGTACCCGCTCAATTTGAAAGACGGGCAGTGCATGATCGGGCTCAAGAATGAACCTTTTAGATGAAATCACAAATCCTATTGGCCCCACGAGTCTGGAATTCCTAAACCATACTGATAACAATTGATTCACTTCTACACATCACATTCAATAACAATAAGGACTGCCTTCCCTTAGAATGATGTGAAATATTTCACACCATTTCATCCCGAGATGATATGGTGTAGAATATTTTACACTCATTGAAACTAATGCTTTAATTTCCTCATTGTGATTTGAACAACTTTCATGATTTGTGAATCAAGAGTAAGAAGACAAATATTTATATACATTTTGGGTGGTAGGAGGCAAAGTAAACAATGTGGGATAAATAAATAAAAGTTAGTAGGAGCTCAACCGCTTATAGGAAAGTCAAATTAAAGCAAAATTCTATTGAAAGTAAAATTTCAGGCCTCATTTAGTCATAATAAAATAGAAAATTTCAAAAAACTTTGGACTAAAAAAAGTTGGGAAATCTATTTAAATTTCATCTCTAAAAATCCGTTTCATATTTCAAGACTTCAACCAAAAGTTATGGACATTTCAAAGAGGGGTTGGAAGGGACATTTTGCATCTTGAATCATACTCTTTAAATTTTGTCCATAACTTTTGATTTGTAGCCCATTTGGATGATGTGTTGGATGGTGTTGAGGTCAAAAGCAGGATGACGGAAGTAAAGTGCAAACAAAAATGGGATGATCTACCTTATTTAGAATTATCACAATTGTTTTAGCTTACAACAAACTCTATTTGTCCCCTCAAAAGGGACATACGTTGATCTTATCAATTAATTAACCTCAAAAGGACTGAAGTGATCATTGGACATACTCAAGAGATCTCGGGTAGTTATATACAAAGTCAATTTTGGTTCGATGTTCATGCAAGTTTGATAGAAGGTATAAACTTGTACCCCCTTAGTGGGAATCTAATTTTTTTTCCAATAATTGTGTGCCCAAATTACAAGTTATGTTACCTTGAACTTTTTGAACAATATGTATAAAAGTTCATCCTCTACTTTTAAAGATGTGAATGTCCCCCCCAAATAACCATGCGCTTTGTAAAAATCTCACTTTAGGTGGAATTAAAGTTTGTTGGCCCTATTGGATAAGGTTAGAAAAATGTTTTTCTTCCAACTTCATAGGTTATAATCTTTCAATCCATGGAGTTAAAATTTCTAAAGTTTTCTCCACGCATTCCCATAGTAATCTAGTACAAATTTGTACATTTGAATTTTAAAAAAGAAAATAATTTTCTTCTCATTGCCTTAAAATATGATAGAGTTTTTTTTACAATTTTTGCACAAAGTGTGCCTTGGTCTTGTATGGGATAATTACCACTACAAATCAAAAATAAAACATTGGATTTGCCCATCCACCCCCCAAAACCAAATCCAATTCTTTTTATTAATATGAGTAGGACATATAAAATACATATGGAATACATGTGGTATGATATATGGAATACTTAATATGTGTAATATGGAATATTGATATAATATAACATGTGGTTACATATATGGAATAGAAAATATGGAATATAGTTGTCACTAATCCCATATTGATTGTAGTTTAGCATGTCTAAAAAAAATAGATACGGGAGACAATGGAAAATATATATATGGAGGGTTATTAATTCATTTAATTATTTAGTGATTAAGCAGTGAAATGAATCCACTCACTATGCCTTCAGAAAGGACATCCAACAAATTTGTTACTATGCCTTCAACAAAAACACCAACCGTGCCATTTTAGAAAATGGGCTGGTGAGGGGGCACAAAATATGTAAATTAAAGTATCCAATATCATTAGATACAACTACAATTGGATAGAGCAACATGTATGAGAAAGTAATAAAAATAATAAATATGTACATATATATATGCATATATATATATATATATATATGTATGTTTGTTGACATGGATTGATGCAAACTATCCCATATCTTTCGTTAACAATCTAAATTGATATTATTATTTGATTTCATAGATTTTTTTAAAATAATAATTAAAAAATTACCCTAAGGTATCTAACTTCAATGTTATTAATTGGGGCTTTGACACATGTTGACTATCCACTTACTATTCCATGTAGAAGACCATCAACAAGTCTTTTGCTAATTAATCCTTCAATATCCTATGCATACAAAGAACCAATGATATTGTTGTTGACTTTAGATTTGAAAATTGGGAACATCAAGATAAGCCAACCTATAGTAGCCACTTGACCATTCCTATTGACTACTTTTCCATCAAATCATTTAGATGACAAATATGGTAAGAAATAATGTATGGACAAAAAATATGCTATATTAGTTTGTTGTGTACAAGACAAAATGACAACAAATAGAAATCCAAAGTTGGTTGGAAACTTAGTTGGAAGGAAGGTTTGGGTGGTCGCATAGAATGGATGATGTTTTCATATGTAAAGTCTCCAAATTGTTTCATATTTGAGCACATCTTAATATGCTTGCTCCATAGTGCAAATTGATAATATAAGATCAATGAAGATGAGTATTTTTAGTTGGACAAAATTGATTTGTCCTATTAGTGAGGGTGCAAAAGTAATATCATTCACAAAATAAATAGCACTACTAAATTTTATATTTGAATTTTCCAAAATTGGTACAAACTTGTAGTATTACAATCTACACTAATATAATTATTATTATACAAATAGTGTGGCTTTGGTATATTAATGTTACAAATACTAATAGGACAAATAAATATAGTGTGTATGCAAATCAAATTGAACCTCAAAGACTATAGACTTCATTTCTCCTATATAGTTGAGTGAGAAGGTTTAACACAATACATTTCTACCATTCTAAAAACCCCCCATCATTACTATTTAAGAAACCTAAATGTGCCTTGTTTGAATAAATGAAGCATGAGCATTTGTAGGATGTGTGGGCATATAGAGAATGTGATAATAGTACTTTTGGACTTTGCAAATGATGACTTAGGAGCCTCTTAGCTAGCACACACAATAAATTCATATACTTTTTGGATGTAAAACTATAAAAGAATGTGACCATATCATTAGTCTTCTAAAAAATTTAGAAAAATATTATGTCCTCACTTTAAAGTGACTAAAATGGCCATTATGAATCTAGTTTTTGTCAATTTTGAGGTGCACCTAGTAGTCCCTACCTTAAAATAACCTTAAGGGTAAACTGCTCCAAAGACTCCTTACTATTTCATACCTTTTCAATTCAATATAATTTCCCCCCTATAACTTTGTACTCCCTTTATTTCTAAATAATATATTTTTTTCCTTTGTAAAGTACCAAAAAAACACCAGTATTCCATCCATCTCCAAATGATCTTTCTATTGGACAAAATGTTCCAAATTAAGGCTAAAAATAACATTTAAAAATCTAATTTGCATTGTAAGTAGAATTCAATGCATTCCTAGTGTTTTAGAAATCTTAAGTTTTGCGACTTTTTTCAAAGTGCAGTTTTGGAATATTGAAAAGTAAAATTTTGGAGGCATTTTCAAGGAGCACCAATGGACATTTAATTGTTGAGTGTGAGGTTGTCATTTTGTGGGTAGTTAGTATGGATTCAAAACCAGATGTGAACCTTTGTTCCATTTTTAAAAGCTTCATCTCCTTCAATCAAGCAACATTCAAAGATGCAAAACAAAAACAAAACAATGTTGATTGACCCTTTTAGTCATTTCATTTGTCTTTTTGATTGATGATTGCATGGAGAGAGGGAGAAGTACCACTTAGAGTTGTTTTCCTAGTCCTAAATAGAAATCAAAATTTGACTTTGACCAATTCACATGGACACAAAGTGCAACAAAAAGATCATTTTGGGACAGAAATCAAGGCCAACAGAAAGAGCATTTTGGGATAGAGGGAATATCATTTAGAAATAGAAGAAGCATAATACTTCTTCACAAGTTAAAAACAAGTAGCTACATGACAAAAGGCTTTGATCCTAAGTCGTTAGTTTGCTTTTCAAGTTCGTTATAGTAGAAGTACCTATTTTGGATAGCCTAAGCATTTTAGCCTACATGATCCAAGAAAATTTGTTGAGAAATTGAACCCAATATGTATAAACATGAAGATGAGAAAGAATGAGAATTTTTTTTCACAAGAATGAATATTTTATTCAATATAAATGTGGATATTTCATTCAGATCCATTCTCATTTTATAGACTCACTCCTATTACAGTTAGCTTTAGCACTTCTCCCTATACAAAGAGGGAAGAGAGACGAGTGAACGAGAAGGTACAAACAGAATTTTTTTTAATGAATAGTGCATCCAACTATTGTCCACAACAGGTCACCCTAAAAAGCCATCACGGGATTCACAGATGTTTGAAATAGGTACTTCTACCATAGCTACTCAAATTCCCCTTTTCATGGTACGGTATCTAATGCTGATGCAAAGCCCCCTCCCCTGCAATCTAGAGCCTAAATATTAATACTTCTTCAACCCTCCATGGGTTTGGAATATGATCACAATAGGGTGGCTTACCATATCATGGTGCGAATATTTAGACTAGGGTACGTTAAGAAACAAGGAGCACAGCCATGCTTCAACCAGGAAGCAGTTGTCACAACTCTTTTAAACCACAAGGAGCTGAGTCACAAGCAATGGATGAGCTAACAGTCAGATACTCCATAGATGAGCTTGGTAATACAAAAAGTTATGACAGTCAGAAGATGCTGCCTGTGGGCCATTATAAAACAGTTAATATTATTATTTTCTCAGGCTGGGCCTCTGTCGCATCTAATTTGCATGGAACTGTATCATATGTACCGGTATATCCCACATGGGTAACAAGACATGGGCCTTGAGTATCAGGAGCCAGAATCATGAATTTGAAGCTACTTTAAGCTCAAGTTATTCCACTTCGAAGGGTACCTGTTTGTGCTGTCCAAGGCTGTCTTTGTATCATGCATTGCACATCGATTCACTTTTGCATACAAAAGCAAAACCATGTTTGTTTTGATGCAACTATGTAAGCTTTTGTTCACTATAAAAAAAACTGTTCTTCTTTTATGAGCTACTTTGCACCTGTCAGCCTGGCAAAGCAGACTGACTGAGCTTTGCTTGTGGCTCTGATTTTATGGCACAAAAAGAAACACAGCACTTTGCATTGTCTTATCATTTTTTGGGAAAAAAAGGGACTCAATAATGAAGGATTGAGGAGCAAGTACAGTTTCCTTACAAGAAGTACTGTACTGTAGTCCCTCACCACAGGAAATAGTAATCATGCCACTTCGCATTCTTGTCAGTCAATTCCACCGTCCACAGACAAGATTTTCTCAGACTGCAGCACATGACAATAATCTGCATTCAAGGACGACAGCTTCTCCTCCAACCACGTGTAGATGATAATTTTATTGGGTGGAGTAGGTGGAAACAAAGCAGCTGACAATATGGCACACAATGGATGGAGAATTGAATTGAATTCTGTTTACAATGACACCACCACCAGGACACCACCACACAACATTGGTTTTATAAATCGTGTGCTCAATTCTCCAAATGACGTACAGAAAACTGTGAATGATGACGTGCTTGAAAACTGGCAGAGAATTGTCTTTTGGTAGCACTGGAGAGAGCAGCATAAAGACCATTTTCATGAGCAGGTTTACCCACTCAGACACGGCTTGTAAATTGTACATGAGTGCAACATATTCATAACCACATAATCTGCTTTAATTTTCCAATGTTGTGGATGTTGATGGTGCATTGGAGAGATTCCATGAGCACATCCACTTTGGCTCTGCTTAATTGAAAGGGACACAAATTTTCAGTAGGTTTTAAATTTTTGCAAAAGAAAAAAAAGGTTAAAAAAAGGACAGAAACTGTGATGTTGAAACTGTCTGTGCAGACAATTGTTGTTTGGTGGCATGGGACGAGAGCTGCTTTACAGACACTTTCATGAGTACACCAACTCAGGTACGAATGGGTCACTTTACAAAAATTGTGAGTGAAACTCTGAACCATGTATATTAACTGCTTTTGTGCCAATATTGTAGATATTGATGGTGAGTGCATTGGAGAGACAAACTCCATGTGCACACTTACATTGGCCCTGCCTGCTTGAAAAGGACAAAATTAAAGCTCAAATAGGATTATAAATTGCAAGAGCAACTCATCACAACGTAAATTGTGTTGGCAAAGTTTTGCTGGAAATTCGGTAGCTGTCAATGTGCATTGGAGTAGCTCCACATGCACAGTTTATATTATGGCTCTGGATTGAAAAAGGACAAAAGGAAGTTTGCATGTGAAAAAGAGGGGATGGGATATGCGGAAGGAGTTTGTACAGGCGAGCAGAAAATGAAAAGTGGAATTGAAATTGTTTTTTTCAAGCCAATTTATTGAGTTTTTGATGGAGTCCATTTTTTGACTTGATTCAATGTGCCTTCACTCTCTGGATAACTCTTGGAAAGACTGGGGACAGCTTGTATTCTTGTCCTGCTGACAACCACTTGTCTCACACGCAGAGTGTTGGACAACATCGACGTGATTGAGAAATGACAACCACAAGCTGTGAGAAAAGAAGTTTGCATCATTTTGCGTACTGCAACAACCTACCATCACAACACTTTTGCTAATGCCATCCATCAAAAATTTGAAAAGCGAAAAAAGTTTGAAAAGTAAAGAAAAGTTGCTGTATTGCATGAATAGGTCAAATTAATCCAGGAGAAGTCATCTCATTTTTTTCAAAACATGAAATAAAAGAAGACCTAATATCCATGTGGTGTTTGGATGTGGTGTTTCTCATCAACCTAATTGCCAATCCTCTTTATCACAACCTTGTCAAGCACTTTGGATCTTATTAGACTCATCACATGGGCTGTCTATTGCACAGGTTTGAACGTAGCTTTCCAAATTTATAGCTCTGATGGCTTTGGAGCATGGCAACACATGCAAAAACAGGTACACAATTCATTGATGAAAGAGTACAATCTCTACACCCCACACAACAAGCCTTGAGTTCACAATGGAGGCCAACTTTCATTTGACCTGCAAAAGCCCAAGGCCTTTTTGGTTAAAAACATCATTGCTTTTGAAGTGCTGTAGATCTAAATGTCACTAAGGGTGCTGTAGATCTAAATGTCACTAAGGTATAGAAATCTCAACCGTATAATCTTGCAGATGACATGAATCAAATTTGAAGTCATTTGGCTGGATAGACTGCAAGATTTTAATGTTTCAATGTTGAAAAAAGATGCTGAAATTTTCCTAGCAACACATTTGGAGGTGAAATTTGATTTCTAAACCTACTCAAATGAAAAAGCATTAAACTATAAAGTGATTCAAAACTAGTATACAAATACATTGGTGGAAGAAAGTATCATTCAAATGACTCATTGTGTTTGTAAAATGGCTTTGAAATGTCAAAAAATAGCAAGAAAAGTTGCAAAAAACACATCTAAGGTTGAACCTACTTCTACTAAAATGATTTTCAATCACTTATAACTTCTTGGATTGATACGAAATTTTAGCCACACAAACTTAACTAATATATGCTACTTTTTCCTCGAAAAAATTGGAAACGGACATTGTATGAAGAAGAAAGAAGCTGCCAAAATTCACTATAATCCAAAAATGTTAGGGATTTTGAACTTTGAATTGCTCCCAAACATTCACAACAACTTGGATTGATATGAAAATTTTATCAAAATAATGAGATTGCATGGGGAGTATAATCCAAGAGATTTTATTGAAAAAGAAATTGGATGAAGGAGATACAAGCACCCAAAGTTGCAGCCATCAAATGCAGTTTGGTGGATACAAGTTGAACCTTTGAACTTCAATTGGCTTGTGAAAAATCATTACTCCTTGGATTGATTTGAAAATTTTACCATACCAACTAGAGTTTGTCAAATTCCTCAATAAGTTTTATTGAATTTGGACATCAAATGCAAAAGTTACAATACTTTGAATTGAACTTGAAACTGTGTGAAGACACTTTTGATCCCCTAGGGCATTTAGGGGTTAAACATCTTTCGACAAAATATAGCAATTTCTTGGAAGGGTAATTAAGGCATGTCTAACCTTCATTATTATTTGAGCTACCATTTTTTTGGTATTTTGTTTCATCCAATGCAATGTATTATCTTTTAATTTATATCCACTTCTTTTTGGCAACATTGGTTTGAGATTAGCATTAGTCACAAGGAATAGAACTTATTCCAAGAATAACTATTGATTGTGTAGTATAAGCAATTGTGGTGAAGTGTTTTGTTGTAACAACTTAGGCTACAAACCTTTGGTCATCCTTATTCCTATAATTTGCCGCACCAAGGCTATTCTTTGATGTAAAGAACTAAATGCTCTTAATAAAAGTGATCTCCATGCAATGAGGTTTTCTATGAGATGTAAAAATTAATATATATTTGACCACTAATTTAGGTAAAATTCTTCATTACAAATCTCACTAAAATACATTAGGAAAACTTTGAAATTTTTACATGGAGCTTAGCTATTCTATTCAAAGCGTTCATTAATGTAAGGCACACTTGCACATGAGTTTGTAGATCCAAATCTTAGTGGACCAAGATTGTAAGATGGAGTACCTCATTTGACTATATACAATTGTATAACTTATACAATTTAAATCTAAATATTCCAACTTATGTTTTTTAATTTGTGTAAATGAAGCTATATTGCACAAATATATTTATAGTTGATAAATGTCACTCAAAATTTTTAACATTTGATTTACACATTAAGTTCTTGGCAACTAACTTTTGTACACAAATTCAACTAAAGGACCTCCTTCTAAAGAGCTTCTCTGCATTTAAAACAATATTAATGGTTCTTATAAAATTCCTCGTAGCTGAAGCCTAATCTATCCTAGAAGTTCTGTCTCTAAGATATTCCAAAGTAGCTACTTAGTACAAGGGTCCATGATTATACTTTCTAATATTAAAATTTTAAAAAATGACATTTGTCTAGTGCAAAGGTATTACTACACTAAAATTGGTAAATAGTGTTGGGTGATAATTAGTGTTGTTCCTTGTTTTTTACCTCCAATACTATTTTCCAACTCATGTGTAAATAGTGTTGAGTCCCTTCCCTCTCGCCATCAAATTTTTGTCCTTCCCTGGAATGCTCTAATTTCCGCCGATCGTTGACAATTTCTAGTCCTTCCTTGGGAAACTACAATTTTTGCCTCCCGCCGCCTCCTTCCATCCCTTCCCTGTAGAACTCCAATTTTTGCCTCCCCGCGGAAAGTTTTTTTGGCCTCCCATGCCTTGGTGACCACCTTGGACGGTTTGTACGGTGAAGTGGAGAGCCCCCGGTGGTGGCCTTGGAACTATTGAGAAGAAAAGTGAGGATTTTTGTTTGGGAGGGGGGTGTTTATACTTCCCGGTTTCCCGCTGCTCCAATTCAAACTTGCAACGTCTATAACTTTTCATTGAGGTACGTGTTTGGGGCTTGGATGACACCATTGAATTTGTCTTTTCCTCCTCTATTTCTTCTAAAAAATGGTTTTTTTTTTGTCGCCATTTTTTTCTAAAGTCACATTTCCATTGTTTTTTTTGTAGCCGGCCATGCTGAAATTCCTCCCAATGCCCCTCCCCGACGTCTTCAACAAGTTTCCAGCCTTACCACTTGCTGCTCTGTCACTTCTTGGATGATTGAAGATGTTGTTCATGGCTTGGTGGGCTTCAATGCTCGAGTCATTCAAGCATTTCCAGAGCACTTCCGTGGCCAATGCCCTGCCAACCTCGTTAAAGCCAGCCGATGGTGGCAACAACGCGACCAATTCCATAAAGATCTTCCCGGTCCCGTCACTCCACTCTCTTGTAGCCGAAGTTGTTTGGGCAAAAGAAAGCACCATTCTCCAAAAGTCAAGCCGAGTCGAGGCAAAAAAAAGAGCGAATGGGTGCAATATTTGTACCCTCTATTCCTTGAAGAATTCAACCGCCTTCGTAATGTAGGTGTCAAATTTTCCTCTCACCTACTTCGTGAATTGACCCTTTCCATTCTTGTAGCTTTTGAGTTCATTTTCACAGCCCTTTCTGTTGATCCCAAAGATAATGTTCTGTTGGTCAATAAAATCATAGCGAATTGGGTCAATCAATTCATAGATAACCATAATATAGTCCTTTTATCTCAACGTGGGCGTTTGACTTGTAGCCCTCAAAAGGAGCTTCAAATCAAAATGGAAACCGCCTACCATTTGGGGGGTTTGTAAAGGGGATTTTCATCCGGGGAATTTGATGAAAATCTCATGGAAAACTTGGATGAAATCCATTTCATTGTCAATCTTGAAAATGGCCGAACTTTAGGGTTTAGAGGAGATATAACTGTCAAATACGCTAAAGTTGTCTTGGGTGGGGAATGCATGACCATAGGGGTTCGCATTTCCGGAGGCCGTCGTGCTACAATAGAAGCTCCTATACTCATTTTCTCAAATGAAAATAGGAGCTATCTTATATGGGGGTTGATTGATAATATTCTGGGGGTTTCTTATAGAACGGGTTTTAAAGGTCGGATGGACCAAACCATCTTCCCCGAATACTTTTTAGAACCTTGTGCATATCAAGCCGATCTTCATTAATGCATGAAAATCATATGGCTTGATAATTGTAGCGGTTATACTGTGACACCTAGATTGGTTGTTGTTCTAGTTGCCAAGAACACAGTTTTTAAATTTTTGTCTCCATGTTCTACTCACCTTTGCCAACCAGCAAATACGTTCCTCATTTCAAAAATCAAAGATGCATGGACAAGACGGTGGGAAACCAAGAAAATTGAGTTGATACAACAAAATGCTTGGTAAAATGCACCCCGGACAGATGGACAATGGTCAAGAAAGTTGACAAATCTTAGGAAACGTTTTTTCCTACAATTGGTTGTTGATAGTGTAGAAGATGTTAATCGAGAGGTGGATTGTGACAACATATCCTATGCTAGAAAAGCAATGATTTGTTGTGGCTTAGCATTAGGACTTGATGGATCTTGGAGTGTAGGACAATTGTTTCTACATCTCCAAGAAATAATTGCAAAACATTTGCAATACTTCTAAGGACAAGAACTGTCCAATTTCAATAAGACAGTTTAAAAATCCTTTTTGATATTTTACTATATTTAAAAAAAAAAATTGGCCTACAACTAGGATTATTATGTTGTTTTTTGGTTGTTGCTATATTTAGCAACTTATACATATTCTATGAAATTTTTTAGCATTTCAATATTTCATTGTCTATTTCAGCATTTATGTGCATATTTCAGCATTTCTGTGTTTATTTCAGCATTTTATACACTTCTTTTTTCCCACCATTCCAACTTCTAACATTTTATTCCTATCTAACACTAAATGCACTCTCGTACAAATGTTGAAATGACCAGATTTTACTATAGAGCTAAAATAGTGTTAAAATGGGTTAATTTCCATCTAACACTAACCTTGCAAATCACAATTACTATTAGTGTTGACAATTAGTGTTGCCAACACTATTTACCAATTTTAGTGTAGTGTTGGTAGGAAATTTCACAAAGAAACCAAATGACTGTTTAAACTATAGTGTGGCTTTGAGAGTCTTGTAAGTATTGATGGGTGAAAGTGAAGCTTTACAAGGAAACCCATAGAATATTTAGTCTACCCAACAATATGACTTTGAAGATCTTGCAAATGTTTGTAGGCGAAATTCAAGTGTCACAAGAATACCAAATGATGGCTTTGAGAGGAAAACCTAGCTTTTGGTGTTATTCATTCACTTACTATTTGATGGCTTCTCGCAACTTTTCTACTAGCACTGCGTTATCTTATTTGATGGCTTCTCGCAACTTTTCTACTAGCACTGCGTTATCTTCTTCTAGTCTATTGGCAACCGTTTGGATCCGCTCAATGATTTGCTTGGCTTGTTCATCCAAGCCTTGAAGCTCCACCTCACTCTGCCCTTGGTCCGTCATGTACTTGTCTACCACAGCTCGCAAATGCTCCTTTAGACTTTGGAATGAGTTGTTGGCAATGCGAATATTTTCTTTAGAGGTCTGTAACTCTTTGCGAAGGGAATCATTTTCATAAAGTAGGGATCGAATCTGTTTCTTCAATTGAGCCACTTCTAAGCTTGCAGTCGGACTAGTTGATCTGATCTCTTCCTTGGGCTCCTTCTTTGGAATTGATTCTATTCTTATTTCTTCGTCTTCTTCCATAATGAATAAGCTCTCTTAAATTTGAACCAAGCTCAAGCGAGCTTACAATGCTTGAAGTTGTTTTTGGAGTGCAACATTGCTCACCTTTGAAAGGAAATGATTCATGAGGGTGACTTTCTACAATTTGAAAGAAGTGAACTTAGCGAACTCTTTCGACCTCGGAATGCTCTATAATAAAAATGTATCACTAAGTACCAAATCTCTCTCGAGCATTATGAAAATGGAAGTGAGAGCTTGGATTCGCTAGGTAGATGCATTACTTTCATACGTTGTCCATGCAAACTTGTTGCACCAAAACTTTTTGTCCCAACAGAAGTGCCATCAAAGGGCCAATACTATGAGAGGTCAAGAAACGTGTTCATATGAGGGGGTGTCGACCTTTCACCTGGAAAAAGGTAGAATACTGGACACTGCACTATCGATAAATCGATATGAAACGCCCTGTCAAAAAGAAAATTCCATCCCATTGGACAAAACATTCTCCGAATTCACAGGATAGTCATAACTTAGGTGACTGATCCTTCTTATCAAGAGAGATTCATCTAGTCATGCATTTGCCTGAAGTATTAGCAAGTAGAGTGTGACCCAAGACTTGGCTAAATGTCTCTGGCCACTCACTGATCTGGGAACCGTCAGAGAATTGGAGGCATAATCCAACAATAAAGATCAGACCACATTCGATCCCACAACGAATACTATCAGCTCTAGTATTCCTACACTGACAGATTGCCATCATTGACACCGAGTCTACGAAATTTCATACTCTGAAATGCATAGCTCGCTGCCATGAGCCATCTCGACCGACGCAACAAAGATAGTTCCCATGAAACCATTACACAAAGACGAACGGTCGGTGAGAACATTATTCATTTCTTCACTAAACTGAAGTAGAAGGGCACATTCAACGGCATGGTTCCACGAATGGAACTCTGAACCCTAACTCTAACAAAATGGAACACCCGCCTCGATCAGATTCCTAAATGAAGTCGGTTGCAGATCCAGCATCAAACCGATGGCTTATCTTCCTTCTCCGCTCTCACTACCTGCTCGTCCTTTAGTAGGAGCCATTGGGAAGTTTCTTCTGCTGTTATTGTTCCTCAACTCTTGCCTGAATGACCCCCATTTCAAGTCCTCTGGTACTGACAAATAGAATCTGCATGAAAATCGATGGCAAGCAGTATCCTAGTTCAGGTTGGCCTTCACTCCAGCCATGTGCAAGATCAGGTCCACCACCCGGTTGCTGCAACAAATAAATACTGTCAGAACTGCAACTGTAATGCCACAACCGGAATGTCACAATGTCAGAGGACTTCAAAATTGACCCAGGATGCAGACACCCCACAATTACCTGTAGCCCCACTCATTGTCGTACCACGAAACCAACTTCAGAAACTTGTCACTAAGAGCAATCCCTGCCTTGGCATCGAAGATGCTCGATCTGCATCCAAAAAACGAACCAAATCGCTCAGAAATACAAACGCCAAGCCATACAAGAGTCCATAGATGTCTCATCCCATATCAACCCACTTGCAATGTCTCACATACCTTGCGTCACCAATGAAGTCATTCGATACAACATCGTCTTCAGTGTAACCCAAAATGCCGTTCATGGGGCCCTCAGAAGCGGCCCTGCACCACGAATCCAAGATAGATTTGTGTCAGTAACTACAATATCAAACAATGCATAAACAATTTCTCATTTAAACCAACGAGTGCACTTCTGGCCACATTAAAAGAAACTCACTTGATGGCGGCTTTGACGTCGTCGTACGATCCAGGTCTTTCAAGACGCACAGTCAGATCAACCACTGACACGTTAGGGGTGGGCACACGGAAAGCCATGCCAGTCAACTTTCCGTTCAGTTCAGGCAACACCTTGCCGACGGCCTGCCAAAACCGTAGGGATTAGAATCCAAACCTAGCACTATTGCAGTGATGACTAGATGCGAACAGTAGCGTGAAAATACGAGCACAGTCGAAAGACCCATTTCCAAGCTTCTATGGCACCAAGAATCTCACAATGGAAGTATAAACAAGCTATTTAAGTGGATTTGGACATACCTTGGCGGCTCCCGTCGAGCTGGGAATGATGTTCTGCCCAGCTCCCCGTCCTCCGCGCCAATCCTTTCCAGATGGTCCATCTACGGTCTTCTGAGTGGCTGCACGTACACATCACAACTCACCACTTAAAAATCCTGTCCATTTTCCAGCTCCAAAGTACAACTGAGGCTTACACCCAGATCACAACCAAACAGACGTTATTTCTTACCAGTGGTTGCATGCACTGTGGTCATGAGTCCCTCCTCGATGCCGAAGTTATCCTGGATAACCTTTGCAAGGGGAGCGAGGCAGTTGGTTGTGCAACTCGCGTTGGAAACGATATTCATGTCGTCCTTGTATGCCTGTTGGTTAACGCCCATCACGAACATCGGGGCGTCACCAGAAGGCGCAGAGATGACCACCTTCTTGGCACCACCGTTGAAATGCTTTGAGGCTCCGGCCACGGCGGTGAAGACACCGGTGGACTCCACAACGTAATCAGCACCTGCTTCTCCCCATGGGATATCGGCGGGGTCTCTGGAGAGTCAGTCCAAAACCTGCTTAGTGAGAACCGAACTCAAGGAACCCCAGCACCTTCCGAACTGATGCCATGGTCAGACCAACTGCAAACCACAATAGACAGGATGCGACTGATACCTGCATCCGAAGACCTTGATGGTTTGGGAACCGACTTGCAAAGTCTTATCGTCAACTGCGTGGACGTCACCCTTGAGAACTCCGTGTGTGGAGTCGTACTTCAACATGTATGCCTGCGCCACATTATCGAAAACGGGGTCAGATATATCTCCATACGCGTTCAGTACGATTGTCGGAGTGCTAAGATTGAGGAATCAGAAAGTGCATCGAGATTCGATACCATGTACTTGGTGTCGATGAAAGGGTCGTTCACGGCAACAACTTCCACGTCATCCCTTCCCATGATGACACGAAGAACAAGCCTTCCAATTCTTCCACAACCTGATAGGGAGGTCGATGGCATGTCAGTACTTGACTGCCGTTAGAGCAATCTCCACAAATTACATCACTATCGCAAATTGTTGCAGTACTAACAAGGGTATGAGAGAGAATTAGCTCAATACCTCACTCCACATTCAAAATCAGATTCAAGTACTCCAGAATATAAACAAGATTCTATGGACTCATAGTCGTGGAGATGTGACACCAAAGAAGCTCACCATTAATGCCGATGCGGACCTTCTCCCCACTGCCGGACTCTGAAGTCATCGATACAATGTATTGGAAGTAAGAAAACCAACTAAATGTTTTTCAGCGAGCGATAATGTAAAAATTCATTCCGGCCAAAAAAATATTGGTTAGAAACATCGTGATAAAAAATGAATACTAAACGGTTATCTAAATGAACTTACTCGCTGTTTGGGTGGGAAACTCAGCCAAGGTTGCCCTCACCGAAGCAGATTTCTGGATGGACCTGCACACCCCGTGATCACTATCAAAGACTTGTCTGGTGATCAAAATTAGTGGTCTCGTGGAGACAGGTCCAAAGCAATAAGCATACTGAGCTTTTACATTGAAATGATTGAATCAACAACAAGAAGTGCCGAAACGTGTCGGAAGGTCCCAACCAGACAATCCTAGTGTACAATCCCTTAAAGAATTGAAGGGGTTCCAATCACAAAAATCAACCTTACAAGGACGGCCTCTAAGAAGTCATATAAGTCACATGGAGGACCATTACCTCGTGACCGGGACGCCCGAAGCCTTCAAGCTCTTGACAGATCCCACGAAAGAGTCTTCGGCTAAGAAACTGACATTCCTCCTCTGAGCAAAAGCCTGTGGAAGAGGAAATGATTGATTAACATGTAATTCTTGCAAATTTCGACTGAAAACGATACATTCTTCTCACACAAACAAAAACATTGATACATTGCGGTAAGAGCATATTGATGATTGCAGAATAAGATTGCATACTTCAATCGCGCCACAAATATCACGTACAAGAACATAGAAACATTAAAACACTACGCCAAATAAAGCAGTTGCGAAGCTCCTTCAATTGCAATCGTCAGAACAACCAAGACGCGTTACAAGAAGTAATATGTACCGAAGTGGAGGACGCCGAAACGCAACTCCTGGTGGAGGAGGCCTGGAGGGAGGTGCTGCCAAGGGCAGAGGTGGACTGGATCATCGTTGCGGAAGCCATTTCACTGCACCAGCAACCATTGACACATCGTCAAACCACTGTTAAAATCAACACCACAGTTTCCCTGTTCAAACAAAAATCATTACTACTCCTGTGGATATCAAATGAAAGCAACATCCCCCACGGCCCACTACACCGGAACTTATCAGACCCGAGATAACGGAAGCAAACCCCGGGACCAGGGTTAGCGTCGAAATCATCAAAAGCCAAGCGACGAACGCACCCAAACAAAACGATAATATTAAAACAAATAGACCATTACATCATATAGTCAACTTAGAACAGAGTTTATATCAACAGCACAGTTCCCTGTTGACTCAAAAAACTAACTGCTGTAAACCAAATGATAGACAGCCTCAGACAACTACTATCGTAACACAGTAACGGATCACATCCGAGATAAAAAACAAGCGCGTTTCATCATACTTAAACACCTACCTTTGCAACGAAGCAAGACAAACTCTGTTTAAATAAAATATCCTTTACAAATCATTGAAACAGAGTTCGTATCAATACACACTCCACCGTCTTAACAGGAAACACACTCACACTGCAACTGATCCAAACCGGACAACACGCAACCTGTTTTCTCTTACAATATCGAACTAACGACCTACCATTGCAAGGCCTCCAAAACAAGAGCTCATCAATTAAGACTTCGTCAAAACAGAGTTCGTCGATATCAACATACATTTCTACACGCTCAAAACGCACTAACACGAGCCACCTGATCTAATCCCCGACTACAACCAAGCCGACTCTGCTTACAACTCCACGGTGAACGACTTGTCTTGGCAAATAAACCAAGACAAACACTGATCGAAAAAACAAACTACTGAAACATCGAACTGGGACTCCTGAAAACATTAAGTGCAAAACAACAAGAAGCACTGACACGATCCATAAACCAGGAACAACAACTAAGCCGCCGCTTCTTAAAACACAAATCTTAACAACCTACCTTCGCAAATACATAAAAAAGAAGCTGATCAAAAAAACGAAATCCTACGAAAAGAAGAGTATCGCATTACAGATCGATCAGGCGCTTACAACGATTAAGCGATCGGCAGAAGGACGATCGAAAGCGCGATTGACGAGAGAGGGCGGCCGCAACAAAACGCAATGGCGAAACTTGGAGAATGCAGTGCTGAAGAACCCCAGCAGCAGCCAAAGAAAGACGTGTGGACGAATGAAGTTTCGAAATCGTCGGCATCAAACGCCTGAATGGATGAAAGGGCAACTTTGGGCTGGCCGCCTGCGTACCTTCCAGGGTATCATCCCACTACCGACTGACATCTGGGACCCTAGTTTTGCGACCTGCCTTTGGTGACTGGTAGGTAGTTAGGAGAGCCGAGCGTCGAAAGAGCGCGAATCTTTGGGGTGGCAGCGTTGTTTAGGATTGATATTTTATAAAATTGGATGGAAAAGTATTATTGGGGCGAATGGATGAGTGCGAATGGGAACAGCAGTGAACTTTCAACGGCCCAACGGCCCTCATTCCTTTCTGGAGTCAGATGAAGAAAACATGCGGTACCCTCAACCTTTCTCTAATTGCACATTTCATGTAAAGTCCATAAAGCGACCATCTAAGAGTTGAAACATGAATTTGGGCAGGTGAAACTTCTTGAAATTTTCTTTTAAAAATTTCCCTTTAAAGACAAGTGGAATTGGCATCTGACCCCAAGTTTGTTTCGTATTTTTTTGGAGCTTTGTGAAATTAGCTATGAAATTTCGAAGTTGAAATGACAAAAGAACTAAAATCACCCACCTCTTCAAACGTACATTGTTTGTGCATAGCAATTGAAGGCTATAAAAAAGAAACATATACAAACAATGTACATTTGAGGAGGTGGGCAATTTTAGAGCCTAAGCGCTTTTAGAACCTTCTACCTCATGCTTATATTAGAGTAGCCGTATGTTGTTAGCCTAGTTTTCATCACGCTTTTGTTTTTTATTTTATTTTTAGGATTTATGCCAGAAGCCAAAGATTCATATTTTAGGATAATTTAAGATCTAAAAATAACTAAAAAATTCATAACTTTCACATTGTATGTCCAAAAGCCATGAAATAACATCCATGCAAACCTCCTTACAAAGAGCTTTTGAATGGGTACCATGAATGCAATTGGGAGACTCATAATTTCATAGATCTCACCATAACTAACAAACAAAATAAACAAGTTAATTTAATGTATATATAGATCTTCATAATTGTGTTACAAATAAGAACATTGTGACTGTTAGGCGACCAAATTGGTTTGGAAAGCACAATCAAGCCCATGCTCGCCTACCATTCCCTAGTGCCCCACTAACATATCCATTTGGACAAGTGCAACATGCTCAAAAAATACAATTGTAGTTTGACAAGCCTCTATAAATTTCGAATTTTCCAAATCCAAAAAGATAATTTTAGAGACACTTGGGTTGCTTGTCCAAATGTGGGATGCAATTGGTGAACTTTTGCAAAAATAACATGTGATTTGGATGCACTAAGAAAATGTTTGTTCAAATTGAAGTCCCGAAATTCAAATTTGGCAAGCTTGAAGGTGAATTTTATGATCTTGTTCTAATAGTAGAAGATGCTGCAAAGATTGTTCCTTCCATATATTGTTTCAAGTTAGCTACCATTGTTCTAAGGTCATGCCAAGGAAATAAAAAATAAAAAATAGGACATTCTAAATGAATTAATGGAGCTATTTCTAGTACTTGACCAATGAAAGTGCTCATAGTTATTTTATTTTTGTGTCTTGGTTATAAGTATAGGGAGGGGTTAAAAGTGTTAATTCACCTCAAATTGGTACTCAAATCTTTTGATCCAATCTTATAGCTTAGAATTGCAAAGATGGTATCAAAACTTTTATTTAGGGAGAAGAAAAATTAGTATGATTAGAATACATGCAATTATAGTGGCTTAAGGTTGCAGGAGTGGGACCAAAGCTTCAACAAAGGAGAGAAACAACTCAATGTGGGTTGAGAGTAAGCAATTATGCCTTGTTGTCATCCCAAAACAAAATTGCAACTTAATTATATTATAGAGAAGTATATAGAAAAATATACAAATTCAATTATATATTTTGAAGATTGGTTGTAGCCCCTCAACATTAACTACAACAAAATATACATTTTCAAGATTAAAAAAAAGAATTTACTATGTTCAAAATTTAACAAGACTTTGTATTGGTGTGGCGGGGAACACTAATTGAATTTACTTAATTTAATAATATGAATATACCATCGATCCCTAAATGCCCAACCAACCATACATAGTTGATCTACAATTTCAATGTCATTTTTGTGTGGGTAGTTAAATTCCTTTTCAATGAAAAATTTCATTTGATCTAAGATCTAAAAAATTGTACTTAACCATTTGCTATGAAAATGGTCCCACTGGAAAGAGTATAGTGTATTCATTATTTTCCTTGTTGAAAACTTAAACATGTAAGTGTTGATTTGGAGTTATTTGTGATTTCTACTCATAACAAAAATTGCATTTCAACAATTGCAAGGTGGATTTTATAAATAAATGAGTTTGATAGCTCTTCATTTGAAATTTAGTTTTTTGGAAGTGTATTTTAGTGTGCTAATAAATTTTTAGTTGTTCATATTACCTTCAATCCTCCCATATTCTTGTATGCAAATTTCTTAAACATTATGAGGAGGGGTAATATATTAAAAATAGGATAATTACATTTTTCCTGTTATAATCTCACAACTCCTATGCAATTTCACATTCAAAATTACCAAATGCACTAACAATCAATCTCTTTAAACATCTATACAATTAAATTTTGAAAAATAAAATTTGCTTCATTGGGGATAACTATAAGTCCATGTTCTTTTTATAGAAAAAATACACTTCAAAAGTTTAGGCATTTAGGGGTAATGTATAAATAACTTGTCTACACTCTATCTTTGTAGCACTAGCTCATTGCCTTTTCGGTTAAGGCCCTATTCAAACTTCTTCCCACGTAATCTTGTCAATTCAAAGCCATCAATACTTTGGTCTCAAGCCAATAAAATTGCACACAAAAAATTGGATGAAATCTTCATTTCTCTATTGTCCAAAGATGTTTTCTTTATTAGAAGGTTATCTCTAGTAGTATTGCAACTGCGGGGGTCATTTATTTTAGGCAATGCAAAAAGTAATCTTCAATGGAGTAGTGATGCTATTTACATCCATGAAAATGGATGAAACATGCAATATACAGATGAAATCCATTTATTCATCCTCAAAAGTGTACATAGAACATCTTAAATAGAACAATACCAATCTCAAGATTTGGTAGCAATGAAGAGATTTCATCCATTGAAAAGGAAAAATATTTAGCCAAATATTCTCTATAATAAATTTTGCATTGCTTTTTGGTAAAAATTTGCTCCCCCCTTTAAGTTACAACATGACATTTAGTAATATGTGTTATTATTTTTTTAGTTTTGCAATAGATGATGTGAAACATTCCACAATCCACATCTAACACCCGAAAGTACTTTAAGTGCCCTGATGGTTGATTTGACCCATTTCAAGGTACAATTGGGAGGTAGAATATGCTGCAAGGAAGAAGGTGGTTGATATTGCCACCTAATCAATAGGGGTGGCCAATTCTAGTGTTCCTATTGCATTTCCATTGACTTCCCTCAATTCTTAACGTACGATAATGCTCCGGTGCAAGTACACCATTTTGCACAAGAGCTTGTCGAAGAACTTCCCTAAGAGCTCTTCACCTTGTCAAGCATTTGGGGCTTGCTCCCCATGTAAAATGCACTTGAACCAAAGCATTCTCTAGTACTTTACGAGTAAGGTAATACGCTTTGAAATCGCACAGGCTCTAAAACCACTCACATCCTTAAATATACACTATGTGTACATGTTGCTTTTTCATAGCCTTCAACAATGTACAAACAATGTACATTTTAGGAGGTGGGCGGTTTTAGAGCCCTATGCCATTTTAACTTCAAAACTTCATAACTAGTTTCACAAGGCTTCAAAAAATATGAAACCAGACTTGGGTTAGATGCCAGTTCCACTTGTTTTTGAGGAAAATTCACTGGAGATTTGTTCAAGAAGCTTCGCCTCCCCCAAATTCAAAATTCAGTTGCAGCTCTTAGGTGGGCAATTTCTGGACCTGTTACCTTACAAGTGGAGGCTCAATGTGATGAGCCGGGTGCATGAAGGCTAAATCATGGAGTGTAGGCAGTGCTTCAACGTTGCATGATCTTCCTCGAGTCTATCCAGCTCGACACACCACAATCCTAAGGGGCCCCCCTTCCCCTAAAAAGCCGAATCCATCAGGGTCGCCGCATTCATTCATTCATCCCGCTCCACAGCTTCCCAAGTGTCACTAGAACGTTATGTTGCCAGATTCTTTCTCCCCCGCTGCCCGCTGCCCGACTACCCGTCTTCCCCAACTGCCGTCTGTCTCCCGTTGATTCCCAAGCTCGTTGTGGTTCCCGGTACGCCATCGACGCCATCGCCAACCCTTCTCTTCCTCGCCATTGATCGCCAGCCTCCCATCGATTGCGTGTGCTCGAGTTCCCTTGTCTCTTGCTGTTCTCGCCTTTTTAACGACCTCCGGGCGGGGGAGGGAGTGGACGATCGCTCAAAGTAGCTCACCTGGCGAAACGGAAACGAGGGTGCTTCCGATCCTGATCACGTGAGTCGGGACTCATCAAAGCTTTGTTTGCATGAGATTTGAGCTAGGTCGAGTTTCGTTTTTGTTCAATAAATTTTGGCAAATTTTGGCGAATTTTTTTGATCGCCAACCAATTGTGTGTTCGAGTTCTCTTGTCTCTTGTTGCTCTCGCTTTTTCAACGACCCCTTCCTGGGAGTGGCCAATTGCTCAAGTAGCGTAGCTCGCCAGGCAAAACAAAACGAGGTTGCGCCTTCCGATCACGTGAGTCGGTGTACGCAAGCTTCGTTTGCATGAGATTTGATCGAGCTAGGACGAATTTCTCTTGTTTCTGTGAGTTGGCTTGGCGAATTCTGTTGATTTTTTTGACAATTGGCCGAATTTTGAATTATGATGATGGTGGAGTGCTCTCTGCGTTACGTTTGTGTTTTGTGTTCATTGAGTATTTAAACGGTGTGACTGCTGGGATTCCACGGATGCCACCCTTGGGAGTGACGAATTTGATTCGGGTGGATAGTGGTGTCGATGGTGATTTTGTAGAGGTTTTTGTGTTTGTGTTTATGCGCACTGTTTGTTTAATAGCTGAGCCTTGTAGGATGCCTTGTTACCTTGGTAGTGTTAAATTTGCCAGTTGGTGGTGATGGGGCAGAGCTTTTTGTGTTCGCTTTCATTGTTCATTGTGCGTTTTAGAAGCGGAGGGATTTGACGGATTTTGACCTGCCGTGGGGGTGATGGTGCAGAGGTGATTGATAAGTGAGAATGGCTTCTGCTTCGATGATTCAGTCCTCGGATGCTCTTGGGAGCACCTCGCTTCAGCGAACTGTGTCGTCCACCAGCTTTGTAACTCCTTTGAAGAATATTACGCTGTGATCATGTTTGGTATGTCTAGCATCGTCGATGCCTAAGCAGGAATTGCTTTGAACGACAAGAGTATGAAGGTAGTCTCTTGGTACGACGACAAATGGGGCTACAGGTACCATTCTGGAACTTCTACTGCTTATCAATCAATCTAAACGTTGCTTGTGAAAGCCCTTCATGGCGCTTTTTCACTCCTTTCTGACTTGTTAACACTGTTGTTGCAGCAACCGAGTGGTCGATCTTGCAAGCACATGGCTGGAGTGAAGGCAAACTTGAACTAAAGCTACAATAGTCGATCCAGTTTACATGCCAATGGAGGAAGTGTCCTCAGAACATTTGTGTTTAAGATGACCATAGTTGGAGACTAAGTAGAGAGCAGGGAACCATGAATGCATGTAGGCAATCCATGAATGCACGTACATAGGACTGTTTTTACCCTTTTTTCTTGCGTTCATTCGATGTTGTATGTCTGACTATTGATCACAGTGTAGGTGAGTGATCAATACGCTTGTTCGGTATAGCAAGGGCCCAAACGTATCATGGCGAGAGTTTGGCTCCAGAATACCTATGAGGTGGTCATGGTTGCCATCAATTTCAATCTCATCATCTTTACTTTGGCACTACAGTTGCCCACAAATCTCAGACTCGTCTCATGCAATGGATAAGAAGCCTACTATTTACTTGCAATTCGACGAATGCTTGATACTGAAGGATGTCAGTATTCCAGATCGTTACTCGTCAGAAAACGCAAGTAGGATAATTAAACTTCATTGTGTATGATCTGATGACCCTGTCTTTGGCAGACAATTGGGCTTCTAAACGCACTCACATGTTTTCATTGCAAATATGTTGTTGAGTGTATGATCATGATGTTGGAGATCACAACGCTCCCAGATGATTTTTACGTGACGTCGCTGGTTACGCATTGTTCCCCGTCGACATCTGGAACTTGTATAAATTGAGTGCCTGGTCGTCACTCTGCACTTGCATCACAGTGCATCCCTTTGGCTTCATAGCTTCGATCAGCAGTCTGATGCGGGTACTTCAATCCTGCCAATTCAATAGTTACTCGATCGTCGACAAAAGTTCGTGTGTCTAGCGGTTATTCAGCCTTTTCAAAGAGTTAGTTTAAATTGGCATATCTGACCCATCAATCGTCGTCATGGCGAAGATCGATCTCAGCAAGCGGCGTGATGGAGCTGCTGGCGATGGTGAGCAGCAGCTTCGTCGTCGTGGAGGCGACCAAGATCGACACGTTCTTGGTGGGCGACAATACGTGCCAGAGCTTCAACGACCAGAGCGCCGTGCTCATCGATCAGCGAGGTTAGCAGTAGCAGCACGCGCGTGTCCGTTCACAACACGGCTGGCTGCCAAGCCGGCAGCCAAGTGGCGCAAATCTTCGGCCCAGGCTGTGTTTTTCAGGGAGCCACCAAGCTCAACGCCATCTTTATCGCTTAAGTGAGATAATTAATTTATTCCATGCGTGCCTATCTCGATCGATCTGTGTCTGTAGTACTAATCTATTTAACGGCTTACAGGTGCCTCCCACAATGCAATCGATCAAGTGACCACAATTTACGTACTTGTTTGCTAGTTCTGCAAGTGCGGAAGACGTTGATATATCAATGTGTGTATTGCATCCCATGAAATATTGAAAATTCAGTCATTGAATTTCCCAGCTGCGGGTCACATAACTGCATGATGATTTTTCAGGTGTCAAATTTCCGGTACACTAAAACTTGCTCTGTAAGTCTTCGACTTCACAAATTCGACATTCTACTCCTTGTCACTCTCCTTGTCGCTCTCACTGTCACTTGAGCTCGATGATCCTTCACCTTCAGACTCCTTCGACCTGTCATATATCAACCACTTTGTTAGTGCCCAGCCATTACATGTTGGCTGTTCTCTAGGTACAATGGCGAATTGCAGCAAGCTACAGTTCATCTGAAAATGAAATGAAAGCCCTAGTCCCTAAACTGAAATAATTTGAATCAATTGTGTAACTAAACTTTGAAATAAGCTGCAGCTCAGCTACACTACAAAACGGACAGAGCCTAAAATGCTGGTTTGAAAGGAATTTCAGTGCGCAAAGATGGCTGCACCAAAAAAGAGATTTGTTTGAGGATTTAACCCCTAACGGTCCGTGCATCCAAAAAGTAGACGCTGCATCTTGCTAACAAAAAAATGAAGCTCGACAAGTTTTGGTTCTATTCCATCTTGCTAACTAAAAATATGAAGCTTGACAAATTTTTGGAAAAAATTCAAAAATTGAAAGGATTGTTGCATTTGTAAGCTTGAAGCAATGAATTTCTTTTTTTCCAATCATTTCGGACAAGTAGCCTACTATTTCTTCCATACTCATGAGATACTTGGGTGATGCTTGCTGATATCTATATCAAAACTAGGTGATACTTAGGTAAAGTTTGGCTATTGGTCTTAAAAATAGCAATGATCTAGCTATTTTGACCAAAAAAATGAAAACTTCCTTCACAAAAAATAGCCAACTCCTTTTGGTTGTAGCCATTGGTGAAAATCCGTACAAAAAACACACACTAGTTTTAAGTGTTAAGATCCAAATTACACAATATTGTGTGCTTTTCATATGGTTTTTTTTCAATAATTGGTTTTTAAACTTAAACTACAAATTTGCATTTTCCATTGTGACCATCATTTATGGTAAAAATCACATTATTTTGATATATGTCATAATTAATAATATTTTATTTCCATCTACAAATAGAACCTATATTAGTGCATCTTCTTCTATTACATAATGTGCAATAGTAGAGTTTGCAAACAATAGGTGGATTTTTGCATGATTCAAGATGGAAACTAAATTAAATGTTTAGAGTATTCATGGCCTCTCTAAATGCACAAACCTCTCTTAGTGCATAGTCCCAACACCATGCACTATGGGAGGTTCTACCTATATTGCTTTACATTATCACAATTATTTAATTTTTTAACCCAAAATTTATGAAAAAATCAACATCAATAGAATTTTTTTTCCAAGTGAAAAGTACAATTTTTTTAATCTATCAATTATATAATAGGTTAAATTTAATTTGATAGTGGAATTTGACTTGAAGGTCATTACCAAGGGTTGTTTGGATGTAAAAAATAAAATAATTAATTGAAAATTTTTCACACTAAATGTACCTCTTTAAATAATTTCTAATTAGACTATTAATTGGATTATTTTGTACTAATTTATTTTCAGTTTTAGATACAAAAATTAAAACAATGACAAATTTTCACAAACAAAGTGAATATTTTCAAAATGATACACAGTTCATAATGTCACATAATAGAAACAGTAGATTGATATTTGAACACTATTTAAAAGGCTAAATTTAGCTCAAACATGATGTTTGACTTCTCCCCCATTGGATCTAGTTCTTTAGGAGTTAAAGGATACTCACTTCTCCTTTTTGACCTTCTTTATTTTCCTCTTCTTTTCTGATTTCTCTTCTTTCTTCTCCTTCAGTCCTTCAATGTTCTCCTCAAGCTTTTCCTTCAAACCCTGTTCCTTGTGGTGCTCCTCATGAGACTCCTCCTTCTCTTCCTCTCCCTTGTTCTTCTCTGCATGGGCCTCTTTCTTCTCACCCACAAACAAGTCATGGATCTTCCCAACCAGTCCCTTGGACTCATGATCACCCTGTAAATGGCAGCAGTCAAAATGCAACCCTCCTCAAAAAAATCACAAACGAAGCCTCCGAAGGACATTCTCATTGTGTAAGCAATTGTGCACAAACAAAGGCAATTCAAGACCCTTAGTACCTCGCCCTCAAATGACAAATTAATCTTGAGCTCCCCTTGCGGCTTGCCTTTGAACTGCAGACCAAATGTCGATGCGGAATGACTCCCGTGAATCTCAGACAAAGCAATTCTGCAGGAATGTCACCACACTGTCAAATGGGATACAGTTAATTATATACCCTGTGTACTTCACTAACCCTCTCTAAGGACACTACCTTGGGGGACGAATGGGACTCACATTTGTTCACAACTTGATATGTGGACGCATGCGTATACAACATGAGAGATTTTCATTAAAATGGAATGTGCAATAACAATTTTGCTGCAGATTGTTTTCCTTGAAAAGTAAAGAGTTTGTGCCACATACACCCTTAGAAATGTGAAAGTGACTATTGCCTCATGCCCAATATACAATCTCTAAGATCCATTAATTAGTGAAATCTATTCAATTCTCTATAATGAGATTGCCCCCCTCGGAAAAAATTGGCTTCTATATTGACTCGCATGTGTTCATGACAACAAATTGTGCACACAAGATGATATATTTTGAGGATAAACATGAAATGTACAATCATGAAGTGCGTCACTAGAGAGGGTTGAGTGTAGAGAGAGAATGAAATTCTTACACAACACGGCCAAGTTCATCATCCTTGGCCATGGAGTTGTCATTGAGGATTCGGACCACAAGCTCGGTGTCACTTTCCACTACTGGCAGCGTAAACTTCTCATTCCATGAAGGGGCGGTAGCTTGATCTGCTCACACAACCACCAACTTGGGTTAGAAATCTCATCGACATGCTAATACTTTGCAAATTAAGATCTGATGTTGGTCCTACATGGGTGAACAGCCCTAACATTAATTACTAAGCAAGTCAAATGGTTACTTGGAGGAAATGGCTAGCAGCAAAATACTTTGCAGCTCCCAGACTCTTAATCTTTAAGTAAAAAAGAGACCAGACAGCTATACCTGGCTCAACTTCACTTTCTTCAGCTACACTATTTACCACTTAGCATTGGTCAACAATGTTATGGGTAGCAGTTACCTTGGGCGACCTTGCTCTTTCTCTCAGTCTTTCCAATGCTCAAAATTACATACGGATCTGACTTCCCTGCAAGCGATCAACACTTGAGTCATGTAAACTTGAGTCAATCTACACAAAGTTAGTTAGGCTACAGGATTAGGGTTCAATTCGATATCAGAGAAAAATGTCAGCATGCGACTTTGATTTCACAAGACTATGTCTAAGCTTCAATACAACGATCTCTCTCTCCCGGGAATATAGTCCATAACCCTTTTGCTCAATGTAGGTCCATTAATCAACCCAAAATACAGATCTAAACGCACAAGACTCAATAATACAACGTGACATTAGATTCTAATAGAAAACCCTTTTGCTAGAAATGTAAGTCCTCTGCTTAACCAAGAAGTAGAGATCTAAATGCACAGGATTTAATGAAACAATTTGACATTAGCATATAATTCTAAGCCCTTTTGCTCAAATTGAGCCCTGTGATCAACCAAAAGCACAGGATCTAAATGCACAAGGTTCAATGAAACAACATGACATTAGCCTATAATTCACAACCCTTTTGCTCAATGTGATCTTGGTGATCAACCAAAAAGAGCAGGCCTAAATGTTGAAGATTCAATAAAACAACAACTTGGCATTATGTCCAAAAACCTTCTCAAGCCTCTCAAAGGTTCAAATTATCTAGTCAACTAAGAGACCTATACTGAGAGGGCTGTAGTACCAATGTACTCAGAGTTTTTGAGCCCAGATGCTCCGCAGAGCTCCACATTCAGGTTCCTCACAGCCATTTTCGAAGTTGCTTAATTACTTGCAACTGCTTGAATCTGTACAAATGATCCCGGATCAAACTATTACTAACGCAAAACTAAAACATCTGCCCAAATAGATCAAAATAATGCAATTTTTTCATAAGCATGGCAAATCAGATCGATTCGCATCTACACCAGGAAGGAGCCCCAACTTCTGCCGCCTTGCCAACGTGAATGCAGTGCAGGTATGACTACAAAATGATACCTGCCAAGTGCAATTGGTCTGATCTCAGATTGAAAGGAGAAAGAGAGAAGGCTGTTTGTGATGTTCAAACAGGCTCTCGGGTGGTTCAATATGTACTTGTCACTGGCCTGAGGATTAGGGTTTAGGGTTTAGGGAGTGGATTTAGTATCAAAGTTTGCAATAATATAAATTAGAGTGAATTTGTCAATCACTGCACATACAAAATTTAAATCCTTTTCCACATTAATATAGAGACTTGCATTCTCTAAAATTTGGCACGATTATTGAATGTCATGTTAAGATTCACTTCAAAAAAACAATATGTGAAAAGGTTACTTCCTACAAATTTTATTGCAATTTAAAGGCAATGAGGCTGAGATCTAGTTGAAAATTCCTTGGAGCCCTTCACCGCGTGCACCAATACACAATTTTACCTTAACTGGACTTGCCTTGTTTAAACTTGAACAATGTATCATCCAATTGAAATGCATTTGTTTCCTAATGTGGCAACCATTCCCAAAGTTCATGTGTTGTGCATTTATTGTTTGGTAAATGGAATGGTTGTTGTCTATTTTTTAGATGTATATAGTAAATGGTGGATTTACTCTAGTTAAACGATATTTTAAGAATTAATCAAGAATCTTTACTTCCTCAGAGGATCTTGAATGTAGTTGTTAACCCTTGAAGGACCAAGCTCGGCAATATAGTGATTTTGGACAACTCACACCAAATGGATTTATAAAAAAAAAATTATTTGAAATTTTTTTCAAAACATGTACTCAGGAGCCCTTAAGGCTCAACAATTTTCTCAACTTTGGACTATATGGTTTAAAAGTTATTGTATAATATATGTAGTTTTTTTTCCTAGCTAGGCAATTCAAACAAATCTAAAAAATCTTTTTTTCAAGAAATAAAATTTTGAAATTGATTTTTTAGATTTATGTGTACATAGAAAGCTTTGAATCATTTCATTTTGATTAATGAGATGAAAGGTATGAGGAAATTTAGTTTGCAAGTATTTATGGAGCCTTTACTCCAAGATAAACTTTGAAGTCCTTTATTTAACTCAATTGTCAATACTTTTGGAAAAAAAATCATAAGGTATAGATTGTTTATTACAACATTACAACCATTGGGATTGACATTTTTCAATTTCATAACTAAATCCTCAACAATTTAGTATTTTGTATCATTATTTACAAGCATTTCTTTTTTATTGTAGAACTTGTGTTTGTAGCAGCATGCCATTGCATTATATTTGGAGGGACATTAGGGTATTCGATTCTTTATGTTAGAAGTGGCGTTTAAAAGCTAGAAAAAAAAATTGTTATTTACTTTGTTCTCTTACTATTTTTTCCTATATGTTGTATAATTTCAAATGATTTGAAAATTTTCAAGGATGTAGCCAACTTTTGTTGAAGATTGAATCCAAAGAAGAAACACCAACATGGACATTTTTTTCCTACAAATGTGAACTTATGAAGTATAGCTGCCTAGTTTTTTGTAGGGCCAAAAAAAGGGGTTTTGTCACTTCTAACATTAATATCTTGCATTCCACATGGTAGAAATTTCTGAAATTTTTTCTACATCTTTTCAAACTAACATACTACAAGATTCTATGGTTAAATGTGTCCTAAAAAAGTTTTTTTTTCTAAAATTTGATACTTGTACTAGAAATGGCAATTTTGGAGCATTTTGGGTGAAAACATAGTCAAGGAACTTTAGGGGTTAAATTGTATAGATGTATGAGAACTCATACTGAAGAATCTACAAATATTTAGATGGATGGACATGTTTGCATTCATTTGTTGTTCAAAATTTAAATGTCTCGTCTTTTAGGGGTTATTGGATACCTTTGTCTTCTATGACATGTAGGTGTCCCCCCCAATTAATGGTGGATATTTTATTTGGTCCCATAGACTTCCTTGACATGCATTCATCCTCTAATTAATGTTGGATTTATTTTATAAATTTTTTTTTTCCTTCTCTAGCATGTAAGCACGTTTATCTAATATGTGGACACCTCTAAATTATAGTTGGATTCCCTAGCTAGTGTTAGATTTTTTATGGGTCCCTTTGTCTTTTTTGATATATATCCTTGATTCAATGTTGGATTTTTTCACTAGACTTCCGTGCTTTGTCTTTTCTAATAAGTGGGCCCCCTTAGTTAATGTTGGATTTATAAAATTCAATTAGCCTTTGTCTTTTTTTTTGTCTTCTTTGACATATGGATACCTCCTACTTGATATTGGATTTTTGAATCAACCTTTGTCACTTTAGTCTTCAACCAAAGTCTTCTAAGTATCAAGGGAAAAGAGGAAATTCTTTCTTTTAGATTCCAAAGGAAACAAATTTTTTAATTATGCAATGTTATGTGGCAAAGATTGCATTTTTGTTGGACTTGGTAGTTTATGTCTTTTTTAACACGTGGGCGCCCTCTAATTAGTGTTGGACCTTTTAATCATTCTTCTATGCTTTGTCTTTCCTCTGTCACCCTTGACATGTAGGTGCTCTTTAGTTAATTTTATATGTTTACAAAAATCTTTTGTGTTTTGTCTTACTTGATATGGGGGCTTCATCTTTGAATCATCTAGGTGCTTATTTTTCCTATTATTTAAGTGCCCCTTAGTTAAAGTTGGATTTTCGAATTAGTTTTTTATGCTTTGTCTTCCTTGACATGTAAATTCCATTCCTAAAATGTGGAAAATGTGGATGTTTTGTCTTTTTTTTAAGTAGGCATTTCCTTTTTCTACTTTGTTGGTTGAGTCCTCTAGACAGAGACTATAGCAACAACTCGACATTGACTTAAGTTTCTAAATTTGAATTTCCCATTCACACTTCACAGCGACATGGTTTGCGCTCAATTATTCATAATGCAAAACATGGTTAGTCAAATGGAAACTTGTCATCAGGCAACATGTAGTAAAGGCTTGTAAGGATGCAATAATCAAATATGAACAAGGCAAAATGTTTGCACTAGGATATGAAAAAGAATTCAAGAACAAAAAAGTTGCTATAGTTTTATGTAATGAACCTGCTAAGTATTTGGCTATGTCTTCCTGCCTCAATGAGAATATTTTAAACAAAAAAAATATACAATTATTTCACAAAATCTACAAAATTGAGAGATTGAAGTGTTTGAATATAATGAATGTCTTAATCCAAAGCATTGTAAAGAAGATTCCAATTGTATGAATGTAGTCAAAGCTATAATTTACATACTTCATTGGCAATTTGACAAAACAAAAGACAAAACACTAAGCACCCTTTGGAAATCTTTAGATCAACATACATGTCTTGTATTTTTGTCGGACAAGGTTGCTTTCCACAAACTATTAAAAATGTGTGAAGCATATGATAAATTAATATATATTCTTCAATGAAAATGAGAAGAAGAGACATGAAAAAAATAGAGATTTTTCCAAAAGAGCCTTTAATAGCAATTATGAAAACATAGACTTGGAGGTTTGCAAGGACTCTTCTTGCAATAATGAAGAGTTTAGCAAGGTGTAAAATACAAATTTTGGTTCTTAGTTTAGTTTTTAGTTTTTATTGAAAAAGTATATAGAAAGTAGTCTAAAAAGTAAAAAAAATAGCTTAAAAGTAGGCTAAAAACACTAAAAAGTAGAAAGTAGCTAAAAGTAATCCAAAAAGTAGTTTTCAAACTTTATGCAGTGTGAATAGGGCCATGTGGATGGATGAAATCTGAAAACGGATGAAAAATATGAAAATGGATGAATGGGACACGATATGGATGAAAAAATTGCGAAAGGGATGGAAGAGGCGTGAAAAGACAGAAAACCAGTCGGGAGAGGCGCGAGACCTTCTTCCCGACCCTTATAAGCCAAATTATTATTTTTTTATCTCTCTCTCTGTGACTGTGCATTCAGGAAGAAGCACATGTCTGTATTTTCTGGCGATTTATAATTCAAAATTCTTTTTGCGCAAATCTGTGTGTGTGTGCTCTGAATTGTGTGATTCCGATTGTTTAAATTAGCAGTCTGTGTGTAATTGTTGCAAATTGCATATTTTGTTGTATTGGAATTCGTAAGTTGTAAAATTAAAACAAAAATTGAAATTGGTGGAAGCGCGAAGAGACGGCAAACTGGTTCGGCGGATTGGAGTGAGTTCAGCATTGGGACGGTGAGTGGAATTTTTGGGCTGTTGGTGGTGATCGGACCATCATTTGAAGTTGGTGCAGATACGGCAGGCACTGCAGGGACGAAGACTTGGGGTTTGGCCAAATGATCAGACTTCAAAGGCGTTTGTTGGGATTTTTGAAGCGTGTGGCGGTAATATCATGGTAATTGGAAGTGCGGTGAAGCTTCAGTAATCAGACGATCAATTGGGTCTTGATCGGTGAGGAAGGCATTAATTTGCTGCAGTTAGGTGCAAGTGCGGCACTGTGACCAGTTTGACAAATTCATCGAAATCAAACCAACTGAGAATCTGGGGAGGAGCCATGTGTCTAAGCGAGAAGGAATCAACACGAAATTTCAAGAGATTCAATGAAGCAGAGAAGAAATCAAAAATATTGAAGAAAGTTGCGGCAATGTTGAACTAAGCTGATTCTCGCCCATTTTGACAAATTGGCTGAAATCGGACTGATCGAGTGTCTGGTGTGCGTCGAATCGACCGAGCGAAGAGTAACCAGCAAGAAACTTCAAGAGAATCCATAACCTGTGGAGGAAATCACAATCGGAAGAGAATTCGCAATGCTTGGTATAGCAACCCTAATTATTGAAATTTTGAGTCAATTTCTTGCGCTTGTGGTCTTGTGTGGGACGAATTGACCAAGCGAGAGCGAAGCCGATCAAATTGGCGAAAATTGGTGAAGATTTGTCTGTCATCGGAGGGAGATTCGGCGGAGCGGCGCGGTGATTTGCCGGAGGCCCTGTGCGGTCGGCAGAGAGGCGCGGCATTCCCCCCGATCGGGATACCCACCGGTTCTCGACCTGTCCGACCCGGATCCTCGTGTGGTACCCCCCCCGGTTCCTCGAGGTTGATACCCCCTCGGGTTGAGACCCGTGAGGAAGTCAATGCGGGTATAGGCCGGGTATCTACTAGGGTATCGCACGGCCATAAGGTCGGATTGCCCAGTCTTAGGGTCTTTTGTACGGCAATAGGTTCTGCGGGCTATAAAATAAGTTATATTAATAAAATTGAAATTTTGAATTCAATATTTGGATGAATTGACCAAAAACAAATTAAAATAAAGGTCCAAATTTTTCGAACGGCCCTTTGGGCCATGTCCCTAGTTTGGGCCTAGGTCATAGTATTAGGAAGACGGAATTAGTAGAATTAGTAATCTTTGTGATTGACAAATACTTTTGTGTGTTTTAGGAATGACTCACCCCGTGGTTTTGGACTTGTTGCCCTGAGACTTGTTGCCCAATCTTAAAAGAAAGGAGAAAGCTCAAAGACCAAGAATGTGGTACTTTGTCCTAAACCTTTCATACTCCTGCATACTGGACTTGTTGACTACTATGACAGATTCGCTTAGGCATTTTGCACATAGATTCGAAAAGCTCAAAAAGAGCAATTACTAGACCTGTTGCCCCAACACATAAAAAAAATGTTAATTAATGAAATATTTGTATACTTTAAAAGTATTATCTTGTATATATATGATTAGGTCATAGGCTGCATCTATGTATAAGACGTGTTGCCCAACTTGACGTGTTGCCCATGATGTGTTGCCCACTCTAGAATACTATATAGGACCGGGACTCTTAGAACATTGTGTCTGCATTAGTAGTAATGGACTGTCCACCAAATTGAGAGAACCTGGGAATAAGGGAAAAGAAAGAAAAAAAGAAAGAAAAAGAATAGAGGTATAAGAATAAAGTTTCCAGGTATATTCCACAAAGTTAATTTATACATAACCTAAATCTACTTTAAAAGTGACATTAGATGCACCAACGATAGACTACGCTGGCTTATCCACGGATGAACCCCTATACTACTGGTACTTGACAAAAAGTAAAAGTTAGTGAAAAAGTACCTCACACAAGGATTTCGACAAACTTAATGAAACTGATAGTTATTTTTGTGAAGACTCCAAAGACCAACAAGAAGAAAACAATCACAAAGACATTGTCAATTACCAATCATTTTTCAAGGTTGTCATATTGGACAGAATCTTATTGTTCACGGACAAATCGGGTGAATGAGGGTTGACTAGCTACAAACTTTGGAGGCCAATAACCTTTGGAAAAATTATCCAAATTGGACATATGAGATGTTTTTCGGCATTTACAGAAACTGATTCGCCTGATTCATCTGTGAACAGTAAGATTCTATCCGATATGACAACCGTGTCATTTTTCTCCTCCCTACAATCCAAATCTAGCCTTGCTTCCGCCACAATCTTGCAAGCAAGCTTCATTGGCAACTCTCTCCCAACTCAATCATGACTATGATTACATACAAGAATAGCAACAAGGGAAGACGGAGGCAATGAGCATGTTTGCAAAGACAAGTAAGTAGTGGCAATAAGTTGTTTGGCAAAATTGCTTGATATAGGGAAGGGGGAGTCTAGCAACAGTTGTGGACGCAAATGGTGGAAGGCTGCAGCATATGCCATGTGGGAATTTCTAATAGTAGGGAGTGGTTGCCTACAAAAGAAATAGGACCAGAGTGTGGGAGCAAAGGTTGGGAGCAAAGATAGGAAGCAAGGTAGGGACAAAGGCACTGTATTTTTGTAGTGCAGGGGGAAATCAAATAAAAAAAGACTATGCCCCATGCAAATGGAGCCAAAGGTATTCGAACTTTAGCCCTCCATGAAGTCTTTTTGTAGTCCCTCCCCAGTCTTAACTGAAGAATGGGATCGGGTGCCTTTGTTTCTTCAATTATTTGGCCAATTTTGGTCTATTCAGACTTTACAATGTTTGGAAATGAATAGATACACAACTAAAAAATTAAGGAGGGTCAAATGTGGGATTGTCAATTCTACTCGTCCTATTGATTATGAGACATACACCTTAGGTGGCATTGAATGAAAATCGGTATTGCAATATTTTTATATATGGGATTCAAAAGCTCCCCAACATATGTATGCATTGGCAAAAGGCAAAATCATTTGTTTACTGCCACGTCATATCCCAATTATTATTACGCAATCGATTTTTACTTCTATTGAAGTACCTTCACATCACCAACCCTTTTTCTATATGCATGGATCAAACCTCTCTATCTTAGAATTTGGTTAGGTTAGGTGGCGTTTGGACCTACCATGTGAAAGTTATTGAATTTTAAAGTATTTTTGGATCTAAAAATTAGAAAATTAGAAAAAAAATTGCATTCTTAGTACTATCAAAAAGCCCTCAGGGAGGAGGGGTTTACAGACTTGATTTTGTAGTGTTTGGATCTGCTTTGTGAAAATTATGGATTTTTGAATTATTTTTGCATCTTAGATTGGGCTAAATTATATATCTTTTAGACCTCCTATTATTTGGTCATATTTTTGGTATCGTTGGAAAGTTCTTTGTGAAGAAGGATGCATAACTTTGTTTCATGGCATTTGGACCTATAGTGCAAAAGTTATAGAATTTTGAATCTTAAATTATGCTAAATTATGCTAAATTATGCTAAATTAATGTATCTTTTGGATTGTGTGTGAATTAATTGCATTTTTGGTATTGTTGAAAAGCTCTTTAAGAGAAAGGATGCATAGCTTTTGTTGTGTAGCATTTGGACTTACAACATGAAAGTTATGAATTTTTGAATTATTTTTGGATCTAAAATTATTTCTGAATTATACTAAATTATAGATCTTTTCTTCAACTCTTTGTCATATTTCTTTTGCTTTTGAATTATATTTTAATCATCTTTAATGTTATTTAATTATCTTTTACTTTATCTTGTCTTTTCTTTTATATTATCTTTTACTTTGGTATAATGTTATTAACCTTGGTAATATATAAAGAAAGAATGTATATTTAGATATATAAAGAAAGTATAAGGAGAGATACAAAGCATTTTGTTTGTTTGTTTGTTTTTATACTTTCCAAATGGCACCTAAACATCAAGGTAGTGTTAGTTTATATACCGAATGTGCTCAAGGAAGAGATCGTGTTGCAAGAGCTAGGGAAGATAATCTTCAATTGAAACAAAAGAGAAATTGAGAGCTCAAGCAAATTATGTAGCTCAAGCAAATTACTTTGAGACATAGTACACAACTATATACTTGATTGAACAGTAGGTCATGTTTACAAAATAGAGTTTCAAAAGCGTGGATTGCCGCATATACATTTTCTAATAATTTTTTGCACAAAAAGACAAAATAAATGATGTAGTAGTGATGGATCGCATTGTTTGTGCAGAGTTTCCTAACCCAAAAGATCTTGTTCTATTTGATACAATATTGAGGACAATGGTGCATGGCCCATGTGGACTATACAATCCTAATTCAACATGTATGAAAGATGTAAATTGTTCAAAACATTATCCCAAAACTTTTCAAGAGTTCACTTCTATAAATGTTGATGCATATCCATTGTATCGTAGAAGGAACAACATTGGTCATGTCTATGAAGTTCGAGGCATTTTGGTTGATAACCTTATTTGTCTTGAAAATATGGTTGTCACATCAACATTGAAGTTTGTGCTTCAATTCATGCAGTGAAATATATTCACAAATATATTTACAAAGGTCATGATTATACAACTATACACTTTGGTCGTAAACCTAATGAAGTAGACCAATATTTGGATGTTTGATATATTAGACAGTGCCCCTAAAGTTGCTTGGCAACTTTTTGCAATGGAGATGCATAAAGAACGTCCTAATGTGGTACAGTTTGTTTTGCATTTGCCAAGGATGCATAGAGTGGTGTTCAATCAAGAGGATGATACTGCATAAGTTCTTCAAAGAGTAGGGCACAAGACTACCACATCGACTAGATATTTTGTAAGATGTGCTAGGGATGAAAATGCTTGACAATACACGTATTTGCCATTTGGAGTTCCCCCAACACTATTTGTGGAAAAAAATACAAAAAATGGACCTCTACACAAGTTGGTTTTGCGTTGGGAAGACTTTACTTTATTGATCCAACTACTGGAGAACAATACTGTTTACGTTTACTTTTGACAATTGTTCATGGACTAGTGTCATATGAAGACCTTCAAATAGTGGACGGTTGTCTTTATACTACAATTAAAGAGGCATGTTCAATAAGAGGATTGTTGGAAAATGATGGTGAGTGGGTTTCATGTCTACAAGAAGCTTTTTCATTAGGATCACAACTAAAGCGCGCAATCTTATGATCATGACCTTTGTAAATATATTTGTGAACATATTTCACTGCATGAATTGAAGCACAAACTTCAATGTTGATGTGACAACCATATTTTCAAGACAAATAAGGTACAACATCTCGATTATCAACCAAAATGCCTCGAACTTCATAGATATGACCAATGTTGTTCCTTCTACGATACAATGGATATGCATCAACATTTATAGAAGTGAACTCTTGAAAAGTTTTTGGATAATGTTTTGAACAATTTACATCTTTCATACATGTTGAATTAGGATTGTATAGTCCACATGGGCCATGCACCATTGTCCTCAATATTGTATCAAATAGAACAAGATCTTTTGGGTTAGGAAACTCTGCACAAACAATGCGATCCATCGCTACTACATCATTTATTTTGTCTTTTTGTGCAAAAAATTATTAGAAAATGCATATGCGGCAATCCACGCTTTTGAAACTCTATTTTGTAAACATGACCTACTGTTCAATCAAGTATATAGTTGTGTACTATGTCTCAAAATAGGGCTTGTTTTGTGCACTCCCCACGAGGTTTAAGAATACTTCTTGTAGTTTTCGTATTAGAGGATAATGTTGGTTACTCTTTCATCCCTCTACAAAACATTTGAGAGGGGATTGTGAGTCTCTAATTAGATGAATAATCTTGTGACTAATTGTTGCTCAAGTCATCTTGACAATACAATATGTGATTTCTAGTGAATAAAATAAATAAGGTGAGGTGGTTGTTGAATGAATTGTGTGATTGTTGTAAGGCCTCATGGAATAATGGGGAGAAAATCATCATTAATGAGATGATGTTTAATTACAAAGGTGTGCATTGCCCTGTGTAATGTTACATGCCCAACAAGCCCAAGAAATGTGGGCTTAAGATTTGATGCCTTGCAAATTCCATGACATATTCTGTTCGCAACTGTGATGTTTATTATGGAGCATCTATAATAAAAAGTGAGGCTAAAAAAGGAGAGCCTAAGATGGGGCAAAAGGTAGTGGAGGCATTGCTTGGAGGGTTGGAAGGTTGAGGCTACATAGTGGTGATGGATAATTTCTTTACGAGTGTGGAATTATTTCGTGATTTAGAACAAGGTGGTACATATGTCATGGGAACTCTTTGAAGCAATCACATAGGACTCCCAAATTTTGTGAAGGACCAAAAAGCATTCAAAAAATCTACACAAAGAAGTTTGGAGTGGGCAATGCATGACTCTCAGAAGATGTGTATTGTCATGTGGATGGATAAGGAATCAATGTTATTATTATCTATTAGTGCATTGCCCCTATCTTTTTCATATGAAGTATTGGAAGTCTTGCATAGGGTATGTGGCAAAATCCATAAAATCAAGACATCACCGGCTCATTTAAAGTATACTAATTTCATGCATGTGGGTGATGTAGTAGATCAACTTTGTGGTTCTTATTCTTGCTAAGTGTGTTCCCATAAATGCTGGCACCATCTTTTTTACTTCTTTGTTGATACTAGTGTGGTGAATATATGGATTATACACAAGGAGATTTTGAGAAGAAGAGGACATGAAAAAGAATCATTGTCCCATTTTAACTTCATAGTGGCATTAGGCAAGACATTGACAAGGACTTGGGTGGACCAAAAAGCAACTATTTCACTATTATGGGAGGACATGCTCCAAATTCATTGCCCTCAAAAAGACAATTCTATCATCAGTGTGTTGTGTGCAAAACAAGAACCAATTGTTTTTGTGCACTATGCTCATTTCAATGGATGTGATACACATGAGGGTGTTACATAAAAATGTACCACCGTAGTGGCACTTTCTAGAGGAATATAGGTAACATTATTTATAATCTTCTATGTTTATGCCCATCATTTATTAATTTCATATTATTTGGCTTCAATTTTTATTTGTTTTGTGTTGTATGTTATATTTTTCCAATTTTATTTTAAGTATAGAATGTGAATATATGGGATTTCTCTTTATTACTCCTTGACAAATATATGTGGGCCTTGTTTTTTTGTTTTTTTTGTTTTTGTATAGCATTGCACTCTAAATGACCATAGCACCAATAAGTCACCAATAAGTTACCAATAGTGAGGCACTCACTAAAGGTTGATGTTCATATTTTAAATTTTTAAGTTAGATGGATAATATTTGTTTGTTTGATTTAAAATGTTAATGTTTTGAATAATCTATGGATTTTTAATGAATTTGATGAGAGTGCTTCCTAAACATATTACTCTCAATCCTTCACATGAATTTTGTACATATTATTTTGATGAAATAATTCTTATTTTAAAATTCATTAAATCAATTTCCGAAAGTTTCTTCCAAATGTTCTTACAATCAATGGGGTTTAGAATCTTCAATTTATTAGGAAAAATATATAAATAAAATAAAATCTATTTACTTTGAAGGTGAATTTTGAATTAAATTTAGACCACCCCTCAATACATTACTAAAGGATTAAAAATAAAAGCTATATCTTTTATATTATACATATTTTTTTATAAATATGTGTATTTATTAATATTTATAAGATCTTTAATTTTATATTTATATAAATATCTAATATATTATACATATTTTATATATACTTATTCATATTTATGGGATCTTTAATTATATTCTTATATAAATATCTTATACATGATACATATCTATTATATATACATCTACTTACTAATATTTACAAGATTTTTTAAACTCTTATATAAGTTTATATTCTTATGTATATATTCTTTCATTATTTTGTTATTTAGGCTTTTCTTGTTTCTTCAAGAGTATGTGTTATGTGCATTGTGAGAACAATGAGTTCCAAAGCATCCCCACATACTTGAAGGTTATGCATTGAAATAAGATTTGTAACTTAAGTTTTCATATTTATTTGCATTACTATTTATTTAGGATTTTTTCCTTTTTTCAAATGTATGTGTGTCTTATCCTTTTTTTGGTTTACCCTAAATATTTTAGTTGGCAAACTTTTTTTTTTATTGGGAGGCTTTACCATTTTTCATTTGTTTACTTTTATGTATATTCTGTGGACAACTTTTATTTTATTTTTGGATTGGCTATACATTTGTTTTGGCTCTTCTTTACATTTTTTTTTTGGTTAGATTTTTTATTTTTTTAAATAGTTAAATATTAGAACTGATAGACTTTCTTTTGTGAGAGAGGTGGCTTGGGGGCCTTCATTTGAGGGGGGGAGGCGGTTAGTGGCTTTATTATCATTTAGGGTTGGATTTTCTTATTTTTGGGTTTAGTGAAAATATTTATCATATTTGGATCTATGATTTTTTTTGGTCTGATATTGTTGTGTTTTGGAGGTTTATGCAAACAATTTTTAAAATTTATTGAGGGGGCCGGTTTTCAAATTTTCTTAAGGAAGGGGAATACAAGCCACAATGGGTGGAAGTCATAGTAGGAACCGCTCTCTAAGGCATGGTGGCAAAAGGGGGTCTAGTAGTAGCTGTGCAAGGGATGGTGGCAATTTGATTTTTGTAGCCATTTGTTGGGCAATGGCTATTAGGCAGAGTGGGTGGACATGTGCATAGGGTTTGGTTGGAAGGGGTGGGGGGTTAGGTGTCAAGCATGGGAAGTTTGGTGGTACAATGTGAAATTTACTTTTTGATGGATTTCCACTAACAAATACAAAATGGGGCCAATATAGGGAGGAAGAAGTGTCCGTAGTTTAGAACTTTTGAATTTTCATCCAAAATTTGGGGCTTATCAATTGCAAGCCCCACCAAAAATACAAAATTTTCTCAATTGATTTCAATTTTTTGTGAATATTCTCAACTTCATGCCTAAAGCATTAGCCCAAAAATGCTAGCATTTCAAAAACAATTGACAAAATTATGTGCCTGCAAGTAGGGTACACCAAGAATGAACTTCCCCAAAATGGGGTGAAATTGAACTTCAGACCTAATTTTCCAAAGATTTATACAATTAAATGACTTGAAAATTTTAGGGTACACCAAGAATGAACTTCCCCAAAATGGGGTGAAATTGAACTTCAGACCTAATTTTCCAAAGATTTATACAATTAAATGACTTGAAAATTTTAGGGTACACCAAGAATGAATTTTCCAAAAATGGGGTGAAATTGAACTTCAGATCTAATTTTTCAAAGATCTATACAATTAAATGACTTGAAATTGAAAATTTTAGGATACACAATACCATGCCAAGAAGATACAACAATTAGATTTTTCAAAAAACTATTTTGAATTTTTTTGGCTTTTTTATATAAAAAGGATCATTTTTGGACATATTCAAAGCCATAACTTCTTTGGACATTTGGGATCCAATTGAATAACAAGGAATTCTTATAATAGGACAAAAGTGCCACTATTCATCCTCAAGATTTTGTTATGAAAAGGAAAGATTTCTATATTAGTTTGATTTCCAATGAGTGCTTTTGCTATTTCTTAAGCCAATGATTCACATGGTAATGAAAAGGAAGGGATGATTTCCAAGGTCAACGTTCATCCTTTAAGCCAAAAGAAAATTTTGCTATCCTTGGAAACACACTTCCAGCAGAAAATTATACACAAAATTTACCAAAACTGTTCACTGATGTAATCAATGAAAAAGGAATACAACGGTTTCTCTTCACCTGCAATCGACCTGCAACCCTCCCTTCTATGAGTCTACGACTGTTCACACTCCTCACCTAAACCTTCAAGCTTTTACGCCCCACGGCATATGCTGTTTCGCTACGTTATATTCACATCATTCTCAACCCTAAAACTATTGCACAACTGACTGACTACCTCAATAATCAAAACTTATGAAACTGGATACTATAGATCAAGGAGTCTTCAACAAACAAAGTATGTAATCTGGTAACAATCTCAACTTTATCGAGTGAAAGCAGAAACTACCCCAGCATGAGAATCATCCTACATAAACCATTACAGACGTCGTTGATCTTGTGGCCATCAAGGCCTGGTTTAAATATCATCAAGCTTGACTTAGTCTTCTTTTGCATGACCGGGTACCTTTCCCTCCACTGTTGCTGCTACAGGTGCAGGTGTATTTGGGGGTGCAGGAGTATCTTCAAGAGGAAACGCCCTTGGATGATCACCTGAAGCAGTACATTATTTTTTCGTGAAGTTTAGTCAAGTGGAAAGAAGAAATTTTCTTGACTAGTTTCTAGCTTTTGGAGGCAATTAATCGAAGATGTTCTTGACAAAATGATAAATTGGCATAGAAAATTCCTACAAAAGTATTGAAGATTGTAGAATATTCCACCAAAATAGGGACATTCTTGAATGGGAGGTCATACTCGTGTTACAGTGGCCCATCATATATGGGCACAGCTTGCATTCAAGTTGTTCTACACTGAAAGAAGTAGTCTTGATTCAGCGAAAGCAAAAGGAGCCCCTGCCTCGAAGTTCAAGAACGTTACTGACCTGAAGAGGGTTCCACAAAACCAGCACTTTCATTAAGATCCGCTGCAGCTTGGACAGCAGCTGCTACACCTCCTGGATTAGGCTCCCCTGTTGGTGAGCCTCGTAATTCCGCATCGAGCACCTTAGCAGCGTCTTCTTGAGTCGCCACTTTGTCAACATCCAGATCAATACTTGCATCCTGCAAATTTAAGGAAATAATAAGTCTCCACTCCAGGTATGGTTTTGACCACAATCACTAATTGTCATAGGCACTTAAGGTTTTGAACAGTATATCCAAACATACCATGAGGATGTCTGCTAAAGTCGTTTTGTCCGCAGTTTTAACTCGAGGGTTCAAAGACGCAGCGGACATGGCAGAAGCAGCCAATCCTCCAGCTGTTGCGGGGCCACCAGTTGCACGCTGCACTGCACTCTGAATTGCACGAGCATCATTCAGATCCACTGGCCTGTCACCTGCTCCTACAGCTGCTGCCTCCAATGCCTGTGGAAATCACATAAATTAGGACTTCATGCAGCCCAACTGTAAACAAAATGCACGGAGTTTATATGATGACCCGGCCAGTCCTGAAAGGATCCAACCACACACCTGAGAATGACTCCTGTTATTAGACTACCTTAAACTTTCTTATTGGGGTCTTGATGGCAATTGAAAGACAATTCCAACACATCTAAATATTTATTTCTTGGACACCATATGAATAAACTATGAATTTTGAAAATCACTTGTGAATCAGTAGGGGTTTGATTAGCACTCCATGCAATCTAAATTCAACGCAACCCCAGAAGCTTATATACAGGTCTCAACAGTAAGCCACATGGTCCTCTCTTCTGGAGCACAATTACGCACAGAATTTGAAGGTCAGTTTGTTTAGATACAGGATGCTTAACAAATTAAAGGGAGGTGTGAAACTCACATCTCCTATTGTAACAGCATCGGAGGCTACAAGAGCTGAATCGGTTGGTGTGGGTGTCACGCTGGCCATCACTGGCTGCCCGGCAACGTACTCCAAATCAATCTCTACACCTGCAAAGCCAATACAAATTTGTTAGACTTGCACGTGATTTTGCTTTAAAGTGCACATTAAGTGTAAATCCATATCAGACGGGTTCTGAACAAGAAAGACATCGCATCTCCCTGTACCGACAACTGAATAATCAAGGTTTGACTGAGAACTCCACTAACAAATTCAAATACATTAGGGTTTGAATTGAATCAGATCATTCAACCACTCGAAAAATTCGTTTCCATGTTAAATTAGCAACACCCAAAACCTTCAGCTGCAGTAGACCCCCCAATCGGTACACACTTATTCGCCCACAAGCGATTCTAGAGCATCTATCACTAAAACTGTGAATCTTCATAACTTCTGTGTAAGGAATGCATCGTACGGTCATTCGAATCCTCACTTACGAACACATAAAATTCGACCAATTTAGCAAGTTAAAAACTACACTCAATATTAGAAAAAAGACCACTACATCAATCATCCTCTACCAGAACCAGCTGATCACGGAAGAAATCAAGAACACAAACTCAGAAGATCGCAACAAATTTGATGCAGCGATCTGCATAACATTGTTAAAAATTGCTGAAGATCACAACGAGTCCTGGACAGTTGAAGTGCCAAAGCAAGCTACAAAAATTTTTCTAAGTGCAAAAATATAAGGGCAAGGTTCTTAGTGTACCTGGGACTAGAATCTCTTGGGCCACAACCCCTTCTTCCGCTACATGCGAGTGATCTCCATCCTTGACGAATCCCGCCTTCACATTCTCTTGCGCGGCCGCTTGCATGACAGACGCGGCGCCGTCCTTTTTCGTGTGTCCGAACGTCCGCGCCTCTGCACTCTGCATGAGCGCAGCATCCTCAGGCAACACGGTGTCGCTGCCCAGCTTCTCCTTGACGCCCAGAATGTTCCCGTACGTGATGGGGCTCTCCAACAGGCTCACGTCGTCTTCGCGCGTCTTGCTCACCTGCTCGCCCGCCATAGCTCAAGCCCTAAACAATCAGGCTGAATTCCCAGCCCAAAATCTGGAACTGAATCCAACAAAGGAGTAATCTGGAAGATGGGTTTGCTTGAGAGGGGAATGGATTACTTAATGGGTGTCGGTTGTCTGGAAATACTGTAAGTTTCTGCAATTGAAATGGAGAGATGGAGAGGCTTTGAATCTGTATGTAAGCGGAAGAGAAAGGGTCCATGCCAAGTGGAGGACGGAGAGGGCGACAGGGAGGCAGGGGGAGTGACAGCTGGCATGGCCATCGCATAAGTGAGGAAGATATATTATAGTGACGCAACAATGGCAGGAAGGCCAGGGCTACAGCTGCAGGGGCTTGCAGGTTGCTGTTTTTTTTACTGTTTTGGAGCAAAAAAAAATTGTTCACAAGCTGTACAAATTTTAGTGTATTATTTTTCACATATTTTTGGTAGAAAGAGAAGAGAGAAATAATTAGTTGACAATTTAAATCATAATTTTCTGACTTGGAACGAATTAACTATGAATATTCAAAGTGAAAGGTGCATAGGTAGCTATTGGTGCTCATAGATTAGACCAATCAAAATCAAAATCAGCCTTTGAAATGGAGCACTTCAAACTTAGGATGTCTCTATAATTTTGGCACTCAAAGAATGATCCACATCATGCTTTCATTTATTTTGGCCTTACATATTTTATTCAAAGAGATTTAAGAACACAATTAAAAAGTAAAAATTGCATTGAACCAATTGTGATTCATTTTTGAAACTCTCTACACTATTTATGACAATTATACAAGGCAATTCTAAATGCCCGCTTGCAATTTGAGCCTCCTACCTTAGTTTGTGATATACTAGATATGGTAGTTGGAGTTGGCAAAATTTTTTTTTTCTAATAATTGATGTAGTTTTTGGAAAATTAGTACTTATAGAAAAAAGGAATAATTTTATTTTAGACCTGTGTCAAATATTTTTTATTGGTGGAATATTTGTCGAGAGATGCTATTTCCAACCATTATTTCACACTACAAATGAATAAACTCTAAATTTTTTAAAGTGTTGTAAATATGTGTACCTTAAACCAAACCTCTAACCCCACCCTAGACCCCTATATTTTAGACAAGGATCTATAGGGGGTTTACTAACCTAGTTACAATTAAAGCACCACCATCCATCTTACAATTTGGCTTGCAAATTTGGAGGGCCATCCACTTTGCAAAATAAATTGAAATGGGATGTCCCACCCATAAAGTATTAAGAGACTAGGCTAAACCTACTAAAAGTTTAGCCTCAATGCATGTACCCTTGTTGTCCCCATTTCTTTGGTAAGAACATGCCTATTGTAAGATTATTGCACCCAGGCCCTATATATTGTAGAATTTTGTATCATTGCCAATCAGTTTCACAAAAGTTGTGGCATCAACCTTCCTCGTTTTGGCATAAGTTGTTTTGCTATCTATGAGTAGGTCAAGAATAGGCTTGCAAAATGACCCTCATTTGTAAGCCAAAGTCCATTTGTACACTGGTCAAACAAACAAGCCATTCCAAATGCAAGCTTCATAGGGCAATTTTGCAAGCCTACTTGAAGAAGTTATTTATTTTGCAAGAAGGATGGAGATGCTTCTAGAGCCTATTTACACCAAAAAACTTTAGGTTGGAGCCCAAAGAAATGAAGTGTTTTGATTGGAACTTTAGATTAATTAATACCATAATTATCTTCCAATCAAAGCACTTCATTTTGGGAGGCTCTAGTCGAAATTTTTTGTTGTAAATTGATCCTTAGGTGCAAGTACTGTAAAGCCTTTAGCTCTTTGTTACCATTCATTTAATAGGCTCATTGTTTGAACTCTGCAAATTAAATGGGGATTTTGCAATGAAAAAAATGAGGGTGTGGGAGGTCCATAATAAATAATGAGGATCATCATTTGGGCTTCACAAAAAAGCAAGCTTCTGAATGAGGGCCTCCCAATTTGTTTAAGATCATTCATACCCAAGCTAGCACAATTTCTTATTGGTAACCATTATTTAGAAGCCTCCCCTTATACTTCTAGGAGCTCTATATTTTGTATTTTGTAATTGGATCCATATGAGTATTCATATCAAGATCAGTGGTATAGAAAAGGGAGGGAAGGGGATCCAAATTTTTCTACTTTGAAATTAATAACTTAATTTTTCTAAGAAGAAATTTAATTAACGGCTAGAGAGAGTTCTTAGGGAGGTGGGGTGAATTTTCCCCTATTTCATCTAATAGTTGTAGATTTTTGATGGAGGAAGCATATATTAACCTCAAAGGACCGGGACTATGTTGTCACCAAAAACACTCCAAAATTGCCATTCTTAGTACAAATACTAAATTTTAGAAAGAAAACATTTTTACACACATATAACCATAGGAACTTGTAGTATGCTAACTTGAGAACATGTGGAAATTTTAAAAAAAATTCCACTATGTGGATTTCAAGATTTTAGTGTTTGAAGTAACCAAAATTCTTTTGAGGGGCCCTATGAAAAAAGAGGTAGTTACACTTCACAAGTTCAAAATTGGTATTAAAAAATGGTCCAAAATGGTGATGCTTTTTTAGATTCATTTCTTAAGGCAAGTTGGCTATGTGCTTGAAAATTTTCAGATTATTTGGAATGGTACAATATACAAGAAATAAATAGTAAATAGAAAGAAGTAGAGAATGATTCAAAATACTAAATTGTTAACAATTTTGTTATGAAATTGAAAATGCCAATCCCAATGGTTTCAATGTTCTAATAGACAATATTCATCCTATGGTTTTATTTTTTTCCAAAGATATTGAAAATGAAATAAATAAAGGACTTCAAAGTCTATTTTAGAGTAGGAAATCTATAATTGCTTGCAAACAAAAACTCCTAACAACTTTTGACTCATTGATCAAAATGGAATGATTCAAAGTTTTTTATGTGTATATAAATCTAGAAAATCAATTTCAAATTTTTGTTTTTGAAAAAAATGATTTTTAATTTGCCCGAACTGTTTGCTAATGAAAAAAAGTAACATATTAGGCCATAATTTTTTAATTGTACTTCCAAATAGTGCATATGAAAGATATTTTTAAAGTCACATCTTCTCTTAAAGTTTGGGTCAAAGACTCAAAAACATGGAAATCTCCAATCACAAGTATATGCTTAAAATTACTATATTGCCAAATTTAGCAAGTTGGTCCTTTAGAGGTTATTCGTAAGGTTGTGTTTGTTTCTTTTGAACTCATTATCATTGTCATTGTATGATTAAGGGAAGGCACTTGATGTAAAATAAGTCATCTAGCAGCATAAAAAAGGTATTTAATTTAGAGATATGAAAGAACACATATATTTTATAATTATTTCATAAAATAATATAATTATAGAGAACATTCTTAAGATATATTGTGTACCTCCAAAATTCCAAAGGCTATTTTGGAACTATTTTGCTTTATAAATAATCCATGTTTTACATTTTTTTTGTGAAGAAAATGGTCCCTATCTTTGCTTGCACCATTTTTATAAGTTTTTATCATTGTGCCTTTTCTAGATATATGTATGATATGTATTTTTAAATTTTTTAGAGATGAGATTACATGTTTTCTGTAATTTATAATGTTTTATTATTATTTTGGAATGGTTTGAATTTGATGTAAAAATTTTAAGTGAAAAGAAAGAATATTTATATTAAATACAAATTAAGTATAAAAAATCAAAATATTTCACCACAAGTGCATATTATAGTTAAAAAGGTCATAGTGTACACCAAATTTCAATATTGTTCTATATTTAGAAAAATGACTTTCAACCTCAACTTCAATAAAATATAAATGTTCAAGAAATTTCCAAAATTTCCAAAATCAAGTGTGGATGACTAATAGAATAATGATTTCATTTAGTTTTATGCATTCAAATTTGCTATCGGCATCTTTACATAATAAACACTAGTCATATTAGTTAATTTTTGAATTTATACCTAGTCTTTTTTCAAAATAATATCATATAGGCCATGTAATACTACTAGCTAATTAAGTACAAATCCACTCTAAACTAAAATGATTTTGTATAGTTCAATCTCAATTAAAAATGATACAAAATGTGTTGAAACTAACATAAAATTAACACAACTATTTCAATCAATGGGAGATTTGGTTTACTATGTATTTTAGTACTTTTTTTTAAATAATTTGAATTTTACATTAGAATTTGGAAATGATATATTTTTGAATTTTGACTTTTGAAAAGAATCATATCAAAATCAAGCTTACCAAGTCTAATTTTCACTTTACTTGAGAACTCTACAAAATCCCTAAAGAAAGACTACTTTATTACAATTGAAAGTTGAAAACCATTTAATAAGTTTCTAACTATAGAAGAATATGGAAAGCTATTTTGAACTATGAGATTCTTTTTGATAATGTGTACGTGTTGTTTTTACTTAAAAACAATTTGAAGTGGATGTAAAATAAAAAATCCATTTCCATAATCTCTAAGAAACTATCTCTATGATCTCTATGTATGTAGAGTTGAGGAAGATCATGGTTATACTTCAAAACTTTCTCCTTCTTTGACATTAATTATGTTTCTTTTCAGACTTTTAATTGAGCATAATTAAACAAGATTCAAGTATCCAAATCATTGAGTTTTTATCCAATAAGTGAAATTGCAACCTAGTTATGAAAATAACATGTCCTATTAGTGCATCACTTTATCATACTTCTCATAACTAGATTCTACTGTTACATTGTATAGTCTATCATGCTCCATTTTTCTTTAGAAGTCTAGTTTCTACAGTAACTTAACCAACCTCTAAAGGACCAAGGCCTTTTTTGCCCCAAAAAACATTCAAAACTGCTATTTCTATAGTAAAGAGTCAAAAAATTTGAAAATTATTTTTTAAACATCTAATTATAGGATCTTACACCTAGCTAGTATAAAAATGAGTGGAATTTTTAAAAAAAATTGACCTCATGGATTGCAAAATATTTGTGTTTAAAGTGAAGAGAACAAGTTTTTTTTGGTACATTGTTTGACTTTGAACCATCTTAACTTTAATTTTTTGCACTATAGAGTTTTGAACTTTAAATATTTATAGTGAAAAATTGAATTGAGAGTCTAGGGAAAAAATTCAAAAGAATTTAATTTTTATTCTTTAAAAAACTATTAGGTAAAAGTAGGTACAAGATAGAAGAAATTTTTTAATTATTAATATCTGTATGATGTAATTAAAATACACTCATCCCAATGGTGAGATTTTTCTAGCAAGCAAACTAAACCATGTGAATTTTTTTTTAATTATAAAAAATTGTATTCAGAAATAAATCCTACAAGATATTTTCTCAAGAAAATGCTCTTATTGCCACCAAAACAAGATTGTCCATAACTTTCTCATAACAAATCCAAATGGAATGAATCAAATATTTCCATGCAAAAAAATATTATCTATGAGAAAAAAAATTGGAAAATTTAAAATTTTTGAATTTTTTTTTGTTACCTCCTCTCCCTTGTTTTGAGCTTATTTGTTCATAAGTTTTTTTCCCGGGCATCAATTGAAAAAAATATTTTATTCCCACGAAGCTAATCAATTTTTCTATCTTCAAAAAAGCTTCAAAAATCAAGACAAAAATTGAGGCCCTAGATACTTGTCCAAATTCCTATTTTCCCTTCAAAGGAACAATGGTCCTTTAGGGTTAATTGGAAAAATTCTAATCATGTGGCATTGTAGCTTATCCATAGTTCCTTATAATGATTAATTGTTGCACAATGATGACACATCATCTTCTAAAGTATGTAACGGAAATACCTTGGTGGCATAGACAATGAATTTTGACAATTAAGGTAGAACCACCCACAAACGTCGGAATGAGGGGAGGTCACTCTATGCATTTACACAACCCACGTGAGGTAAAGATTTTGGACCACTTACTTACTTCATAAAATTTAATTTAAAGACAATAAAAAAATTTGAATAGTTTTTTCTACTTTGAAAGTTCATATTTTGAATTATTGATATTTTTTTAATTGATAATAATTAGTCACAAAATTTTGAAAAAAAAAAGTTACATTGTAGAGCTCAAAATAACTTTGGACCCCTTACTTCATAAAAAATTGTTTAAAAAATGAACAAAAAAATCCTAAAAATAACTCTATTGAAAGTTTATTTTTCTTAAATATTGATGCAATGGTCATCCAAATGTATTCTCTATAAATGTTTGAGTTGAAAAACATGCCATTTTAATTCATTTTTCAACCTATTATAATAATCATTTGAAATGTCATTTGAGTTGGAAATTTTTGGCAATAGAAATCTATAGTCATTATTAATCAAAGTTCAAAATTATAGGTTGAAATTATAGTATATTTCAAAGTAAATAGGAGGTCAAAAAATCATTTCGCTGCACATGGTACACAAAATCCCCATAGAGTGACCTCCCCTCACGTCTGAATAAACAACTATTGACATGATGTGGAGTATAGTAAGGCAAAGGAAATATTTCTATAGGTGCAAACATAGAAATGAGAGGGATTGCCAAAATTTGATAATTTTATCACTGGAACTGAAATTACATTGAATTTTGGAAGGCAAAAGTTGGTCTCGACCCATGTCCAATGTGTGGACTATTCCAAAACTACTCATTTCAGAGACTACTTTTTGTTCACTTCTGCACTTCAAACCAAGCAAATGTGTCATGAAAAGAATGGAGGAATTGATGGGTAGAAATCAAGATCTCATGTTTGGAAATTAATCCTAGTCTCTTTTGAATTTCAGACCCCTATGGAGTATGGATTGCTGATGGGGTTGTGATTGGTGATGGGTGGTTTTACTATAACTTAGATGCAGATCAACTTGCCATTTACCAAACAAATTCAATCAACGCACAATGACTTTCCCAATCATTGGACAAGAACCGCATAGAATGTTGAAGTATTAAATGAAAAATTGGCAAATTTACATTTGGCAAACTTACAATTAATGTGTTGAACTAATGTACATGCTAAATTTCTCTTGTGCACAAACTCATGTGCTGAATTGTAAAACAGAATGGGAACACCACTGCAGTCACTGCATAGTATGTGGTGAATAGCTGCAAGCTTTAATATAACAAGATTTTAGGCTTGTTACCTTTAATTTGGAATAAAATTTGCAAGTGGGAACCTTTTATGTGCTCTATTTTTTGAAAGTGAATCTTAACATCGCATTTAATAATCATGTTTGGTTTCAAAACATGTAACTTTCTATAGACAATATTGTGGAGAAGGATTTGAATTTTGTCTGTGCATTGATTGGCAAGTTTAGTATACTTGGGAATTGAATAGACTCAGAAACCAAATCTGCAACAAACAATCATGTGTTTTCTTCTACTGGAGTCACGTAAGCTTACCAATTCGTAGCAGGACGACTTCAACGACATTTCCTTGAATCAGGTATTTTATTGCCACAATCAGAATTCACTGATTGGAGCCGTTCCTTACTCTAACCTGCAAGTAATTGGCATAAGCCAGTCAATGTTTCATTTGTGATGACTCGTACCATTCACTAATTAAAGAATAATATACACCATCATTTAAAAAAATGAATGTCATTGCAAGAAAGATCAGTCCTATTTGTAGTCACAATGAAGGGGTCAATTTTACTAAGGCCATCAAAAACACCCAAAACCATCCAAATAAGCAATTTAGCACAACTGAAGTCACTTTTTCCAAGAAAATACATTATTGTAGTAATAGTAATTGAAAAACATGAAATTTCACAAAAAAAATAAATTAGAAGTTCTTGGATAAGACATGTAATTATTATGAATTTTCAAAGTGAAAAGCTCCCTAGGCCATTGAAATCATCACATTGATTTTGAAACCAAAATTTAAAGAATCAACAATCAACCAATGGCAAATTCACAATTAAAGATGGGAACAATTCATTTGCACTTTGAGAGACACTTTCAATAGAAGTTTGCTTGTCAGGAATGGATACTGTTGCATGGATGGTTTGGGATGTTTTTCACCTTAGTTATTGAACATGTCTCTTCAAAATAATGTAGAATTCTACAACGTGAACCAGGAAGCAATGGAAATTGTTGGACTTAACTACACTATTAATATTGAATGGCGGATTAATGGTTTTTCATTTAAGTGTCTACTGACTGATTCTAAGCTCGTCCCATGTGCTTGGTTCCCCCCACGCCATAGTTCCCCACCAGTCGATGAGGATTGGTGAGCTCCTTCCCTGCCACCAAAAAGAATGCCGTATGCCTGTGCACAGGAACATCCATGAATTGAAGCCACACCAGTTAGCAATCAGCTACTGTAGCTTAGCTCTAGTAAAAAGAGAATGCACACCATTTCATAATTCCAAATGAACTGTTATACTGCTCTACAAAGCTTGCCACGGTAGTAAAATTAGATTGCTTCATGAGCTTTAATTTCTACATTTATCATCACGACAATGGTTACATGGTAGCGCACTCGGCTATCAGCGTTGGCAAAAAAATAATTCTGAGAAAACATGCCCCTGGACAGCTTTAGGGAAATTAGTTTTTCAAAAGAATGGAGAAAACACAGATTTTTGAAGGAGTATCCCTTCCTGTTGAAAGCATCTGCCGAATTTGATTTTGCAGTTTTCATAAAATATGCCAACCCTGATAGCCAGGATTTCACTAAGACCAACGTTCTACATGTGCCACACAAAGCTAATTTGTATCCAATTCGATGTGGTTCAAATTTGTAGAGTGCATCGATCATTCATTTCCAAGTCATTCAAGCCATTCTATTGCAATTGATTGCATGGTCTCCTCCGATATGCGAGCTGACTTACTTGAAGAAGTTGAACATGCGGGTCTTGGAGTCGAAGTCAATTTCCGAGGTCTGGTCCAGAGCGGATTTCATGTGGTACAACCACCGCGCTGCTGCTCTCTCCGTAATAGGATACGGACCGTGTCTTGCGATGAGAGCTGTGGTACCTTTTCTCTGAGCATACAAAGGGGGGCCTCCCATCCTCTGAATGAAAAACTCGTACTGGTTCTGGATGGCCTCGGCCTTGGTGGCATTTGCAAAGATGCTTCGAAACCATTGCTGCTCATCACTGTACACACTGCGCGCACACGTACGTAATTAATTAATCCCCACACAATCGTATAAAGAGCATGTAAATTTTAGACTCTTTCAGGAACTTTTGAACAAGTTACTGAAAACTATGAAAATTGGTTCTGAAAGAAACTGAATTAAGTACCAGCTAGGATTTCCACTCTTACTTGGTGTAGAAATTAGTGGACAGCTGCACAAATGTGTCGAAACCAAGCTTCTCGTATAAGTTGACGTGGTCAATCGCCGCGGCCTCTTCCTGCCTCACACCACTCATGCAGGACGCTTGTCTCTGCAACGACTGCATTTTGGTCTACCTTACTTGAATCAAAAAATTATGTACAGCTCTCTAGATCTTGACGTTCGCCAAATCTCCAATTAATTACACGCTTGAAAATGTATACCGGTACTCTTCCACTCACTCGCCTGCAGCAAATATATAATTAGTGCCTCCTAGCTAGCAAGCTCAGTCACATATTGTATTAGATTCACCTGCACGTCGTCATCTGATCACCCATTCGATCAATTAACCTCTTGTCGATCTTCACCTTATTCAGAATCTCTAACTAACTTAACTTCCAGTATTTTGAATTGGAACGAATCTCTACATATATCTCAGATCGAAAACCACTTCTTTTGTAAGTAGCACATTCAGAGGGTGAGAGGACAACTAATTAACTATCATTGTTGAAATATATCTGGCTCTTCAGACACAGTGAGTATCATATATACACTGAATGAGCTAGTGATCTCTTCATCGAACTACGTCACTACGTGCTGTAGAATCACTCAAGAATCAAAAACTATGGAAGTTGGGTACCTTGCACTGAATCAAATCAGGAGTATTATACTTCAATGCAAGCATTGAAACAATACTCGTGGTGCGTACAATTCAAGACATGATCGAAGACCTTGCAATTAAGCAAATCAGCACCGCTGTTGATCGATCGACATGCTAGTTGTGTAGCACTAGACAACATACGAATGAATCGAGATTTGTGAAATTAAAGACTGTGAAGGCAGGGCACGGATCCATGCAAAGTGGTGTTATAAACCACGATGCTTTCAAAATGCTGGAGGAGGTTAAGTTGCAGGAGAATTAACGAAGTGGTTGGGTGGGTTGCTTGGGAAGTGCACTAGTTGTGGCACCTGGCACTCTTCAGATGGGTGGCGCTGCGCTGCGTCCGGAAAAAGATGTGGCGACTCGTGGGTAAGCTCGGAAGTTGCGGTTCCATGGATTTAGGGTTCAAACTTTTCATTCCTGCGGTTCTGCAATTAGGGCTCCCTTCAGTAGGAGCCAAGCCCTCAAGCAGCCAGTCAAAAAACTTTGTACCGTTGTTGTTGACGCTGCTCCAAGTGCCAGTTCAACTGATTCATTATTTGGGAATCGAGAGTGCAGTGCACTGGTTTACCGTATTATTGTCCACTACGAAATATTTGTGAACTTATCACTACAATCCAACGCAAGAACATTCCAACTTTCACTAATTTACAATAGTATGTTGACTGTAGACGTGTTAGCATGTGTGTAAGCAAAGTGAGTCTAGTACAAAGGTGCACCTAAGGTACATGCACCCAAATGTAAGAGGAGTTCTTTATGGACACATGGGGAATTTTGTTAAAATGGTACCACTTTCAGACCACCTGCTCTAAATTGTAAAAGTGACATCTAGGATAGGTTTAGTTTTCAAGAATCTTGGATTTTTATAGATTTAAGAAGTCTATGACTATTATAGATTTCAGACCACCCATTCTGAATTGTAAAAGTGACATCTAGCACTAGTATAGGTTTCAAACATCTAAGAATGATATAAATTTCAGACATCCAAGACGTTTGTATACTTTAGACTATCTGCTCTGAAGTGTAAAAATTGTCAAAGTAGAAGAATTTTGCCATTTTAACGAAATTGTCCATACACATAGAATAAGCTTTAAATTAAAGCACAGGTAGACTCAATGTTGACATGTGGATTTCTATGAATGTGTCATAGTGATGGGGCTAGGTTTTGCATTGGCCAATCAAATGAGCATTGACATGTGGATTTTTATGAATGTGTCATAGTGATGGGGCTAGGTTTTGCATTGGCCAATCAAACGAGCATGATGCAAGCTTAGTGTATGTTACTTTTGGAAGTTTTTGTGTCCACTTTTGTGTTAGTCTATTGTCCACAATAGATGCATCTACGCACTTGGTTTCACAAATTTGTATTATATTCATACAAGCTTGGAAAAATACAAAACCAATTTTGTTGGTTTCCTAAACCATTTCTTAACAAATGCACATCATTTTATTTTGTACCTACCCTTAAGATCTACAAATCTTGCATAAGTGTCACATTTAGGTGCTTCTACTTTAAAAGGAGTTCCTAAAATCTTTGCTAACACCACTCTTAACAGCAAATAGCAAATGAGAAAATACCGTCTGACTTTTAGTGTAAATTAGTGTCACTAAATCCTATCCGGGATTTTGAAACTAGATCCAAGTTGAATCTCCCCACCAGGCAGGAGGGGAACACTGCAACAGGATCTCACTAGATCCACGAAACCCTAAAAATCGAGTTTTTGCATCTCCAGATGGGAAGGGTCTGTTTTTCAGTCAAGTTCTAGGAAACGACTGGAGACTTCGTCAGGCTTCAAGTGGTAAAGGTCACAATGATGTACATTGTTGAAAAGTTGTAAGCAGGAAGCCCGAATTTTACGCTGACCCACAATCCAAGGGATTACTGAGTCCGAAAACTTCTGACGAAAATGGTCCTGCGTTTCGTTTCATATTCATGTTCCATTAGAAGTTTTCAAGCACAAGTTATCGAGCTAGAATAACTGCTCCTTGACTGATCCTCTTGGAGTCTTCTTGGAGTGAATGTAAACCACTTGTGTGTTATGTAGCCCAACTTTCATGAAGTTTGCTAGCAAACAAACGTTGTGTGAAACTCCAAAGGGTGAAATGGAGGAAAAAACAATTTAAGAGTGTATAAAAGAGGTCTAATGTACCAATTCCAATGGATAGATATTCAGCTTTAACTGATGATTAACAGGACGCAAGTCTTGCTAAGCAAGATTTGATGATCAACGATCGATTGAAGAGTGAACACTTCATTAGTTCCAGCCACGTAGGGGAAACAACAGCGACGAGACCTCAGTAAAGATAACTTGATAAGTGCGTTTGAAACTTACTGTTTGCATAGTCCATATGTTGCATTCTGTAGTAGAATTTTGATAAGACTTCCAAATGATCAACTACAAGGAAATTTGAATGAGTCAATATGAGTGAATCTAGTCTGAATTCCGGGAAGGGCAATCAACAGCAGCGATCAGGATGGTTCTTGTTTAGCTTCGCAAGTAGAAATATAGAATTCGTTGTACGAGATTAGTGATGTGAATTGTGGCACAATTGATGCCTCTTGTGCATCTAGGATGAAAAATTTTCTACAGTTGCGTTCAAATTTGAAGTAGAAGAGAAAAGGTACTCTTACTACAGCTGCACAGTAACCGGCTGCAACCGTGTGAGACGTTGAGGAGTTTTTACTGTCTCCAGCGTTTCGTACTCCTCAATCAGATCGTCCAGCATATCTGCCAAAAGAGACCGTCTCAACGAAGGCTACAATAAACCAAAGAATTCTTTTACCCATCCTGTTGGAAACATTTGTACACCTAATTAGCATTTCGACGTTCCCTCTTTCATTGAGATGTTCTTACTCATCTCAAAAGATCTCCTGTGAGACTCACAAAGTTATTAATGGTAAGTTAAGGTTTAGCTTATACAACATTAGATCAATAATGAGGTAATATAAAATTAATGTAAAGGTACTTTTGACGTAATGTTAACTTCATACTTGCCAGTTTAGTGTCAAGTTAACGTCAAGGACAGTGACATCATTCTACATTAAGTCACGCATTAAGTTAGCCACTTTTGCATTGTATTAACATTAAGTTACCATTTGTATAATTTCACTGAATTAGCTTAGCATTAACTTATCAAGAGACTTGTATGTATCTTATGTCTATTAGCTTAACATTAGAAAGTCATTCTAATGGGGGTCTCTTGTGATGTAGCAATACAGGGGATAAAGTGAATTTGTGGCCAACGGAGTTTGTGACATGAGAAAATAGATTTCAGCATTACTTGTAGATGCACACTTACTGCTGGCAGTATCGAACGTGGATACATCCATATACTCTGTGTAATGATGCACATAAACTTTTCGCTTATACAGCTGCTTGAAGCTCTCCTTCATTCCAATAAACCGGCTTCTGGGTCATCCCCGTGGAATTAGTGCTCAGATCTGACTCTCATAAACATACTATGTTAGATTTTCTTGGAAGACAAATGGATCACGCATAGGATTATGAATTCAGACACTATCTTTGAAACAGAGCTAGGAACGTGGTAAGTCCCCAAGACATGCCAATAATGGTTGCAGAAGCGTGTTACCGTGTGCAAGTATTGTTGGCCAAGCATAGGAGAGAGCAGGGACTGTGCACCGCAGGTTGACTGCAAAGTCCTACTTTGAAACCTTCTACATTCCAATGCGCCTGTGGAGAACACAAGAGTCAATTTTCCGTGCATTCCAAAATCCTTTTCATTGCTCCCAAATTTTGAATGGAAAAATAACAACTTAAATAACAAAATTGGGATGAACCAATCCTTACTAACCATGCTGAGTCGATGCTTCATCCGAGAAACATTTTCTTGAAGATCAGAAATGGTGCAGATGTTTCCACGCATGAGGAGTGCACACGCTAAGTAGGTCGAGCCGATTGGGTTCACCTTCATCAGCTGAGTCTCTCTCGAAAATACGTCTGTGAAGAGCTGTATTAACCACAATTAAAAACCTTGTAACAAGGTATCTTGCCCATCTCGATTTGAACCCAAAGCAGTCACCCTCAAATTATTTGTAGAATTGATGAAAGCCACTACATCATATTTCTATGAGGTAGATACCTGATTGATTGCACGCTGCTGATTTCCTGTTGTCACACCAAAAGGAATGCCAGTGTCATTATTATTCTCAATTATTCTCAATGCCTTTTCACGTTAACAATGCTACTGTCGTTGCATGGTATAGCTATTGTTTGCTAACATGCAAAATTTTGCATCACTGTTCACATGAATTTGTCGAAATGAGGGGAACTACTTGAGGTTCAAAGTCTGTCATGTTCTCTCTACTGGAAGAGGCATGGGACTGCACCGAATGGAGAAACAGCAGAATGTGGTGACAAGCTTGACGTCAGGAAATGCAGTCGAGGAAATGGCACCAAGTTCATGGTTATTTCGTTCAAATCAACTGCATTTCAGCCATGTGTAGCAAATCAGATAGCCACGGTTTAAAATCTTGTCTGCACAAAGGGGCAAAAGAAAACCAATCTGTTTGCGGTAAACCCTGTATTGAGAGAATATTTCCAGTTACTTGACAATCATGTAAGGCACACATTTCAGTAATCTAAATAGAAAATGAAAATGTAACTCTTCTCACTGTAGTTACTTTCTTAGAGCATCATGAACGAAGAGCACACAAGAGCATCACCATTCAAAGGTCCCTCAAAGCGCATCGAGCTGGTCAAGTGAAGCAACAGGTTTGAGGCGATGCTGTTCATTTCGTCAAATGGTTTCGTCACCTTTGGACTCCACCGTTCAGCTGCAGGGTTTGGTTTAGTTTTTGCCCCGACGGCGTCTTTCTTTCTGTACCAATTCGAATGAAGAAGAGTTCAGATTGTAACTTGCAAAGACTCAACTAACGATTCTTTATTCAAGATTGGCATCGTTGATGGGCACTTTAGGCATTCACATGTCGCTTAATTAATTTCTGAATAACCTCACAAGGAGAGACTTGGACAACCTGATGATGTCAAGCAGGGCCTGGTTTTCGACAGGCAGGACGCAATCTGCATGCTCAGTGAGTGCAATAGTCGATAGAAGGCTGCATAAATAGCAGTCGTTTAGAAAATCTTTCACACCATGAGAACTAATCTATTGTGCACGACATAGTGTTAATAAAACTAGGTCAAGGTTATGACAATAAGTTGCTAAACGCCCTTATTCATTACAGCCTTATGGCTTACATTAATTTTTAGAAGTGTCAATTCAGAGATAGTGAGCTTTAAGTTCAGATTTGAACTCCCAAACTAGATCTCCTTGGACACATCAAGGTATGGACAACGGATAATTGACATCGATTGGTCAACGACACACTTCACTAATTGTATCCTCCATTTCAGTGAAAGTAAGGCATAACAACTCTGGTCCGGTAATAGTAAAGAAAAGAACCTGTTGTAGGGAGAAGTAATTACATCGTCATCGGCAGACGGAAAAATACTTTGTGTGAAGCGATATACCTCCGGATATGCGTCCTCCAAAAGTGAAAAACCAACCACCTAATTAACTTGAATGGAAAAGCTAACTCCCTCTTTTTTAAGCTGCATATCAAATATTGTCCTTGTTTGCTCATAAATTTCAGAACAAGCTTTTTGCCTAGTTCTTTCAAATTTGTGGGCCACGTAAGGGCTCAGTTTGTGCGCAGTTTCTGTGACAGTAAGCCTCTGGAGTACTCACATGGAGTAACTCCAAAATGTAGCTCCCAACACCAGATCCAGTGCCTCCCCCGATTGAGTGCATCATCACAAAAGTTTGAAGGGAGTCACATGATTCTGCCTGCAAGAGCAAGCCTGCTTAATTAAGTCCTTTGTTCAGGAAGAGGATATCTTTTGTGCTGTTCCCATTTAAATGGGAACAGCACCACCACTCGTCCTCAAAAACGGATGGCCTTCTTAAGAGGCGCCTCTTAGAAATGAACTTTGGCCTCCATATGAGGGTGGTTTTGGAGGTCTCAACTCAGCCTCTAAAACAAGAAAAGACAAGTCCCACGTTGCTCTCCACAATACGTTGCTCTCCACAATACGTTGCTCTCCACAATTCTAGCAAGTGGTTCATGCCGAGTTGTCGTACTCTGGTTGGAAGTCATATGGCCTCTTAAGAGGCCATGTGTGGGGCAAGCCTGGTAGCTGGCTGCCAAACCCGACCAAGCCCGAGGTCGAGGCCGCCTGCATTTTGCAGGACGGGTGGCCTTGCTCTCAGGCAACACAAATATTCAGCTATGGCTTTCCAATACCAAGAATTTTATATTAAATACCTTCACATATGGTCAGAGATCTTAAAACTCTTATTAATTTGGACGCAGTCGAGAATGAAATGATGCTTCATACCTCACCCCTCACCTTCTCAAGAATGGCATCAGAGAATTGTGGTCCATGCAGTTCATGTGCTTGAGCCCTGATCAGTTTAAAGATTGTCAAGCTACCAAGTCTTGCACCTCTCTCAGGAAATGGAAGGTAACGCAACATGTATAAATGTTGGTAGATTGAGAACCCTAAATAGTTTTGAACGCGTTAAAAGATACGTTTTGGAGGAATGAACATACCAGTTGTTGCCGGAGCCAGAGGCGCCAGTAATATACTGTTTACTGTCAAACAGTTCTGCGAGGGATCCCTTGAAATTCAACACAATTGATGAAAATGAAATCGTATGACTGCAAACTCTTAGTGTTTAAATTGAAAATTAGTCGTCGAGGAATCTGAGACATTGCTTGTTGAGAGTTACTTAGATTCCATAAACCGCAACTGCTGAACTTTAAAAGACTCAAAACTCAAAACCCTGATATGAAAGTGATTTGTGTTAAACTTGGTCAACTCTTCATCTTCTGACTCAAACATATTCCTAACATTTTGCCGCCGTTTACATCGCCTGATGTAACACATCGTGATCTAGGTACAAACGCCAACATACGCTAATTTTTCTTTCCGGAAACTTGGCTGTTCTAATTGTCATCGTCTTCAGTCATTCGCAGGGACTCTGATTGACCAACTGGCTTAAAACCACTGCAAATGTAAGAAAGCATTCCCACCTTAAGCAGCTGGTTGACGACCCCCTCCTCCATATCTATCAGCACTGCTCTAGCCTGCACAGAAAATAAAAAACTAAATAGCAGCAGCAAATGATTGAGATCAGAATGGATATCAAAACAAATTAGTTCAGAACGACCATCCTGTTGCGCTCCCTCACCTTCAAGAAGTGTATGGAAGTGTTGCCTCCACCCACAGAGATCTCCCGCGGCGGCGAGTAGCGTCTATCCACATTATGAAAAAAACTGAACACGAGTTGCTGTCAAGGTTCGCAAGAAGCATGGACCCACACTCGAATTCTATCTCAAGAAAATGTGAGAAGAGCATACAATGCTCCGTAGAATGTGACCTAGAATTCTCAAAGCAGTTTTTCCAGAACAGGTGTGCCCCAACAGAGTTCTGGGGTCTCTTACCTGCTGAGAGCGTGGTCAAATACCATGTCAGGGTTACAAGACGCGTGCTCCCGCAATGCCATATCCCAGAACCGGCATCCAATCTGCACACACAACCATGCACTTCTGTTTTCGTTTAATACGTTCTCTCATCACATTCCCATCTCCAACAAACCCATCAATCGGTAGCAGAAGCCCTAATCCTGATAATTCATCTAATCCAAGAATAGCTATAATATCGTGTAGTTCTTTACAGCGTTGTAATGTTTGCCCAACTCCCTGAGCTGTTTCAAAATGCTCTTCTCTATCTCCAACATACCCATTGATCGATAGCAAAAGCCCTAATCCAGACAGTGTTCAATTCTTCATCGTGTCCTGCGACGTTGTGAATACAGAAAATTCTTGTCCAACGAAAATCAACTTCCAAGGCAGGAGATTCAGGTGGCATGTACCTGATTTCCACATTGGCCTACTTGCAGCGTTATGATTTCTCGCGGCATCTTGACACCATGTACACCAGAGCCAGCTTAGAAAAGATGATTTCTGAAGGGGAATGCAATAGATTTGGTTCGTCGACAAGTGAAACTAAAATCAGATTTGTTATCACTGACCGAGTGTGTTAACGTTTGGGGTTAGTTGCGAAGAGCGTGAGGGTCCTTCTCCCGCGAACGGTGTTAAGGGTTTAGTGTTTAGGCTACAGCTGAAAGAAGTCAAAATTGGTGAGTGCAACAAATGCCAAGAAGAAGTCAAGATTGGTGAGTGCAACAAATGCCAAGAAGTCAAGATTGGTGAGTGCGCTTGTTCACACGTTCACACCAAGTGGTACTGTTCCTTGGGGTTTCAAGGTTTCAAGGGATGTAATTCAACAATATTCAGCTGGAAAGAAAGCTGAGAGCTGTGAACCTGGAGAATCTCTAAATGTATCATCCTCTCTTCTCCGAGGAAACAGATGCGCTCAATTCAAGGCTCCGACTGCGCTGTACTCTGGACATAGCCAATACAAAACTCACAATCACAATCCGTTACGTCAGAAGAAACTGCATACAAATGCGATAATAAGTCCTTTCCTTGCCACCGTCATAAGGAGTGGGTGACTGAATCATGCAATCAAAGCACAAATTTTGCAGTGCAGTGCAGCATGCCTGAACAGTACATGCAACTGAGTAAATTCATGGTTGTTAGAAAGTGGAAGCAAAAAAACTTCCAATAGAACTCTAGAGAGTCCATTGCAGTATACTAGTTTGCATTACAACGTCCTTACTCTGGTAATTTACAACAGATTACCGGAACACTGGTGAAACGAATCTTGAGGACCGACACTAATAAATAGCTCATGCTTCTGAACTAGGTTGCTGCTTTATGACTAAAGATATGACTACAAATGGCGAACTAAAGGTTCTCTACTCAAAAGGAAGGACTTTGTTGGGGCTGACCTATTAAAGCCCTGAAAGAATATAGGAATTGCAATGCACACCAGCGAGTGGAGTTCCATTGAGTGCAATAAAGCTAATTGGTGAACCTACGTGACCAAATAAGAAAATCGTTGCGGAACCTTGATAATGACTACAGGATTGGTTCTGCTATCTATCTATGAGTACGTCGTGTACAGAACATCCTCCCATGGGTGGCGGTACAGGGGCTGCTTCAGACGCTTCTGGTCGAACGTGTGTCTGCAGAACAAGGGCAAACATCAGAATTCCATGGTAGATATTGAAGTAGGATAAACAACAGCAATGACTCTGAAGACCCCCGATCAGAAAGTCATGTCCGAACACGTACCCAATAAGACCAATGCTCCTGGCCAGGACGAAAAGCCCATTTAGATAACCGATCTCGATGATCTCATCGATCTCTTGCGGGGTGAACATTGCGCAACTTGACAACAGATCCAGGAAGAGGGACCCAATGCACCCATCAACATTTAGCACAAGGTTGTTGGCCTTGGTCAATGTGTAAGTCTCCACTGTCACAGCATATTCCATGTACTTCACGTTAGGGAATTGTGTGCGTGCATACTTCTGCAGGAGCTCCACCCTCTTGTCCCTGTTATCACGGCTCTTAATCCTGCACGAAAAACACCACGACTGTTGGCTTCGTGTACGTGATTTGTAAGAATTTCAAACCCTGGTATTGGAATGGAATCGACTAGCACGTGTATACACAAGAGGCACGACTACAGAGCACAATCACTGCAACCAGATGAACAAGCGGAAAGAGAGACAATGGGGGCAAATGAAAAACAACTATCTGGGCAGTTGCTATACCTATGGCCAATTCCAGGAACCCGAATACCCTTTTTCTTCATGCTTTCCACAAAGTCATAAGGTGTCAAGCCCCGGTCACGAGCATCCTTGAAGTAGCGAGCAGCATCATCGATAGCTCCGCCGAAACGGGGGCCAATCGTGAGCAAACCTGATTTTCATCGAAAAGGAAAATTTAAGTGACCATTCTTTAGGTATCAAAATCTTGGTACGCTGCAATGAAAGACAGACTAGAACATTTCGAGCATATACCGCAACTCAATAGATCAGATGTACATACCAGATACAAGACTGGATACCAAGTCCTTTCCTGCACGAGAAGTAACAATAGAGTTGTGGGCTCCAGACACAGCCGGACCATGGTCAGCACAGAGCATAACGCACATCTGCAAATACGACCACATCCCCAGAACAATATTAATGTCATTCAGTGACTGGACAGAAACTAGGCATGCACACGGTACACTGCTTTAAGTTTCTGCTAATGTATTCCTTGCCAGTACTAATGGAGGGACGGCATCCCACACTCGTGAAGGACAGTTTCTCAGTGAAAGACCATGGATACCACCATACTTATTCTGGTCCACGAGATGGCAGAAGAACAAAGTATCTTAATTCGGTAGAAACGACAGTACGTCAGACCACAAGAGAATAAGTATACGCACCTCAATGAACTTTGTGCAATATCTTGGCAAGCTGCGCTTGAACCAAAGGAGTGAAATGACATCACCGACACCGTAATCCTTCTCAATGATTGTGGACATTGGCACGCCCGCATATGTTGGCTCTTCACCTGCAGAATAGAAAAACGTTACAAACTAAGTACCATGTAACAAACTTACCAATGTATAAGAAAATACAAATCAATACCAAACTGAGAAAGGGAAAGCTAAAATATGAAGGTGCCAGAGGTTTTGAAGCAGGATAAATTGCAAGCAAAGGTTAAAGGTCAAAGAACAGGACAGAACCGACAAGACCAGATTCCAGTAGTTTTCATAATACTAGAATTATTTCGCTTTCAGATACCTCTGTCATCACAGATAGTCGACACGATGTGTGTGGGCGCCCTCACTTTTCCACTCTTGATTGCCACGCTGAGGTCCTCTGGGACTGTCGGTGGAACAAAATTCTTAACTGGAGTAATTACCTTCTTCTCAACCTTCGCAAAGAATCCAAATATATATATTAGTCAACAACTCTTGATCATTCTCGAGAAATTCTGCTTCACCATAAAATCGAAATCGTAAAAACAGAAGGTATCAATAGTCCGGGTTCTGGGTATATACCAGTGATTCGTACGTAGCTTTGATGGTGGCTTCCAAACCTTCAAAAGAAGTAGGTACAATAGCACCAGCATCTGCCAGAGACTTGTTCTTTGTCTGAGCAGACTCTTCGTCACCGCCACTCTTGGCACCCTGTGGTAAAGGCGAACCAAATTCAGTATTTCCGACACATCAAATAAAGCTCCAAAAAGATTCTGCACTTCCACGATAGTAATGCTGATTGGTGAGCGACTGATGAGAGAGAGGACTTACAGCATGGCCAAATTGAACCTCCGACTTGAAAAGGCGAGCACATGTGCCACTAACCCAAGCCACTACCGGCTTGCCTACTTTTCCCTGTTTCAGAGCGTCTACCAGAGAGTACTCGTCTTTCCCTCCCAGCTCTCCCAGAACCACAATCATCTTGATCTGCGAACACATCATAGCAGACAACAGTCAGAAATGACCTACAAATAGCAGACTGAACTACAGAAACAAGAAACGACAGAAAATTGGTTATCATCATTTGCGAGGAAGTCACCTGTGGAATGTTGTTAAAGCGCAACACATGGTCTGAGAGTGTGGACCCAGGGTAGACATCTCCACCAATTGCAATGCCTTCGTAAAGTCCGTCTGTAACGCGAGCTAGGACATTGTACATCTCGTTTGACATGCCCCCCTGTTCACGAACCAATGTCAAAGTAGAGACAGCCACACACGGATATGCAGGTCTTTTAAGTGACGAAAATGAATAACAGTGCTGGCCAATTGTTTATGGTCACTAATCAATTAGCCCACCCAAAATATATTTTAAAGAGGATTGTGCTTACAGATTTTGACACAAATCCAACCGATCCAGGTCTGTAAAGCTTGCAGTGAATGATATTGTCCAATGTGCCTGCTGTATCACCAATTTTGAATGCACCAGCCTGGATACCTCCGACTGTGGCAGGACCAATGACGACCTAACCACAACATGAACACGATGAGATTGATTCGATGATAACATGTTCACCAGTACAATAGGCAGTAATCGCCTGCCATAAGGAACTCTAAACTCTTTAACAAGTGGAAAGGAAGTTGCTAATCATGAACTATACTGTAAATTAGGCACCTGCGCCACTATTCTAGACATAATGCACCTACTAAATTCCCTTCATGCCATGAAATGAGAAAATCTAAATTGGAAAATCATTGCTTCCCTCTATTTACGCTGAAGACGAAAAAAATTTCAAGGCATTCTTATGCACCCAGAATTCAACCCCAGTCACGAAAAATCCCCCACTTCTCCAGACTGAAAGGTGCAATTCCAACCACACTATTCAAAAGAGCCTACAACAGACAGGAAATGGACTTGATACTCGATCAAAGCATGAAGCAGAGAAGCTTTGCAACCCAGAGTCTAGACAAACATCTATCCCACACTAACAGGTGATTTCTGTCTCCAACTCTTAACTCCACACTCAACATCCAGTACCCTGCTTTTCGAAATTGTTCTGAGATTTTTTTCGAAATAAATGTGAAGGGTCTGCATACCTTGTTGTTGGCACGAGCAAAAGCTATAAGTCTCTTCGCGTCTGCTTCAGGAACCCCTTCAGCAATAATTGCAATCACCCTAATTGTTGGCTGCTTGAGAGCTTCCATAGATGATGCATAGGCACTGTACGTATAATTAATCCAGTTAAATACAAATATTTACGAGCCCCAAACAACGCTAAATGCAGCCAGAAGTACAGCGTCTGAACACACAACGGATCCTTGGCTCTTAATTAGAGGCAAACTGGTATATACAGACAGAGGACAAGAGTCACTACTACACATGCAAAAATGGGGGCTCCAAACTATCAAGTTCCCTATTTCCAACTAATAATTCCTGGAAAACAATACATCTGTACAAAACGGAGCATTTGTATCTCCTACAGCACAAGCACACCTGCGAAATGATGCGAAGTTGATGAAAACATCTGCTGTTGGATGCGTCTTGCAAGCAGAGGGAATGCTGTTGGCAATACAATAAAGAACATGTCAGAGTCTTTGCGTCCATCTGCACTATTTCTGACTTGCCCAAAATGATATAAACAAGTCGATTTCAGAGGGTATTCAAGTAGAGAGCGTTCGAGATGACTAAATTATCGAGTAGGAGAGCACTTGGATTCTACACCAAAGAGAACCTAAAGCTGAATAAGAGCAAAACAGCTCTATGTTAAGCCGGTTGAACTCACCTGCCATGCACAGGGACGGCAATCTCCTCTTGTCCAAAAAAGAGCTTCTGGAAACCATCAGAACCTGGATTGATCACACCAGCCACAGATGGGGTCTCCCTTCCTGTGCAACCAGAATCACAAAGTTCTCAGAAACATTCTCAAAGTTTTGCTTGGGCACAGCTAAAGACCCAGCGATACAAAGATACTGAATAAAAATCCTCTGATTGTTCGTCAAGTATAATTCTCATATTTCCTAATGGCCTCACGTAATTCAATATAGTAACGAAAGAAAATGCGGGCGCTGGGAATCAGCGTCACAGTCATGGAAACTGAGAAGGAGCAACGCTACAGCAGTGTTCCAACGCAGGAAAATCACTATTCAGGCACTGATTAAACCAGATCAAACAAACTGTCACTTTGATGAGAGCGACTTGACATTTCAACAGGGGCTGACTGGGAGATGTAGCAGCAGACATTATTCCCGACTAGAATTATGCCACGGCCTTAAAATGATGGTGGCAATCGGAGCACTTCCGAGTCAGAGCCACAACAGGAGGGAAAATTCGTTCAAGGCTCTAGACTCTGCCAGAGTTCCAAAGCGTCTGGCTCTGCTCCGACAACCGAATGCTATCTTATGCACACAAAATATCAACTGCTGAAGCAAGCAAGTGTGGATTATCTCAACCATGAATCTGAATGGTTACTCGGCGCGTTGAACATGGCTGAAATTCGAGGAGATTCACTTTCATTCCTTCCAGAAACGACAAAAAGAAGGATACCGACAACGACAGTAAAAGAAAAAGCACGTGAAACATAGTGAAACATACCACACAAGAAGTCAAAATCGAGCATGCGCTGCACCGGACTCTGCTTGTAGTTATAGAACAGGGCCTGCGTTGTACGCGAGAACAACTGCCCCGTCGCCATGGCGTCAAACCCTCACAGCACTCCGAAACCAATGCGCTTCCAACTCCTCCACGAACAGCAAACAATTCTTATTTCCACTTCAAGGTGCCAGCACTTCCAGATCTACAATCCAACCAAATGCACAAACCACACCTCAGTCAATCTTGACCAAACGACACTTCAACCTCGTACACACAAATCGAAACGTCGAAACGAAAAACCTCGCTCGCATTGCATACCACCACAAATCTTTTCATCACTACTTCAAGACAATCGCCACACATCTCTAACTTAAGCAAATCCAATGCACATCACCCTGTGTCTCCTTTCACACGGCTACTAGCAACGAATCGACCTACTACACCACATCCTTTTCAAACACAAATAGATCTCCGCATGAACGCATCAGTAATCCCCGCCATGGCCGCACTTCCAACAACACAGCGCCATTTCCAACCCCCGCCCCTGTCTCAAAACTTTTCCAAATCATCACCAAATCAACCGGCGCTCACCTCGTTCGAAATCTGAAGAGAAGACGCAACGACATAAGCCGAAGAAGACGACGTGAAAGGAGATGCAAAATGTGCAAAGAGAGGCAATCGTGTGTGAGGAGTCAGAGCAGCTGCGAATGATAGGAGTCGCGGAGGGGCGAGCTTTGGAGAAGAAGGCTCGGGGCGGCGCGGGCAGGGTCGTCGGGTCAAGGCGAAGACCGGTCCGCCGGGCCCGACCCGCGCCCGGGCAATTCAGCGCGTGCTACCCCCAAAAACTCAAAACAAATGGGACTTTCTTCCCCTTTGGTTGACCATAAAATTCCCTGATTCCCTTCTATTAAAAAAGTTGTCAATTGCTCTCCACCTTTTGGGGTCCGGCTGCTCACTTTTCAAGCAGCCTTCCTAGACAGTCTCGGCAGCGTGGTTGTGTGTTGAAGGTTGACCCGGGATTCATTTGGTTGAAACTGGCAACCCAAGGGCTTGTCAAAGGTTGACCCATATGGTGGTTTTGCTTTCTCTTTAAAGTTTGAAGGTACTTCAATCCTTGCAAAGTGGCTAACACCATGCTCATCTTAAAGACCATTTTTGAGACTATCGATGGTCAAAGGTCAAGAGGCCATTGATTTCCACCAATTAAGTTGCAAGAAACCAATAATTGTACAATTGATTGGTGGAAATCGAAGTTGTCGCCATGGCGTGAAGTGCCCCTAAGTGATTTACATTGGATGGGGCTTCAATATCCAAAAGGGATAGTCCACCTCACCATGAAGGGTCAAAACATATGAGTACTATATTTAAACATCCAAATCTTGAAGTTGTTGATTTGTAAAACATTGTTGAGAAAATTTGTATAAAATTTTATTAAGTTTTACCTTAGTGTTTTTTTCATGCTTAAAGAAAGGTAGATAAGCTCTAATAATCTACTTTTTAGTCCATATTAATTTTTTACGAAATTGTTGAAATTGTAGTTTTTGTGGCACTTTGAAGGTAGCATTTTGAAAGCTTAGAATACACCACTTTTACTCTTTTTTATTGAATTCCTCTTGGTGTGAGCTCGAGGAGTACACCAATTATACCATGATGTTTATCACTATGATCTCCATTTTTGTTGAAAAAATCATGCTATTTTTAAGCATTTTTGAAATTTTTATAGTTTCTAAAAAAATAATTTAAAAAATCATATAAAATTCATTTTAATTTTTTAATTATAAAAAAACAAAGATGAATTTAAAATATATATTACTATTTGAGAAAAATATCAAATTTTTAAATTTTTATTTTAATAAAAACTACTAATGAAGTTTGACCAAGCTTGGACAAGAAGTGTCCATTAAGGATTAACCCCTGAGCGCCCAACGCGAATTCCAAAAGCAAGCTACAAATTGCCACTCAAGTAGACCCCACCGATTAAAAAATAAGATCCAAGAGACATGACTGTTTAGATTGCAAGAGAGGTAGGGAGGGCATCTTTGGAGAAATTTGTGGAAGTTTTCACCATACAACCTAAGACATTATAATGGTCAAATGTCTCATAGTAGGAGGCCACATTTGGGTCGTTGGGGCGCTTAGAGGTTAAGGACCAAACTATTTAAATTTTGAATAACAAATAAATGCAAAGACACATTCCAAATATTGTTTTTTCCATCAAACTATATTTTTGCAGATTCTTGTGATTCTCTTGCACTTATACAATACATATTCTCAAAACTTTCCTTTTCAAATATTTATTATCCAAAGAGTACAGGTATATGGTTTCAAAAAGTAACTTTAGTCAAAAAAATTAGACTTGTAAAAATAAGATGAATAAATATGAAAAATAAAAATCTTGAAAATTTACCAAAATTAGAAATTAACATTTTGAACTTAAAGAAAAAATAATTCTTGTGAAAATTACACATCCTCATTCTGTAATCAATTTTAAGAAGAATTTTTTTAAATTAAAATTTATTTATTTTTTAAATTTTATTGAAAATGATTGATTAATATAGTTGTAGATTTAACTATATGGATATGATATGTAAGTCATCGGTATTTTTTTTAATACCTACTAAGATGTGGTATCAATAAAAAGAAGTATTAGCCTATGGTTGTTTTTCATGACTTTACATAATCTCAATGGAGGTAAGTTTGAGCCATTTGATTGCCTCTACACTAAAAAGTACTTAGACAAACAAATAACAGAGTGCAACTCTACTATTACAACACTCTATTTCCATGTCCATACTTGATGCATTTGTATATGTAGTTAAGGGCCATTGATAGAATATTAGCTTTACTAGTCTTAGTTCCTAAAGTCCTAAGGCCTTTATTTTCAGCAAAAATCACTCAAAACTATCATTTTTTTGAATGTCGGATCATGAGATTTTTCATTAGAATAGTATAAAAATGTTTTTAAGAAATTGCGTAAACTTTGACCACATAGATTGCAAGATATTTGCATCTAAAGTGCAAGATTTTTTTGTACCTTGCGTAAGTAGATTATAAGACTTTAAATATTTTTAACTTAAAATTGTTGCACTAGAGATCTTAAGTTAAATAAAATTTAAGTTGATAAATTTGAGTTTAAAGTCTAAGAAAAAAACTCAAAAAACAACTTGGTTTTCATTCTTGAAAAATTATTAAGTAGAAATAGGTACAAGATTGAAAGAAAAAGTAAATCATTAATAGCTCTAAAATGAAATTGAAATATACTAATGCCATTAGTGATATTCTCCTAAAAATCATATTGAACCTTGTAGAACTTCTTTTTACATCACTAATCAAAATGTAATGAATAAGAGCTTTTCATATTGACAAAAATAAAATCTATGATAAACTAATTTTGAAAAAATTTATTTCAAGTTTTTGTGAATTTTTTCTCTTGCCTCACAACCAAAAATTGGGCTTATCTTAGGATATCATAACTTTTTTCCTATGCACCATTTGAAATTACAAAATTCTATATTCCCAGAAGTTAATGTTTTTTAATTTTAAAAAAACGCAAAAAATTGCACAAAATATTGAGATCATAGGAACTTGCATAAACCATCATTTGTCGATCTACCAAGAAGACAATGGGACTTTAGGATTAATGAAGTTCTTATTTGCCTATCATTATTTGCCAAAGCATCAAAATTTGTTAGCACTAAGTTTATAGAATGTCAAGCGAAATTGCAATATTGTGAAAACTCCATGTGGTACTAGAAGTAAAATTAGATACTAACAAGAAGGATAACTCTAATTTGATGACTTTAGTGGTTGAAGAGTATTGCTAGAGGTAGTTGTATTGTCTTGAGTATTGTCTAGGCCATAAAAGTATAGATAGTGTGGTTTGAAATGACCTTAAACTACCCCGGATGATGGGACAAGTGGTAGAAACTTCTAGATGAATCTATAAGGTTCTTAGTTTGACTTCTTGTGCAATCTTTTTTTTAACTTTGTTTGATTAGTGGACTTACTCCTCTACTTGCCTTATGGTGTATAATGTCCCCAAAATTTTCAAGTTAGATTTCCATAGATGGTGTGGTACATCAATCCCTACTATGGCCTTGATGGTAATATGTTTCCAAAAAAATCCAGAAAAATATAGGTAGTAAATCCATGCACATTATATATGACAACGCTCTCCAAAAAGAACATTTTTTGTTGTAATTCACTGTTGAAAATTTATGGAAATTTGGAATCACCATGTAGTGTATTCAAGCTCTTTGCTCTTAATGTGAATTTGAACTTTAATAATGATCAACTTATGAAATGAAGATAATGAAGTTCAGTTTTTATTCTAACTTAAAATTTGTAAAAATTCCTATAGTTGAATATTATACTACAATTTGAACTTTGGTCCTGTAACCATAGCTTCACCAAATACAAAAAATTAAAGGTAGTCTCACCATGGTAATACACCAACTTATTTCAAAATTTTCAATTTCAATTAAAGCATATAGATCTAACTTTTGTTTTTTTAATGATAGAAATATTTGATAAATATTTTTATTCTATAATATTCTAGACTATTATATACCCTTCATAAAATTGATGTTCAACACCATGGTCACATGGTTCAAAAATTCATAATAAATTGGCCATGGCCATCCTTCACGATTAAAGGAATTTAATTGTCCATACCAAAATGAGCTTGAAATTTTGGGTCAACTATTTATAATTGGTTAGGCAGTTAAAGGTTAACCCCTAAAGGATGTTAGCACTACTCATATAATACAAATATTGTTATGCAAATATTCAATGTACAAAAATGAATGCGTTCAACATCCAAGGACACAAGAGACCTTGAGAAAAATTGTCCATTTTTGCTCAATTCTTTGTGTAGCAATGGAGTGAAGTGTAGAATCACAAAATTGAAAACAAAACTTCAAATATTGCAAAACACTAATTACTAAAAATTTGTTTAATAAGCTTGGTGGAATTTCTCATCAGTAGAGCCTTTCTGGCTTCTACTTCTTCTATAGTGCTTTTGTAGCCATCTACTTTGAAGGGCATAGGACTTCTATTGATATTGATAGGACTACAAATGGACATGTATAGTCTATTGGCAAGTAATAAGATAACTTATAATACGGGTTGCCACTGACATGGAATAATGACTCCTAGGCGAGCTACACAAGTAAAGTTGAGATAAAAAAAGCCTGATCAAAAAATTAATCACTAAAACTCAAAATACTTGAGTGATGAAATTTAATATCACCATGACTCAACCAAAACTCAAAATGGGTTGACCAAAGAAATCTAGGATTGACTCATTAAAGGAATTCATCCATATAAAATTAGATGATCAAAGAATTAAAAACCCTTGAAGGACATGGAACCCATGACTAAGATATTCATCAAAATGCTTTATTTATTGAACCAATTGGTGCATTCTTTGTATCTGCAGTGAATGGTCAAGTCATCCTCCAATGTTTTTCAGCCTCTACATGATTTAAGGATTAAAGCAACTGAACTAGCTAATCGGTCTAAGTTTAGCTAAGGTAGTCTGCTTTAAAAACAACCATGTTTTAAATCAACTCTTATCCAGGAATGGATGACGTGTTGCTTGAAATATTTAATATTGTCTATGATGAATTAGATAGGCTTAAATAGACTCTTATAGAGCAAACTACCTTATAACCTTACATTCCAATGGATTTTAGTGAAATTGGCTATGTTTGAAACCAAATAGTTATAGTTTTGTATTGGGTTCTGAACCTCACAATTTAATTTGAAGCTATAAAATGGCACTTACATTCACAAGTATAATCATACACTTGCACCCAAGGTGGGAAGTCTCCTCAAGCCGATGTGATATATGAATCTTTTTAGCAATGTTTTGCATTTAGCCTATTGAATCTTATTTCAATAATACTTCCAATGCTATGATCAATCAAAATGGTCAATATTTTAATACTGCAAAGGCCCCCACAAAAAGTTGTTTCTATTATTTTCAATTCAAATGAGCTTAGGATATGTTCACACTTGGTGATAGGGGTGATGTTTGCGATGTGAATCATGTTCAAAAGTAGGTCTTAACTCGTTCTTAGCTAAGACCCTCAATAACAACACTCTTAACACCAAGTGAGAATATACCTTTATTCACTTGTTATGGAATCATATTGAATTCGGAGCAAGACTTGGAAAGCTCAACAACCAAAGGGTTGGTAATAGCAAGTTCATTACCATTTATGTGTCAATGGTTTTAGGACCATTTTCCTCGTCATAATGAGCTTCTTTGTTATGATTCACAAGGGCAAAAAGATTCACTATAGCTTCGAAGATCTTTTCCTTTGAATGGACTCTTTACACCATGGAACTCTTCAATGAAGTTGTGAGATTTGCAAAAAGGGCACTTGCAATTTAGGGTGCAAATCGTTGTCAGGTGGAAGATACAAAAACTAGTAAAGACTTTTCCAAAACACTTGTTGGATTTTAATTACAAAGTTTGAATGAAAAATGAGCACATCTAGTGTCCCTATCCCCTAGATGTACCCCCAACTACTATTGACCAACTTAACGAGTTGCTAATTAAAATGACTGTGCATACTTCTAGAAGACTTTTCTAAATAGCTAATCGTTAAATAAATAGAAACAACTATTTTTGCAAGCAAAGAATGTGCATATTTTTAAATTTAAAAATAAATAAATAAATATTCTCCTTAACTATGCCTCTACTCTTGTGGTTACATGTATTTCCAAGGAACACAAGCTTGGCCTCCAAAATCGAAGAATACAAACCATTGTAGGGCATTATATTCTTGGTCATAACATTCTAAAGGAGTTAACCTTGGAATAATAGGGAGCACAAGAGAATGCCATTTGATGACTTCAATTCTTCTAGGAAATGGAAAAAATACTTTTCTATCCAAATTTTTTGAAGCCAAAACATGTTTGATAGGTGACTATCCAAATCATTGTAGAAATGTAGAATGTACCTTGCTATCAGTCAAAAACTAGATTTTTTTTGGAAGACTACCTTGGTAATAGTTTAGGTCTTGTCTTTTCAAAGTTAAAGGCTTTTGTGTGAAGACAGTGGTGTTGGAAATCCTCTCTTTGTAGTATTGTTTACTTTTCTACATAGGAAGACGTTTAATTTACATATCAACATGTGGTGTATTTTGGCAACTTCAAGCTCCTTAATCTTGATGTGAATTTGAGTCATAAAAATAATTTTTTTTGAATTTGAATCCACCTACAAAATGAAGATTATAAAGTGTAGTTTCTTTTCCAACTCTGTGGCTTGTGGAGGTCCATCCTTTGAAGGTTGAGAATGGCCACTCTTCTCTTTTGGAGGTAAAAAATGAACATGAAGAAGATTTCACTGAAGAATTTGTCATTGCTGTTGAGTTAACTTTCACCCTATATATTGCATTTCTATTTTTCTAAATCCCAAGTTTTGTTCATTCTATGCCTTCATTGTGCATTCCATATGACCTACATGTTTTGCACATCCATCGTGCATTTTGCATCCAAAGATCTGCATGTTGAGTTCTACATATTCAAGAGCCAAAATTTGCACTAGGAAATGAGCTCATTCTTCAATTCTCCATTCCCATTCTCCACACCAGCAAAAGGGGCCTCAGTTTGTGGCATATTAGGGGTAGTCACACCTCTTCGGAGAAAGTGTGATTTCTCCGGGAATGTAGACGTGGCAGTCTGAGCGTCTCCTGCGGAGTACAATTTCTCAAGGAAATTCGAGTGCTGTTTCTTCTCCCACGCACATGAAGAAACGGCGTTCCTCAGAGAAAATTCTTGAGGAATTTGCAGATGGTTGGCTGCGCTTGATCTGCGGAGCTCACTTCTAGTGTTACAGGTGATTGTTTCTTTGAGGATTGCTCCAAACATAAAAAAGGGCAGTCACACCTTCTCCACCAACACAGGCTCCCTATTGGTTCCTCTTTTCTCTGCTACATTTCTCCAACTTCAACGAAATTTGATTCTCGGAGGAGGTGTGACTACCCCTATTGTACCTCTCCACAACTTCTCATTCTTCATAGAAATTTCATTCTCATAGAAGGTGTGACAACCCGTAGTGTACGCAGAGTCCCTTAGTTGCTCTTGCTTCGCGGCGGAGACGCAGCTTTGCGAAGGTCATCCGCTTAGTGGAAGCTCGACGACAGTATGTCTGCTTGAGAATTTTCTGGAGCATCTTTCGCTGATCGAAGCAATTCAGAAATTTGCAAGGAATTAGGCGAGAACCAAGACCTAACCGGAGGAAAGAAAAGAATTGATCACAGACTGAGGCGTTTCACAATAATCTCACAGTCGTACCCAATTTCGCAATGCCGCAATTAGGGGATGATGCCATGCCAGAAGGCGAGCTTGACCTTTCTGCTAGAAATTTGATCCTGTTGATGCCACAGATCGACGATCAAGAATGTCGAGGCATCAAGAACAGATGTAGTTCACGTACACGCGTGAGTAACAAAAAGAAACTTGTTTTCACAAATGTGCATGAACCTCCCCACACAGAGGGAATCCTAAGCAATAGGTGAGCTACTTGGCTGTCATTGCCATCTAGATTATACCAGCTAGTTCTCATTGATCTAAACTTATACTCAACTCAAAGAGTAGCCTCTAACCTAATTGCTTTAAAATTGTTATGAATATCCTGCGCACCTTTTTGGCAATAGTGTCCAAGCACCGTGACTCCTTTATGTGTCGTTTCTGATACAAATTGTGCATTTCGACAGGTCAGACATTGCCCACATAGTGCAGGACATGGACCGCATATATACTGAGGCTAGTGCGGGAGTTCGCAGCAATGACACTTCGGGTTCAAACCTTGGCCTAATCGGTTCGCTGACAGACACAAATCTTAGAGACACAGAATGAAAAATTCGGCAAAGATAAATTGACTTTCTTTTGGGGTTAACAATGGGAAACATGCTCAAATGCTTATTCGGACAATAGAAGATGTCTCAATTTCGTGTAGGTACCTACGGTCTCAATTTTTGCCACAATTTCTAGAATTTAAAAAAAGAAAAGAAAAACACACTATCTTTTGGGGAACATAAATTTTTTTAGGTTACCTTCCCGAAGTCTGAAATCCAAACAAAATCATACCAATGAATTGCAAGGGCTCAATCATGGGTCATTGTTACTCAAGATCATTGTACACGACATTCAGCATTGGTTTCTTTGCAAACCATGGACTGAAATTGAATTAAAAAAAGAAGAATGTCCCGACTTTCAACGAGGGAAAAGCACGGTGTCCATTTCTATGCGAGTAAAAGAATGGAGCCTCGGCCTCATAGCTCTCTCATTGAAGCCTGAAGGCCCCGAACTGCTACCTGCCCTGTTGTGGCTCCCAGGAGGGGAAGATATGGATGTTGAAGAAGATGGACATGTCAACAAGCTATTTTCAGATGTTGGTCGGACTGATTCTTGCAACAAAGGCTCCAGAACACTTACTACAAACTGCCACAATCCAAAAACCCCAAACCCTTGTCAGAATCGCAAACATGTACAATCAATTGGGGTGCATAAAAGGCTGCCTTTATTTGGCTGGAAAACATGGCCCAAATTCTTAACCTTCTGAGAGCCAAGAGCCTTGAAAAGGTTGAAAAGGTTATGTTATTGAGAATAATGGTTAGTTGGTACTCTTGAATCAAGAATGACAAAGATCACACTTTGGGGCTCATCAAGGAGCCACATTAAACACAATTTTATGGGATATATGGGATAAGATAAGTAGGCCTTAAACCAACATTACCCATTAATTACATTTGGACACTTCAACGCTCGACTGATGTTGAAATGTTCAATTAAAATATAGTGACTATTTAAGGTTGGTTGTTACTGGAAATATGGTCAAGATTCACATGGCGATTAATTGGTCATGTGGGTCATACATTTCCATGGTCAACACAACCCATGTTTCAACTAGATCATGGTGGATTTAGATTATACTTTATAACTCAACCACCAAAGAAAATCTGATATAAAGTAAACAGTATCTACTTTGACTGGTCAAAGATAGCATTATGGAGAAAAGAACTTCATGCAAGGATAGACTTATACCTTCATTGTGGGTCGAGTATTTCGTTTAAAATCTGCACACCTCAACCCTAGATCCACCAGTGACACGAACAAGTCCCGTGGGTAGTTTGGTCCAAGCTCAGGATCCACAACTCTTTCAATTCTAGACTGACCTGCTTTCATCTGTGCCTTGGTCTGAACACATAGTACACCAACCAATTATTCACGGGACATTAATTAATTGATGCATTGATCAATGTAAGTAGCATGTTGGAAGTATCAGGCAAGTTCAATAGAAAATTTGCAGAAGATGCAATAATTTATTTGCCTACATTTTACAACTACACCTCACCATTAGTCACTACACCATGGTCGTAATTTACTCTTTGAGCTGGAATACAAAATACTCGAGAAAAGTTTGTACTTGCGTTCATTGCCCATTCTTTCTTTTGAAAAGCATTATCTGATAGAGTTCCTAGGAATTAAATTGGATCTGAGAAAATAAGGAACACAGAGAAGTGCAAAATCCCAGTTGAAAGAGACATCAAATAATCGACATTGGGATGTTTCAACCTCTTGCTTGGTTGCAACACTATCCCAATGCTGTTTCTCTAATCGGCTGTTTGAACCAGGGGTTTGCTCTAAACAAAGGCACAACAAACAAGCCTCTATAAATAAAGTTTCTACGCTTCTTGATATTCTAAGAAATTACAACTACAAAATAGAATTCATTTCTTTTAGAAAAAATTTCTTACCCATTCAATAAGATTGGATTCTTCCTCAGGAAGATCAAATTCGATTGCTTTGCGTCCAGTGATGAGTTCCAGAAGGACCACACCAAAACTGTACACGTCACTAGCCGTGGTCAATTGACGCAGCAGGAAGTATTGAGGATCAAAGTACCTGAGATACATAAAAACCACAAAACAATGACGAGTTAGTATAAATGTTTCCAAAGTCTACACCTCTAAATAAGATTTTGTTTTTTAAACAGTGGTGAGGATGCACCGTAACCGCCATCCTCACTTCTGAAACATCACGCTAATAAAATTGGAATGCGCTCAAGACTATGATTAATGATTATTGAGTTGTCAGAAACTCATCTCTTATTTCCTATTGTTTACAAATATTGCAATGTTGTACTCCCTTCGTTCCAAAATAAGTGTCAGCAATGTTGTTCAATAATGAACATCTAACAGACCAACAATGGCACATAGCATGCACCACCCTAGATCACCTCATACAAAGTATATATCAATGTGGAACATTGTATGTGTTCATGCAACCCTAAACAAAATATACGAAACAAGACTCCATATGACCACTCAAAACAACTTTCCAAAACATGAGATTCAAAAAGGACACTTATTTGGGGACTGAAAGAGTACAAAAATGAGGTGGGAAGGAGGGGTAGACAAAGTGACAATACCCAGCAGTGCCAGCAGGCCTAGTAGACACATGAGTATCAAGCTCCGGCGACTCTTTGGAAATGCCAAAATCTGCCACTTTGGCGACAAGGTTGTCATCTAGCAATATATTGCTGGGCTTCACATCTCTGTGTATCACAGGGGGGTCCTGCACACAACAGCCAAGTCAGACCCCTTTTTCAAGCATAATCACCATCCAGAAGATTGCTTGAAAGTCTAAAAAGTTCAGCCCAAAAATCCCCAATACAAAGTAACAGCAAAAATAAGGTTCTAATATAGTTAAAGTAGCAACTGGACATTAACATGGAATGGAGTGTCTTTAAAACCTGTTGGTTTACTGTCACTGGGAAACCACAAAAACTGGGTAGCAAGGGTAGAGTAGTACCGCAAACGAATGCAAGTAGTCTAAGCCTTGGGCAACATTAACTGCAATCTCCAGCCTCTTGTACCAATCCAATGTCGTATTCTGGCCTGCAATATTAAAGAAAATCAGCCATAACCAAGCAGCGAAACCATTAGCTTTATTTAGTGTCACCCATGGTCTAATGAACACCAAACAGAGTGCCATAAAGTGCATTCTATCTATTAAATTGTGTACCTTGGGATCAGCATCAAGAAGCTAATGTGTGATTAGTCACTCCAGCAATACGTGGCAAACACAAGATCCAAAGCTCACCACATGGTAATTATCAACAAGTATAAACTGATTCACGGTGTTCCCTTCTATATTATGGACCTACGATATAGTGTATCATAAATGTCTATATAGAATAAGCAGTGCAGCTGACTGGTTATCCAAAAACTAGCCAGTGTCATGATCAGTATTGCAGCATAACCAAAATGTCTCTCAGGGTTGGGATTCCGAAAAGTTCAGTTTTTGACCTTTACTATGTCCATGGAGATGGCTATGAAGATTTCCCAATTTCATGTACTCATACACCAGAATCTATAGGGAAATGATAAAAACGAGGTCAGTCACTAGAAAATACACCTTTTGTAGCATCTGAAGAATTCAATTTTACAAGAAAAGCAACATCAGACACAGCAAACTAGATCAAACAATAAAAGAGGGAGAGAGAGAACTACCTGTTGATTACCGTCCTCGCAAAATCCCTCTAGTCGAACCAAGTTCTTATGGTGAAGCCTGCTCAATAATGAGACCTAGTACACCAAGAGCGGTAATCATGGAGAATCAGCGTTTAGTAGATTGTGAAAAAATAGAAGAACAAAACAGTTGAATATGGGGAATGCAAGATAATTAATAATGAAGATTTAAAAAAACTCCCCGATGCTACGAAGAGGAACATATTCCATCACTTCAACTTGTTCAAAATCTTAACTCAGTAAGGACGCTAAGCGGATGGTCAGTCAAAGTGTTCCCTATTTGGAGGAACCATTTGATAGTGGACCTCATTTCGCCAAAAGAAAGAGAAAAAATAATTTAAAAACTTAAAACTACTAAACGGAAGTGTGTAAGTTCAATAACACAATTTGAAGTGAGGAGTACAATCTCAAAGTAGCTAGCTGATGAAGTATTTACCTCATTTCTAAATTGACCACGCCCAGAAGCTGAAGCATAATTGGCAGGGCCTGCTCGTTTGATGGCCAGTGTGCGTCCATCCGGAAACTTGCCCACAAACACTTTCCCAAAGCCCCCCTCTCCGATCTCATTAGCCTGATCGAATCCATTTGTGGCCTTCACTAACTCTTCCATTGTAAAGTGATGCACACCTCTTGGCACTTCCCAGGATAGCGTTTGACTCCCTGTAGGCTCACCACCATTTGACCCAAGGAAAAACTTTAGCAGCAGCACTAGCCAGGTCTTTATCATATCTAAATTATCTTCACAAAGGTCAGGATTATGTCTTCACAGAGGGTTAGTATGTCTTCACCAGGGTCAAGATTATAACTATCTAAAATAACGAGCAAGAGAAAGCTATAATTGTTATTAGTGACGGCAAAAATCTTGATAATCTCTACTACCCCACCCAGCTCAGGCAAACCACAATACGATCTATGAGTTGATTCTAGTGTCCAACCAATTTCAATCTTTGTTTTATTACATCTGGGTGAAGATTACGTCTTTCAACACTTCAAGTGCAAAAAAAAGATTATTGGTGACGGCAATAATCTTGATTATCTCTACAAACCTTCCTTTGGGCAAACCACACAACATAATCCATGAGTTGATTATGGGCCCAACCAATTTCCAACTTTGCTTTACTAGAGTTCTAGAATATTTGTGGAATCCATATGAATGCGTGTAAAATCTCTTCATTATCAAAACAAGGTTAGATTTTCACCAATAAATGATTGCAATTCTACTACCAAGATTTGACAATCTCCTCCAATGAACCCTTGAGTTGGGAAATAATCCAATCTGAAGACTATAATTGTATTTGTATGGAATAATCACAGCTAGATGAAGAACTCTGGTCCCATTCTGAGTCTGGTGTGAATCAAGACTCCGATATTTTAAGACCTCACACAAAAGCCAGTTACAAATCAACTGCGTTTGTATTCATTTTCTATTGGATTTTATTTGAGAGTTCTCACCTTCTTTCTCAGTTTGGAAGTAGTCAGGATGCGATACGGTTGTCCTGTTTTTGGATTTGTGTCTGGCCCTCCACAAGATGTAGGACAGTGAGAGGAGCAAGAATGCTAAAACCGCAACTACAGCAACTACAACAGTAAACCGAAACTTCTTGCTGGAGCCTCCGGGGTCTGCAGATTTGGAAGTTATTTACATTAGTGGAGTTTCAATCTCATTCTAGCATTCAATAAAAAAATTCATTCCTGCCGTAGAGTGTTTTAAGAGAGAGAGAGAGAGAGAGAGAGAGAGAGAGAGAGAGAGAGAGAGAGAGAGAGAGAGAGAGAGAGAGAGAGAGATGCTGGAAGGAGGATAGTATTAAAGGAGCAACCTCCAAAGCAGATGCACGTCGTGGAATTGACCATGTGCTGTCCAGTTGGACAAGCTGGACATGACTTTCCTGCGTTCAGGAAAAAAGGATTTGATGTGAGTAAACAACCTTCCAACTTAAATGCGCCTTTGATTAAACCCTAAGCGTCCTGAAGTCCATAATCTGGATGATGAACAAAGTGCTTGAAGACGATGTTTTGTTTAAAAGAAGTTCTCGTTCATCCAAAGCAATGCTTGAATTTCAAGAGCGAGTTCGTGTACCATTGTTGACTGAGAGCTGGAAATTCAAGCAATTCAAAGCTCGAACGCAAGCAGAGTCCAAGGAACTCTCATTTTCCCAGCAGTTGTAGTCAAGTAAGGCCCTGCAACAATTGATGCCTCAGTGAACTAAAAGAAAAACGTACATTTTGAAGGAATACTGTTGATTGAAGATACTTATCCTGCCAATTATGTTTGTAGTCCATAGTTTCTTCTTCCCAATGGTACATTTTAACAATCCTTATTACAAGATTACTTCAAATCCTATAGAGGTAGCAACTATCTATAGACAAAGTAAGCTTGAGATGGTTTACTCACGTGACATTTTGTAATAGTGGTCTGGATCCTTCCAAGTAGTTACACTCCACATATCTGCATAATACAAGAACGAAGGAAATGACCAGGTGTTCCCATGCAAAACATACTATCCTCCTTCCAGCATATTGATTTCTCAGTTCCAGCTAATGAAGCATAAATGCCCAAATGGCTAAAAGTGACCACTTCCATATCAATAGGAGTTGAAACAAATTATTTACGAAGCTCCAACGAAGATAACAAAATATAATAATTAAAAGAATAAATCATACCCGACTGCTTTGAAAAAAAGAATTAATTTTTGAATGAGATTACTAGCTTTCAAAATGGACTCGTTTATAATGAGCTTAAGCTTTTAATTTGAGTTTAGTGTTATCCTTACAGAAAATTCAAACCAGGAGTAGTGCTGGCATTCAGAACTGGCAAGGTCGAACCTCGAAGTTGATTGTTGCTTAGTTGCCTGCAAATCAGAACCATGTCTAAAAATTATACACCAGAAGGACCCAGACAGGCCATTACCCGGGAGCAACAAGCTGCTAAAATAAAGCACAGTCCCTCTACCAAAGAAAAGGTTGACATACTCAACTATGAAACGGAACCTGTGAATTTCTACTGAAAAAATAAAATTTGAGTCACCATAGACAACATTAGAAAAAGAAAAATCTCGTTTTGCCCCTAAGACACTTAGTTTCTGTACTAGTTATTGTACAAACCAGAGAGGGCTTGGTTTTGTTTAATGATGGATGTAGTACATGATAAGAATACCTTGAGTGGCTGTTTGATAAGTGGATGGTGAACTACTTGGGAACCGAATGGAACTCAAGGACCAAATTCACAAAGTTCTTTTGTATTGACAGAAGTATTTGTTAAAAACAGAGGTTGAGATAGTTGAAACTTACAATATAGATAGTGTAGGTATTTGCAGTAGCCATGGAGGAAGCGTTCCATAGAGAGAATTGGCATTAATCTCTCTGCATTTCATGAAGGAAACGTAAGTTATGTGCTCCTATAATTGTCACGAATTACAACTGAGCATAGTTACTATCAAAAATGCAAGGCATGTTATTTTGTTACTTTGCTATTTTTTCACTTTTCTATATTTTAAAATAGTTCTTGAGTGTTTCATTTCAACTTGTATAGATATGAAAGTGCCCGCTTAGGAATTAATTCGAGAGTCTCAAATAAGGTGTAAGGAATCATACAAATCTTGGATGCTGGTCATTCCACGCCACTCTTCTGGGACAGGCCCTGTGAATTTATTCTTGTACAAAAGGCTTTACCAACACATGCAAAAACAGCATCAGGGTCAGAACAGCCAACATAAAATGTGAGCTGTATACTCGCGGGTCTTTTTCCATGGGTTTGGGGTCATTCCTTCAGAAATCCACGAATATGGGCGACAACAATCTACCCTCTAGAACGGGTATGAATTTCTCACTAATGTGATTGAGACTTTGAATGAACAAACTCTTGAAGTATATTATAAAGATCTAGAGTTATTTCACTCTCTTGCAACTATATGATAGTCACTTTCTGCAATGGCTTTACACACAAAAGGTAGAAATTTCTATTGTAGTCACTCCTTCATTCCATTACTCTCACTCAAGAGTTTGATTGTGGACAAGTTCATCCTGTGTGATCCACAATTCCAAATCTCAAATTTAAAAGAATGACAGCCTTAGGTTGAATGCATAATTGTAATGGGCCCCTTCTAGCTGCCTGGAATGGGCCTTCGTAACTGTAGTCATGAGCAGCGATTGCTTCAATTATAAGCTCTTGTTAGAGCACAATTTGGCAAGGAAGCGAGTTTCATTACTTACAGTTTCCGCAACTTAGTAAGCCTTCCTAATTCGGGAGTCAGACCACCATAAAGATTGTTCTTATTCAGATTCCTGCAACACAATGATCGAGCCTGTCAGCAATTTCAATTCCTACTGACTGTTTCACATTCACAACATCCAGGTCACTGTAAGGATCTACTTTATGAGAACATTCGTGGTAATGTGTCCAAAAGGCAGATAGACTCACAAATAGGTTAGATTGGCAAGGTTTCCCAGTTCGGCTGGCATTACACCAGTGAGAGCATTACCCCAGATTGTCCTGAACAAAGTGCACACTATGTTAAATTGGCATTAGCAAATGTTGAGCAAATATGGCATTAGCAAGGTAGTTCCTTCCAACACTTTTAGGACGAGGAAACCTAGTCACAATAAGATGTGCACTTGAATGAATAGGCAGATGGGCACTTACAGTTCTTTCAATTTTGTCAAGGAGCCCAGAACAGCCCCTGGTATTGTCCCTGTAAACGAATTATTGCCTAGATATCTGTGGAGCAAGAAACTGAGCTTCAGAAGCCTGAATTTGATGTATACATGAAAAAGAAAATCTCTCTAAGCATTTTTTTCCACTACAACTCAAGAATCAAAGTGTAGAATATTGTGTACTGTTTTAGGTTAAAAGTACAAGACGGCGAGGAATGGCAAAAATGAACAACGCGCTTGCCGTACAAATATTGGAGATCGCTAAGAGTTGAGAGTTCCAATGGCAGTTCGCCTTTGATTAGAGTGTTGTCAAACCTCCTGAGAATAAACGACAAGGACCATGTCAAAGTGCAAACCCTAAACCTAAACACACCTTTTGAGAACAGTATCAAGTGAGAGTACTTTTTCAAATTGAGCTCAACGTTGCAACAAGGGTATCAGGGATTCATTTGATGTTAATTCAGAGGGTGATCAACAGGGATTCTCCAGATGTTAACCAACAAATTAACTGAAACTTCTCTAGATCTATCTCTGGAAGAAGACACTTACAACCCTGACAATTTCGTCAGCTGAAACACGGCCTTGGGGAAGCTTGGAAGAGAAAGCTCATTCGATGTCAGAATCCTGAACATTTTCACACACGGATGTAAAAACTCCCACGAAAGGAAAACAAAACTGAAAATTTCATGTTACAACAAGCAGGGTTACAAATATCCCAGTGAAGGCTCACTTACAGAGTCTGCAGATTCACCAGAGTTGCAAGGGGAGCGAGGTCGCCCGTCACATGGTTCCACGGACCACATATTTCACAAACCTTGTTGTTTCCCAAGTCCAGATGGAGCAACGTCGTGAGCCTCCCCACAGCCTTTGGAACAGGCCCCTTTAACCCCACATGCGTCAAGTTCCTGTTGAGGGCCACAAAAACACCGAAAAAATAAGCCAATTACATAAATAACTCAACTTAATTAAACATAAAACTCAATATTGCTAATTGCAACCCCTGTCCCAATGCATACCCATCTTCATTTCAAAACACAAATCTCATAAGACCAAGGTGACTATACTGAATTTAGGGTTTGAAGTAAGGAGGGATGTACATAGTGATGCAATTAAGGTGAATATCTCCAAACTCACCACTTTTTGCTATTGTGCATAGTTAAATTTTCATATTTTCTTGTTGGCAAGTGAAAGGAGGTTCCAATGCACCAAAGAATGTAACATTTGGATACTGTACGCAAATGTCATCAAGGTCAAAAGGTCAAAAGCTTTTTGGTACATGCTCTAAAATGGTTTCTTCTTCATAAATACATAGTGATGATGATGGCGATTTTGAGTCAGTGGCGCATTTGGGGTACTCACGAAAGTGGGAGTTGCAATTAGGTGTACTTACCCTACAGTTTCCAGCGCAAGTTCGAAATTTTGCGTAAATCAGTGACAAAAATGGAAGAAATTAAAAGCTTGAGCTGAATAAAACTTACAAGGTGATGATATTCCCTGTGGTGTCACAGTCGATGCCTACCCAGTTACTCACACAGGGGTCTGTTCCTGGCTCCCATGAGGGCAGAGCCAGGCTAATCCATCCAGCGTTTTTCACCTCCTGTAATGCATCGCCTAACCCCCAACAGCTAAAATCAGCAACAAAAACATACATTACCTTATACTGTCTTCTCAACACGTTGTCCAATCTACTTGACTTAGCTGTATAACCCCTGTTCTCTGGCCTCAGTGGTTGGCTTTTTTAGAGCTTCAGATTTGTATACAAAAGAGTGAATAGAAAACAATGGGCAGAGCTCGGTGAGGGGATATATACACACCTTGTTCTAGAGTGGAACAAGCTGGACTCCAGAAGCAGCAGCTGAGCAACAGGATGCACACGAACAACGAAGAGAAGGACCGCCTTTGCCGTAGCACTGGCATGGCGTCCATGAACACACGCACTCTCAACCACTTGTGAAGAAACTCCCAGTGTATTGTTAGACTATGGGAAAGGATGTGCCAAAGATGTACATTTCGCAGGGTGTACATACACAGTCCAGGACCCTGTGAACGCACTCTCACTAGATCTTGACCAAACCTTCAGAAACCACACTCTTGTGCTTCATATTGCAGCTCTCTCTAGAGTTGCACAATCCTCGACCGTTTCAATTCGATCTCCTGCTATGGAAGATTTTAACAAAATATGAGGCACAGGCTCGATCACTTGAAACTCTCAGAGTCTCCGGAACCTCAGAGCTAGCTAGCTTGCCAGTCGATACATCAAATATTCGACCTGTACTTACATCTTGCTCAAACTGACGGTCTGTCAAAGGAGAGATTTAAACTTGCTAAAGTTCAATTATCACGTACAAACTTGATGTAAACTTGTAAACGAAGTTTCTTTCGCTAATTACAAGCTTATAAGCTTAGATTCAAAGCTCTGAAGTCCACAGACTTGAATTAGTCTTGGAGGTATGTACCAGCCCCTTGTCAAAAACTTTCTCAGGTACTGTGCTTGAAAATGGACACTGATCATTAGGCATGTCGTACTCGATACCACTTGCACTCTTGCAGCTTATTCAGCTCGCGATAAGCTTAACAACCGCCTTCTCAAGTTCTCAGAAACAGCTGAACTAACTTATTTGGAACCCGTGCAATTGCAACAGCCAGGTAGCTAGTCAGCTAGTGGGGTACTACACCATGGTGTCAGTCACTCTCTTTCCTAGTGTCTTCCCAGCTGTACAAATCTGACTCGCCACATCACCACAAAAGAATGCTCAAACAGAAAAAAGGAAAAAAAAAATCTCTGCAACTCTGCAAAGTCTGCATCAATGCTCGCCAGTCAGACTCGGTCTGAACGATTTCGCTGGCAGGAAGTTACATACGGCGGTAGTTAATAGGTCGAGAGGCTCATTAAATCATTCAGAACTTGGGGAACCAAATTGTCAAGCTAGTATACAAATTCTAACGTCCGATCTGCAACTATGGGTTTCCACAATCAATCTGTGTCGATGAAACAGTCTTGATCGAGCTCGTTGAAGGAAGACTGGAAGGCTTGAAGCGTATGTATAGCAGTTGTACAAGTTTGACAGCTTCAATGCAATAAATACCTTACACACCCGCCTAGCTTGTGATTCTAAAACGCGCTCTGGAGACTTCGAAATGCAAATTAGTGACTATCTTTAGCAGTAACCGGGACATCATACAAATTAAAAGTCAGTGTCCAGAACTTTCAAAAGTTGAATAACTGGCTTGCAGCCGGTGAACAGATTTCGGGACTGTCCAATGGAAGCTCAGTCCGTTTTTATGCTCCAGTGTCAACGCTTGGCTCCCTATTCATGATTCCCCCTTTGAAAGTCAGCAGAGAATATGATGCGAATGTGATCCGAATATCAGACAGAAGTAAGTGCTGTGATTCTCGGCTTCCATTGGCTTATGTACCTGTAGTTTACCTACACCAGGGCTTTTCCTTTTGGCTTTCTTTTGGCTTTCTAGTTCCAAATTATTTCTTCCTGAAAGAAATAATTTGTTTGGCTAAAAAAATGGCAAATAGTTGTGAAGTTTTTTCACCCAAAATTTTGAATTTTAAAATTTTAAAAACTTTGGATGAAATTATCAGATTGTGAATGAAAATAGAATTAGAGACATGTGATATGTATGAATGTGATATTTTCTATCCAATATGTGAATGAATGTTGAAATTTGGAGCACTATACATTTTATATTGACACTTTGACACTTTGTTAAAAATGAAAAAAACAAAAAAAACAAAAAAAACTAGTCAACATTGTCCCAAATGTACCATGGATAAGAGGTTCTAAAAGCATATAGGCTCTACCTCTTCAAATGTACATTGTTTGCACATATTGCTTTTTCATAGCCTTTAGCAATGTTCAAAAAATGTACATTTTAGGAGGTGGGTGATTTTAGAGCCATGTGCCATTTCAACTTCAAATTTTCATAACTAATTCTACAAAGCTCCAAAAAAATGAAACAACTTGGGTTAAATGCCAATTCCACTTGTCTTTCAAGAAAAATTTACTGAAAAATATTTCAAGAAGCTTCACCTTCCCAAATTCAGTTTCTACTCTTAAATGAGTGACTTGAGGACCTCCTTTTTTACTTATGATTTGGACCAAAAAGAGTCACAAAAAATAGATATTAATTAATTACACAAGGTGTGCTCAATCAAATCATGAGAGCCTAGTACAACAACTTAGGGCTAATTTTGGGTACACATAGAGATGGTAATTTATAAATTTATAAACTTATTCATGTAGTTGGTTGTATGTTGTCCAAATAATGTATACTAAAGTAGTGCATTGGAATCCTCCATGGTTGTCATACTGGACAAGTTACTATTCATTTTTTGTCTTGTAGGACGAGTTGCTATTCATCAAATGTATTTGAGATCCTCTTTCAAATTAAGATTCAATAAAAATGATTTATATTTGAAAAGAGTAGCCATGCTTAATTGTAATTAATTAGTGATGAATATAGGTAATATGCATAATTTAAACCTTTTAATTTTTAGTAAAAGGGTAGGATCTTCAAGGGGAAAGTGTGGCACTGATTTTGGGGGGTAGTACATGAGGATGTGAACAAGAGTGAAAGAAAATTTTGGAGGTAGTTTGGAAGTGTTTATTTTTGCCGTACACCTAGAAAGAGTATTTTGAAAATTTATAACTTATATTCATGCACTATCCAAATAAAGCATGATCAAGTGTTGGGTAGAATCTTCTTTTTCAATTGCAAATAAGTTCCAATAAAATGATTTCTATTTCATAAAATTAACCATATGTTCAATTGTAATTAGTAATAAGTATAGGTGTACACACCTTAAATATTCTTCATTGGTCAAAAGTGTGGAATCTTGAGGAGAAAGCAGAGCATTGATTTTGGGGGTAATAGCGTACCTCCACCTAGAACCACTACTCATTTCTAATTTAACCTCTTCTTATGCTTTGATGGAAAAAAGATTCATTTAATGTCTCAAAATCACCACAAGTGCATAAAAGCAACCTTTGGAAGTTGACCAGTTCTTTGAGGCACCCAATGGAAATTGATTGAGTATTTTGTGTTTCAAGGATAGTAGTTTAAGCCTTTAAGGTAAGTAGATATCATATACTTTCAACTCTAAAAATTAATAGAATATTACATGCGTATCATTAAAATATGAAACAACTTAGGTTGCATGAATAGATTTCTCTCCAAGAGGCTAGGCTAACAATTTTATACTTCCATTTCATTCTTTTGGCATCAACTCCACCACCAAGGTATCAAGAGCATGTAAAAGAAGCAACAATTTTAGATGTATGTATCCCTTTGTAGGAATCATGTTTCAAACCAAGATAAACTAGATCAAGGCCAAACTAAGGTAGACATACCTAAAAGTGACATTTATTCAAGATTTGCATATTTTGAAGGTAGCTATAGAATAAAACGACATGTACTAGTTAGGAAATGATGTAGGAAACCAACAAAATTGGTGCCATATTTTTCCAAACTTGTATGAATGTAATATGAATTTGTGAAAAACAACTACCTAGATGTACTTACTGTGGACTATAAACCAACACGCAAGTGGTCATAGAAACACCCAAAAGCAACACACAATAATAAAAGTAGTCTGCTCCGTAAAAAGCAACCACGTTTTAAGTGCGACCCCTATTTAGAAATGGGTGGCATGTTGCTTGAAATATCTATTACTGTCAATGATGAGTTCAGTAGGCTTAAATGGTCACTTCAAGAGCAAACTACCTTAACCTTTAGATGATGAGTTGGTCACTGTGGAAAATCATATATTTGGATGTTGTGTGAATTGTTGGCTTAAAAAAATGAAAAAGTACTCATTGGGAGACCAGCTACTGTTAATAGAAGACATTCCTTTATTCCCCATAAAATTTGGAGGATGAATAATTGCACTTCTAACATGCATGGAGAGATTCTTTGTCATTCATCACCCGAAAAAACGTCATGGGTGTCATTGAAAGGTTAAGCTTGAATCCCACGCAAGAGATTAGCCAACACAAACCCACCCTCATGGCTGTGACAACTTGTAACCCCGCCTGCCTGTTTGCTTTGGATCCAACTGCACTTGGATTTGGGTCGTTTATTTAGATGTCTCCTGCTACTTTTGGGTACTTCGATCTTCTTTCGAGAAGGAGAAATTCAGACTGACACCGAGCGAGGTGTTTGAGAACTCGGATGTCAAAGCGGGGCAGGGTCCGAATTGTCAACCAGCCAGGGAAGCCGAGTGCCGGAGGAATTTGCTGGAGAATGATGCGTTTTGACCCTCGACTCCAATCGGCACCACAAGTGTGGTGGTTTGGCTTGGAGAGACAGCTGGAGGAAAACTCTGCGCTGCTGCTGCTCTTTCTAAAATTAAGAGGAACCTAACTTACTGCAACTTAGATCTCTCCGCTACAGTAGTCCGGTCAAAGAGTTTTAGTAGAAACAGAAAAAGGAGGACTAGAAAAAGCCAGTGTATGACTTTGGTGCTACAATAGCCAGCCGAGAGTTGACAACGTGACCAACACACATTCAAGACCTCTGTCACCGAGATTCGAAAGCTTGTGATAATAAAGCTTGGGTGTTGGAACTTGGAAGGTCCAGGCAAGGCGTCCAAAGCAGAACTAAAGTAGAAACTCATCTGTAACAGTTCATTTAAGGTAGAACTACCCATTACCATACAGATTTGCAATCTAGGTACTTTGGAGAAGCTATTTATGAGCTCTCATATTTTTCAGAGATTGAATTGTTTGAGAGAAGTCAATTGCAAAAAGAATGAAGACATTCTGACAAGAATTGAGTTTTTTGTGATTTTTCAAAGCCAAAATGTAAAAACTGTGAGTAGACCCTTGTTGAAGCATGATCAGACCATTGTTGAAGTGTGGGCTGATGTGTCCGCTCTCTAGTGCATTGCCATCATGATGAAGAATTAATAAGATTGTGGTAATAGATATGTCAAGTGATGGGGAAATGGGAGGAACCTCTAGGTGGCGGAATTGGGTAATTGGTGGTATTGGGTAGTTCTACCTTAACCCCTAGAAGATCAATTTGCTAAATTTGGCAATGTAGCAATTTTGGGTAGGTATATGTCATTGGAGATTATTATGTTTTTGACCCAAACTTTAACCCATAAACAATGCAGAGGACATTTTTTGGCCATTGAATGACAAAGAATCTCTCCATATAGGACAGAAGTGCAATTATTCATCCTTCAAATTTTGTGTAAAAAGGAATGGTCTTCTACAATATTTTGTCTTCCAATGAGTGTTTTTTCATGGTATAAGCATGAGTGCTTTTCGAACAATTTACATGATACCCAAATAGATGATTTCCACAATGACATTTGGAAATATGGGTCAAAAGTTATGGCCTAATTTGTTATTTTTTTATAAATGGGCAATCCAAGCAGATAAAATAAAATAACTTTTCTCAAAAACAAAAATTTGAAATTGGTTTTCTAGTTTTATATATACATGGAAAGTTTTTAAACTTTATGAGGAGTTTTAGTTTGTAGACAATTATGGATTCTTTATTCTAAAATAAACTTCGAAGTCCTTTATTTTACTTAATTTTTAATTTCTTTTGAAAAAAATTAAATTACGGGATGTATATTTATTAAATTATTTTATTTTGTTGCATCTTCCAATAACTTCTTAATATAGTACAATAAAAAGATGCCACAATTATATCCATTATCTTACAAAGGAACCTATTGAATGAATTTGGCCCTAATTTTATTGTCTATGAATTAAGAATGATTTCACATTTATTTATAACCATGTTTTAATAGAAAAGTAGAGTAATAAAAGTACTTAGAGATAGTTATTTATGCATGTCTTTGTACTATTTTTTTACTCATCAACTAAAGGTAAAAATACCTAAAATCGTCAAAATAAACAATTTTGTATAGTTGGAGATACATTTTCTAAAAAAAAACATTTTTGTAGTATTAGCAATTGAAAATCATGGATTTTTTTAAAATATAATTTTTAGATGAGATATGTAATTTCTATAAATTTTCAAAGTTAAATTCCCTAAACCACTTAAATTTGTCATAGAGGCCTCTAGAAGACTATTCAAGGTTGCTATCCTTGTTGTGAATTAGTGCATTGCTATGAGTATATTAAATAATAATTAAATAATTCAAAAAATATTCAAAAATTCAAGAAAAAAATTATAATTTAAAAAAAAAATTAAATAATGTTCTATGTCGTGGCAATCTCCCAACCATGTCAAACTATTATTGTAGTAAAGATCCTAAATTTCCCATAGTCTCTAAATGCGTTGTTTTCTTTAGGCCTCACAAAATATGTAATGAATTTGCCTATCGAGTTATGAACACAACCAAGTCTATCTCATTGACTAGCATCCCTCCATCATAATTATCTTTTGCTTGACTTGAATATTCTCTAAAAATCTAAAATGGAAATCAAATTTAATTGAACCAACTTCAAATTGAATTGCATTTTTAATTTTGAATAATTGTATGAATACATTTTATCAAAAATTACTTTAGATTTACCATTTTTAATACAAAGAGCCAAAAATTGGAGGCTTTATTTTTATTTTTATTTGCCCAATTGTAGGATCCTATACAAGATTGGGAAGAAAATTTGTGGATCCAAAGATTAGATTGCAAGATATCGTAGGCAAGAAACTTACATTTAAAATTAAAAAAGACAATTTGTTTTACTCCTTCCCATTTCAAATTATAAAATATGAATTTGTTTAGCTTGGAATTTTTCTATACTAATTTTTGAGATAAAAAATCTCCTATAATGGAGAATTGAGTTGAAAGTCTTTGATAAAAAGAAAAACTTGATTTTCATTTTTTAATAAACTATTATTAATAAGTAGAATTAGGTACAAGATGGAAAGAAAATCTAAATCAATAATAAATCTATGGAATTGAAACAAATCAACTCTACAATGAAATTATTTTAGAAAGCGATTTAAACCATAAAGACCTTTTTTTCCTTTAAATAGTAAAATTTGTATTCAAGAATAAATTATAAATTATATTTCTTAGGAAGGTGCTAAAGTTACCAAAAAAAAACAATGTTCTTTATAACTTTCACATCAATAATCCAAGTGCAATGGATAAATAGCTTTCCAAATAAGTAAAAGCATATTCTATGAAAAATCAATTTCAAAATAATCTTACTTTGAGTCTTTGTGATTTATTTTAGTGCCTAAGCTTTGCTATTCTTGCTTTAAGTAGCCTATATGTTGCCCCAAAGCATTGTTTTAAATGTAGATTATATTTTCATTTGCATATATTTGCATAATATTATCTATTCATTTAATTCAAATTATGTTTAGAAAAACATGTCAAACATTGAGATCGAAGGTATCCACTCAACCTTTCATTTATTTTCTAATGAAACAATAGTCCTTTACAAGGTTCATATATGAATTTTTTATTATAAAAAGTCCCCATTATTATATCATATTTGAATTGCTAGTGCTTTAGCAATGATAAACATATTGCTTTTCCTCCAATTCACATATAAAAAACAAAAGGGGTACATGTGTCATTCTTTCATTGGTTGTTAAGCTCTTACAAAAATTCCATTAGAGAAATTTTGAGCCCTCCAAAAGGCCCCTTCACAGTGACCAAACCAGTCTATTAACCGTCCTGGAATTAGTAGGGGCATATAGGTACAATGCATGGTCAGAGTGTGTGAACTTCACTAAAGACGTCAGGACTCAAGTAATGAGTGTAGTGGAAACCTGTATAATAATCAAGTACTTCAGTTTCTATTAATCCGATTAATTGACAAATTAATCAATTTTACTAAACATAAGCAAAGGGAAGTGAACTTTGAAGCTTGATGTCAAAGTAATTGGAGATCATTCAGATATTCCAATAAGCTCCAATTATCAAATAGATGAGGATATTAGTAAATGAGGAGAGAAGTTTTTTATACAAGTGGTATAGTAGTAGGTAAAACAATGCAGGTGGGATATGCAAATTAGGATTAAGAAGAGCACAACCACCCATAGTTAAGTCAAAAGCTGAAATTGTATTCAAAGTTGAATTTCAGACCCCATTTAGGCATAATAGAATGATTTTTTTCAAAAAACTTTAAACCAAATAAATTTAAAGAATAAAACTAAAATTCATCTCCAAAAATCCGTTTGAAGTTTAGAGTCTTCAATAAAAAGTTATGGACAAAATTTGGAGAGGGTGTTTGAAAATGTCAAAGAAAATTTTCCTTTCAACCTCTTTTAGAATTTTGTCTATAACTTTTAATTGAAGAATTTAAAACTCAAACGGATTTTTGGAGATGAAAACTATTTTGATTCTACAACTTTATTTAGTTAAAAGTTTTTTGAAAAAAATCATTGTTTTATGCTTAAATGGGGTTTGAAATTCGACTTTGAACATAATTCTTGCATTTGACAATGAGTGATCTATCTTTTAAATATCCCATATCCTTTGACGATTCACCATGGACAATTGATTTTCTATAAAAACAAACTCTTCACCATCCTTCTAACCAAATGTTAATGAGTAGTCTCTTTCATGATGTCATCAAAAAATTGTTTGATGGTAGATGTCATTGAACTATTTTTGACATTTGCTTCTTTTTTCATAACTTGATTTTTAACAACTGAAGGTATTCAATGTTAAGCTGGATTACGATAGTTGAATCTTTGATTACTTAATTACTTATACTTGGGTGCTGAACCTTGACAGTCATCGGACGTTGCGACTGCAGGTGGGCGAATATAGGGGAAAAATTAATCATCAAACGAAGTTAAAAGTAATCATGGGGTCCTTTTAGCTGCTGTGGAGGGGGCCTCCGGAGGGCTGAGAATTTCTCTAATGTGAAAGGATTATACAACTAATTTTTTTATTGGTTGTAAAATTTGAGCACATTGTGATAATTACTTGTGAAATGAATTCATAAATTGGGCTTGCAATTACTCACCCCAACTCCATATAATTTATATTTTCTTGGAACTTGTTTGTATTGCAATCAATATGGGATATCAATGCTATATGTATTTCATATATATACATATAGATTTGTGTAGATATTTGTATATTCCATAAATTTCTATATGTATTTTGCATACATTTTGTATATTGTATATATTTCATATCCATATTTTATACCCATATTCTGTATCCATATTTTATATCCCAAAGCACCAAACTCTAACTATTCAATGGCCAAGATTGTCTATTTGATGGCCAATCAACAACTACCTTATTTCATCTCATCATCTCAGTAGAGGGGGTTGGGGGCCTTGGCAATTACTTCCTCAGTTTTGTAATTCTAGTCATTTTTGTTTTTTTCATTCCATGTCTAAAGGTTATTTTTCTTAATAATGTACTTCAAATCCAATTCTAGGGATGCAAAAGTTTTTCTTTTGTTCAAAAGTTTCAAAAATGAAATGTAACTCAAAAATTCTATTTATCATATTTATATATATATATATATTTTTAAAAATTATATCAAATCATTGATTTTTTAAAATACCAAAATCTTTAACTACAACAAGTTGTTCAAAATCTCAAAATATTTATTTTTAATTAGTTAAAAAAATTCAAAAGAACATGTTCCTTGAGGTTTAGTTTGCTTGTTAGAATAATCTTGCTATTGCAATAAGCATATTTCATCTCCACCTTAGAGATATTAACAATTAGTTTTTCTTCCTATCTTGTGTCTATTTAATAATTCTTAATCATTTTTTTAAGAATGAAAATTAAATGTTTTTTTTTTTCAATTTTTTTTCAAACTCTCACCTCAATTCTTCATTATAATAAAATTTCAATTCAAACTCTGCAATGCAAAAAATTTAAATTAAAAAGGTTCAAAGCCAAAAAATTTAGTCAAATAAAGTCCCTAAAAAATTCTTTGCTTTAAATGCAAATATCTTGCAATCTATAGTGTTAAAGTTTTTGAAATTTCTTCCACACATTCTCAAACTAATCTAGTATAGGATTTTATGGTTATAAATGCAAAAAAGAGAAAATAAAAGAATTTAACAATTATTTGGTCATTGCAATAAAAATGACAATTTTCATTGTTTTTGGATAAAAAATTAAAGACCATAGTCACTTTCAAGGGTTAAATTGGTTGAAATAAATTGATGACCATATCACCACTAGCCCTCAAAAACTATAATCCCCCTCTCCTCCCAAAGTAAGCTAATAAGAAAAAAATTATTCTTTCTTTGAGCTAGAAAACTTTGGCCACCTTATTTCATTCTCTTTTACATTAAGAGGGTCCATGATATTATTGATAAAAGAATACTATACATACCTCACAAAACACAAAATATGTTGCAAAATGCATCATTCATTGAATGTAAATGAATGCAACATACCATAACACCACCAAGTTCACTTCCACTTTTGTTTGCACTTCTCTACATATAGAATTGCATATTTCTGTAAAGTACCCTCCCCTCAACTATACCCTCTCTAAGACTGCCTTCATTTCTCTATGTACATCTTAAAGGACGATAGGTGACCTTGAAAATCATCAGTTTTTCATTATTATGTGAATCATTGGTTTAAAAAATTGCAAAAGCACTCATTGGAAGTCAAAATATTGTAGATGATCTCCCCTTTCCAAACAAAAATTTGAGGATGAATAGTTGCACTTGTGTTGTACATGAAGAGATTCTCTGTCATCCATCGGACGCGCCTTGACGTTTAACGGTGAATCTACCCAAATTAACAGACGCTGCGGCCGCTAAAGATGGCAGCGACAAGATCGAATCGCCGCGGCGAGCAGCAGGCTCGGAAACATTATCCTCTAGACTAGCTTAGATTCTATCTAGTTTTAATTTTATATTACAACCATAACAGCATTTCCAGTTGCAGCACAAACCGTTTCCAAAGGTTGCATCCCACGAGTAGCACTCCTTCAGTCACTGATCCGTCCTCACTCCCTGCCTGAAGCGATTCCACCCACAGCACCATCCAGAGGTGAAGCAAATTCTGGTACATTCACACACAATATTATTCTTGACGGTGGTTTGCATAAAATGCACAGGCTAGGAGAAATCCAAAATGTCAGGCCATCTATGGAATATTTATGTAATTTTTCAAGAATTCCATGATATTTAATGTCCAGTGATGATAGAATAGGATACATTTGCAGGAGACACTACTAGCTAGGAATGAAATTATATATGGATGTATTATATACTCGCTGCTTGTCCTTTTTCCATCCTGGAATTAGATCTCCTGTGGAATTAATGATTACGGAGTCGACATGCCTGGGGAGCTAACTTGCCAATGTTGCTACACGCGGAACATCTGTTGGATTCGTATTCATTATTGTGGCAAATCATTGGCAATAGATCGAGACTATTTTATGTAGTCGATTGAAGCTTTTGAGTTGAGTCTTTGTCGTCAAATTTGGGGCTGACAAGAAGAAAGATTGATTCTACGTCTTGGATTCTGTCCGGTTATGGCAGTGATTTGGGTTGGTGAAGATGAAGGGGGTGGTGCTGAGGCAGCTGGGACTCAAAACCCTTTTCACGTAAGTATTCCTAGTACCATCGCAAACATTATATCCTCCAAACTTTTGACAGCCAAGTTGTCGACAATGCTGTATTTTCCCAACTGGTCAAAATTCGACAGGTGGAGTATAATTATACTCGTCGCTTGTCAATTGCATGAGCTACTATTTCATCGACGAAGTTCCCAGGATATGAGAAAAAGTTGAAAATGGTCGACCTTATGACCGCCATGGATCTCACACCATCAATTGCACATGAGAGTGAACTTGTAATAAGCCAGTTACCATTGTTCTCTACGGCTGCCTTTGAATGGGACCAAGACAAGGAAGTGAATGAATACATACGACACATTCTTTGTGATCGATCGATGTCTTGAGACGTCGATCGATCTTCCTGGAAACACAATTATATAGCTTCATGAGAGTTTGGGTGAGGTAAGTACTGCATAGTAGAAGTCCAATATGGAAATTGGACACACGTCCTAATTTGTCTATGAAAATTGGAAAATTGTCTTTTCCAAATTCCACTCCTAATTTTTCCTATTCTATCATCACTGGACATTGACTATGGAATTCTCCAAATATTAACTCCATAGATGAACATTTTGGAAGTCTCCTGTGCAATTGAATTGTGACATGGGTTGATCGAAAGATGGCTTGCGTTACGTTTGTGGCAGGGATGGGGGAGCGAGGGGCATGGCCACCGGCGCCGACATCATGTGCGGGAGAATCAATACTGGTACTCCAACCAAGCCCGCGCCCCAGGACGAAAAAATCCAAATCCAAGCTGCAGAGCCTGAAGTGGAAGTCGAGCTTTTGAAGGTCCCGGTGACGCCGCAGGGGTCGTCCTGGACATCGAAGCAGAAGTGGTGGCGTCCTGACCCTGCAACGGGGACGTGGGTGCCGGAAGGACACGAGGGACAAGTGACCACCAGCACGGACGCCACGAAGTCCGCATCACGAAGCCTGCGTGTCCGCTCGGAGACCTCGGCGTCGATGGAAGACAAGCGGTGGTGGACGTCCATGGAGGAGCTTCCGGACATGGACCGCGCCAAGTGATCGACATCGATCCAAAATGTCCATCTACTGTAGGGAAGTTTTGAAGAGTTTTATAGTCAAGGTCCAGGCATGGTCTGACAATAGGAGACGCTGGGATACAATGGGATAATTATACAGTAGTCAATGTATACCTACTACGAATGGAACTTGGACTCTGAAGAATATTTGTCCAGTTTAATTTCCATGCTGGACTTCTCGCCGTTCACGCCTGTCATCTCTAGCTGTTAGTCTGTTGAATTTTATACTTGGAGCGCCCATTCACTGGCTGCCTAGTATTGTGCCCTTGAAATTCACGAGACCTCAAGATCTCTAGGAGTGGTTTGCAATCTCTGGCACTGGTGTAGACTTACGTTGCAGGGTGGCTGTCTAGCTCTAAAATAGTGCCAGTGGACATCTTGAATTTCCGCCAACAACGGAATCGACGATTCAGAAGGGAATGAATCTTCTCTGACTACGGATCATGCATAGAATTTTTGAACAGGTAGCTACACGGGTCTGTACCGTTAGTGAGGGTACCAAATTATTGGCACCTGCAAAATTAGGGTTATTACCAAATTTTATTTTTGCAGAACTTGGAACAAGTTTGACCTGCAAGAGTTTATACAAAGTGTGACTTTGGTGAATCAGTGGCCCTCGTGTACTAACTATAGGAAGAATCAGTATAGCAAATTAGGGTTGAATCGTGACATTCATTTGAGAGGTTGAAGGTGAAGAGGATTGAGGTATCACATTGAGAGCAAGCCTTATCCTTGATAAAAGGTATGTTCACACTTGGTGTTAGGGGCAATGTTTGTAATGTGAATTTGGTCTTGAAGTAGGTCTAAATTTGTTTTAAAATCTTTAGTAGGAGTTGGTTGCCATTGGGCTTTTGGACCTCTTGGTTTCAGAGGTCCAACTGCTCTTCATTGAGCTTCGGGTTCTGGACTCCCTTTTGACCAATTGGCAAGCCTCTAGTTCTTGCAAATCGGACCTTGGCTTGGAGGGGTTAAAATTAGTTGCTTGATGGAGTTAGATGTTGTATACCAACTTTAATGGAAACCTTATTCTCCCATCAAGTACTATTAGACCTCCCAGCTATGCTTTTTAGAAAATGGGCCTTTGAAAGTGCAATGGCAACTAGCTTTGACAATATCCTTTAATACCAAGTATAAATATACCTATAGTTATAGTTGAAACATACGGAAAGTATAAATACCTATTTATATGTACTTTTTTTCTAATTCAAATGCTAATAATATACTTTCACATGTGTGAACATAATATTATCCTAGATTTACAATAATTGCCAAATTCTTAATTTTAAGAAAAAAAAATTATATATTTCAGTCAAGAACAATCAAGGGTTGTTATTGTAGCTTGGTTGCTATTAGATGATTGTGGGTATGTTATTGTTAATAAACTTTATTTGCAAAAATGTCAAGATAAACATACAATGTTATGGTTAAATGTTTTTCCACTAATGATGGTTGATCGACATTCTTCTTCGTTGAATTTGTGATGCCATTGTATCTTTTTCAATTGACATGTTTGTTGAATTTTGATTGTCCTACAACTACAAAATATTTTGTATTTTTATTTTATTTTGGCTTATTGAATATTAGTATGTGGTCTATCTCTAAGTTTCTACATCTCTTCCTATTTCTTTTTTATATTCATAACATTATTAAACAAGGTACCCCATAATTGAAAAGACATATGATGTTACCGTGTAATCCAATTTCAAAATCTTCACTTTGAATTTTTCATTTTTCTATTATATTGAAATATATTCATTAATTTAAAAAATTCTTCTTTCAAAAATAAAATTACACAATTTCTTCAATCCATAGAATTTTCAACTATCTTTTTGTGAAGATTTGAAACCATCATGAATTATTGAAAAAATAGTGAAAAAAATATACTAAAAAATTGTTATATTTATAGATTATAATGTACCAAAAAGAAGCAACATGTCTTGTCCTGCCATATCATCCCCCTCCAGGGTTGTCATAACGAGCGAGTTAGGGTCGTCGGACGTCCCGGATGGACGGACAAACCAGACCGGACGGACGGTCCGGACCAACTGGACGGCTTTAATTTTTCAAAGTTGTGGAATTTTTTTGAATGACACGTCACCTCAAACAGCAAATCCAGGGCACGGACGTCATGTGTGGGCGCGGACGTCATCGTGCCACTGTCAGGGCGTGGACTTGTGAAGTTAGGGCACGGACTTCAACGTGAGCGTCAGCGCGCGGACTTGTGCAGTCAGGGCGTGGACTTTAGTGTGAGCGTCAAGGCGCGGACTTGTGCAATCAGGGCGCGGACTTGTGCAGTTAAGGCATGGACTTCAGCGTCAAGGCGCGGACTCGTACAATTAGGGCGCGGACTTCACCGTGAGTGTGAGGGCGCGGACTCTAGGGCGTAACACCATTACAGAAATGGGGGTGCACACATGGAGATGCACTGAAAAGTAGGTTGACCTCCGGCATGGGATCCCTCCTTTTTCCTATTTAATGGTTTTGGAAGATGGTGTCCCTCCTTTTCATGGAAAAAGGGAAACATTAAATGCTGACACACCTTGTTTTAGATTTCTCATATTCGTTGGGAGACAAGATGACAAACTTGAACATATGTTTTCGCTGAATGGGCTGTGTCAGGGCGCGGACTCTAGGGCGGACAATTCACAGAAGCGGAGGAACTTTAGAGAACGCAGCTGAATCACAGACTCCATGGCATGGACTTAAAGTCAGGGCGCGGACTTGAAGTCAGGGTGTAGACTCCAGGGCGTGAACTTTAAGTCAAGGCGAGGACTTCAAGTCAGGGCGTGGGCTTCAAGTCAGGGCATGGGCTTCAAGTTAGGGCGTGGACTTGAAGTCAGGGCGTGGACGTGGTCGTCCAACACATGAGGCGTGACTTTGAAATGCGCTTGGGCTTGACATCCTTCGATCCGTCCTATTCTTGGAGCGGGGGAACCATTAATTTCAACCTCAACAACTTGTTTTGGATTCTGACAAGTCAATGAAAGCAAGAGGCCAAATTAAGAGTTCTACGGACTAAGATTTGGAAGAAACTTCATGGAAGAGCATGTTCCCATCGTTGTGGTGGAAAATGTTTCTCCTTACTTTTTCTAACACTTCAAACTACTTTGAACCAACATATACTTTAGGGTGTAAAAAAAAGACTCTAAATTCTTTGATTTAGGAAATGGTTAGGACACTTTGAGGAAATATTTTGGAAATATTTTGGAAATGTAGTGTACTAGATAAAAGGGTAAAAGTGCATTGTGTTTAAAATGAAAGAAATAGTAGGGAGTTATCCAAAATTCTAGGCCTTCAATACGCCACTTGAATTTTTAATTCCATCATTCCCTTCCTAATTTTCTGGGCTTCATTCCTTAAACTCTTCCATCCTAAGTCAATGCCATTTTTTATTTGTTCCATCATTCCCTTTCCTTTTTTTTCCATGAATTAGCAAAGGTCTCCCATCCGAACTTTATGCCATTCTTTTTGGGTTGGATCATTCCCTCTCCTTTTTCTATAGATGCTTCATTCCTAAAACTCTCCCATCCCAACCTATACTTAATTTTTTTCTTTTGGTTGAATAATTCTTTTTTCTATTTTGTTCCTAAAACTCTCCCATCCCAATTCATAGTTCATCTTTTTTTTGTTGAATCATTCCCTTTTCTATTTTGTTTTTGCTTATTTCTTAAAATTCTCCCATCCCAATTCCCCAATTCCCAACTCAAAGCCCTTATTTTATTTTTGCTTATTTCCCAAAGTTCTCCCACCCCAACTCAAAGGCATTATTTTTTTGTTCCATCATTCTCTTTCCTTTTTTTGTTTTTGCTTCATTCCTAAAACTCTTTCATCCCACCTCAATGCCATTAATTTTTTTTGTAAATCATTCATTTTTTTTGGCTTCATGAACTCCTTAAACACTTCCATTTTTTTAATTTTTTTTTGAACAAATGGAAAAACTATTGCATTAAAAAAATAGGTCTATGTTTTAGAAGTTAATGAAGCCCCCCCTCCAAAAGAAAGTAATTTATCCAACAAAAAAAAAATGACATTGAAGTAGATTGGAATAATTTTAGTAATGAAAAAAATAAATAAAAGTAAAGGGAATGATGGAACAAAAAAATAAGAATAATGGCTTTGAGTTGAGATGGAATAACTTTAGTGAATTAGAAAAAATAAAATAGGGAAGGGAAAGATTGAACAAATAAAGCAAAACTATGAGTTCGAATAAAATAGTCTTCCTAATGATGAAACAAATACAAAATGGATTGGGCTTGGGATGGAACAATTTTGTGAGAGAGATAAGCCCACAAAAAATAGTGTGTCAAAGTGATTTCAACTTACAGTCCCAAAAAATTACCATTTAGTTCGGATAGAGTTGGGATACCACAAAAAATAAACGGAATTCACTTGGGATGAAAGAGTTCTGCTATGGAGCAAAAAATGAAAGGAATGGGAATGATCAACGAAAAAGAAACGGCCTCGGCTTGGGATGGAACAATTTTGCTAATCACGGAAAATAAAATAGGAAAAAAAAGTCATTCCACCCTACACAAGTGGCATTGAATTCAAATAAAAGACTTTTGGTAATGATGCCAAAAAAATAGGAAAGAGAATGATTCCGCCAAAAAAATAATGACAGTCATTTGGAATGGAAGTGCGCTTTAAAAACCAATGTCCAAAAGGGGAGATGGAGTGACCAAAGCTTTTGAAAAGCATACCAATTTATTTTAGGGTGGCCAATTATTTTGAAGGAGTTATATAATCTAACATTAAAAGAAATATGAATGGTGGAGTGCTTTCGAATATGGAAATGCTTTGGGTGTTAGTGTAATATAATGTAACACCCAAAAAATTTATGGAATGGTGGATTGGTGGAGTGATTTGGACATGGAAGTGGTTTGGGTGTTACAAACTTATAATGAGGTAATTTAACACCCCAGAAAAATATGGAATGATGGATTGATTAGGATATGGAATTTATTTGGGTGTTAGAGTGATATGATCTAACATTAAATAAAAATATGGACTGTTGTAGTGACTTGGAATATGGAATATGAAATGAAAATATGTAAAAGCATATTAATTTAGTATATTTATTAAATCCCGTCTGCGCCCTGACGATCACATCCACGTCCTGACGATGGTGTCCGCACCATGACGATGGCGTCCGCGCCCTGACGATGGTGTCCACGCCCTGACGATGGCGTCCACGCCCTGACGATGGCGTCCGCGCCCTACATGTTCCAGAATCCACGTGGCATCCCAGTGGCATCCACGTGGCCTATTTTTCCATTTTCATAAAGTCAACTTTGTGTTGACTGTATCGGACGGGCGAGACCTCTAACGGACGGGCGAACCGGACGTCCGTCCACTATAACAACCATGCCCCCTCGCCTTCTAAAAATTGAGAGCCGTTCATTTTTGTTAAAGAAAAATCTCCCCTCCAATACCATTGATCTTCAAAAAACAATTTGGGATATGAATACAAAAAGGGGATATTGTATGGATATGGACATAGATGTGAACAGATATAGATTTGAATATATATATATACGAATATGGATAAGGGATATAGATTGGATATGGATATGGATAAGGGATATATCCCATATCAAATGCCAAATTTCATCCCCCTAAAAATTACAAATAGGATAAGAAGGATGGAAAGGAGGGATATAATTTCAATTTAATTTAATTTAAATTATTTTTTTGAGCTCATTGAATAGGTAGGTGGAGATTTTGGAGGGTAATGAGGTAAATTAAATTAATTTTTTTTTAATGTCATTGTGATAGTTTGTCACAATGACAATGAACTCAAAAGAGGCAATAACTACCTCAAATTAGTTGATCTTATAGAGAAAAGAAGTATATTACTCAATTTTTTAATAATTGTTGAGGCCAATCCATCATCTTTATACAATGGAGTTGCAACCAAAAAAATCTCACCTTATTTTAGCATTGGGTGGCTACACGAAAACTTTATAAAAAAGGGTGAAATAGTGGATCCATATTTCACTAGTGGATCCATTTGGGTGGAAATTACTAAAAAAAATAGATGGTTTAAGGACGAACTGAAACACATAGATGAGCTACAGGATTCGTTTTTCCCTTACATGTAAGCATTCATTCCAAGTTGCGTGGGGCTCTATCAACAACAAGCAAAATTGGCTGATCAGTAGAGTCAGTGAATTAGTAGACATTACTTAGCCTACATCGATAATTCGTTATGGTAGTTACGTTACGTTTCTGTGGATCCCCTCGTAAACGCTCAGTCAGACTGTGACGCAGAATCGGCGTAAGAAACATCGAGACATATCCGAACAAAGAGACAAAGGAAGTGACCCTATATTTGGGAGTTTCGTACCGTGCTCACCGTGACAAGCACCTACTTTTACTGGCTTCCCAATTACCAAGTCAAGTTAACTGCCATCAGCAATTAGCCACCACTGGCTCTGAATTCTTAAGAGAATATGGGAGAGCAATAGAAACGAATCAGAGATCGATATTACGTATTCTGTGTGCCTGGTACGTTTCAAGTACCTCATGAAAATACACAATGTACACGAGACAGAAGTTCACGAATGCAACACCTCAATCACGTAACTAGTGACACTACTGGCTAAAGGAATCCAAACCATACCTTTAAATCAACGTTTGAAGGAAAGACTCAGTGACCTCCAGAGGATTCACAAGCCTGCTTCATGACATCCACAAGCTCGTCATACTGCTCTGATGGCGACGCTCGAAACTAACCTAAAAGAAATTGAAGCCTCCATAAACTCCCCGAATCCTAGATAACTCCAACTAATTACAAAACTTGCTTGTCCGAAGCAAACACGCCCTGTCCGTGCAAACCAAAGAGAGCTACAGAAATCCTCTTCTGAAGGTTCTTGTTGTTGCTTGATAGGTCCGAACCATTAAACCGACACCAATACCTACACCCAGGCACATGCCCAAGCCAATACCCACACCTACTCTGACACCTGCGTTGAACCATGTCAACTCTCCGTTATCTTGATCCCCGTACGCGCTCCCTTCCAACGCGTAGCCGAAGCTTGTGATGGCTTTATCGGCATGGTCCATGAAAAGATCCGGCTGTGTTGCCTGCAACGCGACCAAACTTGTCAAATACACGCACAGAACGAAGAACTTGCAAAATATCTGAAACTTTACATAAACTATACTACCTCACTTATCCTACAACCCACAATCTGGTATCAAGAACGTTCACTAATAAAGATCTGTTTGACGTTATGAGGATTTCTGAAAACAATGCAAGATATTAATGAAGCTGTTCAAGTCTGGATCATCACGTGATTTTTGTCCCACGTCACCAAAATAATACATCCATTTCAGATGTATCCAAAATAGATCCATCTATCTATCTATCTATCTATCAATAAATGTCCAACAACCAGCTAACTCCTAGAAATTACTTCCCATTCATCATATTCAACTAATTTCATAAAGTAGGAAGCTTCTGGTTACCATATTAGATATTGCCGGACTCATCCCAATAGGGCACTTTCTAACAGTGTTTTTGCAGCACGATTGCATGTTCTCGTGAATTAAAGAACATTCAAATCCAGAAGTACGTCCACCTTTACTTGTTCATCATATGATTATATATAGAAAGACTTAGGACTTTGACCGGTCCACTTTCACTAAAAATTTGTGGATTTATCGTATGATGCTTACAGCACTAAGCGCTTCGCCAATTGTACCAAAATGCATACGCCAAAATTGCTGATGAATTTTCAAGGTTTAAAATAAATTGACAAAGACCTATGAAGATTTTCAAGTTCGAATACATGGATTATCATCATGCAAAAAATATCCTCTCTGTCGTCAACTCCGAGAAATTGTAGAATAGGAGCGCATCTTAGGTATTGTCCAATACCGGGAAGCATTCTAAAGTTACACAATGCAATCCTGCAGATCAAATAATCCATATCTCACAGTACATTCGGTATCACCACTCTCATGCACTGCAATATCGTCGTCTACACCAGTAAACATTCAAACCTCTCGAACATGAACACTTCTAGGATCCAATGCTGCCTGAAAGTAGAATCATATAGTGAGAGTCATACCAATCTCGGCTGATCTTCAGCCATGAAGCTAGTTCGATTGCCGCCCATCTCCTCAGCCTCGGGAATTGCATCCAAAGTAGCTTGCCTGTTGGGCCTCCGTCGAGCCACGATGTGCAGAGTCTTCGACAAGACCACAGGAGTCCCTGCTAAACGCCCCATCACAGACACCTCCATCACGGGATGCGCCAGGGAAATGTTCGGGTAATCAGGCCTCCCTTTCAGAAACACGCACCCCGACTGCCCCACCGCACAGGTACATTCCATTTTCCACCCGAGCTTGGTGCTTTTCTCTGGAGCACTAACCGCTTCCACTCCTTTATAGACATTCGCATCCTCGGGAGGTTGAGACTGCTCAAGATCACCGGTCAGCAGAACCTCTTCTTTGTGTAGGACCTCGAAGTCGAGCGAGCCGCTGGTGCGCAGATTGTCAGTGCTCAAGTACGTCGCTTCAGACGATTTCGTATCCACCCGATCCCGACGCAACGTCAGGCTCACTTCTTCCGACGGACTTATTCGGGCTCCATTCACTTCCAACGCCGTGCCAATGCTTCTGTCCGGAAACCGAATGGCCAACGAGTCGGGGGCATCGTCCAGCGGGCACCCCGAAACCCTAACATAGATCAACCGCACGTCAAACCACGCCTGGCCATGCCCCGACGGTGCCGCCACGGCGAATCCGAACAACGCCGCGCGGTCATTCGACAACTCTCCCATGTCGCTGTCCTCGTAATCATCCATGTCCATCAATTCGCAAAATCAATCCGCTCCACAATTCCTACACCCGTCGCCCGCGGCACTACAAACTCTCACTCTAAACGCATCTCACGTAGCAATAAAATACAGAACCAAGATCATCCCGACTCTCCCGAAACACAAACCCCTTCCAAAAGTTCAACACACCCTCCGCAAACCCAAACCACCCCTGTCAAACTCGAAAACGCAAACCAATCTCCGAATCCATAGAAATTCTCACACAACCAACCTTCAAAACACCGATTCCTCGTGCTCCGCAAACAGTCCCACCCGATGTACCGTGCGTAACAATTCTCCCCTCCGCCCCCCCCCCCCCCGCCCCCAAAAAAAAATTTGCCTCCCCACCCAAAAATTGCCTCCCCAAACGTCAAAACAGAGCCCAAACTCGCATTTCGAAGCTACAATTGCAGAAACATTCCGAGATTAGGTGGCCATAGAGACGAAGCCAGAGAAATCGATCCCGCAGCACTCCGATCCATCGCCATTTCGAAAATTGGCAAGAGTATCGCACCGAGCAAGACGAACAAGAGGAACGAAGGAGGGCCAACTTGTGTATGACGGGATGCCTACCGACCTCTATGCCACCTCAACACACCCCTATTCACACCGGGGTGAAGTAAGTTTCCTCGGTGGGGATATTTCCCCCACCGCCCCTGACCCACTTTATCTTATCCTGGCCCATTCTCCAGTCATTTCCTTTTATTAACTTCAGTTATAACTGAAGTCCACTGCTGTGGCCTGTCACAGCATGACATTCAGCTAGTTCAGTTGGTGGCTCATCTGATTCCAAGCCTGAGGCAAAAAGAAAATTGGAAAAAAAAACAAAAAAAAAACAATGGAGCCACTTTTAATGGGGCTTGTGTGTTGGTGGGTAATTGGGCCTTGCATGTCTGCACGGAAGGTTTCTTGGTGGATACGTTACAACGTATCTTATCATGCATGCAAGGGATGGCCCATGTATGATTGTGGCCCTTGATGACCCGGACTTTTTTATATCTTGTGTTGGAAGCAATTTTCATGGGAGTGATGAAGATGCTTAGGGACATGGATATGGATGAAACATGTAAAATATGGATGATAATTTGTTTATTCATCTAAAGATGTGTGTGCATTCTTTTAAGAAGAGGTATATGGTAGAACTATTCATAGTCAACCACTTAAACAATTTTGCACATGTTTTGGAGTTATAGAAGGGCAATGTAAATTTTTTGTTAATAGAAATTACAAGGATTGCAATTTTTTTTTTTTGGGGGGGGGATAATTTCATGCCTTGAATTGAAATTACTATGAATTTTGGAAGCCATAAGTTGGTTTGAACCCATATTCAATATATAGACTCTTCCAATTTTGACCATTCGTGGGCACTTTCTTGTTCACTGCTTCCTATTTTGTTGTACACTACTTTGGGATATGAGTCATGAGTTTATTAGGTTCAATCTTGAAAAGGAGAAAAAAAAAAAACATTCTAGGTTTTGGTTGGAAATTTGTTCTACGTTTTGTTGGAAATAGATGCATCCTATAGTAAAAACACCCAAAACCATCAATATAAGCAATTCAACATATTTGGAGGCACCTTTCCCTAAAACTACTATTTTTGTAGTATTAGCAATTGAAAATCATGAATATTAAAAAAAAAAAATAGATTTTTTGGATATGGTATGTAATTTCATAAATTTTCAAAGAAGCTGCTCCCTAAACCGCTGAAACTGTCATACACTGTAGGTGGATCTTAAACTGAAATCTCCAAAAATCAGCAATCAAAAAATTAGAGTTAAGTATGGGGATAATATACTGACACATTTGAAAGACACATATTTAGTGGAAGTCTAAGATACATGAATAGAAACAGGGACACTTTCAAGTATTTCTACCTTATAGGTTGGGTATGAATCTCTACTTGGGAATGAGTGGTTCTACCCTATCATTCTATGCATGTGCCACAATTTTTCACTTTCCACTTTCACTCATGGAGAAAGGAGGTTGAATAAATCACCAAATTCCGTTGAGTAACTTATTCCGTTTTTTTCTGTTTTGGAAAGACCTGTGGATATGATATCACTGTTGACTGTCCATTTTCTGCCATGGATTCATGACCACAAAATGAGGCACCAGTAGCTGATCGTTTAAGTGATTATGGAGCAGATGGTGAGGAGTATGAGGGTCATGGAAATTTTTTTTTCTATGTAGGAAGAGAGGAAATATGGAGATTGCTGATTTTTCAGAATTTTATTCCCAAAATTGAAATTGCTGTGAATTTTGTGAGCCAAAAAGTGCACTTATCCAGTAGCCAACGTCTAGAGTCTTCCAATTTCGATCATTACAAACTACTTTTCTACTCACTACTTCCTACTTTCTTGCTCACTTCTTTTGGACATGTGTCATAACCATATCAGTTCCAACTTTGAAAATGACAAAAAAAAGTACATTCCAAGCTTGAGTTTCAACGTAAGGTTGGAAATATAGCACCTTATAGGTTGGGTACTGGGCGTGGTTGACAATTGGTGCCTCAACCTAAGAACAAGTTATCATACTTTGTGGAACTCTTCCTCCCTTTGACAAATCAAAGACATCAATTTCTAAGCTTGGTGATGACCCAAGATAAACTTATTTTTTCTGAGTACTTTCGGCATGCATGGTCTGACTAAAGATCAAGCTCTGATCCTATCCACTCAGGTAAGCAACACTGCACCTCAATTTCAACCTTGTTAAGGTAGGTAGGAGGTTTATAAAGCACCCATTGAAGAGCTGAAACTAAATTTGAATTGGGGGAGCTGAAACTTCTTGAAATATTTTTCAGTAAAGTTTCCTTGAAAGACAAATGGAATTGGCATTTAATTCAAGTTGTTTCATATATTTTGGATCTTTGTGGAATTATTTACGAATTTTTGAAGTTGAAATGACATAAGGTTCTAAAATCATCCTAAACCTCCTAGAAGGTACATCATTTGTACATTGTTGGTGCAACAAAAAAGTAACTTTTTTTTTGTGAGCTTTTGGGTGATTTTAGAGCTTAAGCACTTTAAGAACCTCCTACGTTACTAACATGGAAACAACCTCCTCACTCAATCTTATTCTTGAAGAAAATGGTGAAATTTATTATTCATTGTCTATGATTATAGATGGAATTTTTTTTAAATGAACTCTCCAAACATGATAACTTAGGGACAATTTAAAGAATATCTCTAAGAAATTTCACAATTTAGTATTCATATAGTGTCTAAAAAGACAAGTTAAAAGGATTTGAAATCAAGTTCAATTTTTGAAAAAGCTTAGGCAATTTAATACAAGGAGCCTTATTCAATGGTTTAGTTGGATGATTTTAGGTATAGTTGCTTTGAATCTAATCAAAAGGTAATTGTCAAAGATATAAGATGGTTTAGTTATTAAATGTCTTTATAAGTTATTAAAATGCTTTTCAGTTCACCTACCTCAATTTTTAAGAAGATATTTAGCTTTTGGATGGTTATATTAATTCACAATATCATATGAACACTAAAAGAAGAAAAACCCTCAAGCACCAAGCTTTAGGCCCTCTTTTCTACTTGTATAATCTTTAGATCCTTTTAGCTCAAGGAAGTTGTTAAAAACTTATATATGAGAGAAATTTAATCTTGTAAAGACAAAACCTATAACCATGTTGTTAAATTTCAAAATCCTTTACTTTCTATGCTTTACTTTGCTATCATATATGAATGAAATTACTTTCTTCAAAGATGAGATTAGGTCTTCTATAAAGCTACAAGTTATAAACATATAAAATTATCATAAATTTGAAGATATTTTTGCAAAGATATAAAATTAGTATAAATTTTTGAAAAATAAATAAAGAAATTCATTCAAATACAAAATATACTTAAAAAATCCAAAAACACAATTATAAACATGTTATATTGTAGATTATCATGATTTAAACCAAATTTTTATATCATTCTATATTTAAAAACAAAGTTACCATTTATTTATATAGGAAAAGAAAAAAACTTACCATAATAAAAAATGTAGATGCATTGAATTAATTTCTTCAATATATACATAATACTATTTTTACTCTAAGCAATAAAAGATTAACTAATCAATTAATCTGAAAACTACACCAATTGATGGATGACTTAATAACATTTTGAAAAATGGAAGCATAATTTTTATCCACTTCTTTTAGGTGAGAGGTTCATCAAGGTGTTTTTAGTGAATGGTGTTGAATATTACCTCATTATCATTTCTATGACTTCTTTATAAAAGAGGATGTTTAATCTAGAGGTCTCCATGTACTTTACTTTGGCATCTTCTAAATCCTAACTCTAAATGTAAATTTGAACTATGAAATGAATTTTTTTAAATTTTGAGCCCAACTAATCAAATGAAGTCAATGAAATGTAATTTCATGAACAAGTGAAGTATAATTGATGAAAATGAATTTGATCATTTCTAAAATTTCTAAAATTGAATATTTTATTGAAATTTACACTTTGAACCTAATAAAATCATCTCTTAATTTTCCAATTACAAAAAGACATGGTAAATGTTTTTACTCCATATATTTGAAACTCTATGAAAAAAATCAAGAAATTTTTTAGGTTTTTTGAGCTTAGATTATTTTGTACTCCCTCTGTCCCAAAATGATCTTCCACTTTGAATGTCAAGGTTTTTTTAAGGTTGTTTTTGAACAAGTCAAAAAAATATTTCCTTAGACTAATTTTATTTAGGTTCCAATGAACATATGCAATGTTCTTCATTGATTCTAGTGATATCAAATTTGGAACCCTTTCTTAATTATGTTTTTCACAATATGGTCAATGAAACTGGCTCAAAAGAATATCAACAAAATAGTGGACGACGGAGGGAGTATTGGATATGAATTTTCTTTACTTTCTCCTTTAAAAATTCACAATAATTTTAAACTTTCACAAAAAAATGTCCAACATTTATGACTTATAAGACATGTGATTTCATCTGTATAAAGAAATCCTATAATAAATAGTAAAAAATGGACTCATACAAAGAGGATTCTGAAGTTCAAATCCGTGTTCATAGGCCCGTCCTTTCAGGGTTAACTATGTTGTCATCAATGAGTTTGCCACCTTCGTGCAGGAGATGGAAATGGGAGGTTTTGTACGTTGCGGGAATGGAAACGTAACAGTTAGGAGCACAATTACCTCAATTAGTACATTACCTTGTGCACAATTGCAAAAGAATATTTCGTTATTTCGGCAGCCTTCTCATTACAAGTCCGCCAATCTCTTTACTAAACATAAACTTCACGGTCTAGATGCAAAATTTACACGGGGCTGAGATACTGCTTAGCTGTCCAGGACTCTCCTGGCTGCAGCTCCACTGGTGCAAGCTGAAATGCATCGAACACACAGGTTAATGAGATCCAAAATATTGCAGATACAGATAACATCTATTTGCGAGAACAAAAAGAAGAAAAGAATAAGAAGTAAAACATACCTGCGCATTTTCAACGCAAACAAAGTCCTTGTAACAGGATTCCATGGTCAAATACGGATTCCAAAGCACTGCATCTGTCCATCTGCAAAGCGGGAAAACTTTAAAGGTTTTGTTGAGGTTGGTTGAATTGCGGAAAATCATTAAGCATGGCAGAAGATTTTTTCATTAAGGCTGCTCTAAGAACAGAGACAGTTCAAACATCGAATAGGAATAACTTCAAGAGTCTTCCATCACCAGATCATTACAACCCAAAACAAAGCTAGGAAGAAAAACAGGCTCGAGTAGGAGACGAACCCTTCATTTTTTATGGAAAGCTTAGTGCCAAATCCGTTATCCAGCAACAACTCATTAGGAGTGTTTCTGTACATAGTGTCCACAAACCCTGGAAAAGAGATGACATCCCTGCACGTTTGGTCCAAACACTACTTCGTGAGCTCCTCTATAAAATCTTCACCCCTACGTGCACAAACTTAAAATAGAGCCTTGCTCACAAAATTCAGAGCTGGTGTAACAGTGTCGAGAAGAACACCAATGTTCAGTGCAATCACTTACCTGTCTTCTGAACCTTCGATGGGATTCGCAGGATCCTCGTAAGGTTTGTCAAGTCTTTTGCAGCCTTTCAAGCCAGTCACGGTTGTCTTAGAAACGTCAGCCTGCACTCAAAACGCATATCAGTGATATGTTCCAGATATAAAAGAAACGACCGTGAATTCTTTTCAAAAGCTTAGGAAACAGAGATAGTACAATTCTCCCAAGACGATTCCAAACAGAACAGCAGGCAATCTAAGCACTCCGCAATCACATCTCAATGCTCGCCTTAAAGTATGAGTGGAGCGCAGCAGTGAAGGAAAAGGTTTTCGCGTCGATGTTTTCCACCACCAACTCCGTCGTTAGTTTGTTGCCGCCTAACACAATCTGTGCATTTTTGACTGTGGTTATAATAGGAATGTCAAACCAGTGACCTATCCTCTCAAAAAGCATGCCTTTTTACAAAACTGTGATGTAGTACAAAAACGAATGGCAAGAGACAGTCTCTTCCATGCGTACACATATTACATACCAACCTTCTAAATTCATGATTAAAGTTTGTATATCATAGACTGAGAAGCGAATTTTGTTTGGAAAAAGCATGCACTCTAAGACTCAGCCTCACCTTGAAAGTAACCAAAAATTCGTAATTCCACATGTTGCGACTGTAGTCGCTGGGTTTCAAATTTAGGACAAGAGTGGTGGTCGCATCATCGCTTTGAGCGCTTGCGATTTCCCACGGGACGTTCCGTGCAAATCCATGCTGAAATTCATCGCCAATCAACGTCCAGGCAAATATGAGCTTGGCAAAAACTAGAAATCGACGACATACTTTGCCATGATTACAGCGCTTCAGGAGCAATGCAACGTATGAGATAAGATATGATCAGGAAAAACGGGACCAGGACACAATTCAATGTTGCTGAAAATATCAATTGAGCGTTTCAGTACAACCGAAAACGAGTTTACACAAATCCCTAGTTCAGAAAATGATTCCTAAGACTCGTGTCTAAATATAAAAAATAGAGCCTCGTGTGGTTACCTGCTGGATGGCCCCTGGACCAAATTGAGGGAAGCAATGCGGGAGTCCTCCACTGCATCATAAGACGTAGTCTCAGTTCATACATCCGACATGTAACAACATAAATGCCAAACCCCAAACACACTCTAGGGAGAGACACATACTGAGTTTCAACTTCCTAACTTGAGAAGTTTCTTTAAGGGTTAACAGATTCCACGCTCTGCTCCGCACAATGGCGCTCACACAAGATTAAATCCTTGGAATGCATTTCACCGATCCCTTGGATATCTTCAGTGCGTTCCGTGAGATGGCTTAATCAAGCAATTTAACCTTCTAAGACCTCTCAGCCAACAATAGCAAAAAATAACTACAGTCGGTATAAATAAAGACAATTGAAGAAACACAAACTATATGGATAAGGTGAAATTCATAAGCCTCAACAACATGGGACACGAATTTTAGCTTTCATATGTAATTGAAGGAATAGATGCATTAAAGTTGGGGGATCACCTAATTGGCTTCTGTCCAGTAAAGACAGCATCTGGCCTTACAAACAACAATTCCTTGCCTTCAGATGACTTCCACGAAGTGACACATCCTCCATATAAGTAAACTTCTGCCTCACTGCTTTGCAGACATAACAAGCAAACACAACAAAGGTCAAAATTTCGGTATGGTCATACAATGAAAGTCATCAAAATCCGGTACGGTCATTAAAACCATCCAATCAACATCCATCAACACATACACGGACATAGTTCCCAGAGCATTAGAAATGCACGTCTCTGTAGTACTTCAAGGTGGATGAATGCAGAAATGGAGATGGCAAAACAAAACACCTGCCATCGGGACTGGATAATGCAACTTTGGTCAGGCCACCCTCTCCGCTTTGCACCGTCACTCCTTTGTTCCCATATTGAGAATTCAAATTCTCAGCTTCCCCGGAAACTCTGCGCGCAGAACAAGAACCAGAAAATGTGGTCAGAAGCCCAGATATTAGTATCCCTCACGAGCAACAATTTTCCAAGATCCTCACAGGAACCGTCATTGGCCAAAGCGTTGTTCAAACTACTGTTGCGCCACAGCAGCAGGAACCTCTGTTACCAACATCCCCTCGGTTGACCTTCAATTAGCAAGTAGTGTAAACAGACTTGGTTAAATGTGTATGGCCACTGATCTTTAAATGAAATTGGAGTTGTCTAATACACTATCCCTTCAATGCTGGTCTACAGCCTCCCATTTTGAATGATTGCATGATTGCATAAGAAATTCATATATACTTGATAAAAATGGGATCAAAAACAGATTTAAGCTTCCATATCCAAATTGATCCCTCCACAACTCAGCAGGGATCTCTCAAAATCCACAATCGCACATCTTGGTTAAAACGAAAATTCTATCCTCAACCTTATCCTCTAAATTCAAATTACAGAATCTGACACACATTCCCTACGACGCACATTCCCTCTTCCAAAATACGACGCACAAATCCGAAAGAAAGCACAAATCAGGAAAAACTCCAACAATTTCACCGACGACGCTCCCTCTGCCAATCCAAAATTCTCCCGCAGTATGCTCACTCGGTAGCCTGAGAAGCGCGCGGAAACGAGGCGAAGGCGCACGGCAATGGTGCAGCCGAGGAGGACAAAGAGGAAGAGAGCGCGGCGTGGAATGGCGAGCAGGAACGCTTCCAGGAGAGGGCCAGGGAACGAGCACTAGAGGCGGAAGCAGCGTGGTGGGGGAATGACGAGGGTGCTACGGAGAGGGCAGAGGTGGAGGAAGCGAGGTGGAGCGACGCCATAGCTGCGGCTTCTCTGTGCAATAGTGCAATTGTGACAGTGCTGCAGCAACAATCGGAGATGGAAGAGATGAAGGAGAGCACAAAGGGAGCTTATGAGGAATGCGCATCACTTGAAATGAATGGCATCTGCACATTAGATGAAGTGGAACCCCTTGGAAGAATATTTGGAAAGCATTATGGCATCTTGTGTCCCTAGTTTTGAGTTGTGGGGATTTTGTGCAACAATTGATTATATCTACACAACCATTAAAAGTGATGGCTAAGCCTTCCTTAATCTCCTTTAAATAAAAGTAGAAGTACTTTTTTAATTTTGTTGTTGTGAGTCAATTCCACAAAACAACATTTGTGCATCCTTCCTTGTAGAGAGTTTTCTGTTGGTATTGAAAATGCGACCAAGGGACATATAGTTTTGGAGATCTCACTATAACAAACAAAACAAACAAAGCAAACAAACAAAATACATAGACAAAACAAAATACAAAATACAAACAAATAAAGTATAGATCTTCTTTTCATAGAAAGTACACTAAAGTAACTTAAGTTTCTTTATTATATTTAGGTTTAGGGTTTAGTCTATCATGTATGTTTGTCTTTTTTTGTCTTGATAGAGAGTATATTGGAATTTGTTATTTAACAAAGATGATCAAATTATGAAAGCTTGAATTCATATTTGGAATCAAAAAATCCTAAACAAAGTGAGGAAGTCAATAAATACAAAATTAATTGACAACAAATTAGAGACAAGTTTTTGTATTTATCTTTAGAGGGTGGAAAAAGGTTGAGCTTGTAGGTTGGTTCCCTTGAGTAACCATTTACTTGGTAGTGGATGGTGAATGTATTGAAAAGTGAACTTTGTCCAATTAATTCCATCATTCTTTCAAGCTCTATAATTTTGAAGGTATGCAAAACCTTGATTTTGAGATTTGCCTACTCTCTAGTATGTCTTTTCATCAATAATACATTAGGTCATTAGTTGTTTAAAATTAGTCACTTTCATCTAGGATGTGTTAGGTCACCAATGGACCAATTTTAAAAATCACTTCCAAAAGCTCTTTCAAAACACTAAAACATGGGGTATAACATTTGAAATTTCAATATCTTTAAACAAATTGTTTGTCCTTAGTAGCTTAGAGAGAAGCATAGCTTTAGAATTCATTGCCAAAACTTGAAGAATAATTGAACAATACATCAATGGAAAAAAGAAACAATACTTGATTGAAATGGGAGCCAAAAGTGAGGTGGAGATGTTGCAAGCTCATGCGCAATTCATGCGTGAAAGCCTTGGCAAGAGTCAAAGTGTGACAAAGACCATGATCACTATTCTCAGTTCATTCAATAAAAAATTATCTTTACTAGAGCCTACTTTGCAACCTACACAAGTTTGTATCATTACCTATGTCTTTCACCTTGTGATTACTTATTTTATTGCTTATATTTTTATCATGCCCTCTCCATACTCTTTCATAATTGTGTTAGTATCTTCCATTTGTAGTATTGGACATTTGTTATATGAAGTGTTGCATTGGTCCACTTTTTCATTTTAGACATTGATTTAGGGTTTAATTAAACAAAATCAGTAAAAGTCCAAATCATTTATATTTTTCATCATCTTACTTAATTATATCTCTAATGGTAGTAGAATTCAATGCAGTTTCAAACATTGCTAGACATCTACATATTTTAGGAGGCACTAATATTTGAGTCTATAGATATCATTTCATCTTCAATACAATACTCTAATGTTTATACAATCTATGTTTTTTCTTGGAATTTAAATAGAGCCTTTTGTATGTATAGATTCGAACTCATACTTTTCGAAAAACTCATGAAAACATTGACAATACTCTAAAGGTTGTTGAATCTATTTTGACACAATTTGATGTCTTTAGTAAGGTGATCATACTTCCTTTATACCATTTTGATGAAAATAAATATTACATTCAAAACTTCTTAGTTGCATTAATATCTAGTAATTAAGTCATGTAGCATGTCAATTCTTGACATTTTTATTGCTAGACATGCTTGAAAATTCTTGCATATAGTGTTGTACTAGAATATTTTATTGCATTGATTAGGTATTTTCTTTGACAAAAGAACAATTTTATTATAGATATAAAAATATGGTTGAATACTCTCTAAAACAAATTGTGTGTTTGTGTTGTAAATGAAGGTGGAAAAAAAATTAAATGGCTCTAACAATGACCTAGGTGGATTTTTGGTAGCCATGGACCAACTTCAATACAATGTGGAGTTCTTTACTAAGTATTGTAGTCTTAAAGCTAGTGATGGCCCTCTAAATCATGCACAAAATCTACTCATTAAGGGCATGAATCGCCTTGTAGATTGGTTTAAAGCCCTCTTAATTCAACATAGGTAAATTGAAGGTATTTTTAAAAATATGTGTTTAAGTAGAGGTTTTGCTTAAATTTTCAAAATACATAATGTTCTTTGATGTCAACTTTTACATATTGATACATTAATATAAAATATTGGACTCTCTTTGTCAATATAAAAGAGTTGCTACTCTTTTTGACTCTTTCTTTATGATGTAGAGGGATGAATTATGATTTGTATGTTTTTAATTTAGTTAGATAGTAGCTCCTATTAACATTTTTGTACTTTAAAATTTTCATGATATACCACATATTGATAAAGTTGAGTTTGAAATATTTTAATCTTTCAGCAAACATGTTGATTCATCTCAATTACAACAAATGATACCTAATTCTGGAAAACACAATGGAAATCCATCAAATGAAGGAAGATTTAATGTTTCCACTAGAAATGCCAAAGTGCCTCTTGAACTCCCTATACTTGTTTTACCAACAGTGGTTCTACAACTTTATGAAATGGCTAAAAGGCTTGTTGCTGCAGGCTATCATGCACAATGTCTTCAAATATATAGGTATAAAAGTAATAGATAGCCTTTGAGGTGAGTTTTGAGCAATTGATTGTAAATTTGTTGTAAATCATGCATATTATATATTGAATAAAAAAGGAAACTATTTCAATGGTTTTTAGTTAGAATGTCACATTTTGTTTTTTATGATCTAAAGAAAGGAAGTAAAGTATGATATAGTGGTAATTTTTTATTCAAGTTTATCTCTTTGGAGTGTTTTCAATATTGTTCAAAGCAATTATCTCACATTAATAATTAGTTTTGGATTTGCATGATGAAGGGATGTAAGAACTTCAACATTAGAACAAAGTTTGAGAAAGCTTGGGGTTGAAAAGTTGAGCAAAGATGTACAAAAGATGCCATGGAAAGTTGTTGAGCTCAAAATAAGAAGTTGGATTCAATACATGCAGATATCCGTAGGTTTCCCCAATATTTGGTGAATTTTTAGGACAACCAATTTTTTAAATGGTCTTTCATTTTAGTGTTGATCTTTGGTAGTAGTTAAAAATATCAATTAACAAAAATTAGTTGTTGATAGTGGTATTGAAGTATTGATTAGTCAAAATGTAGAGGAAGGTTGAGTTATGAAAATGACCTTTTGAACCATTTTTTATTCATAAATCATGTATATGGCTATGTTAGGTGAAGCTTTTGTTTGCTGCCGAACGAAAATTATGTGACCAGATATGGTACCGCCTTGATCCACACCGAGAAAAGTGTTTTGTAGATGTGATTGATTCTAGTATGCACATGCTTCTCAATTTTGGAGAAGCTATGTCAAGAAGCAAAAACACACCTGAAAAGCTTTTTGTTTTCTTAGATATGCATAAAACTATGCAAGATCTACTTCCTAAGGTTGACCTCCATTCTTTATCTCTTTTTAATTCATCATTTCTAATAGTAAACAATTATATATTTTTATGTTTTATTAACATTTCCATATTGATTGAAGTTGGTGGGATATTGTGTAAACATTACACTTACTTTCTTCTTTTTCTATATCCTACAATAGTCTTTAGGTAGACCAAGAGGTAAACAATAGGATTGACAAAAAAATTATTATTTCTATATAGATACTATTTAAGAACTTTACAGAATAGTTATATTTTCAACATTTGCAAAAAATAACTCAAAATTTAATTATTTGATAAGGATGTATAGACCCTATTGACCTTCCACCCATCTATGGTAGCCATTGAGGTTGAAATAAAGTGGGCATATTGATGTCTTTTATAACTTGTAATACATTTCATATGCAAGTTTTCTTATAATCAAGTCTTTATTCACACTCATATTATAGTGCTATTATAATATTGTCCTATGGATATTATGATGAAGTACAGATAGAAATTGTTTTTTCTTCAACACCTGCCATTACAATTCGACAAGCTATCCATAATTTAATACAACATGTGTCACAAACAGCTACAAATATTTTCAACAATGTCGAAGATATTGTATCAATAGATACCACAAAGACTTGTGTTTTGGATGGAACAGTGCATCCCCTTACAAGTAGTGTAATCAATTATATCAAGGTTCTCTTTGAGTAAGTTTTATTCGTCTTTATTTTTTTTTGCACTTTCTAGGTATGCCATACCTACTTTGTAAGTTGCAAAAGTATCTTATGCTATTCTATTCTATTCTATTTTAAATAATAATGATATTGATAATGATGATGATAACAACAACATAACAACAATAATTATACTACAAATGCTACAGACTACCACTACATATAATGATAGTGGTAATAAGAAAATAATAATAATAATAATCACATTAATTATCAAAATGATGTAACAATGTATGTGCAAGTTCTTTATGGACGAGGATGTAGTTATCAAAAAGCCTTAAGTCATTTGTTGGGAGGTAGACAACCTTACCCTATCACAACCTTCACACCTTTGGCAGCAACAACAATGCGTATTATGTCATTGCTACAAATCAATTTGGATACAAAGTCAAAACTATATAAGGATCATGCCCTTTCTCATTTGTTTCTTATGAATAATATACATTACATAGTCTCATCTTTTAAAAAGTAAGTGAATCTATAGCTATTATTAATCAATAATTATCTATTCATGAGCTTGACCTCACTCTTGGATTGAGATTTGCACTACACTTTGTGACCATTGACATAGCACTTATAGACTTAACTTTTATAACAACAATATCAAAAATTGGATGTCATAAGAATGGAGTATATTATGCAAACATAGTTGCTACTTGCAATTCAACCATGATCAATCATTTTTTGTATTGTCTCTTTATATTTCAAATAGTTGATGAATTCTACTAGGAGACCATTTATTATCAAAGATTTGTATAATTGTCTATTTACATGGACACATTATGTGCAACAGGTCAGAGGCAAAATTTCTTTTGAGTGATGATTGGATTCAAAGACAACAAAAGATTGTCCAACAACATGCAAACGCATATCAATGTGTTGCATGGAAAAAGGTGAGGCTTGCATCTCAAATTTTTTACTTCAATTGTACTTTCAAATATCTCTATATTTTTCATCGAATTTCAAATTTTCTATAAGTTTTACCAAATCATCTATCCCCATTGTTTTGAGCATCATGAGCTCTTGGAACCTTCAAAAATAGCTTGCAAATTTTCTAAAGATTTTAACTTCAACTTGCAACTTATAGGCCTTGTCATACCTAAATATGCCTACATCTTCAATTGGACAAGCTAGTGGTGGGCCTTTGACTCATGGCAATGGGATTTGTAAATCTACTATCAAAGATAGGTATGTACCTCCATTTTACTTCTAATAAGAATCATTGTAACTATATTGTTATCAAACGTTATTGAAATGTCTTGAAAATTGTATAATTGCTACATAATAATGTTATCTTTTCAAAGACCTCACCCTTTAGATTTTAAACTCTTGTTGGCTAATATTTCATTTTATAAACTAGGCATTATTATGATCATTCTATTGTATACTACTTATCTTGAAATTTTGGAATCACATAAATTGAAAAGATAATAACAGGGTTTTTTTATCTTCCAAAATGATAATATTCATTTAATGCAACTCATGCATGTGCCATTCAAGTGTATCTTGCATATTCTTGTTGAATTCTTTTGTATTCTTTATAATTGAAGGACCAATTTGATTGGAGTGTATAGTATTGGCCACATTTGTGCCATTCTCTAGAAAATTGGTGAATAAAGATATGCTAGAGAAAAAATTATCTATGGATACATCATGCCCCTTACCCTAAAATAGTTTTACCAAATATAAGATAATGTTGTCTATCTACAAAGAATCACAAATCCAACTTGCAGTTGTTTTTATTGTAGATTCAAGAATTTCAACATATTGCTTGAAGAATTATATAATCAACAAATCCAATGGACTATACCAGACATTGAGTTGAAGGAAGCCATCCGGATGGCTATTATTGACACCTTAATACCATCTTATCGATTATTCATAAAACAATATAGGTATCTATCTTTTGAAATTTTAATGAGCATATGATTTTTTTTACAAATATTCCTTGCACAACTACTATTTTTTCATAAAACAATCTTTGATTATCCATTTGTATTTTTACCAAATTTAGAAAAAAATTATTTTATAAAGTTTACAATAAATTTGTAAAGTATCTTTTTGAGATTTTATATGGAGATGTTGAAAATATGTCTAAAGGAATTTATATATGCATTCTTTTGCCACTATTTAAGTCTTACTTCAATGGTTCTTTTTTTTTCCTAGCAACAATATTACAAAAAGTGACAAATCCAAAGAGAAGTACATCAAATACACTCCAGAGGACTTGGAACAAATGCTACACAAGTTATTTGAGGAAAAATCTTATGTTGAATGAAGTTGGTGAAACTTGTGTTTTAATCCATGTATGGTGGATACAACTATTAAAAAAAATTGTATTGTCTTGGCATGGAATTGTTTGTGTACTAATTGACCACCTTTTCTAATGGATGAACCACTAAATCTATTAAATTACTCAACAATTATGAATTAAAAAAAACTACAAAATTGAGATTTTAAAATGTATGTCTTATAAATTAAGTTCACAATTGTAATGTTTGAGCACAATTAATTTAGAATTGATAAAGCTTATAGGCTTGTTATTAAGTTCAATATACCTTTAGGGCAATGGTTTGCCAATTTATACTAAGGCTAGAATTTATACTAATGTCATGGTTCCATTAATTCTAACTATTAATATATTTTAGCTAACCTCAATTGTTCATAGTTTTAGTTCCAATAGGAAAATTATGAAGGTGACTAAATTTCTAATATCATTCATTGTTGTCACCATCAATTTGTTTTTACTAATTATACAAAGTCTTACATTGCCTAGCTTACCAAGTAAAGATTTTTATTTATTTTTTAAATTTTATATTTAATTGTCTAAATTGACTTATGATTGTTTTCTATTTTTTAACTTCATGAGAGTTAACAAGCTCAATAGTAGAGTGCACATTAGCTACTATAATTTCCTCTATTTCAATCTTGAATTTGTATTGTTGGAGTTATAATCTTAGAATAAGAAATAAGAATATGCATAAATATAAAGCTCATGTATCTTTATGGTAATTTCTTTTGTGAATATTGTATATTATTTAATTATAGTAGCAATTTAATTCAAGAGAATTTATTTAATTGATTCATTATTTCAAATGTGCATCCTAAACTCTTTAAATAGAAAATGCCCTTGTCCTTTAAGCTGAAATAGCAATTAATCCCTTAAGGTTGGAGGCATATTTTGAGCAAAAATTGTAAAAAAATGCTACTTTTTAGGGTAGTGAGGGAAAAATGAAAAAAAAAATCTTTCAAAATTCAACTATACAAATTTGTATTGTATTATTATGGGAATGTCTAAAAAAATTCGGAAACTTTGACTGCATGGATTGAAAGATTATATTGCTTGAAGTTAGAAGAAAAAGTTTTTTTCGACCTTGTCCAATAGGCCTAGCATCCTTTAACTCCTAGAATGGGATTTTACACTATACATGTTTGTTTTTTTAAATTACTTCCTATATCATGTAAATTACATACTTGTCAAATTTCAAAAGTAAAGGAAGAGTTTTGCAAAAGTTGCCCAACCTACTTGAAAAGTTCAAGGCAACATAACTTTTGATGAGCACTCAATCGGAAAAAGAAATTAAATTACCTCTAAGGTGGTACATGATCACACTTTGTGTCAAAAGTTCATGAATATATGACCAAAATTTACTTTTTAGGAGCCTACCCAAATTTTCAATTGTCCTTTAGAGGTTAAACAAGCTATTGAATGAGAGATGAGAGCCCAAGCCTAAAAATTTTAAAGGTCTTAAGTAAAAGTTCCATTTCTATTTTAGTTATGTATTATACCAAGGACCCATTTGGGGCATGTATAAAACTCAATTACTCATGACCCCTAAAGCTTCTTGCTATCCAAAATAGGTTTGAAAAATTTGCACATCTAAAACAAAATAACAAATTTTGTTTTTTCTCTCATTTTGTCCTTGAGATTTGGAAAACAAACAAACTTGTAGGAAATCTAATTTTAATGACAATCCAACAATTAGAAAAAATGTTATACTGTTTTGTTTTTATTTTGACCCAAATTTGGGCAAACAAAACTCAATATTATTTTGCTTAAAAAATTTGTACATTTCAATTCTTAACTTGAGGCTCTCTTTAAATGTAAATCTCTTTGTTCTTTTTTGCAAAAGAAATCTAAAATATAAGGCTCAAAAGTCTAATAGAGCCACATTGTCAAAAGCCCATATAGTCTTTAAAAAAATCAATTTTGCTCTCTTTCTCTCTATATATAGCCAATAGATCCTAATTCTTTTTTTTATAGATGATACTAATACTAATAAAGAATACAACCCTATGGTTATAAACTCTAAAAATTGAATAAAATTTGATTTATAAACCTTTTTTGATAAGTCTAATTTTTAGTAGTTTAGTGAGTGTTTGTCAATTTATAATCTACAAATGTTTAGAGGTTAAATAAATGAGATTTTTAGCTACAATAGTCTTGTAAGATATCAATGGAACATAAAACAACACTTCAAGTAGTGATAATGAAGTGAATTAGTAGTAACAATTTTGGATGCTCTAACTAAATAAAAACATATTAGAATTCTTTTATGAAAATACAATCTTTATAATATGTTGGTTGATGGCAATATTGTTAATACAATATTGATTAGTTGAAAAATTTTAAATAACGTTTACTAATAAGAAAGACAAACTATCTCAAAAATTCATGATATATTAATATTTTAATAGAAAAATATGATTTTACTTTCATTTCTTTTCAATATCATATTAGTTTTTTAAGTGAATAATTTATTGTTTGTCCATGAATTTAGTTCATTCATTGTATTGATATTTGATATTTCTACCTTGGCCTAAAGTAGACCAAACTTGTAGTCTTAATAGTTTTTTCCAAAATTATGATTTCTAATTTTACTTTCCCTTTAGGTTTTCATTCTATCCAAGGGGTTCTTGGGCAAGAGAAGGAGTTCATAGATTCCATCCTTGACATCTAATTTTTATTTTTCTTCCTTATTTTAATTCACTATCAATAACATTGTGCAACCTTGACTTCTCAAGATAATGGATTCTTTAATTGAAGGTACAAAATAATTTTACATCTCGTTTAAAAACTTGATTTTGTCCTTTTGTTGATTTGAATTGTTACCACTTTTTGGCATTTTAGCATTTGCATTGTCATAGCATATATTGGTGGTGATGGTGGTTATGTTGAGAAGTCTAATACCTTGAGCAATTTCTTTTGCTTTAAAATTTTGTTTTTGAAGACCTAAAAATTAGGTGTGTATTGCATTGTTTATCTATAAGTGACTAAAATGGCACCAAGTTTGAAGTTGCGGCGGCCATTTGTATGGCAAGATGAGATGGTGGAGGTGCGAGAGCTATTTCGACGTGTAGATCGTGTACGCAAAAGTGGATTTACAGGTTTTAGCACATGGGGGAGTCCTCCACCATCTGCAGACACATTGAGTAGAAATAGGTTGCGGCGACGTCGTGCTCTTTGTTCTGTAGAGCTTTCCCATTTGAATTATAAAGAAGCTCCTTTTGAGTCTTTAAACCACTTGCAAAACATTCGTGGAATGTGTACACGCATCAAACGTCAAGTATCACGTTCAATACTTGCCTTATATTTTTGTTAGTATCCATTCAAACAATATATTATTATGCAATCATTTTATTATGTTCTGGGCATGACATTATTAGTGGGTATTTCATTGAATAGGATAGTGATTTTTGAATTTGAATCATAGAAAATTTTAAATGGCAAGATATCAATTAAACTTGTCAACCATAGGTTGATATCTTCATTGCATCCATTAGAATTTCAAAAAAATTATAAATTAAATATTAAAATATATTGAAATAAGTATCTTGCAAGTAATTATAAGTAAAGTGATCAAGAAGGTGACCATAGGAAGGGACTCTTTTAAGGGTGGGGCAAAACCAACACTTGATATATTGATATAAAAATCTTTAACAAATGTTTGAATGAATAAATTTGTATAACATTGGAATGTATATGGTTAAAATACAATAAACAATAAAGATGTTGGATTATAGGATTATCATATTGAACGGAAAAAAAAAGATGTCGACCTTGAGAGACAACCACCACTATTACGACGGCCTATAACTTCAATAAATTTGGATAAACGAGGTCGCAAACGCCCTCCTTTTGAGGTGGGTAGACCATATTCAGCTCCGATTATTTCAATGAAAAATTCAAGCAATGGAGCTAATCATGATCTTAGTTCAACTCCATTACAATATGCAACTCCAAAACTCACTTCACTATATGATATTGCCCGCAAAACATCTTCTTCTACAAGAATATCAACTCGCAAGTCCTTTAATGCATTAACGCATGCATTTAATGAATGTCCCTCTACTACTTCTAAGCTTCATCTTGCCAACAACAACCTTCTTGAACGTAATTTAATCCAAGCCTATATAAATTATTATTCAAATATTATCTTTAGCATTTTATTTTTTATAGAATAATTATATCTATAAATGATGTCTTTTTATAGAAACATAATTATTTTATTAATTTAAAATTATATATTAATTTAATTTTGAATAGATTTCTTATTATTTGTTTTTGAAGTGAAGTTGTTTTTGTATTATAAAGTATTGAAGTATTAAGATAGAAATCAAGAATAAGAAAAAATGAAGTAAGAAAAAATATGAAGTTAGGTATTGATCTAGTATATGCAATAGATATAAGAATTTGTATACAAAAGTAGAAAAATCTTATTTCATTCTAAAGAAGAAAATGAGGATGAAGGAAAATATGATGATATGACAATATGAGATTGGATGATTTTGGTGGTATGTATAGGATGTGGTTCAGTAATGTCTGAGCAATGTCTATCAAGAGAATTCAAACCATATATAGTAGAGCCAAAGTCAAGAAATGGACAAATGGAGACAACAACTAATTCTTCTGAGTTATTTAGTATTAAAAAGGATTCTCAACCTTATAATAAAAAAATAAGACAACAACAACAACAACAACAAACTCTACAAAACTACCATAGTGGAAGTATTCTTGCCACCCATGAATCACTTGATTTAGTATCAAACAATCATAATGATATAAATTATTATTTTTCTAGGGATGCAACATTTGATGCTCCTCTAGTAGAAAAATTAGACCCCTTTGCTTATTGTGGATGGTCTACAAGCGATGAGGTGACTACCTCCTCCGACATTGATGTCCCTACTTCCACTCTCAATTCCAAATCTCATACTAATGATGTTTCTTCTAATTTTCAAGACTGTCACCATGTATCTATACCTAATGATTTCGAAGGTCACTTCAATTTACCACCACACTTAATTATCTATTACGTTGTTATACTGCAATTATTTTCTATTGTATTTTTTACCTAATTATTTTAACAAAACTATTTAATTCTTATTTAAAATGCATTTTGTTTTACCTTGAAACACATATTTAAACTAATTCAAAATACAATAGAAGTTGAAATCCATCTACAATTTGTATTGTTGATCACTTAGAAGGTTATGAACAAGAAAAGCCTAGCTTTATTCGACCTATATCTGATTATACTCAAGCTTTGAGTGGAACAACTACCATGCCAAGGACTTGGAGTAAATCCAAATATGAGAGACAATTTTCTCCATCAAAAAGAACAATACCTTTGCTCTCAAAACTAGCGTTTAATAATTCCAAGTCTGCTACTATTGGAGATGTATCTCCACAACAAAAGTCCACTATTACATCTCAAGATAGTAGTGCTATTGACAAGAATGAACAAAGGCCATCAACAATAAGAGGAGGCTATAATATTGCAACAAACGATGTCAATCTCTATAATATGAAAGAGTTGAGCATTCCTCAAGAATTAGAGGATGAGTCTATTAAAAATCAATCTCAACATTTATGTCAATTGGAGAATAATATAACATACAATACAAAAAAACAATCAAATGGTTTTTATAAGAATGCAATGAAATCTTCAAATTCAAGTTCTATGGGTTTTGTATCATGTGAAAATATAAGATTGGCAAGCAAAACAAATTGTACAAATTCAACTACAGAATCAAGTTGGTTCACTAGCACCCCTCACAAGGTACAATTGATTGATACAAATGCATCTCATCAAGAGTTTGAGATGGTGGATAATTATAATGGTACAAAAAACTCAAGTGAAAAAAATGAGTTGTTGACTCAAAATGGACGATTGATTTCACATCAAGTGGCTACTACAACAACCACTACTGATGATCCTAATATTCTCATTAAACATTCTTCAGACCCCTACTCGGACTTTCGCTTCTCTATGGTCACTATGATTGAAGAAGAAGGCCTTCAGGTTATATGACTCAACTATTTGCCATCAATTGCAAATATCATCTTTATACTAGTTTGATATTATTATTGAATTATAGCTAGAGTAGAAAACTTATTAAAGGCCTTAAATGCAATTTTTTGAGAATAATTTGTTTAGATGCAGAATCAACATGGTGAAGTGGAGGATCTATTCCAATATTATTTAGACTTGAATCCCAAAGTTCATCACCAAGTCCTTCATAAGGTCATTCACGATATCCGATCTGATTACGATTTTCTTCAAACTTCTTCTACTTGATTATCTTCTTTTAGTGATTAATGCTATGAAACCTATTCAATTAGAAACAATTGGTCTTGGATGTAATTGGTTCTTATATAATTCCTCATAGGATTTTAATTGAGTATTACAATGTAATTACTCAATTAAGTTTGAACATTAACTAAAGTGCTTGTTTTGAATATTTGGAAATCTTTAAATAATTTATTGTTGATTATTTCAAAATCATAAAAGAACTGAATTAAAATCATTTATTTTTATTAAATGAGTTATTTTCATTCATTTTTATGCAATTTTAATTTTTTTAATTGACAAATTTTTGAGATTGAACATACTAACTTTAATTTTGATAAAAATATTAGTGGTATAAAATTAGACAATACAATCATGCTACTAATACCATCTTCATGTAAATGAAGTATTTTACTTCAAACATTGCATGTGATTATATTTTTTAAACTGATTTAATTTTTAAAATTGTGTTTGTAACTTGGAGATGATTCCAATAAACTATAATATGTTTTTTAAATACAAGATTAATATATCACAAAAATTTTGAATTCCTTTTTCATGTCAACAATAGAAATGTCCGTTAAGTTTAAATTTAAAGAGCAAAATACTAGGTGATTGTTTGTAATATTAATCTTTGTATAAATTTTAAAACAAAAAGATGATTTATAGAAATGATGTTTGTTATATCTTTAGATACTACTTATAGATATCTATAAAAGTTGATAGCCAAATTTTATGAATATTAGAATAATAGATTTTGAAAAGAATTTAAATTTGAACAATTGCATGAATACATAATATAATATTTTATGTTACACCTTCATACAAAAACTTCTTGCTATTTCTATGTGTGCAATATCATATATTAGAATTGAAAAAATAGCATCCTTGTGCCAAAATAGCAAATTTATTTTGAAAGGATAACTCTTACAATTCTTGAATTTTTTTTTCAAAAGCTAATAGGAAGTACCAAAGACAAAGTATTGAAAAACAAGACATATAAGTTTCACACTTTATTTGAATTTTGGTACCAACTATCTTGTGAGGTTTAATATTACTGAATTTCAATAATTAGTTTTATAATTAAAAAAACTAAACCAACTATATTTGCAAGTAATATTTGGCAGTTTTATAATTAAAAAAACTAAACCAACTATATTTGCAAGTAATATTTGGCACCAACTATATTGAATATTTTGTATTTTCCATATTTTCATTTTTAAGAAAAATAATAAATTAAAAAGTCCAAAAGCATAGTTACATTTGAAGTTTTGGGATTTTATTTTATTTTATTTAATAATCTTCAATAATTTCAGACCTTCTCATGAATTATATTAGGTAGCATCTCTATATACATCTTGAAAAAAAATCTATGTGCATAAAACTATATTATAATTAAATCATAAACATTACCAAACAAATTTTTCTAAAGATTGAAGAAACACAATAAATAAAAAATATTGAAGCACAAGTTGATAATGAATTTAGTATTTTTTAGAAAAATATAAAGTATGTATTACTAAACTAATTGCAACCTTGCAAATCAATTGTATGTTTCAATATGAACTTCTTCAAACTAATATGAAGATTTTTTAATTTGTTTTGTAACTTCCATTTTTAAATTGAATCAAATAAATTTAATAGATTTAATAAGTTACTTGCTTAATGCTTTTAGTTTTCTATGAATTCTTATATGATTTTTTGCCTTTATGAATTAGTTATCGTATATAGTTAATGAAGTGATTTGATTTTTTTTAATAAAATCTATGTTTGAATTTTTCTTGCTATCAATTTTGCATTTTTTCAATACTTGCAATTTACACCAAAGTAATACTTATCAATTTCAAAGTTTATTTATTCTTTACCAAAAATATATACTATCAAATGAATAATTAAGCCTATAAACTATTTATACAATAAAAAAAATCCATTTTCAACAAATTTTGATTTCTTCTTCACTATGCAACTAAAAGTGCTAACTAAATATTCTATGTCTTGTTCCATGTCTTATATAGATACACATCTATATATTCACATCTATGGACATATCAATATGTCATTATAGATATGGATATGAACTTTATCTCATATCTTTTAAAACTTTGAAATAGTGATACAAATCCTATTTGAATTTTTTGTAAAAAGAAAAATGCCCAAAGCCTCACACAAGACATTGGACATTGGTGTATGCTAACACTACACATCTATAATTTGATTTTTCATCACTTTGGAACTTGATTTTATTGCAATTGTTTTTTTAAAAATTGTAGACACTATAAAAAAAAATAATGTTCTGAGTTGGAATGTTGTGTGTATTGTCTTCAAACATCCAAAATTTTGTATTGCTGGAGATATACAAAAACATCAAAAATCTTATTGGACATTCAATTGTTTTTAATGAGATAACTAGAAAAATATGGATTGACAAGGTATTTGAAGGTCTTTTTGTGGATGCCATTTCAGCGCCTCGTAGGTACAAAAATACAAATACAATTTTTTTCATCCATCCTATCCATGACATGGCATCTAACGTAGCACTTGATGTGGTGGTAGGAAAGTAACATGGCATCTAGCTAGGATGATGTGCCATGCCTAGTCAACATAGTTTTTTTGCTATTTGGGAATTCAATTATTGTTTTTAAAGACATCAACTCAAACATCCAAACATCTAAATGTTTATGTTGTGTACAACATGGCATCAAGTCATGTCATAGGCTACTAGACATCTAAAAAGACGTCATGCATTGCTTATTGAACATCTTCCCTTTTATTGAATGTCATGAAACGTATGTCAGAGAGTATGAGGTAGGAGCTTACATTTGCATGAAGATGAAGACAATTTTGTTCCTAATAACGTCTCCCAAAATATCTTCATAGGCCTGTCAAGGCTTCCAAAAAGGTCGTAACGTCTCAATCTATGTCTCTAAAAACATCACAACTGCTCAGTGTACATTTTCCAAAACGTCATAACGTCTCTATTGACATCTCCAAAAACATCATTGAATATGTAAAGCACTAACTTGCTATGTGGATGTGACATGCCACGTCAACATTATTCGATGCCATGTTGCTCAATTTCCATGTCAAGTGCCACATCATAAGTCTCCCCCAAAGCTTCCCATATGGTTGACTATCCCCTTTTTAAAATTTGGGCAATTGTTTTATCCAAGACCACAATAATCTCCATAGATGTATCTACATTGAAAATGGATCAACAAAGTCGATATGACAATTAATGTTTTCTCGAACAATCTTGAAACCATCAACATGTCCTCCACCATGTGAAGAAAAATCTTGATGTCAATGGTAGCACCAACTTATTGTCATTGTAATTTGCATAGTCACTTGCAACATCCATAGAAATCTACCTTAAGTTGCAATCCATACCATAGACATCTTGATGTCAACACATAGACATCCATTTGTTTTGCTTTAGACATAGTTTGTTTTTAACTGAACTTTAAAAAAAACATTTTTTTCATAGTGAGATAATAAAATTGTAAAATAATATAGTTTAAAAATAGTACTATTATACATCTCGTTTACAATTTTCCATAATTTAATCTTTAAGTGTTACTAGTAGACAACAAATGTAAGTTTTGAGTTTTTTTTATGGCTAATGAAGAATCTAGATGTCAGATCTTCTTTTTACAAGGTTTTCTTTTCTTTCATCCCTACATGAAATTGATTTAGAACCTTGCACAAATTTATGAACACCCCAATGAGCAAACTAGTCTACTATTGAGATTTAGATTAAATCCATTTTTCAACATATTTAGAGGTGTTTTCATCAATTTATTGTAGTCCCTATAGTTAGCTATTGAAGACATTCATAATCCATCTACTAGATGCCAAGACACTTTGACATAACACTCTAACATCTCCCTTATTCAACAATTGTTTTTGGCTAATTTTGACACATGATAGCAAATGCATTCTCTAACAAAATTGCCAATACATTATCTCAACCAAAGATGTAATTTGTAGGTTAATTATCATTTTGTAGTTCAACAAAAATACAAAAACATCCATATTTTAAAGATCCAATTACATGGATTTGCCCAATAATCCTAGGATGAACGTTAGAAGATTAGTTTGTTCTAAGATAGTTGCACCTTAAAAAAGTTAGTTTTCTAAAACAGACTCCTATTTTATGTCTAATGACAAACAAAATTTTCATGTGAGACCAATTATTTTCTATTTTAATCTCGAGTATGTGATCAAAGTGGTTATTGAGGGATGTTGCAATTCATGCATTGCTATTTGTTGCTTCAAGGTTCTAAATGTGTTGCTTCCTAAAAATAACCATGATAGCATGAGAGCCTCGAAATACAAACCTACAAGCCCTAAGTCTAGATATAAGTAGGTATTCCACAAACATTGAAGTACCTATAACATACATACTTATAAAATAGGTACCCTATATCCATAGAAGGTGCCTACAATACAATGACACTAGCATGTGAGCCTAGAAATGCAAACCTATAAGCCTTGAACCTACATGTAAATAGGTACTCTATAACTATTGAAGGTGACTATGATATAAGTACCATAGAAGGTGGTTATAACTGATAGGTACCTATAATATAAACACCTATAACATAAACACCTATAATATATATCTTATAGCCATGGAAGGTGTCTATAATATGGAAGCCTAAAATTCTAGGCTTATGGACTTAAGATCCTAGGTTTTTAGATACTATAGGTACCTATATTATATAAATAACCTATAACCATATTATACGTGCTAGCTTAGGTTATACCTATATAATATAAATATCCTATAATCATGGAAGGTGCATATAACATAGGTACTTGTAATATAGAAGCTTAGGCTCATGGGCTCAAGATCTTAAACTCACATGCTAACAACCCTAACCTACAACATAGGTTTTTAGACTTGTAGGCTCATGGGTTCAAGATCCTAAGCTCATATGTTAGCAACTGTCACCTACAACATAGGTTCCTAGGCTATTAGGCTCATGTGCTTTCAAGATCTTTAGCTCACATTCTAGCAACCCTCTTTCTAAAGAGTCTATCAACCTTGCAAAGTGTTATTTTTGAAAATTTATTACATATTTCACGATCAACAAAAAATTCAAGTTCTACTCACAACATCTTTCATTACTATTTGCTAATCTACTAGAATAAAAATTTTAAAATGTAGGGACCCAGAAGATGCTAAAATACTTGTATTCATGATTTAAGGTGCCTCTACCTTTAAAAAAAACTCTAGATCTACATTCCCTTCCCTACCAAAGGAATCCCTTGGATTATAAGTATAGTACATGGATGTGAGGATTGACATTCTCTCCAAAATAATGATTTAATCTCACAAAAACTAAGAATATTCAACCAACATTTTGTAACATTCCTTTTCTGTCCATAAAATTTTAAAAAATTGAAATATAATAAGTTTCCAAAAATATTTGGCATCCATTTTTATTGTTAATTAATTATTAATTAGTTATTAATTATAATTAGTGCCGCATGGGTATGGCAGTTGCCCCATGCTTTGTCCAAGTCGCTGCCTTCACTTCGCCCCAGTCCTCACTTCGTCGTCACGTCCAGGACCCTCCCTTCAACCGAAGGCCCAATTCCGCTTGAATTCACCGATTGTTGATAGCAAATTGTGAAGATTGTTATCTTCAACCCACAAGTTTTTCTTCCTCAACTGTGAAAATTTCTAGCCCGTGAGCTATGGCGTCCGTCTCAGGCTCCGATTTGGCTGCGCGATGGAGCCTCCACGGCAAGAAGGCCTTAGTCACGGGCGGCACACGCGGCCTCGGGTAAGCTTATCCTCACATTCTCTTCTTCTTCCCATCGCTATTGCCGAGCTACCACTGCTCCATTTGTGATTCCAGTCACGATTCCATTTGTAAGTGCGACATTGCTGAACCATGATTGCATCCCGTGATGTGCAACAGGCGGGCGATTGTGGAGGAATTGGCCGGATTGGGAGCATCCGTCTACACCTGTGCGCGCTCGCAGGACTCCCTGCAGTCCAGCTTGGATGCGTGGCGCCAGGCAGGTTTGCAAGTGGAAGGCTCCGTGTGCGATTTGTCCGTGCGGGAGGCGCGCGAGGAGCTTTTTCACAAAGTGCGTGACCAGTTCGGGGGCGCGCTTGACATCCTCGTAAGGCTTTGAATCCCGACTCCTTGATGACGGTACGGTGAGTTCTGTCCATGTGAGATGGGGTTTAGGGTTTTTACGGGAGTGGATTGGTGTGTGTAGGTGAATAATGTGGGCACGAATGTGCGGAAGGCGACGGTGGATTTCACGAGTGAGGATTTCGCGTTTGTTATGGCCACCAATTTGGAGTCGGCGTACCATTGTAGTCAGCTGGCGCACCCGCTTTTGAAAGGAGCGGGGGGCAAGGGGTCTCTTGTGTTCATTTCGTCCGTAGCTGGTGTCACGGCGCTTGGAACTGGCACGTTGTATGCCGCGTCCAAAGGTATGGCTAGAAGTCCTTCCTGCGCTTGGATTCTGTGGAAACGTCGCATGTAGTAGTTTCAATGTTCGACAGCTTCGGGATTCCCGCTCCGCGGTTTCGATTCTTCTTTCCTCAAGATTCTCTAATTAGTGCTTTCATGAATTGGTTGAAACTCAATCATGGAGCTTTGGAGACTAAGAATGCGAGACAGTCACAGAAATTTGTATGAAAAAACGCACTAAATTTTGCCACCTATTCCTTGTTCCAAGAGATTAGAAATGAGTTGCAAAGGAATAGGGATAAAGTTCAGATTTCCACGAGTTCACCCACTATTCTCGGCAACTCTAATGGAACCCAGAGATGAACTGATCTAAGGGAGTAGTAGTAGTGAATAAGGAACTGTTTTAAGGGCACCTAATCTCTCGGTTTCTGTTCTTCGTTTCTAAATTCAGTACACCGCAATTACCAGCTTTCTCCAAGTACGTGAACCTCCTCTGGAAAATTTTCAAATGGTGTCCATTCTCGAGACATTTGGAGGTGTCACAGTTGAGGGTTTCAATGGAATTGGGTGTGCAGGAGCGATGAACCAGATCACTAAGAACTTGGCCTGCGAGTGGGCCAAGGACGGCATCCGTGTGAATAGTGTGGCACCATGGTACATCAACACGGACCTGGCGCAGCAGGTGCTGGCCAACGCCGAGTTCAAAGCCTCCGTGGTGGGGCGCACGCCCATGAAGCGTGTTGGGGAGCCATATGAAGTGGCGGGCTTGGTGGCCTTTCTGTGTATGCCCACTGCGTCTTACATCACGGGCCAGATTATTAGTGTTGACGGAGGCTTGACTGTCAATGGCTTCAATCCCCAAGCTTAAGGTAGAGTTTACTCTTTCCTTCACTTTGAGCATATCAACCAATGTATAGGAGTGTGCTGACTGGAGACACTACTTTGGGTACTGGAATAGCGAAGTCCATGTAAGTGAAAGTCTAATTTTTATCACTATGTATGAGTTTGCTATGAAATCTCAAAGTAGGTCGTCGTAGACTGCTACAAGTGGCAGCGATAATAGAAAACTCGCTGTAGACATTGACGCATTCCATGCTTTCACCACTTGCTAATCGAAGGCCAACTTAGTTTATCAGCAATAGATGAGTTGCTGTTGGTAATAAAGGTCTGTATCGGAGACAGGATGAAGTCTCTTCAAGGTTTGTGTATCCTGTAGCTTAACTTGAATCCTGCCTCTCTGTGCTGAGATCGCAACAGCATCCTTTGCTCTCTGACAATTGTAGCAACCGTAGCTCACTATGAGAGCCCTGTGCATGATTCACATGTAGATGTTGTCTATGGGATCCCACATGCTGTACAGTACATCTAGATTTGATGAAGCGGGCACTTCTTGCTGGCTGGCAGTCATTTCGACGTTGCATCTGAAAGGTATATCTCGGGTGTGTCATAGTTTCGTTCTGCTGTACGATCATCATTTCAAATCTGTTCCTTAATCTATTGTAGTGAACTGAACTTTATACCTTGTGTAATTTCTCTGTGTATCGTGTAAATGGCTTTTGCCATTGGGCATAAGGGGGTCTGCACAGCCACAAAATAGAGGATAAGTTTACACACTCCGGAGCCTATGCAACATAGGTAGTTTGCTCTTTGGGGGGGATAGTATGCATGAGGATTTGTTGTCCTTTGTTGGTCTTGTCCAGATGCAGCTAGCTAGATCAGGCTCATTTCCTTCTACTTTTGGAATTGGTGCCTCACATTTGGTGCTTAAGTTTTGGTGACGTTGAGAATCAATCTGCAGACGTTGTCAAGAATCTACAGAATGTCAAGAACAGGGAGGAAAGAGGAAATTCTGAATAACCTAGACATTTTTAATACCACCGTTTCTATCCTTTGTTCTCCCTTTTCACTTTCACTATCATACTTTGTTATTTCCCATGAAGTTGCATACAAATGTGATAACAAGTAGTTTGGTGAATATAAAAGAGTTCAAGACCACCTTTCTGAGTTCTGATTATTTCAACTCCAATTACTTCTTTACTGTCACTTTTGTATGCATTGTCACAATTCCATATTATCACACGTAATTTGGACATTTAAGCTATCTGGGTATTCTCTGGAAGGCTTCACAGAGCCACATCAGGAATTGGGTAGCATGCTAATTGATAATGGTCTTATGCAACATTCTTTAGCTGAAGTCAGCAAACTTTGAAAAAAAACCAAACTAGTAATTCCTAAGGTAATATGTTTACAATAAGAAATTACTACCTCTCTTATTGGAAAATATGAAATAACAGAATTTGCAGATAGTAGGTGGCCTGTGCGTGATTCAAGATAGGAAGTTGAATTAAATTTTTATAGTATTCAAGATAGGAAGTTGAATTAAATTTTTATAGTATTTGTGGTCTCTCTAAATGCATAAACCTCTTAGTGCATAGTCCCGGCACAATGCCCCAAGAGAGGTTCTACTCGTACAGGGAATGTGCAATTACAGAGTGTGTATGTAGAGAGGGTTGAGTGTACCTCAATGTGATCGAGTGCATCCCAATAAGGTTCTGCTATTACACTTCCGGATCAATTTGTGATTAGAATGTTGAGACGCTGGTGTCGAAATCACGCAGTTGAGGAAGAGGCCACATCTGCTTTGCACGTAGGCCGGACCTGAAGTGTTAAACTCTTGGTCAGACCTTTCATCGAAAAAAGAAAGGCATTGTACTTACATCTCATACACAATCAAAGATTTCTTTACCTGACAACCAATCCCGAAACAGAGGTTCCAAAGTCTACGCATCCGCACCTCATTTGCTTAGTGATGCAGGACCACGTGACAAACATCCATTTTCATCAAAGGATGATCCAAGACAACAAACAGGAAATTCAAACCAGCTAACAACCAAATTGGCATAGAAGGTAAGTAGAATCCCTGAAACGAGCGGCAGGATATCAACTGTGTCCGTGACTTCGAGAATTTTGCATTAGTAGAAAGTGAACAAAGAACGACTCAACATATTAGAAGAGCGTTCAATAAGCGAACGTGTTCCAGTACCTAGGATCCGTCTACTAACTCTGCAACTAGTATTGGTACATTGGTAGTCACGGGGGACCACCATCGCAGCACATTGCTTTGTGTTGCAAAAAAATAATACATACATATGTATATATACTACCAGAATAGCCAAGGCATGACTGGCCTCAGTAAACCTCCAAGCTAGACATGAAAGGTAACTTGGTGGCCAATCCCCCAACTTGAATGATGAAATGCGATCCATCAAAAGAATTTGATCTTCGAAGGACTTTTGTGTTATCAAAACTGGGGTCCAACGTCTGTTTGTACGTTGGTACCTGTACCCACGGGTGGTTCCCCTCTTTCCATGGACTGGTGGGTGTCAGCTTCCTTTCCCTCGGCGACTGAGCTTGTGCCACTTCCTCTGGCACATTCTGTTGCACCTCCCATTCTGTGCACCATGACAGATCTCTCTTCTGCTACAAGACAACATTGAAAATCAGTCTCTATATATTCGTTACACCTGGCACTCTCAAACAAAGAAATGGTTATGCTACTGTAGTTTTTCTATTACTTTTTATGGCGACACGGTAGGTAACACAAAAAGCATTAGGGAACTGAGTCTGCCCCTTTTTCTTGACCCCTGTTACTAACAGCAATGCATCTCTTCCAATACACTCGGTTGACCCTCAATAGGCAAATTGGGTCTAACTTGGCTGAACGTCTATGGCCACTGCTCTTTGAATCGAAATGGGGTTGCCTAATGTACCAGTCTACAACCTCCCACTTTGAATGGTTGAATAAGAATTTTTATACATAGTGAAAAGAATTGACTTTAACAGAGTTGGCTCTCGTACCCAAAGTGATCACTCCACAGCCATATGCTGATCTACCAAAAATCACTCCTACGTATTACTTAAAATGCTTAAAGCGACGCAAAAAAGATCCTCCACTTTAGTACGGATGCAAGTAAATATTCTTACAGGGCATGATATCGAACCAAAGTCGTTCTCGTCACATGAAGAACCACCTCCAGTTTCGACTGATAAACCCATGAAACTAATAGGTTTGGAGCCTGACATAGACGTTGAAGCTTTGTCAGAATCCGAGTCTACTTTCGAACATCGTTCCGGATTGTTCGCTTGCTCTACCTCCCTCCAAGCTTTTAGTGCTTCTTCCAGAGCAGCATTCGCCTGCATAAAGAAAAACATCAGTCCTACGATAGGGAGAACCCTGCATGATATCCTAAGTGGCAAAATACCAGAAACTCACTCAGTATCAATGGATAGCGACGATTTACACGTCCTGGCATGAACCAACTGAGCCTGTCATGCGCTGCAAGCTAGGTGCGTTGTTTCACTCAACGAGAACAAGCAACGGCGACAGTCAACAGGACTCTAAATGCTGGAAACAAATTTGTGCAGGAGACAGGGTTGCAGTAACATTAGTAGAAACACGCTCCCAGAAAACACAGTTGCGTTTAACCCTGACAATTGTAAGACCACTTTAAGGTAGATTCTAATGAAAACCCTGTCAATTATAAATCAGCTGGGTTCTCTAGAACATTAAGGGGTGGGTTCTCAACTAGTTTTCTGTACGCTAGAATTGGATTGTGTACCTTGTGAGCCGCTACCAGCTCGGCCTCTTTCTTCCTGCGAGTCTCCGTCTCTGCTGACTTCCATGCGCTCAACAGCTTTTCAAGCGACGGACCTTTCTTCACGGGCTGCTCCGCCTCGACAGGAACAGAGCTCGAGGTAGAGTCGTTCTTAACGTTCTCCACCGATTCCTGCAATCACAAAACAAAGGCTGAGATGGTTGTGATGATCACTCAGAGTTAGGTTAGAAGATAGAAAACCATAAGGAACCTGATCCCGTACCCAACCAAACCCTGTTACTCATCTCTTCCAATACACTTGGTTGGCCTTCAACTAGCAAGTTGGGTGTAAGCCTGTCTTGGCTAATAATGCCTATGGCTATTCATCTTCGAATGGAAAATGGAATTGTCTACTACCCCTTCAATGCTGGTCCACAGCCTCCTAACTTCAACGATTGCACAAGGAATTCATACAGAGACAATAGTTTAAATCTCAAGAGAGTTTGGCTCTTGTACGCGAAGTGATCTCTCCAGAGGTTGTTCTAATGATCTCTCCTACATGTTGGTTCAAACACTTGTCTACAGTCCTTCAAAAGTGATTTACATTAAAAGATTACATAGGGAAGAATCGGGGACCTCCCCTGCACTACACAGGCACGCCCATGGAAGACATTTCTACTAGGGCCAATATGCAGCAGAGGTTCCCGATTCTAAGATAGAGACTCTATTGACCAGACAGTACAGTAAATTCGACGCTCCATGGACCATACGTGAGATTTGAGTTGTGCTAAGTGTGAAAAATACTTGATCTACTCACATGTAAGTTTTTGATATTGATTTTTAGCTTCACACAAAATCAATGTGCATGATTTAAGAGGATTCAAGGTTATAGATAGTTGTACGAAAAGGTTCAAAGTTCACCTGTATGGTGAACGGATCCTAACCCTCACTGTATGGTGAATGGAGACTTTACATTACATGAGTCCCGATTGCATAAGAAATTCATGCAGTGATAAAAAAAAAAAATTTAAACGGTTGAATGGAGGAGACCAAAAGAGAGACAAAAGCTTCGGAAGCTCTACCTTGTCCTCGGCCGTCGTCGTCGCTATGGACTCCACCTCGGGCGTCAAGCACTGCACCGACGCCACGGCGCCCCACTTGATCGCCACATCCAGCGGCAACTCCCCTTGCCCATTCGCCCTTCTCCTGTCCGCCCCCCGACTCACCAGGAGCTCCACGATCTCGGGGTTCATCTGCTGCGCCGCATAGTGCAACGGAGTGCGCTGCTTGGCGTCCACAGCATTGAGACTGGCGCCCCGCATGATGAGCACGCGAGCCAAGGTGGCGTGCGCGCGTGCGGAGGCGTAGTGGAGAGGGGTGCACCCTTGCTGGTCTCGGGAGTCCAGGGAACTTCGGGGCATGTTGAGGATGAGCGCTTTAGCCGCCTCATCGTTCCCGAACACCAGAGCCCAGTGAAGAGGAGTGCGGCCCACGGCGTCACGGCTTGTGACCTTGGTATTGTCCTCGGAGATCAGAGAGCGAACAAGGTTGACGTCGTTCTGCTTCACTGCGAAATGCAGCTGGGAAGCGTAGGAGCCCTCGTCCAAATCAATAGGAGCACGCGCGGCCATGCCCTGACTGGGAGCTGCAAGACCACCGGGGCTTGGGAGTCAAAATAAGCGCTCAATTCACGGGACGCAGAGCGACCTATTCCAACCTTGTAAGCGTTTTAGAGTTTTAGACACAAAGCGATTTAGGGGTTTGGAGCGAGAAAAGAAATCTCAAACTGGAGTTCAATCCAACTCGAGATTCCCAAGAGATTATTGATATGAGTCCACTCAAACCTCAATATCATGAGTTTTTCTCTAAACTGACATTCTGGAATCGCCCTGCAATGTACTTGGTACACAATCATTACCACACGTTTCCCACACTCAATCTGTGTCAGAGTGAGAAAGCTGGGATCCCACGATGCGGTCTGGCTGTCGTTTCACAAAAGCGTTTTAGGGTTGGGAGTGTGATGGAATCTCAAACAGGAAGTCAGTCAATCCACCCCGAAATTCCCAAAGAATTCTGTGCTTGCGCAAGTGCATCAAGCACAGAGGAATTCCGTCGCGACGGTGAGGAATGAGCGACACGAAGAACCAATAGCAGATTAATAAACCCAAGCTCACACTAACTAAAGGAGAATATTGCTCTACCTCCAACAACACAAAGGGGAGATTGCAAAAGCAGAAGGACGCACCTGTTCACGAAATGGCGGGCCGGAGGTACCGAGGCCAAGGTGGAGACAGACACCGTCAAAAAAACAAAGAATGCACGCAGTCCGTAACCGCGGGATTCGATCCACAAGCAATACAAAATACACAAAACCAATGCTAACCAGAGATGGCGAGTGAGCCACAAAAACAGAAGAGAGTACCTACTAAACCCGAGCGAAGACAAAAAATTTGCAACCGAGAGACTCCAAAGTGCAGTATCAGAGTCCAACAACTCACGCTCCTATCCGATTTACGCAGCGCGATTTCAACACAAGAAGACCAACACTTCTCAAAACAAGAATTCGCGCCAACCTCAAAATCGCGCTCAACCTCAAAATAGAAAAGACAAAAAGGAGACAATCTCGCTGCTCTCACTCCTCTCGCAGTTGAAGTCTCGCACTCGAATACAACCCTGGCAAAAGAGGGATAATGATACCAGAGCAAAAACAAGACGAAAAGAAGCGACAGGGGATGCGAAGGGATTCACACAACTAGAAAATTTCAACAGGCCCCCCAAATTTCTACAGGGCCCCAAAATTTCTACAGGGCTCCAAACTTTCTGCACGGCTCCAAACTTTCTGCAGGATTTTTCCAGAATTTCTACAACTACAACGATAAGTGGGATGATGGGTCTGTTGGAAAAGCAGCTGCTGCAACAGCAGTAATGCAACAGGTACGAGAATGTACCAAAGGAATCCTTCAATCCAGCAAGACAACAAGAGCCTCCTCCGTCCGTCCCTGCGAGCAGGAGAGGGGCGTGGCGCACTGCAGTACCTGCTTGTTCACTTTTGTCTTGTGCTGGAATATGGAGGGAGGTGGAATCTACGAGCCGCCGAGATTTTAGAGACCCGTATGGCTGTCAGGTTGGCGGGCTCGTGCCTTTCGAAGTCTCGTAGGGCACGTGGTGAGCTCTTGTTGGTCTTGTGGAATTTTCAAATTTGAAAGGATTGAGACTGATTGGGCGCTTTCAGTTAGGGTGGGGCCCGTGGGACTCACTGCTTGGCGTATCATTGGTTGTCATCGGATATGACTGGATGGATGAGAATCGTTCGGTATGGGATGAAAAACAAAAATATTCTGTCGCACGGTATGGCTAAGTTGGTGCTTTTCTTTAATTTTCTGGTTGGCAAAGGCAGAAAGATCATCCACTTTGTACAGTACAGTTGGGTCCAATAATCTTACAAATTGCCTTTTGGGGCCATTCAACTTCTTTTTTTTGTATTGTATTCTATTTAATGCGAAAAAATTGCATAAGAATTGAAATTTGTTATGGTTCATTGGCATTATACAATCTTTTTTTAAGATTATTGGATCCAACCATACATTAACGGTGAAGTGCTTGTTATGCTTGATTGGCATTATACAATTTCTTTTGTAAGATTATTGGATCCGACTGTACATTAACCATAAAGCATTTTGATGTCCAGTTTTGGGATGACCAATAGATTGAATTTCAAGTTTCATCCTTGTTACTATTTGGGTGAAAGTCATCTTAATTTAAAGAGATACTTTGTCAAGTTGTTCTATCTAATGGTTGGATTTGGTGTTACTTGGAGTACATTATATCTTTCTAAAATTATAAATGTGGAAATATATCAAGTGGTTGACCAAGCCCAAAGTACAAATTGCATTGATTCTAGTTCAAAATTGGATTTTAAAAATGAGGTCATAGATTTAAAGAACACAAAAATTTCAAAAAATTGCTGTGTGAAGAAAACCTCATTTCAAATCCATTCCAACAAATTGCACTCAAGAAATGATAATATTTTTCTTGTAATCGAATTTAGAAGGAATTTTGAAATTTTTCTTTAAAAATTTATAGAAAAAAAATATTGGTGATAGCATTGGCGAATCTAACGGTATAGATGAAATCGAAAACTCAAAATCTATAATTTTTTTTATTGTATATGAATTCCAAGATATTCTTCCAAATAGTATTTTATAATGATTTTTCACATATCATGAATTCTAGACGTTTAGAAGTTAACCTTAGAAGAACATGACCCTCCATCACCAAGGTAGTCACCAAAATACTCTGATTACTGAATTAGTAGGTGCATTGTTTGTTTCTACATTTAACCTCTAAAGGTCCATCGTTTTCTCAAGGGAACAAAATGCATTTTGGACAAGTTTCTATGAACTCAATTTTTAGTGAAACTTTTTGAAACTTTCTCATAAGATAAAAAAATGCATTAGCTTTGTGGGAATATAACTTTATTTCAATTATACAAGAAGAAAATGAGGGATTTTACAACTATATTATACAATTGTTTTTTCAATTGTATAGGACATTTGTAACTAGTTTATGATTGGTGATAATTTGGAGACCTCTAGTTGTAGTAGACACCCTAAAATCTAGGAAAAGGTATACCAATTGCAAAAGTCATGCCTCGTTCGTGGCTCATCTGCAATTTGTTTGCAACTTGTAGATTTGTAGATTTTAAATTATTAATCTCAATTAATTTGTAGATTGCAAAATTTCATAACTACCTTTTTCTAGATTTTATAATTTGAAATCTACTTTTTTCTAGATTTTAAAATTTTAGATCTACTTTCTTCCTAGATTTCAAAAATTCAAATATTGGTATTTAATAGATTTCATTGATTTAGGAAACCTTACAATTTTATAGGTTTTAAAATTTCTTAGATTTTAAATATTTTTTGGTTTCTACAAATTGTAGAAATCTATACTCTATAGAAATCTATAAATCATAAAAATCCAAAAATTATAAACATCTTAGAACTAAATCAACAAAATTCAATACATTAGACCACAACAACGTACAAGTCTTATATGTCCAATCTAATGGTACTCTTTACAATTCATATGGGACAATTGATATAAGACAAATGAGAATGAACTTTGAAAGCAACTAGGAAGCAACTAGAGCGACTAGAAAATAATTAACTATTAGAAAATTCAGTTTTTTTGTTGATTTGGTTGCATTCATTTGATTCACTTTTCTATTGATTTCTATCCAAATCAACAAATTACTCCCCAAATCAACAGAAAAGTGAATCAAATCTATGCAACGAAATCAATAAAAAAGTTGAGTTTTTTTAGTATTGTAGGAAATGATTAAGAAACAATTAGTGTATGACTAGAAAGCAACCTAAAAACAACTAGAAAGCGATTAGGAAACAACTATGGTCATTTTAAAATTGCAATCTTTTCCTAGTTGTTTCCTAGTTGTTTCCTAGTTGTTTTTTGCAACTATAGATTGACTACTTTGCGATTAAAATAATGTATCAATGGAGTAAAACAACATAAAACAATTACTTTAGATTTGGTGCTAATAGAGAGGTCTTATAATTACAAGATAGTTGTATAGGACACTAGTTGCATAGTAGCCGGTTATGCCGGACACGTTTTTCTTCTGGTATTAGTGCTTGGAAGTAAAAGTTATACTACAAAAGCCCAAATTTTAAAACATTTGGCAAGCAAAATAAATAAATTCACAAAAAAAATTTAAAAATTAATTTTTTTTTCCTTATAGATCATATTCTTATCTACATGTGAAGCTTTGATTCATTCCATTTGAATTAGTGATGTGAAAGTTACGAACAATCTTATTTTGGAGGCAATCTAAGCATCTTCTTGAAAAAATAACTTGAAGGATTCATTTTTGAATGCAATTTTCACAACTATTCATTTGAATTTGTAAGATAGTGTTCAAAATAAATAAACAAATAAATTTGCAAATGTAGTAGAAATGGCAATTTTGAATGTTTTTTAACAAAAAGATGGCCTTGGACCTTTAAGGGTTAAGAGTGAAGTCATTCATTATTAGTTTTGTCATCACTTAATGCAGCATTGATTGTAATTAGTAAAATTCATTCAAATTTTGTTGAATTATATAATTTTTTGAGGTGTTATTTGGCAATTTCATCTATTTTCCCTTGCTTTTTTATGATTTTAAAATTTGTTAGTACCAAACATAAGTATGTATAAAACTAGCAAAACTTTGCCAACTAGTCATAACGTTGACTAGAGGGAAGAATCATGAACCAAGTTTCATTAGTTTTTAGCCATATTCCTATAAACAATGTCAAATTTTACTATAATTTTTTTTAACATTTTTTTTGAAAGTGAGGGAATGTTGGGTCTTCTTTTAGGCACAAAATGCTCATGCCAATGTAGGGAAATAAACACAATAAATTAAAATAAATTTATCATATTCTTTTTAGTTCATAAAGTGTATTTATGTCCACATGTAAAACTTTTATCTATTCCATTTGGATTAATGATGTGGAAGTATGACCAATCCTTTTTAGCAAACCATCCCAACATCATCTTGGAAAAATAATAAAATAGGATTTGTTTTAGAACTCAAATTTCACTACTTTTCAAAACAAAAACATTCATAGAGGGAAGACTATTTGCTACAACAATCTCACCATTAGGCAACACATGTTACAATAGAACCATTGGAGGGGCTAAGTTTCCAACTCAATTTTTCACCACAAAGATTCAATCTTCAAACCTTTTATTATAATACAGAAAAATTAAGATAAAGAGAATTCCAATTCCAAAAATTTAATATATGTGGAAAGGTAGTAAATTTTTTTTTTTCATTTTAGATACTAATATCTTTAGTTACAATGTACTCAATGAAAACATGTGGATTTTTTTCACATGTTTTCATATGAGTCTTATGCAAGATCCAAATATTGGATATTTTGAAAAATAGTTTTTTTTGCTTATTGTAGCTTATTGAAAATAAGAGTTTTGAAGTGATTTTGGATGAATCTTTCAGTGGTTAAAAATTCATAATTTATTAGCAAGCGTATTCAAAAATTACATGCTAAAAGAATGTAGAATTTTTTATTGACTTCCAACAAGACTCAACAAAATCATGATAGTTTCATAATAGAAACCAATTGTTCAAATGCTTATTTGGATGTATTGAGGTACAATTACCTTGTAAAGTATTGATTTGAACATATCGAACACGAGTATGAGTGCATGAACAGACAAGCAAGTGACAAACATATCTTCTGCCGAAACAATTGCGAATCCATCAATGTATCTGTATTTTTTTAAATTTTGAATTACATTTTCTTTCTAAATCTTTGGTACTACCAAGGTCAAGGAGTCAGTCAATATCTCTGATGTCGATGAGATGAATAATAGCTGGAGATACTGAGCTCTGGCAGCTATTTTTTTTGGCAACTTAATCGTCAAGACCGCGTGCTGATGTGGGGTGTTGCATTCATGTACTGGCAAGGCGGATAGCCAAAACCCACATGGAGTGTAAGAATCTATGCAGAATTTTCATACAATGTAGCATGTCCTATGTTTAAGAATTTATACGAAATGGTCATGGAACCGACAAGCATCTGAAATGTGTTCAAAGTTTGATGAGAGTATCACGGTTCAACTACACCAAGCCTTCTGCACACGACTCAGTGTTGTCAAAAAGTTGATTCCTACTTTGTGCAGCAAGGGACTACTCAGAATGGGTGCGCACATAATGCCCTGTTCCTTGAAGAGAGGCTTGAATGTTGCCGTGTTTTGAAGTATGCTGTTGAAGCTGAGTGCACATTGGTAAGATTCTGTCTGTCGATGATTGATGACTTCGATGGTCTAGCTGGAAAAAGGTTGAATAAGCGTTCAACAATTTGTTTCCTAGAGGTGCGGCAAGTTCTGTTCATTTCAATTTCTCAATATGTTGCACATTCTTCTTTCAGTTGTCACGACGACTAAGTATTCTAGATAGATAGAAATTGCGCAGCTTTGAAGAGAGGTTTAAGAAGAGGTGGTCAAGAGACTTAGGTGCTTCTCTTCTGTGCTTCTAGTGCCCCATCCTACGCGAATGTCATCTTATTTGGTGTTGTGATGAAAAGCTATTTGGCAGAACCGCAGCCGGACAAGGGAACTTGATACTGAGGAATTGTTGGAGCACCTGCCTGCTTTAACAATAGCTCCTGCATCGGCTTATGGGTTGCCAGGTATAATTTGTCCCTCCTTAATGGAATTGTTTCTGAAATAAGGCTATTGCATATAGCATCTGGAGGAAGGTGGTAACTCATCACAGCTTTTGGAAACATTCTCTGCTTGATCCTATCAACCAGACTTTCTTCTTCCATGTAGTTTTGTCATTGGTAGAGTATAGTTTTTTTGGTTTACTTACAGTATATCTTAAATCAAGCTCATTTTTCAGAGCAGATTAACTTGGTTTCTCTTATTGCAGTCCGAAGGAGCAGCTGTATATTACGAATTACGTCATTCAAGCGGCGTTAATCCCTCACCGCCGAAGGGGACAAAAAGTGTCCTCACACATTGTAACAGTCCAGTTCGAAATGCATACGATGTCCAAACTTAATAAAACTTGTTGTAAAAGTTGCGCATACTAGTCTAGTTTGTGTGGTAAAATTTTCAGATCAATCCAAGACAAATTGAGTTTGTGAAAGCCATTCAAAGAGTCACAGGTTCAATTTGAGTTCGTCACACTGCATTCTCATGGCTGCAACTTTGGGGGCTTGTATCTTTTTCATCAAATATTCATTTACAATCAAATTTGTTGTGTTTTGTTTCTCTTAATGCCTAGTTATTGTGGTAAAAATTTCATGTCAATCCAAGCTATATTGAATGTTTGAGAGCAATTCGAAGTTCAAAATCCAGACATTTTTGCACTATAGTGAACTTCGTCGGCTCGTAACTTCTTCATACATGGTCCGTTTCCAATAATTTTTGTTGTAAAAGTTTTGCATACTAGTCTAGTTTGTGTGGTTAAAATTTCATATTGATCCAAGAAGTTTAGAGTGACTGAGAAGCATTTTAGTAGTAGGAGGTTCAGCTATAGATGTGATTTTTTTTCTACTTTTTTCACTGTTTTTTAACATTTCAAATCCATTTTGCAAACACAATGAGTCATTTGAATGATATTTTTTTTCACCAAAGTTTTTATATTCTGGTTTTGAATCACTAGGTAGTTTGAGGTTTTTTCATTTGAGTAGGTTTCGAAATCGAATTTCACCTCCAAATGTGTTTTAATTTAAGAAAAATTCAGCACCTTTTTCCAACACTAAAACATTATAATCTTTCAATCTCTATGGTCAAATGACCCCAAATTTGTTCCACACCATCTACAACACGCACACAACAAGATTGTATGGTTGACATTTTCATACCTAACTGAAATTTAAACTTTTAACACTTGCAAAGGCAAGATGCTTTTAAGCATGTTTGGAATGTTTAAGCACTCCTAGTCTGAGGAATGTTTATAAGTTGTGTCTGCAGATTATCGTCGATTTGAGCCGGTCTAAATTTTGGACGTAATTGATTTGAATGTCGAATTTCATGTTTCAGCACTGGAAACTTTCTTAAGGAGAGCTTCAAGCTTTATTGTGCAATTAATGACGGCATCATCAATCTGGTAGACATGGTATAAATACATGCTAAAAATCACTGTTAGAACCTATTCTTGTTCGAGTTTTGTACTCAAGCTGTACCGTAACTGCCTAGTGCATAACCTCACATGAGTCGTGCCATGAATCTTCTGGAGGCACATGAATGCTGCTGCACTCTTCACAGTGCATTAAAAAACAACAGTTGGGAAAAAAAAAAAAAAAAAAAAGGTGTTATTGTACTACTATGAACATTATGATTTTGGAGTTATAATAGAATTAAACTTTAAGAATTTGTGAAGAAGTAAACCTTTGAATTAGGTACAAGATCTTACAGAACTTAGAAATTGCAAAAGAGATTACAAATTTGACCACTCTACTTTGTTTTCAACGTGTGTTGTTTTGTGACTTTTTTTCTCAATTATACTCAAAGAATTTTAGGAGTTAACCTTTGAAGGACCTTCTAGCCTATTGAATTGGAATAATCAAAATTGTTGATGTAATAGTTAAACATTCCTTGATTGGGCATGCTCATTGTGTTTATATTCCCTCAAAGATCACAAATGCTTCATTGGTGCAACAAAGTTCAAATTTTTAGAAATGCAAAGGGGAGATTGCTTGATGTAGAGATTGGTTTGTTTGAAGCTTGGAAACCCTGAACATGTAAGGTAGCAGCACCCATAACCCTCATTGTATCCATAACCATCTCCTCTAAAATATTGGAAAATATTGGGGAAGCAAATAGATGCCATATTTAACTACTTTTGGACTTGTCAGGGAATTTTGGACTTTGTCCAACGGGAGATCTCCAGTTGTCATAGATATCTAAAATCTAAACTTGTTGTACATTTTTCAAATCACCTAGTCCAAAATCTATATCATATCTAGATTCCTAAAATCTATAGAAATAAAAATCTACAACTGTCTTAGATGTCCCTTTACCAGTTTTGGACTTTGCAAAGTCCAAAAGTAGTTAAATATGGCATATAGATGTGATTACAAGGATGTACTACATCTAAATATTAGACCCTAGTATTGGTATTAGGTGCGGTTTATAGTCAACTCTTTAAAAATTCACAACTTATACTCATAATGTCCAAGAGATACATTTGAAAGTACAATGAAATTTTATTTTTCTTGCTAGTAGGATTCAATGATTTGTTGGATTTTTATTAATAGATACCATGTCCCAAATCCTTAAATTGATGGCTAAGGGTGCTGCTACTTTAAAGAGAGCAACATTGAACAATGAATAAAGAAAGTTTGTCCTGTTTCCTTGATCTTGCTAAGCTTAAGGTAGAACCACACATACCCCATCACTTATTTAAGCAATTTCAAAACAGATTAAGAGTAGTGTGAGGCAACAAAAAAATTTCTTGTATAGAGAAATAAAAAATATTGGGACTCTGAATTTTTTGTAATTTTATTCCTAAAATTGAAATTGATATGAATTTTAGGAGCCAAAATGTTTTTTAAATCCATAGCCAAAGTCTAGAGTCTTCTTATTTTGATTAGTCAAGAGTTAGATTACTTTCTTTATGAGTACTTCTTGCATACTTCATGCCAAATTGGGACATGACCTTATTAGTCCCAACCTTGAAAATGAGAAAAAAAACATTTTAAGATTGGATTGTAAATCTATTCCAACCTTGGTTGGAAATAGTTGCACCCTACTTGTTGGATATGGCTCCTTGGTTAAGAATGGATGGTTTTACCTTACCACCCAAATCTTTATGCTCTTTTCCTAAAATTCCTTATAAGATTTTCTTCATTGCCTTCCTAGAAATTAAATTTATCTTTTACCAATAATTAAAGAGAATTAATTTGATAAAACTTATTAAAACTTTGAATTATTAGTTAGTTAGAGAAAATCTAAAATGCTCAAAGAAAGGTTTAGGCATTTAAAGGCAAATTTTTAGGGTGCACATATAGCATGAGCTTGCACTTAAAAATTTTGCATTGTAGAATTTGATTTTGTATTTGGTGAATTAAATGAGAATCTAGGAAGGAAAAAACACAAAAAGCTTGATGTTCATTCTTTAAAAATTATTGAGTAGGGATAGGTTTACAAAGGAAGGAAAAATAAATTTTTAATAGCTCTAAAATGGAATAGTGACTCTAAAATTGGGATAGTGACTAGTGAGTGGATAGCTATTCAAGAGATCTCCAAAATTTTCATATCTCAATCTTGAAAACAAAAGATATGAATTATGGAATAATTATGTATCTATATTTGTATCCATATCTATACCCACAACATTTGTATCTACATATGTATCCATTGTACACCATATCCATAACATAAACCCAAATAATAGATTTTTCAAGATTTATTTCAAGGTGGTGTCTAGTGTTTTCGAGAGGTGGGTGGCTAGAAGTATGTACACACTTGGCATTTGGTAACTGTGGTTCTAAAATCATAATATCTTTGACAAAGGCAAAAAGATGTAAGTTTCATGGAAATATTAATTTTGTATTGGTTTGGCATTGGTTCATTAGGAACATGGTCATCTTAAGTTATCAGTAGTTCGTACACAGGGCATAACATTCAATTGCCTTTACAGAGGCTACCTTTTCTTCTCTAAAATCCTCATCCACAAAATTCATCTATATATTATAGAGAATGAAGCAAGCATCAATACCAATATTATATGAGAAACCTACTTATGAAAAAAATCAAATGGGAAAATGAAGAAATTGCATCACTGACACATGTAGGCATGGGGGGTAGGGAAATCATTTTTATAATGTCAAAATGTAGGATTTATGTGTGAAATAGAATTTTAGACCTCATTTAGGCATAGTAGAATATAATTTTTCAGAAAACTTTGAACTAAAAAAAAGTTGGTAAACACATTTAGATTTCATCCCCAAAAATCCGTTTGTAAACTTGATCCTCCGATCAAAAGTTATGGACAAAATTTCAAAGAGGATGTTTGAAAATATCAAAGAAAATGTCCCATCCAACCCCTATTTAAAATTTGTTCATAACTTTTAATTGGACGCATTGAATATTAAACAAATTTTTGGAGATGAATTTTAACTTGATTTCATAACTTTTCTTATTTCAAATTTTTTTCAAAAAAATTATTCTACTATGCTTAAATGAGGTCTGAAATTCTACTTTGAACTCAATTCCTACTTTTAACTTAACTATAAGTGTTTAATCCCTGAGCGCCCAACCCATGAACACGAAAAAACAAGGTCCAACAACTTGCTTGCAATCGAACTCACGCCACTACTGCGACTTTGCCTTCTATGAGATTTGACCATATAGAACAGTAGTTGAAAATCAAGGGATCATATAGGGATTGATCGCAAGTGTTTTCACTGAATGAATGAGGAGATTATATTGGTCAAATGTTCATTGACAATGGGTGGAGGCCTGGAGGGCAATTTGAAGAGGTAGGATCCTGTTGCTAGGACGCTTAGGGGTTAAACTCGTGTTGATTCTAATTTACATATCCCACATGGCTCAGTTGTACTACCTCCTACCACCCCATGTCTATATAAAGAAGCTTCTCTTCTCACTTCTCAATTTGAAATATAATTGGTTTTTAGAGCAAGTGATGTAATTCATTGAGTCCTTTATGGCAGAGGTATGCAGTTGCCCCAATTTCCTTGCATGATGAAAGACTGTCTTCAGTGCTCAAGAATCTAGAAAATGGAGAGATTTGAACTCTTATAACAAGAGCCTGCAATGTCAAAGAGTTATGAATTGTCCTTGACTTCTCTCTGATAAACACCGCTCTCGTAACCCTTGCCAGCTCTGCAGCCACGTACTAGGTTCGGCAGTTACGAAAGAATGATGGTCTGCACACCTACCGAAAAATTCTTGTACCATCACTCAGTGCAAAGGACACTTGCTAAGTCTAGGTGTGCACACACCTTAGCCTTTTTGAGAGGATAGTACAGCATTATGTCATCCTCACTCCACCGTTTCATGGTAGGAGTCTGCACACGGGCCAATGCAAGTGTCTGCTGTTAAAAAATCTCCAAAAATCAGCCTGGCCCCAGCCAAATAAACGCCATCGTACATTGCACTTGGCTGACAATGTTTTTTGTACAATTTCTGCACCTCTTTTTTTTTGTTGCAAAAAAAGCACCTCCCAATGATACTTCAAGTGGAGCCCAGAAGACAGTACTGTTGAGTGTGTGAAAAGCCATTTCAGTTGGCGTGATGCTTTCGTTGTGGAAAGGTGGAGATGCTCTTATTCTAAGTTACATTAGGCACGTTTCTGCATAGCTTCGAGATGCTCCTGGATGTTCTGATGACTGAGGCTCTGATGAAAACGGGGACCAAACATTGCCCCAATTGAAGTCCAACTGAAGTTCAGAACCAGCTCCAGACCAACAGCTAGAGCCTTTCACTTTCTGTGCTATTTTCCGCTGTTGACACCATGCCAATTTGTCCACTACTAGAGTTTTGAAAGCACATGCAATTAATTATCTGCCAATAATTAATTTGTAGATGATGCAAACCGTGAATCCTACTGGTAATAACATATTGAAGTATCATCCCAAAGCTAGCTCCCAGAGTAAGAACGGTTCAAATCCTTGGGATTATGGTGATTTTAATTCAGACAGATCTAATACTTCTTTGCCCTCATCTCAGACAACAGATTTGAAGGACTCATCGATGTACGGAAGTCTGATCACACCCAGAGCAGTTCCATTGCCGGTATGGAGGCTGCAATGCTGGAATTTTTATAACCGACGATGACTATCACATCGTATAACCTCAATGGAGCCTAAAAGGACTCAAGCGTGCATTGGAGATGGAGAGCATGGCTAGCTAGATCTCGGCAGAATCACGACCTTCGGTGACTTCCTGGTGTCCTAGTTTTCAAGCTTTTGATTGATAAATTATGGTTTATTAAACAATATCAAATCATTGAGCTAAATAGTCCAAGGTTATGTGACAGAAGTGTTAATATGCAAATTATAACATCCCTTGCTTGCCAATCCTGTGGCTCAGTGTGTTACATGATTCTCCCTTCACGATAGCGACTCCATCTTCCGACCTGGGCTGGCTGTCAGCCAATAGCTGGGACACCAGCAACTGCACCATTGGGATGGACATCAAGCCAAACGCGGTCTAGTTTGAAGTCTTGGATCCGAACGTAGCCCTTGGGCCCGTAGACAACTGTGACCCCAAGGTAGTCTTGAACGATTGTGCGGATGGCTGCTTTGTAATCTTGACCTGCTAATTCTGGCCATCCCGGGCTTACTCCTGTAACGTAATGACAGAAAATTGTATTGACGGTTTGTGAAAACTGACTGTCACTAACTAATGACCGAGACTTGACCAACCGTTGCATGATTATAGTGTCCTGCATATGAAAAATTAATGCCGACCATCCTCAATTCAACCACCTCAAGAAAATTGTTGATGTTTAAGAAGGTTACTTAGTAACCACATTTTCAATGTTGAAAATGCGTGCTCATACTTTCTTTTTGTGATAGGAGACGCCGATCTTCATGCTCCTGCTGATAAGTGGAGCAGAAAGCTCACACTCTCCGCCCACCCTAAATGTGGTGAACTTCAATTCAAATTCTCTCAACAGTGTGAGGATCGATGAGGTTCACAGCCCAAGCTCATATTCAGAATCCCACATATGGAAAATTGTACACATCGAGAAATTCGTCCCAAAATTTGTGCGGGAGTAAGTAACCTGACTTCGCTCATTTTTTACAAAAGCACGTGGACTGGATGAGAGGAGGGTGATCGATCACATACGATTGGGATGCCAGACGCCGCGTTTGGGAATTTCATACACAACATTGTTGCCGTCCGTGTAGAGCCAGACGTCCGTTTGGGTCCCGGGGTTGGCAGGTGGTGTACCGGAGCTTGGAGGTTGGACGTACACATTCTCCACCAAGCCAGTTCTGTTGAGGGCAACTAGGGCGTCACTAAGCGTTGCGTGTAGAAGCTCAGGCCACGCATCCTTTTCGTGCCCTACAAATTCCAAACTGAGGGAGTATTAGGTCGTATTCTCTTCGACAGGCATACTTATTGAGTAAAGGAGGTCTCCCTTTCTTAAATCATACACAGGCAGATTGCAACTAATGGTAATTGAATATCATCAAGAATATCATGTTTGGATTGCATCTGTACTTAGTGCATTGGGAATTCAGGAGTGGCTCTGTCTTTGAGGTACAAAAATTAGGGTTCATGAATCAATTGTGTAGGTGGATCATGTGTGTGAGACCCATTTTAAGACCCATTTTACAAACCTCCGAAGAAAGTAAGGCCAACCCTGATCCTATTCTCTCCAATATCCTCTTCCTAAACAAGCGTATCCCAATAAGAAATGCAGAAGCAGCGGTGTCAAGAGAGAACCTTGAATGTTGAATGCGCCATACACAGAGATGGTCGAACTTGCAAAGGCGATGGCGACACAGATTGTCCAACTTTGCAGCAACAACATGGTTTCATTCTCTTGACCTAATCTCTTGCTCTGGAAAGGTAACTGCAATCGCATGGTTACGGAAGAACTGGAAACAGCAAATCAGTTTCGACTTCCATTGGTTGCTCTTCAGAGAGAGCTTGTGGCAGTTTTGGGGGAATGAAGGTGGTCATTCAAGGTCCAAATACAAGCGGTGCAAACGGAAGGTGACGGCTTTGGGTGCTTCTTCCTTGTGGATGATGATCCCAATCTCCAATCCTAACAAGAGCATTTTCTAAGAAAGAACGTTTGGACTTATCCCATAAAGGATATATTGGTGGTCATGGAAATCATTCATTTTGGTACTGTGCGAAGTACTTGTTTCACAAAAATTCAAAAGTACTTGTTGGAAGTCAAACTACTATAGAAAACCTCTTCTTTTCACACAAAATCTTGAAGGATGACTAGTTGCACTTTTGTTCCATATATAAGGATTCCTTGTCATTCATTGGCCAAAAAAACGGCCACTTCGTTGTTTATGGGTTAAAAAGAAGTGTTGGTATATCCGCAAGTCACCTACATACATGTTTTTTTAGAGGAAAAACAAAGTTTGATAAATATCAAATTATGAATGTTTTGCAAGATGTTTTTTTTTCTCGTACAAGTTTTTCTTTTCTTGAATGGCTTTTCAAAACTTTGTCCTTAATTTATAGAGCTTTTTCAGCTATTGATCTTACCTAGAATTCATATAAATATAGAGATTGAGGTTTTAATTTTTTAAGAATTCGTATTAGCAATTGAGTAGAGATTTTAACACATCTGAGAATGTAATATTCAGATATTATTTTGAACTTCTATCCACATTGAATAATAAAAGCCACATCAAAAAATGAACATTATGTGTTGAAGGAAATTCTCAACTCTTAATAATGAAAGTTATGCAAAGTTTTTATTTCAATCATTTTGGGCAATGTAGAAAGTGATCTACTGATCTTTGTTATTGAATCTATTTACATGCATGCATGTTTATAAATGAAACATGCAAAATAAGGATGAAAAGCCCTTATTCAACCAAATTGTGTATTATCATGGAAAGAAAGAGCAATATAATACCAGCTTAACCTCTAAAGCCCTATACTATATTTTTTTTGGCAATATAGCAATTTGGGGAAACTCACTATGAATTGGATTTTTATTTTTTTTCTTTGAAATTTTCACACAACATGTGCCCAAGGAGTAGCTTTAAAACCCAACAATTTTCATAACTTTTGACTACATGGTTAAAAAGTTATTGTATGATACTAGCGTTTGGCACTTGCTATGCTATGCATTCACCGTTAGGATTTCATTAGAATTTTTATGTATTAGATAGAATGCAAAGCAAGAATTTCAGTAAATCTTCAAATAAAAATAACTAAAATCTTCATATAATTTTTTTTTATAAATAAACATATACTAAAATAAATAATAAAAGTTTAGTGAATGATGAATGAAATACATGCAATGATGAATATAGTAAAAAATACACATACATTAAAATACATTAAAAATTTGACTCAATTGTTACAAACAATGGCAACCCAAATAGAAGAATTTAAAGGAAAATTTTTTAAATCTCAAAAGCTTTGTGAACAATTTAATTGTTGTGAAATCCAAAATCAATTCAATCTAATAAATTTCTCAAATCATTTGGTAGTAGCAATAGAAAATTAAAATCATAATCACAGCTCACAAAAGCGCAAAATCATAGAAATGCAAAAGAAGTATAAAGACAAGAAAAGCAATGGAATTGCTACCTTTATAATATCACCATAATGACCATATTGATCCTCTTTAATATCACCTCAATTGCAACGACTATATCATTTCTATAATATCACCCTTTGTAAAAAGTGATATTATAGAGGTGATTGTGAACTGCTACTCTTTTTCAGTAATATCACATTGTATGAAAATATAATTTCTATGTATGCATGATTGTAAATATTTTTATAAAATAATTAATATAATTATTTTAAAAGACTTATCAAAATCATTATCATGCATTCTATTCAAATATATCAAATTTTTACTAATATATGATACAATGAATGCGTAGCATAGCAAGCACGAGCCCCTAGTATTAATGGTAGCATTTGTGATATTACAGAGGGACTTATGATTTTAGTAGTATGTTGCAGTTTTCATTTCTCAATGAGCAACCCAAATAGGCTTCTTTAAATTCACTTTTGGAAGAAATAAAAATTTGAAATTGATTTTCTGAATTTATATATAAACTTTGAATTATTCCATTTTGATTAATGACATGAATGTTATGAGGAGTTTTAGTTTGCGGGTAGGTATAGAATGTCTACTCTAAAATAGACTTTGAAGTCCTTTATTTAACTCAATTTTCAATCATTTTTAGAAAAAATAAAATTATCAAATGTAGATTGTTTATTACAATATTTCAACCATTAGAATTGGCATTTTTCAATTCCATAATAGAATTTATATCAATTTAGTATTTTGAATCATTGTCTACTTCTTTCTACTTACTATTTTTTTCCTATATGTTGTACAATTCCAAGTGATTTGTAAATTTTCAAGCCTATAGCCAACTTGCCTTGAAGAATGAATCTAAAGAAGTACCACCATTTGGAACATTTTTCATTCAAATGTGACCTTGTGAAGTGCGGCTATTCATTTTTTTGCAAGGCCAAAAAAATGATATTTGTCACTTCAATCACTTCAATCTTGCAATTCACATGATGAACATGTTTGAAATGTTTTCTACATCTTTTCAAACCAACGTACTACAAAATCCTACAGTTACATGTGTTCAAATTTAAAAAAAAAAAATTGATACTTATATTAGAAATGACAATTTTGGAGTATTTTTTTTGTAAAAACATAGTAAAAAAAACTTTAGAGGTTAAGATTTTAAAGCAATTGAGCCATTTTTTCCATGATTAAATATGAAAAGGAGATTACATCTTATTCTATGAAAAAATTTGTTTCATCTTTGGGCAAATTTATAGTTCAAAAAAGAACCTCTGATGTAAAAAACCAAGGTCTATATATAGACAATTGAGCACAAAAATGGCCCAATTTGGATCTTGTACACAAGCCTTGCAAAGAGAATAATTTGATGTACCAATAGTGTACATTTTAGGAGGTGGTTGCTTTTAGTGGGCATTTGGCATTTCAACTTCAAAAATTCGTAATGAATTTCACAAAGGTCTAAAAAAATGAAACTTGGATTAGATTCCAATTCCATTTTTTTTCCTATAAAAATTACACAAATGGGATGGTAGGAGGTAAAATAATTCATTTGGTATATGCAAATTAAAAATAATAGGAGCTCAATTGCTCATAGTTAAGTCAAAAGCAAGAATTGTGTTTGAAGTGGAATTTTAGACCTTATTTAGGCACAATAGAATAACTTTTTCAAAAAGCATTGAATTTATTTAATATGGAAAATAAAGTTGAATTTAGCTCAGTCTCTAAAAATGTTGAATTTAATTCATCTCCAAAAATCCATTTGAGATTTTAGAGACTTCAATCAAAAGTTTTGGATAAAATTAAAAGAGGAGTTCACTTGGAAGGGACATTTTCTTTGACATTTCCAAACATCCTTTGTAAATTTTATTTGTAACTTTTAAATGGAGGTTCAAACTCATATATGGGTTTGTGGATATGAAAGTTGGTAAGCTTGATTTAATAACTTTTCTAAGATCAAAGTTTTTTTTAAAGTTATTCTGCTAAGTCAAAATGAGGTCTGGAATTCTACTTTGAATACAATTCCTATGTTTTGACAATGAGTGATTAAGTTTTCATCTTCAAATTATCTCCTACCTTTTGAGGATTTATGACAAACAATGGATTCCATTGTAAAAACAACCTCTCCACCCATCTTTTTCATTGATTGTTGCTTCACTTTTCCATCAATTTTTTTTTTATGGTAGATGATAATTGCCCTAAATGTATGGTGGTGATTTTCAAGGAACCATATTTTATTAATTCACATGCAATAAATAGTAAACTTTATCCACCCTTTTTTCTTATTTGTCAACCATATGAAGTCTCCAACTAATTCTACGTTTGATTACCAATTGTCTTTGGTGCCTTAGCTGAAATCCGGCTATACCCTTGGGAAATCTTCCCACATCTATTTTTTTCTACTTCCAAATAGTTAATTTTAGGCTCACTTTGAAAAAATAGAGATAATTTTCTTGCCTATTTTTTGATTATCTAGTCAATTTTTGCCTTGTTTTCAACTCGGTTTTCAATGGATCCAAATTTATTGCTTGATGATTTGAATTTGAACCGGTCAAGTTACAATTTTGATCAACTAATCTTATACTAGTTGCCAGTTCTTCCTAGACATTGCCCCCAATCAAGTTTACAATTAGGGTGAATTGACCTCCTCACTCATCCAACCTAAGTCACTTTAGGGATGCATGTAAAAAAAAAGATATCCTATTATGTGTTTGATTAACCTCTAAAGTCCCAAAGTCCCTAAAGGAGACTCTTTGGATTTTGGATAGGCTTGTATAATCTTAATTTTTAACATGAGTTTTTGAGACTTTTTTTTGAAGATAAAGAATCAAATTATCTTTTGGGGAATATAATTTTTGTTTCAATCGATTCCTAGAAACAAACGTTATGTAATTTTTTAGAAAAAATTGTTAGGTAGGATTAAATTTGTTTGCTAGAACAATCTCACTATTGGGGTTATTGTCTTTCAATTCCATCTAAGAGTTATTAACAATTTAGTTATCCTTTCAATCTTAAACCTATTTCTACTCAACAATTTTTTAATGAGTGAAAATTAAGTATTTTTTTGGTAAATTATTTCTTTTAGATTCACAATTCAATTCTTCTACATAAAAAATTATAAAATCAAAATCAATAGTGCAAAAATTTTAAGTTAAAAAGATTCAAAACCAAAAAATCTAAATGATCAAGGTATCAAACAAACTTATTTTCTTCACTTTTAATGCAAATATCTTGCAATCTATGCAATTAAAGGTTTTTGAAATTTTTTTCCACACATTTTTATACTAGTGTAGTACAAGATCCTATGGTTAGATGTCCCCATTTTTTTTTTGCTCTTTGCAATAGAAATGGTAGTTTTAAATAGGTTTTGATGGAAAAAAGGCCTTGGGACTTTAAGGATTAATTTCTATCCTACACCTTCCCTAGCTAATTTGGAGCCTTCGATTGCAAATACAAATCCAAAATTTGCAAATTTTATCATGGGTTGCAAATTAAAAATTTCAACACTTTCCCTAAGGAATGAGCAAGGGAGGTCAATTCACCCCATCCCAGTTGACAACATCAGGTATCCTAATTGCCAACGCAAGCTAGTCAGGGAGGATTGGCCCATATATTGCCCCCATCAAAGGATAAATGTAAAAATTGCCCCCTATTTTGAGCCGCTTAAATATTGTATTTCTTCTTACCACCTCCATGATTTGAGGCTCTTGATTGCAAATATGGATTTTTAATTTTTTTTTCAGATTGCAAATACCGACACACACACACACAAAAATACAGGTGTAAAATATGGGGCAAAACATGGGGCAATACATGGGGCCGCCAACTGACACATCTATGCTACACCAACCCCAATTGCTCCGAAATTGCCCGTAGACTGAATGGGTGGTTCTGAAGCTACCTTGGACCTTGGACCCTCGCCTTGGACCACACTTTGGACCCCGCCTTGGACCGCGCCTTGGACCTCGCCTCGGACCTCGCCCCGGACCTCGCTTCGGACCTCGCCTTGGTTGGACCCCGTCTTGGACCCCGTCTTGGACCCCGTCTTGGAGTCTGGCACAGCCGCAAACGTCCTTGTGCGCTTGCGATCTTCTCGCTTAAACTTACTGACAGATGTCGCAAGTCTCCCGCCCCGCGAACCATCGTCGAACTGGCTACTTTGCAATATTGCTACAGTAGCTAAACGTACGTTGGAGAAACTCCTCGGAAAATTAGATTTTTATTAGCCACGACTGAAGTAAACAATAGGAATTTCTACCCAATGTGCAACTTCCTCTACATTGGAAGTAGCATCTACTTACTCGTTTTGTGTTACAGTACTTTCAATAATCCTTTACGACGTGCGATATCCTTTCTTTTCTAGATATTTTTTTGATATTTTACTCTGTCTAAGTTGATACCTGTCTTGAAGGTAGCATATTCCACTAAATTCCAAAACTAGTTTTGGAATCACTGCCGCGAGCTAGCGGAAGCTTGACCCTGTTTGAAGGAGTTTCCCAGGAATTTTTGCAGGCGGCACACCTCCCACAGTTTGCAGCAGGCCAGTCATCCATGACCGCAAGTGGGCAAGTCCGTATCCATGTTGTATCCACGACGACATTCACGGACGCCCACACCATAGACTCTAATCACAGTTCGAGACAGTCCACGTCCTGGTCCAAGTGCACGCACTCAGCAATATTTTACAGCCAAATCTCCATCACTCGCAAGTGGGCAAAGTTGGGAGCATGCCGTGCAATTCTTTCACCCCTTTCACAATTGTTAATTGCAGTCACCCCCACCGATCTGTCGCAGTCAGCATCGATCCGGCCTCCCGTCGAACTCTGCACACGAATCGGGATACCATGTATGAATAAGTTCACTCGAATGTTCCTTTCGCGAAGATCCTGAACCTCGGCGTTGCTGCTGCGGTGGTGCGGTAATTCGGCACCATGAAATCGGCCGCAGATGAATGGACACCAGTGGAAAATCCACTGCTGACTCAAATCAGAATGCCAATGGAGAACTTTGTCTGCGACGTTGAGAATCGGGTTGCATAAATATCTCTTCATGCAAGCGTCTGTTCCATACATGCAGTACCGGACTTCAACTCCCGCGCGCGTCACCTTGCTTTAGATGTTCACCTACTACTGCTAAAGTTCGAGAGCTAGAAAGAGAGACCCTGTGTGGAGACGAGGGATAGATTCCAGATTCCTTGTACCTTCTGATTGAGGAATTTGGATCGATAGGAAAGTGGGGTTTCCGTGTGTATGAGTTTCGTGATTTAGTCGTCTTGATCAGGAATTAGTTCCCAGGGGGCTGTCCCGATGGTTGGTTAGAGTTAGGTGGGTTGAGTTGAGTTCCGAGCTGCGTTGGATATTTGAGAGGAAGCAGAATGGCGGCGTTGGTTTATAATGAGCCGCAGGTGTTCGCCGCCGAGCTTTTAGGGACGGCGACGATGTGCGTGGTGGGGTTAGGGGGCATTGCGAATGCTGTGTTGCCAGGCACCAAGGGCCATGGGATTGGGTTTCTCGGGATCGCGTTCTGTTTCGGCCTTGGCGTCTTTCTACCCCTCCAATTCGTCGGCCACATATCTGGTAGAAAAATCTTTCCAAATCTTTCCAAATTTGTGCAGAAAAGAAAGGGTGCTGAGTGCTCAGATCTGCAGCTGTGGTTGCTTCAGTTTGCTTTTGGATTTCCAGGACGTGTTTCTTCAGAGTATATTGGTTTCAACTCATAGTCCAAAACTTCTCGTAGTTGATTCAACGCCCCTTAGCTTGCTTTAGACTGGTGATCATTCCCGTAATCATTGTGTGTTGAGTGGTGGAGTACGTGTTGCTGCACACCACTAGAATTTGGAGGGTTTTGCATCGTTTTCCAACAACGTTTTTCGCTACATGCAACGTTTTGAAACATGCTTGGAGCATCGTTTTTCAGTTTCGGAAACGTGCTTAAGCAATCATGCAAAACGTTTCAGCAAACATGTCGACGTTCAAAACGTCTGGTCACTCTGGACACGTTTAGTAGAAATGCTGAGAGTCAACTTTGGAATCACGTTTTAGAGTTATCAGCAACTTTCAGACGCTGCTACAAAACGGTACAGAATCGTGTGAATTCTAGTAGTGGCACTGGACTTCAACCTTACTCTAATGTGTTGCATGTGTGTTTCGATCGTCGTCTTGTTGAAAATCCGCATCCTTCCAGTACTTAATATCTAGAAAAGAGAGGTAGTGCTCAGTGCTTGACTGTAGTCCGTTGCTTGTGTATTTTGGTGCAGCTTACATCAATCCAGCCGTGGCGCTGGCTGCAGCTGTGGTGGGCGATATTACGTGGAAGCGATTTTGGGTCTGCCTGAGTGCCCAGATGTTGGGTGGCATATTAGGTGGATTTCTCGTCTGGTTATCATACGCCCCGCATTTTCAACCCTTGGAGTTTGTGGAGTCCAAGGACGAAGCCATGTGCGATTGCTGTGATTTGGAAAACAATGGCGTGGCCATCATCAAGCAGGAACTTAGCGAGCCTGCTCACCGGTAACATACTGCTTCTTTTCGCTATCATTGGACTAGGTAACCTTCGAGCCGCCTCCCTGCGGCTCGAAGGTTACAGGACGTAACCAGCTGTCCCGGGATGAAAACTCATGTAATTGTTGCCTTCTTGGATGAATATCGTGTGGTTAGGAATGAACTGTCCTTCTCCTGGATGAAACACTGTCGAGCAGACACATACATGCACACAATCAGAGCTGGTTACGCTTTCCAATTGTTTTCTGCTTTTTAAGACAATTTCAATTGAATCGCCAGTTTCCAGATCACCAAAATGAGATGCACCACCGATTTCATTTTTCCGGTTGCTGATTACGACCATTGTACCAAACTTTACCAATTTATCGGAAATTCCATTCTTTGGTTCATGGCATAGTTTAACAAGCTCGCACAGTTGTATGCCCTGTTTGACATGATTTTCACCCTCACTCGTCAGGTATGCTTCTGCGGGGACGAGGCACAAGTCCATCCTTACCACCGGTCGCGTGCAGCTGGATCTGGAGCACCCTCTGACTTCATTTTGGGTAGCTCTGAAACGCAAGGTACCGTCAATCAGCTCTTGGTCTTAACCCTGGTAGAGAGGGGAATGTAGATCCGGAGCTTTTTGGTCAAGGAAAATTTCTAATCTGCATTTTTGCAAGTTTTCTTATTCTTTTAATCCCTAATAGCCTTGCACAAGAATCACGAGACCGTGATCACGTTAGTAGCTAGTCACATCAATGAAGATTAGAATTCTTTTTGCCTTCTCAACATAGTTGGATGTACTTCACCCGTTTCGTGTAGCTCTTGTAGATAACTCCTGAAATCATTCGTAATCCGCCCAGTGGACGCCAAGACTCTTAGAGGTTAATAAAATTCTTCACAGGAACCAACCTACGCCTAACATTTAGCGATTTACAAAGACTAACCCTCATCCAATTGGTAAATATATGAATTGTGCAGTTCATACGAAGCACCGGGTGCTCGGACTTGACGAAAGGCTCTCCAATGAGCTCCATGGACAAGGTGCAGTCAGCCAGGGTAAGTGTGTGACCAGTGCCCGGAACATTTTCTCAACACATGCCTAAACTTTTTGATTATGACATATTTCAGAGTTCCGAATTTGTGATATTCAACTTTAAGGAGCTTCAATGAAAAACTAAGACTGGCATATATCTGAGGTTTTATACGGGCGTTAGTAAAGTGCCAATTTCGTGAGGTTTCATCACCGTGACGATTGTATCCGCCTGTCTCTGAATCACGAGTATAGAAGGCTGAGATTGCAATTATTGTTTTTGCAACGTTTTGTTATGACCGCCAGAAACCTCAGAAACGATTTTGCAATGGAATAGCAAAGAATTGCGCAACGTATATGCAAATATTCGAGATTGCAATAGTCAACAGTGTAGGCACAGGTAAGCATTAGTTCCAACCAAGTTACCAAGAGTTTTGCAACAAGTTTGCATCACTTTCGGCAAGGGTTCGCAATTGACCATGAGTTAATTTTAGACAACCGTGAACCACTACAAAACCATTGCAAAATAATCAATGATGTCTTGCAACCCCTGCCTCCTGTTGTAGTGCATGCATGCACAGATCTGAACGTTTTGAGGTATCAAGAGGTAGTACCACACCATGACTATCATGGAGATCGATCTGTGATGTAAGTTTTTCTCGGTAGATTGATGGAGCTTTGTGGCTGTCATCCGCAGGCAAAGTCGATGAAATCCGCCTGTGGGCCGAGCGTGAAGCAGCGAATTGCGGAGGACCAAGAAGTGAAGCTCATCGTCTTCTGCACACGCCCTTCAATTACGAAGCACTTCTGGTTTTTCTGTTTTTGGGTGGAGGCTGGGCTCACCTTTCTGCTCACATATGGAGCGTTTGCTATCGGTACCCGAGGGCAGTTGATTTCAGTCGAGTTTGCGGCGGAGCGAGCACTCTATAAGTCGGGGGTTGAGCCGGCGTTGGTTGGACTCCTGGTGTTTGCGTAAGTGCTGTTTATCTATGAATCTACAAATCTATATCTGTCCTAGATATGAAGGAAAAATCAGTTCATCACGTTCTTCTGAACATTTTTCCCTTGCTTGGTTTTCGTACAGACAGACTTCACGATTCAATTGGAAAATTTCAGTTAAAATTTCAACCAAATTAGAAAATCTTATGGCAACGTTTAGTAATGAAGTGTATTGAACTTGAATCTAGTCTGTCCTAGTTATGATTCAAGGAAAATCACATCCGCAACTCGTGCCTCACACGTACCAATATAATCGACATTACCTGAGCAATGTATCTGTTGCATAGAATCGGGTTTGCTTACATGTATGCAACATCCGAAAGATTATCGGACGTCAATTCTGTTGAATTGGAGCGATTCTGGGATCCAGAATTTGTGACATTCATCTTCACGAAGCTTTAAGAACTTGGTGCAATATGGAAGGGAATCGTATATCATTGCAGTTGAATGATGCTGGCCTGGGACTGATGAAATTGGTGGATCGGGTGCAGGCTGGTGCTGTGTGGAGGAGGGATGACGGGACCTGCACTGAACCCTGCTCGAGATTTAGGGCCGAGGATTGTGCACTGGCTGTTGCCCATTCCCGGGAAAGGCCCATCGGAGTGGTGGTATTCATGGGTAAGCTTCTCGTTAACATCAATTTTGGGTGCAGACCTTTAGACGGCGGTTTGCGAGACATATGTTAGGAACTGGTCAGGGCAGTTTGAGACACTTACCCGGTGGATTATCATGTGTACTAGTATCTTGATCTAATACTTAGAGCTCGGAGGTTTCAATTGAGCAACTATAAAACCTTTTCTGATTATGAAAAGCCCAAATTTTCCCACTTTGAAAGTCACATTTGGCACTAACACTGAAATCTGCCGAAATGTACAAAACGTCAATTGGTGTTACTAGTTGTTACCTTTGATAGATTGGTTGAAATCTGCGCCTTGTGCTCTTTCCAAGGCGTGAGATCTGAAACCAAAAAAACACGATGCCAGTCGCAGCTGTAGAGCTTGAATGTCACAAATTTTGGTACCCAGAATCGTACTAGCCTATTAAACATTGAATCTGAGGTTCTGATCAATGCTGTGTTGGTGCTTGGACATGGTGCAGGTGCCTGTGGTGGCCCCCTGTGTAGGTGCTATCCTCGGGGCGAAACTTGCCGACGCCATGAAAGGCATACATCCTCATTGAGAATTGGCCGAATCCTGTTTCAGGGTGGAACCAGCCCACCTCTATTTTTTCCAAGGAGAGATTCTATTATTATTATACGACTATTTGTCCATTTAAATCCTTTGTGCCATCAGATTTATATCGCAGTTAGTCTAGCTTCTCCAGCGAACTAGCAAGTTGTAAAATGGGAGCTGTTATTAGGAAGCAAGGTCTAACAAATGAGCTGGTTGGTGAGCATGCTACAACTCATCAAGTGTGTTGAGGTTGATCATCTGCTGTGTGGCTTCAAGCTTACTTTTGTAATAAACAAACTCAAAGATTCATTGAAATGTTCACGGAATACGGTCGTATAATAGATCTCTTTGGTGGAACAGCAATCGTATGCATGATTGGAGAGCTAGCTGCAAAAAAATGAACATTATTTAACCATTGCAAGCGTACTTGCCTTCTGCAACCAGAAGGCTAGTCCACTATTCCAGTATCTTGTTTTCATTGGAAGGGAAAGTACAGCCAGCGCTGAGTCAGCTCCTCCACTCTCATGGACTTGGCCTGCATTCTCATTCCAACATGAATTGCATTCTAAATCCCAACCTGACGAAGTTGCCATCACTCATGTGGTACACAATGCAGATGCAGGATTTTGAACCTGATGTGCTGCAGAGTCTGAATGGTGGCGAGAGGACAACAATTGGAAACCCTTGTTGCTCATCTTGAACCCCGAAAGAGTGAGAATTAACATTTAGGGGAGGGATCTCATTCAAAACACGTGTGAACTTTTGTTGGATCTTGTCGTTGGCAATTGAGAAAAAGAAGAAAAATGGTTCTTTTGAACAGCAACCCATACACAAGGAATGCCAACTTCTTGTTAACTGATTGGCGATATTCCATTACTTTAGTGCTCGTTCAGATCGCACGACCTGAAACCAAAACATATACCAATCTTAAATAAAGGTATGTTCTCACTTGGTGCCTAAAAAGTGTTGTTATTGAAAGTCTTAGGAACGAATTTAGACCTACTTCTCCACCGGATTCACATTGCAAATATCACCCCTAATACCAAGTGCACACATATATGTGAACATATATGTGACAACTTTCAATGAAATCGACGCCTTCAGGACAGAGTTGTGGTCTCCATCCCAGCCATTAAGCTTATATGAGTTCAGAAAATGAGTTGGGTCTTCAATCCAACTTGTTCTTCCCAAAAGAAAGAGTGCCTCTTAGGTTGCTCCTATTTTGTAACCAACTGTCTCCATGTAGCTACCTCTTGGAGGTGAAAGCAATAATGTGGGCCCACCTCCTAAATGCGTCACTAACCTAAAGTCAACATCATCACTCTATGTACATCTCCAAAATCAATTTGTACCTACATGGAAGAAACGAATTTAGAACCTCTACCAAAAAAAACTTTGACCACTTGTAACTTTTGCATACAGTATCCAAATGTCACCCTTTTCCTACATTGCAAGGATGTTGTTGTGATTGACTTAATAGTGGGGTTTCAAATACGAGATTCAAATTGTGGATAATAGAATGATCATCAATCATTGATATTAGATTCCATATTAGTGTACAACACATGCCACGTGTGTTGATTGAAATTAATTTGGCAATGCTTCAAAGGTGCCTAAACTACAATTGAGCACCCCCTACTTTGAGACTATCCTTAGATATTAACTTTTATATGAAATTCCCTTGTCCTAATGGGCAACCAAAGGAATTGAAGAACAAAAAATTTCCTTAAAGCAAGGCATTAGGCATGGGGTTTGTTGTTTGTTCAAAATTTGGTTGGTTGGAATATGTACAAGTGAATAGTGCTTTGACTTTGCAACCTAAATGTGGTACTTAGCATGCCGCATTCACTGCAAAAGTGGGACTAATAAGTTGGAACATTCCAAATAAATGTAGAAAAATATTTTTTTTTCTCAACGATTCTCTTGATTCCAAATCCAAAGAGCTTGGTCTGTCATTTAAGGACTAATTTTGGTTCTAAATTTTGAGCTTTGTAAAGGTGGTGGCAAACTATATTATGCCTTCTTGATGTAAGAGCAAGTTTGTAAAATCAAGTACATGACTACAACTTCATGGATTGGCCAGTCTAAAAAACCCAAATTGTATGAGTGATGTATTCTTTGGATGGTAAACAAAAAAATTATAAATATTATTTCAAAGTATTGACTAGAGGTGTGACCAAAAGGATCCTAGGTTCTTCGATTCACTATCCACTCAAGAGATAGGAACACCCCCTCCTCCCCCCCTTTTTATTTTTTATCAGTTAAAAAATCCTAGACTGCAGATCTTCTCATAGAAAAAAAATTAAAACCAATCTCCAAGCTGTAAATCTGGGATACGGATACAAATATGAATACAGTTACAGAAGATGGATACAAATATGAATACGGTTACAAAAGATGGATACAAATATAAAAGATGGATATCAATACATATACAGAGATGGATACAAATATGAATATGAGTATGCAAATAGAGGATATATACATATACATACTATGAATATGGACAAAAACCCATATCAATTGTAGAATTTCATGTCAATTTGAAATTACGAATTGTGGGGGGTAGGGATAGGGTTTGGTTGGGGTTGGGGTTGAATCATGGTTGTCATACTAGACAAGTTACTATTCATTTCTTGTCCTATAGGACGAGTTATTATTCATTAAATGTACCTCTCAAATACATTTGATGAATAGAAACTCGTTCTATAGGACGAAAAGTGAATAGTAACTTGTCCAGTATAACAACCATGGGTTGAATTGGGGGTTGAGTTGGGTTGGGAAATTAAAATATTTAATTTGGGTTAGAGGGTCAAGTTGAGGAATTAAAAAAATTTACCTCTCAAATACATTTGATGAATAGAAACTCGTTCTATAGGACGAAAAGTGAATAGTAATTTGTCCAGTATGACAACCATGGGTTGAATTGGGGGTTGAGTTGGGTGGAAAATTAAAATATTTAATTTGGGTTAGAGGGTCAAGTTGAGGAATTAAAAAAATTTAATTTGAGTTGGAGGTGGGATAACTCACTATCTACTAAAAAGACAAACTACACATTCACAAGGTGTGCAATTTATGAAAGAATTTCCAAGGATGAATTCTTCAATTAGATAAAATTATTGTAATTCATTTGAGAACATTTGTCTTTTTTCGTTCACTATTGTACAACAACTCATACATCAACATACACTAGTAGAAAAACAATGACCATATCAACAAAAAATAAACAAACACTATAAGAAAACTGCATTTGCTTGGACATCCAGCCAAAAACGACGTATGTCTGCGAAAGCACGATAGGTCACAAAAGACGTTAGGGTGTCAGGCTGAAAAAGTGAAGATTTTGCTCTGATGTCTTTGATAGCATTGCTAAATTTCAGTCACAGCATACTGAAACTATGAAAAACAATGATGCAATGTAAGACATCTAGGTGGACACCAGATGTTTCCTAGGATGTCCACAATAACATGTTCAGCCACGTCACCATCTTTGGTCAAACTTAGTTCAGAAGTTGATTTAAAATTTTGTTGCAGTCAGAGGTAAAGTGATTGCCCAAGGTTAAAAAGAGGACAACGGGCAAGTGGTGACTCTTAAAAGTTTATGTGGCATCTGACGTGGCGTGATGAAGTGGAAATTGTGTGACGTAACATGATGACATGGCATGATGACGTGGAAATTGTGTGACGTGAACATGGGTGATAACGTGGCATGCCACGTCAGCATATTTGGCCTATCCATGTTCCGATCTTGGATGTCTCCGTGAACGTCACAAGTGACATACTGACGTCCACATTGACGTCACTTCTAGTGTCAATATTTTGTACTTACTGCAAATGTAACTTCAAACCACATGCTATCCACTGTGCGTTTCATTACGTTTGACTGAAAGTGTAGGTGTTGTGGAAGCAATTGTAGGCGTCTTCTTTGATGTCAAAATGACTATAGATGCTTTATGTCCAAGGTTGAATTTGCACATGATACACGTCCTTCCTATGTAGTACAAAATGACTTATGTGTTTACTTGGTTTAGGTTCATTTTTAGGCTATTTACATTTTGCGCACGTTCAACAAACTTCATTAGGATAAAATTCCACTCTATTCATATGATGTCACTACCACAAAATGCACGTTCAAGATGCAACGGGTCTACTTGGAAGACATGAGCATGCTAATGGCTTTGTATTTCTCAAACGTCCTACGTGACGTCAAAATGGTGGCACAGCAAACACATGTCAGTGATGTGAACACACTATGTTTCCTCCTCAGATGCAATGTCATCGCTAACTACGGCAACATACTCTCCACCATTGTCTTCTGGTTAGCGCACCGGGTCCATGACTTGTTGCAGTGCTTGTAGGCCATCAAAGTCCCTATCATTCACCAACTGCACCATATAAGAAAATTGTGTTTTTTTTGATGTCAGGCCAAAAACGTTGTACGTCTAGGATAACATCATACGTCTGAGAAAACATTGGAATGTCACGTCGACGGACGCTAGAAAAGCAAAGATTTTGGTTTGATGTTGTAGAAAGCATTGCTAAATTTCAGTCACAGTATATTGGTGCTATAAAAAACAATGATGTAATCTAAGACATTGTTGTAGACATCAGATGTTTTCAAAAATGTCCAGAAAATTTTTCAAAATGTTATAAGCTATATAGATTTAATTTATATAACAATTTTATATAAATTAGATGAATGGATTTGTTATGAAAAAAGATTTACAAAATCATATCAATATTATATTATATAAAAAAAATTATTTTTAACTTAAGATTTAAATTCTAAATTTTATTAGTTTAAAATCATAAATTTTGCATCAAATTTTAATAATTTCTATTGCTATTTCACCTTCTTAACTTATTATTTTCAAATCATTCATATCTAATGTGGGGTGATTTTCTAGTGTTCTTGGACTTTGAGATATTTGACATCTTAATCCTTAAAGGACCAAGGCCTTTTTTTTGCCAGAAAACATTGAAAATTGTCATTTTTGTAGCAAAGAGTAAAAGAAATTTTAATTCTTTTCCACAACTAACTATAGGATCTTACACCTAACAAGTAGAAAAAATTGTAGAAAAAATTTCAGAATTTTTGACCGCATAGATTTAAAGTGGAAAAATCAAGTTTTTTAGCGCATTGAGGGACTAGATTTTTTGACTTTGTAAAATTTTTGCACTACAGAGTTTTGAGATTTAAATATTTATAGTAGAGGATTGAGTTGAGAGTTCAGAAAAATAAATAAAAAATAAAAAAACTTAAATTTCATTCTTAAGAAAACTGTTAAGTAGAAGTAGGTATGAGATAGAAGGAAAATTTAAAATATTAATAAATTTTAGATGGAATTAAAATGTACTTTTTCCAATGGTGAGATTGTTCTAGCAAGTAAACTAAACCACGTGAAGTTTTTATTTTGAAAAAATTGTAAAAATTGCATTCAGAAATACATCCAACAAGTTATTTTTTTCAAGAAGATGCTCTAATTGCCTAAAAAACAAAAATGTCCATACCTTTCTGATAACAAATCCAAATGAAATGAATCAAAGCTTTCTAGATAGACAAAATATAATCTACAATTGGAATTCCATGTTGGATGTATTGTTGTGTCATACTATATTGAAGTTGATGTTGCAAACAACCTAGATTTAATAAATGTGACTTTATCAATTAAATGTTCAAGGAGATATCCCCATATATGTTGGAAATGACATGCAAATGTTCATCATGACATCATAAACAACAAATAAGATTTGTAGAAAATTCAGAAATTGTTGAAGCAAATGTTTAAAATAACATTGATGTGAATGTCTAATTTCATACTACAGATGTTCTTTTTAATGTTTACAATGACGTCGAAAAAAACATAACTAAGACATGTAAATGTTTTTTAAAACATAATTTCAGACATCATTATATTTATGTTGTTGCTCATATTTTAGTTTTGTATATCCCATATTGTTTCTCATGCCTCCTACACCCCACTAGTATAAAAGGTTTGTCTTTTCATCAATTAATAAGTAAATTTTTGAGCCATTTAATATACTTGATAAATATAATATGTGGCATATTGTATGGTGTATTTTGTATGGCATGTTGTATATATATTGTATGGTGTATTTTGTATGGCATGTTGTATGTATATTGTATTTTGTATGGCATGTTGTATATATTTTGTATGGTGTATTTTTTATGACTTATTTTATATGTTGTATTGCATATGATATACCATATATTGCATATTTTATATTGTGTACAACATATTACTACATTGACAACATGAGAACGTCCAATACAATGCATACATGCGTTCCAAGAGATGTTCCAAGAGATGTTCCAAAAAATAAGTGTGTTCATAAATGCATCTCCTTCTACGAAGATCAAACAAGTGGACGTCGCCGCTGACATCCTACAATGCAAGAAGCCATTTACTATCCCAGCATGTACTTGTGCTAGCTTGTGCAAGTAGCCATCTCTTATAACAGGGTATGCTTTAAGAAGCACGCATGTGCAAACTCCACACGCTCGGATGGACATTTCAATCAGCATACAACTGTTTCACCTGATGTCATTTAAAACACCTAGACGTCCACATCGATGTCTCAAAAGACATCCTAAAATGCTAGGCAGACCAAGCAAATGGCCCCCCAAAAAGCCACGTCAGCATCCGCGGATGCCACGTCAGCCAATTCCGTGAGCACCGATATGGCATGCCACATCAATTACACGTCAGATGCCACATCATAGACAGACAATGGATGAAAAAAATGACACTATGGCTTTTCCGTGCCTAGGTGGCAGCCACATGTCAACTCCTAAAGTTACCCGTTAATCGATGTTTTTTTGGACATCATGATGCTGGGCCTGCAAATCTGATGCAACGTACCATGTTTTTGGCATGTCCACAACAGCACGAAGTGATTGGACATCAGTCCAGACATAGAATGCATCACACGCGATGTCCGGGTGTCCAAATTGTGATGTCGCGGCAGACACATTTTGCTTATAGTGAAAAAAGTGTTGAGGGCGTTTGTATTCGTGGTTGCGTTGTCTTGGACAGTACCTAACAAAAAATTGTTGTTCATTTTGTTATGGTGGTCAAATCAGAAAAATAATAATATTGATTCATTTTTAAATTTGTTCAATAAATGGCTACGTGGTTGCGTTGTCTTGGACAGTACCTAACAAAAAAGGTAACATTGTTAACGTTGTACTATTTGAAGCAACAAAAATTCAGTGCCTATTTTGTTAGCTTATTCAAATAATTTTTTTTTAATTAAAATGGTCAATACAGTATCCCACTCAACAAAAAATTGTTAAATTTTTGTTGACTTAGACACCATCTTTAGTAGTGATAATTCACATTAGTCATCAAGGTTTTTGGGTGCAACAACTCATACATCAACAAAATTTGCATTAGTTATCAAGATTTTTGGATGACAGATGAAGGTAAGATGATTATTTGAAATGTTATTGTAGCAAGATTTTGCAAGATTTATGGCATATTTTTCTCACTATCATATCTACTTTCATTTTTTTAATTTTTAAAAATTGAAACTAAATTGTTTAATTTTGAATTTTTTTTCTCAAACTCTCAACTCAATTCTTCAACATAAATATTCTTTCAAATCAAAATCTATACTGCAAAAATTTTACGTGAAGAAGATTCATTGCCTTATAGTTTAATTAGATTAGGAACATAAAAACTCATTTTCATCACTTTAAACAACTTCATCTTATGATTTATACAGTTCAAGATTTTTAAATTTCTTTCAAACATTTTCATACTATTCTGGTGCAAGATCCTATAGTTGGATATGCCCAAAAAACAAATATTTAATCACTGAAGGTTTTCAATATTTTTAGGCCCCAAATGGTTTCAAAATACTCAACTAAATCTTTATTTATCCATTAACAAATTCAATCATAGGATCCTTTAATTAACTTGTTAAAATACACCCTTCTAAAATTTCAAATAAAGAAACCTTAGCAATTGTGAGATCTTGTTGTTTGGATTTGAAAAAGAAATACTTTTCAACTCTAACTTCCCAAAAAGTTATATTTCACCTTTAAAACTTTTTACAAAAAAATGTGTAGATCCTACAACTTGTTGCTATCTTAATTTGTTGAAGACAGAAGTTGGAAATACGTATAAAAAATTCCAACAAAAAATATTTCATATTCATGCTTGAAAAAAATGATAAGAAGAAGTAGAGTATGATCTAAAATACTAAATGTTTAAGAAATTAGTTATGGATTTAGTAAATTCCAATCCCCATAGTTCTAATTTTATAATAAAAAATTATATGCAATGATTATATTGAAAATTGATATAAATAAAGGACTTCAAAGTTTATTTTAGAGACAAAATTTGATAAGTGCCTACAAAGTAAAGCTCTTCAATATTTCCATCTTGTAAATCAAAATGGAATGATTCAAAACTTTCTACTTACTTATGAATCTACGAAACCAAGTTCAAAGTTTGATTTCTTAATTTTTTCTCTTAAGTTGACTTAACCCCAAAATGACAGAGGACAAAAAGTGTCCTCTAGTTTGTGTGGCAAATATTTCAGATCAATCCAAGATGTACTGAGTTTGGGGGGCCAATTGAAGATCACAGCTTCAATTTGAGTTCACCAAACTGCATTTAGGGCTGTAACTTTGGGGGCTTGGATCTCTTTCGTAAGACATTCATTTTCAAAAAAAATTGTTGGATTTTGTTCCCCTTGAAGTCTAGTTATTGTGGTAAAATTTTCATGTCAATCCAAGTTGTTGTGAATGTTTGGGAGCAATTCGAAGTTCAACATCCTGGCATTTTGGGAGTAGAGTGAACTTCGGCGGCCTATTTCTTTATACAAAGTCCATTTTCAATAATTTTTTTGGAAAACTTGTGCATACTAGTCAAGTTTGTGATGCAAAAATCTCATGTCAATCCAAGAAGTAATGAGTGAGTGGGAAGCATTCTAGGAGGAGGAGGTTTTGAATCATTTTGTAGTGTAAATTTTTTTCATTTGAGTAGGTTTAGAAAACAAATTTCACCTCCAAATGTGTTTTTGGGAAAATTTCAGCATCTATTTTTGACACTAAAACATTATGATCTTGCAATCTATATGGCCAAATGACTTCAAATTTTGTACAGTAGGGTCCCAATCAAATTGGCGTTTTCGAAATCGCAGTGAAGAAAATTTCACTGCAGCCAACTTTGAGAGGCTCCCGAGAGCTGAAAAATTGGTATTTTACCACGAAATTTTTACCACAGCTTGATCTTTATGTTAATAACACATGGTCCAAATTTCAAGGCCAAAAGATTCACCATTTAAAAGTTATTCAAAATCTACCAACATGGGTAGTTGTGGAATTTTTTTCACTTCTGCCAACTTTCACAGCCTCCCAAGGATTGGAATTTTTTTTTTTTGCCATGAAATTTTCGGAACAAAAACTAATATATGATTTCAACATATGGTCCAAATTTCAGGTCCAAAAGATTAATACAAAAAAAGATATTCACAATCTACCAACATGTATTGTTTTGAGAAACACTTGTGGAAACCATTTCACTACTACCAACTTTGGCACCCCTCCAAGGGCTAAGAAATTGTCTATTTACTGTGAATTTTTTGTCACACAACCCTTTCTATGTTAATAACATGTATGCCAAATTTCAAGGACAAAAAAATATTACAAAAAAAGATATTTAAAATCTACCAACATGGGCAGCTTTGAGAAACCATTTTTCTATTTCCATCTTTGACACCCTTCCAAGGGCTGATATTTTTTTTTATTTTTCATGAAATTTTTTCTATACAATAATTTCTATGTTAATAACATGTGTGACAAATTTTAAGGTAAAAAAATTTATAATAAAAAAGATATACACAATCTACCAACATGTGTAGTTGTAGGAAACATTGGGAGAAGCCATATCACTACTACCAACTTTGACACCCTCCCAAGGGCTGAGAAATTGTCTATTTACCATGAAATTTTTGGCACAAGATATATTTTATGTTAATAACAAGTGTGCCAAAATTCAAGGTCAAAAAATTTATACAAAAAAAGCACACACAATCTACCAATGTGTATAGTTCCAACTTTTAAGAGTGGGAGAACTTCTTTGATGATTTGAGGTGCATTTGCTGGAGGACAAGTTTCACAACTTGTTTTTATGCCTAAGGATCGACGCTCTGCTAAGGATTTTGTTGAAGTGGTTTACAATGGCGAGTTGCTTCATTTTATGGGTAGAGTGCCACAAGGATTGCTCATGGAAGATGGCGCACTTGTCCATCGTAGCAAACTATGTGGAGAATGGAGACAATCATACCTTTTGGAGAAGCTTGATTGGCCTGCAAACTCTCCCGATCTCAATCCAATTGAGAACCTTTGGAAGATTCTGAAAGATGCAGTGCAACATGACCCAAATAGGCCTAGAAACTTAGATGACATGAAGACAATTATTGAAAGAGAGTGGAGGTTAATTAGTGATACAAAGCTCCTCCAATTATGTCATTCTATGCCTTCTAGGTTACAAGCAGTGATTGAGGCAAATGGAGGACATACACATTGGTAGATTGTGTGTGCTTTTTTTGTATAAATTTTTTGACCTTGAATTTTGGCACACTTGTTATTAACATAAAATATATCTTGTGCCAAAAATTTCATGGTAAATAGACAATTTCTCAGCCCTTGGGAGGGTGTCAAAGTTGGTAGTAGTGATATGGCTTCTCCCAATGTTTCCTACAACTACACATGTTGGTAGATTGTGTATATCTTTTTTATTATAAATTTTTTTACCTTAAAATTTGTCACACATGTTATTAACATAGAAATTATTGTATAGAAAAAATTTCATGAAAAATAAAAAAAAATATCAGCCCTTGGAAGGGTGTCAAAGATGGAAATAGAAAAATGGTTTCTCAAAGCTGCCCATGTTGGTAGATTTTAAATATCTTTTTTTGTAATATTTTTTTGTCCTTGAAATTTGGCATACATGTTATTAACATAGAAAGGGTTGTGTGACAAAAAATTCACAGTAAATAGACAATTTCTTAGCCCTTGGAGGGGTGCCAAAGTTGGTAGTAGTGAAATGGTTTCCACAAGTGTTTCTCAAAACAATACATGTTGGTAGATTGTGAATATCTTTTTTTGTATTAATCTTTTGGACCTGAAATTTGGACCATATGTTGAAATCATATATTAGTTTTTGTTCCGAAAATTTCATGGCAAAAAAAAAAAATTCCAATCCTTGGGAGGCTGTGAAAGTTGGCAGAAGTGAAAAAAATTCCACAACTACCCATGTTGGTAGATTTTGAATAACTTTTAAATGGTGAATCTTTTGGCCTTGAAATTTGGACCATGTGTTATTAACATAAAGATCAAGCTGTGGTAAAAATTTCGTGGTAAAATACCAATTTTTCAGCTCTCGGGAGCCTCTCAAAGTTGGCTGCAGTGAAATTTTCTTCACTGCGATTTCGAAAACGCCAATTTGATTGGGACCCTACTGTACATATCATCTAAAACATATACACTACAAGATTGAATGGTTGAGATTTGTATAACTTGAAGATATCTAAACCTATAGTGCTTCAAAAGCAATGATGTTTTTGAACCCTGGATATCAAATGTCACATTGGGGTTAACTACCCTCCAAATGTTAAAAATCATATATTCTACAATAATTTTTTGACCATATAGTCAAAAGATATGAAAATTGTTGCGCCTTAAAGCTACTCCTTGGGCACATGTTGTGTGAAAATTTCAAAGAAAAAAAAAATCAAAATTACATTTGTAAGAAGCGACCCAAAAATCACTATGTTGCCAAAAAAATGGTAGTTTAGTCTATTAGAGGTTAAAATATTTGATGTAACGAAGTTAGCATTGAAATTTGCAACTTTTAGTTTTTATAAATAGAAAAACAGCCTTAGGACTTTAGGGGTATTAAAGGAAAATGCATAGGGAATCACTTCAAAGACCCTTTTTGTATATGAAAGACATTGAATGCCATAAAAGAAAAATAGAAGTGTTACATAATAAGGGATATATGTCCTCATTATTTGTAAGAGCCTAACATAATGCCAATCTATTGTGATGTAGTAGTTTTTTTAACTCACTCAAGTGTCCAAAATATAATTATAGATGTATTTGATATTTTTTGAACTATCCAAAAGATTCAATCAAATATAAAATATAAATGTCATGATATAATATCCAAATGCCAATTTGAATGCTTTTAAGACATGATCGTTGTATATATCATGTACACTTTTTCACTTGATTATAGATATCTAAACAAATATATTTTCCAATATATAATACTACAACAAATTATATGACGTAATTGGTTCATAACATTCAATAGCATACAATGCCATTGCCTTGGCTGAGGTGGCTCTACTATAGATGGTAGAGAATATTCCACATCCATCATTACCTAAGTAGATAGATGGAGACTCAATGTGATGAGTAAGTGTGTAAAAGAAAGATAGTAGGCATGAAGGCTCACTAAATGTTGTGGTTGTTATATTTTTAGAGTTTTGGTATTTCAATATACAATTGTGTACAATTATCTAACAAATTGCATGTTTGAGTCACTCAAAGAAATTTGTACAATGTAGATTATGATTGGTACATTTAGGCAAGCATACTTATCATTGCATCCTTACACAATCCAATCAAGCATACCAAACTTTGGTTTCAATAAAAGCAAAACTCCATTTTTGGTGAATTTTTTAATTTGTTTTTTATGGTTCAATGTGTTGATTCATTGAAAAACAATGGTGATGAATTTTAAAATTTGATTGTGGAGATATGTAGGAAACATCTACACCCACATCTTCCCTTCAATGAGCATGTCTACAATTCAAAGTTTCACAATTCTTTGTATAGAGATTTCAATGTTGGGGTGACAATGCTTAAATTTGTTTAGTATAACTAGATTTTTCTATTTCCTCCTAACATGGAAACCAACATCATATATTTGAGCATCACTGTAAAAAAAAACATGTTTTAGGTGATGTCTACTATGACAACCTATTTTTTTATGTGAACTATAATGTCCAACAAAATCTTTTATATTACCTTGGACGTTATAATTGACATAAAAACATGGGTTGTCACATTAGACGTCGTCCATCATGTAAGACATTGGTTAGAGAGGGGTTTCTTATAGTGCATGATGGGATTGATGGCACAATTAAGTTGCCAAACCTACTTAATTGATATTAATAGAGATATATATCCATTTTACAAAGTTTGATTATTTCACATTAATCTCTTCACAAATCATATTTTGTTACTTAATAACATGTTTTCTAATTTGAAAGATATATATATATATATATATATATATATATATATATATATATATATATATATATATATATATATATATATATATATATATATATATATATATATGTTTTCTATCTATCTATGCAATTGAATTAAAGAAAAATCACCACCAATTATTTTCAATATATTATGTAAAATCATTAAAATTGACTTTGAAAATTCACAAATTGAAAGGGAATTTTGATTTTCTGAAATTAAAATCTAGTATACTTGATTGAGATTGCATGAGAATTGAATGTTAATTGTGCAAAATGAAAATTTCCAAGTCTTTTCTATTCTATGCAAAAAACTTTAAATATAAAAAATAGGCACTTTATAAGAATATTGTATCCAATTCTACATAGCCAAAGTGTATTTGAGTGGATAGTCATTTAATACACCATACAAAATAAATCCACCATGGGAATTAAATATTTTAGAAAAGTATTCTAAGAAGGCTACATGTCAAATTTTGCTTGGTGGTCAAAAAATTAAGGCAGATCTCATTTTTGGAATCTTTCAATAGTTGAATTTTGGAATCCTCATTTCAACAAGCAATATGGAATTATCCAAATTTGTACTAGTATCTACACTTGTATTCATTTCTATATTTGTACTCATATTAGTAATTACATCCATCGTATTTTTATTTGTACCTATACACATATTTTTCTGACAATGGATAGAATTTTGTGGGAATTGTTTGATCTTGACCACCAAGGTGGGGATATTTTATTCTTGCCCAATGAAGAAGAGATAGTTTGTTTCTAACCACCGAGCAAGGGATAGTTTGTTCCTGACTACCGAGGAAGCATGGATAGTTTGTTCCCGACCATCAAGGCAAAGCTACACATAATTGTAGGTACCCTACAAGTTACCTATCCATATATTGTAACCTCGGTAGTTGACTTTTTTAAGCATATATAGCTTGTCTTTGTTCTTATCCAAGACACACTTTCCACCTACCTTCTATCACCATCAATTTTCCAAGTCTTTTCTTCTCAAACGTTTTCAGGGTTTACCATACAAGTAGGTCATTTTCAACACTTGTGTGTGAAAATAGTTCACTTTTGGAGTTGAGACACTATACAATGTCTTCTTTAATGATTAGAAAGAATTCTAATTCTAGTGATTAGATTTTCCATAGAATAGAAAAAAAACTTCAAATACAAATTTTCTTTTTGTGACACTCTATTCTACAAATTTTATAAACCTTGGACACACTTCGAGTTTTGCTTTACTATTTACTAACTTAGCTCAATTATAGATGTAGGATAGATTTCTTTCTTTCAAAGAAATACCTATGGTTGGTAGAGTAAGAATTACTTACCCTTGATCTTTTGATTTGTGAAGGGCCTTAGAACAATGGCGTCAAATCGGAATGGCAGGGGTGATGACAACCTCCCACCTACTCAAGGCATTCATACTCGAGGGCGTGTTAAAAAGGGTGGACCTACTGAACATAGAGCTCCATCAAGCTCTTCCAATATTAGTGAGTTGATTCGTGGGCTTGAATATGATGCATATTATGCTTTGCTAAAAGCATTTTTTGTCCAGGCAGAGCATCTTACTTGGGCAAAGGAAGAGCTTATATCTAGTTTGAGAACAGAACTAGGAATTGGAGATGAACAACATCGACAAATGTTGGAGACAGTTAAAGATGATGAAACACTTGCACTGATTTTGACATGGAGACATAAGGGAAAGGCCCCTAGTATGTTGCCTCCTCCTCCTCTTCGTCCAAGTCTTGCTATTTTTCGAAGTAGAAAAAAACAAAAAACAAGCCATGCTAGTTTACCAATTCCATTGTTGAAACCTCCTCTTGGTTGCAATATTGTAACTTCAACTTCAAATAGACGGAAGTTGCCCTTGCAAAAGACCTATTCGAAGAAAGGTGTTGTAGATGCAGTTAATTCTAATGCAGTAAACAAAAGCACACCAGGACCAAATGTAGGCAAAGGAGGGAAAAGAAAGAGTGGACCAACACCACAAAGCCACCTCAAGAGTGTATATCCATCCAAAGATAAATCTTGGGTGGGTCGGAGCCTTTGGATAAGATGGTCAGAAGATAATCTTCTCTACAAAGCGTTGGTTGTTGGATATGACAGGGAAGCTAAGTTACATCGAGTAGCATATGATAGTGGTACCCCAAATGAGAGTGTTGAATGGATAGATTTGACAAAGATGGAGGACAATGATATACATTGGTTGGATAATGTAGTTGATCCAGTTTCACAAGATGGTAAAGGCCATGATCCTCTTGGTTTTCCAACTGAACAGAAGAAAACAGGAGGTTGCCAATTGTCAATGGAAAAATCAAAAGGAAGAAAACCATTCGTCAAATCTTTGAAAGCACCAAGTATGTTACAATCCAAACTTGGGAGAGGAGAGACTCTTGTTGAAGTGGACAATAATGGGACACAAGTAAGGTACCTAGAGGTGGCAAGGTTTGTGAAAGAGATAGATACTTTGGAATATAAGGGCTTGGAAAAATTGGAAGATGGCAAGCAGATGGTGAAAGAATATGAGGAGATGCTGCAGAAGGCATTGGCCATGGTTACAAATTTTTCTATTGATGGTGAGAGCAAAGAAGATGATGACTCTAGTGACTATGGTGATTCTAATGTGGATGATGATTCTAGTATTGATGGTGATTCTAATACAGATGATGAATCTAGTGATGATGGTGATTCTAGTGGATCAGAGGTCAGTTGTGGTAGTACATTTGGTGTACATGAAGACCATGTTGAAGACAATGGAGACAACGATGACTACATTGAAATAGATTGACTTTGCTACAAGTAATAGCAATAGTTATAGTAATAGTCTTGTGTTGGGTTGGTGTTAAGTTTTCTTTATTGATGGGGGCATTAAGGTGATAGGTGTGTTGGTAAGATTTTTTGTTCCAATTGATTGGACCAATCATTTGTAGTTTGGAGAGTGGATTTGATTTTCAATAGAAAGTTTGATCATCTAATGGCCTATGTATTCAAAACTTGATTGCATTTTGATCACACTCAATTGTAGCTTTCAAATTATCCATTTTTAGTATATGCTTTAAATTTAAAAAAATAAGGCTTGACAAGTTTAATCTTTTACTTCTTCTTTTTTTTAAATTGAAAAGTTCCAAAAGCCCAATGAAGTATTGTCATTGCAAGCTTTGGGTATGTATTAGAATCCAAATCACACAATATTGGGTGAATGTTTTTGGATTCTTTATTTCTGAAAATAATGTTATATTTAAAGGTTTGGTTACATATTCTTTTGTCATTTGAAAAAATTTAGATTGCTTTAACATGTACTATTAGTGATGAAATCTTATTGTTCATATTTTTAGAAATCACAATTATTTATTTTTTCTAATAAAAACTCTAAAAAACACAAAGCACAAAGAAAAATTCTTGCACGTAATTTCTTCAAAGTTCATGAATAAATAATATAAAAACTAAATTCAGCTTATTAGAGGTGATTTGACTTAAATCGTATATTTAATGGTGTTTTTATTTTAAGATCTAACAATTATTAGAGAAAACTTCATGCTAATCTTTATTGCTAGTTGTAATTTGAGAATAGTGTTAACTTAGTTTAATTTTTTTGTTATCTTTAGCAATTTATCTTCATTTTTGGCCACAAAAATCATGTTATTGAAAACAAATTCAAAGCAAATTGCATTTTTTCACATCCAAAGATAATATTCATTTCTTACATAATAAAAACATAAGACTAAACTCAAAGATAGTTTAAAATGCTAACTTGAGCATAGTGTATGATGAATCCAATATCATTACCAACTAAATATTGATATTGGATGCATAATATTCAATTCTATAGGGATAATTTTTATTAGACTATTTAACAGATAAACAACATATCTAAAAATAAAATGAACAAGGAGCAACTTCAAAGACTCTTTTGTGCACAAAAGACAATTAAAGTGATTGAGGAAGAATAGGATTGTGACAAAATAAATATAACTATGCCCTTATTATTTGTGAATTCTTTACTTGATGTCAATCTAATATGATTTAGTAGTGTAGTTTTTCTAACTTATTGAAGTGTCCAAAACACAATTCTAAGTGTATTGAGTTTATTTTTCAATTGCCAAGAAGATCCAAAAACCACAAAAATTAATTAATTAATAATATGAACAATATCTAAATGCCAAATTGGATACTATTGAGACATGGTCATTGTACATATCAAGTAGTCTTTTTATACCATAGTATGGAAATTTGAAATTCATATTTATTGTACCAGTCACTTCAAATTTCCAAAGTCTTATTTCAAATATAAACACCCTTAAATGCAATGGTATCTCATTATATTACTGACCAATTGTAGTAGAGTTCTTTTTAACTTTAAGAAAGCCCCCAAAATAAAGTGACCTAATTCCCGAACTAGCACATAAAAAAACGACTCTTTGTTTTGAGCCTAAATTTGAGGATCTTCAACAATATTATAGGGACTCATTAACAACATTTAAATATCATACCTAACTATCATGGTTGGAAATTTATATGTTAAATTTTTTTGAATTACTTTGAGGATTGAGGGAGAATATAAAGGATATAAATTAATGGTGTAATTGCCAAACTATCAAAAGATGGGCCTCTTATAAATTTCAAAGTGACACATGCCAATTTCAAAATAATAAATTCATCACCCTCTTAATGTTCTTATAATGCTTATTGAAATTTGAAAAAGAATTGAAAATTTTAATTCTAAAAATAATTGTTGAGCTACTTTTTCCAACTTTATTTAATTATCCAACATAAAATTCCAACCTTCATAGCCGGATATGGTACTCATCAACCTTTCTACTCCACAATAGAAGTTTGAAGTACATGTGGGTTGGTTTTGTCAAAGTTTATATTGGTCCCTTTTTGTACTACCCCTCACTTCTATTCACTAGATAGCACTTAGATCTTAGAAACATCAATTTGTAGAATCCATTGCCATGTACATAATATCAATGGGTCCTACATTTGCATACAAAACCATTAGAAATTCCTTTGTTGTTGCATATTTCAATAAAGAAATTATAAGATCATAAAGAAGATTCCATTGCATTTCATTCTAGGCACATTTTCCTAAATCTATAGTAGAATTCCTAGTTGTTATAAGTAATTCAATTTTTTATTCCATTTTGTATTAAAAGGTCCCATTCATTGCTCTTATGTGGTTTTAAATATTTTCACCCAATGTGCCTATCTAGTTCCCATTATTTAAATTATCTGAAATATTTTTCAAAGGTGTGAGAATGTATTAGCTTCCCAAGGATAAGTGTCTTATCCTCAATTGGTGTTTGGAAGAAAAGGATAATCATACTACTAAAATCATAAGTCCCTCTGTAATATCACAAATGCTACCATTAATACTAGGGGCTCATGCTTGTTATGCTATGCATTCATTGTATTACATATTAGTAAAAATTTCATATATTAGAATAGAATGCATGATAATGATTTCGATAAGTCTTTAAAATAATTATTTTAATTATTTTATAAAAATATTTCCAATCATGCATGCATATAAATCATATTTTCACACAATGTGATATTACTGAAATAGAGTAGCAGTTCACAATCACTTCTGTAATATCACTTTTTATAAAGGATGATATTATAGAAATAATATAGTTGTTGCAATTGAGGTGATATTAAATAGGATCAATATGGTGATATTATAAAGGTAGAAATTCCATTGCTTTTCTTGGCTTTATACTTCTTTTGCATTTCTATGATTTGTGCTTTTGTGAGCTTTGAGCTTCTGATTTCAATTTCCTATTATTACTACCAAATGATTTGAGAAATTTATTAGATTGAACCGATTTTGGATTTCACAACAATTAAATTGTTCATGAAGCTTTTGAAATTTACAAGTTTTTTCTTTAAATTCTTCTATTTGGGTTGCCATTATTTGTAACAATTGAGTCAAATTTTTAATGCATTCTAATGTATGTGTATCTTTTACGGTATTCATCATTGCATGTATATCATTCATCATTCATTAAATTTCTATTGTTTATATCAATATATGCTTATTTATAAAAAAAATTATATAAAGATTTTAGTAATTTTATCTGAAGATTTATTGAAATTCTTGCTCTTCATTCTATCTAATACATAAAAATTCTAATGAAATTCTAATGGTGAATGCGTAGTATAGCAAGCGCCAACCGCTAGTACTATTCTAAATATTCAACTTTGAATATAGGATTTTTTTAAAACTAAAAAAAACATATATTTGAAATTTGTTTCTTATATATTTATGTCTTCATGGAAAGATTCTATTCATTCCATTTAGATTAACGATGTAAAATTGATGAAGTGTCTTGCTTTCATTCCATTTAGATTAATGATGTAAAATTTGTAAGGAGTCTTGTTTTGCAGGCAATTGAAGTTTCTTCCTTCAAAAGTAAAATATAAGCTACAATTGTTGAATTTCAATTCCATCATATAGAAATTAAGAATTTAGTATTTTTCCCAACTTATATGTACTTTCACATATAATTTTTTTGAAAGATGAGAATAAAAGATTCATTTTTGGGATTCTCTTAAAAATATAAACTTCAGATTCAAATAGTTCAAAAGAAATATAAGAATTTAATATGGCGGTTCAACTTTTGTTAGGCTCGAGAAAAATGTTTCTTACTTTGAACACTCATGTTTTACAATTAATTTACTTGGTCAAAGTTCTTAAAAATTTATTCAACATATTTTACATGCCTATAAAGGTGAATTGGAAAAATTGTACTTCTCAAAAGATTCATCATCCATTGCATCAATGGTTAAGCATAGGGGGTTGAATCTTTGCAATTCTTTTGTATTTTCACTTCCCCAAGGAAAAGAATGGTCACTTTTTTGCAAAGTTTTTTTAATGAAAAAAATATAAAACAATAACAACTATAACCACGAGATTTAAGTCTCACCTTCATATGAATTTATACAAAAGTTTCAAACCCAATTCCATACATTTGTGAAATCTACAAGTTCAAAAGAGAATATATTTCACTAAATGCTTGTGGAGATATTCAAAATTCAAAATTCAATAAGAATTAAAGATTTGGTTTGAATCATTCAATGTATATATTGGGGTTGGAAACTAGCATTTCCAAAATTTAGATATTGAATCCATGTTGTGAAAAAATTATGCACCTCACATTAATATGATGCCATTGAAAAGAATAAAATATACAAAACATTGATAAATTCATCATTGATAAATATATATTTAAAAAATGCCTTTTTCTTCAAGCCAAATGGTCAACTATTGTATTGTAAGTTTGTAACAATAAAAAGTGAGAAAAAAAATGAAACACAATTTTATGGCCTAAAAGATAATTTTTCATGCCATTCTTCTAGTGTCAAAAGAATTGCCAAATAGCAAGTCCTCCAATAATTACAAAAGTTGACAAGTGCCAAATCACTTTAAAATTCTTAGAAAATGCATCCAAATTTATCTAAGCATGCAAATTAAATTTTTAGATTTGTATCAAAAAATGTACATCCATAAATAAATTTTTTGTAAGTGAACAAGTCAAAAGTCGAATTAAAGCAATTGATTGAAACCTCGAAAAACACAATTTGATTGCAAGGAGTTTTAGGAAATTAACTAAGTATGACCAAAAGGTTGTCACTAGAATTTTTAAGTTCAATTTCAAAGCAATTCACTTAAATAGTTCTCCAAATCCATTTCATATTTTTAGCAAGAACAAGAATTATTTTTATAAGTGTCTAAAACTTTTTCTTTAATTGATTAGCACAAACATGTCAAAAACTTGATTAAGTAAAAACATCATTATTTTCCCATAAAATAAACCTTTAACGATTCAATAATATTATTCTATTTGTATTCTTGTCCTCATAAAAAAAATTAACAATAATATTTCTAATATATAATGCACCTACTCAAAGACAATCCATTTCACTATGCATTAGATGAAAAAATTGAAAAGACAAATTCTTTAACACCAAGAAACATTGTCCAAAGGTTGGACACACCCATACAACATGAATGTCATTAGGGATCAAACAAATAATGATTTGAATTTGGATGAAGGCAATGGAAGTAAGGTAATAGAACCTACTAAAATCCCTTTAAGAAATTTACCTTCTTCTTTTATTAAGAATCACAACTTATTAGTTTGTATGACTAGCCATTTGAAAGAAAACTTAATGGAAAAAAAAATCCAAAGGATGAGATTCCATCAATATATCAAAAGGTGAATGGACTTTCTTGGAGTTGCATTATGAAGAGGTTGGTTGTGGATGAAGACCTAAGGCTGTCAACAAAAGATAAAAGTGAAAGTTGGAATTGGGATGTTCTTCCTTCAAGAACTTTCATTGGCCCACAAATGAAGACATTCACTCCTATGGTTCACCTTAGGAGAGCACCAATAATTGACACTAGGGATATTTATAAACTAAATACGACATGTGTTGAAAAGAATACAATGACCACCAAACATGGCTTATTCACTAAAAGCCACATGTTCAAATAGCATCTGTCAATGGCTTCTTGTTCCAACACTTACTATGGCTTTCTTCCCCCATTCATGCTATTATTCATGGTACTAATTAGGTGGGGTTGATAATGGGTGCTCATACCTTATGTAGCAAACAGAGCCATTGCCAAAATACGTTGTACTCTTCTTACAATTGGCAAGTTCTCTCGACGTTTAGTCTCCTTTCACCTAAAGTTTACAGCTCATCCTTGGCATTCTCACCCTCGGTAGAACCTGTAGTTTTAAGAACAGAACTCCTGTGCTTCTTAATAAACTCACTAAGGTCGGCTTGGCTGCGATTACCCTCGTATCTAACGCTTTCTCCAGTGGCTGTGTGAAGATAAATAGTAGGGAAACCCTTCACATTGAATAGACCTGGGGGAACATCATTGGTGGTTGCATCCTGAGGAACATCACAAACTCAACGTGTGAATTTCAGATACCATAAAGGCAGCAATATATCTACATTTGCCAAGAGAAAATGAACACTCCGTACATGTTGGGGTTGAGTCATAAAACAAGGACTAGAGAAAAGAGAAATACAGATTCAAGTCAAGTATGTTGGAGGATACACATGAGAAGTATGTATACTCACCGTCATGGACACTATTAGTAGATTAATAAAAACATGCACAGTTTACTATAAGAAGTATGTAGAACCTATCCCAAACTGGAATCACGCTGATGCTATTATGCAAGGAAACTACTACATATTAAGGTGAAACTCTTCAAAGGTGGGAATAAGGTGAGTAGAACAGGTCACTTACCATCTTAGCAATGACAACATCGGAATCGTCCTTGAATTCAACCGCAAGCGCATCCAGTGTAGGAATCAGTTTTTTGCAGTGACCACACCAAGGTGCATAAAACTCCACCAGCACTGTATTATTTAATGATGGAACGTATCAGACTCTGAAAATATCTAGGCCGCATAACGAGCTGTACATATATGTTATCTTGAATGCATGTCAACTATCAACAAGGAGGGAAGGAGGGAAATGAATATAGAAAATACACTCAAAAATCACTGACTGCATTTACCACTGAAGTTCATGAAGTCAGGCAACGAATCTTACATCTATTGAGATTCTGTTTTCTGACGAAATCATAATCTACGAGAACTTTTATGAACAAACAAGTTGAAATTCCTTTGAAGACTATACTTAGATATTACTAGGCACTAAGTAGCAAGGAAGCAAAAAGTTCTACTGTATCCCTCACACTGCAAGCCAAAAGGATAGGTCGGAAGTTCTTTAACACACCGTTCTTTCCCGAGTCCAACACCAACTTGTTGAAGGACTTCCTCACAATCACTTTCACGGGTTCATCATTCTTTTCTGGAATCTCATCAGATTTCACGTATGCTTCAATCTTTCCATCCTGTAAAATGAAGAAAGGTAGTCTTAAGATCTAACCACTGCAACAAGAGTAAAACGCGCACCACAGTAACACTGCTTCAACTTTCAGGAAACCTCTCGAAGATAGCACCACTGACATAGTCACTTGGACAAGAACCAGAGAGAGGCGTATTATTATCGTGCACACTGAATATTATAAGACTGGAAATTTACCACGAAATCTTGCAACCATGCAGACATGTCGGAAGCCTTGATGTTGTTTGCCACATACTTTGCATTGTTATCTTTGTCTTGAACCACAAGTGCAGGTAATCCAGTATCTTTGATACCAAAAAACTGCAGAATGCAAATATTCAAGAGTTACATCAAAACTACACTTTGGTCAGGATTTTACAGACCTACAGACTTTAGAGGAACCAAAGTAAAGACCAACTTGTCCTATTCTCGCAAAGAAGACTGAAAGCGAACGATTAATTAATTCATCAACGGAGTCGAGCCTTGTCTTTACACCCCAGCGTGCATTGAAATCCCAGAACGTCCCATTGTCCATAGTTCAGCCAGTTCGAAGGTAATGTTGCTAACCTTCACAGCGTTATCGTTCTCGTTAGAGTCGGCTAAGAGAAATTTGAGGCCTTTCGGCTGGTAAGTCTTTGCTAATTCGGCATAAGTAGTTCTATAGGACTCTGCAGTATCAACCTTCAAGTCCAGGAGTAGAAATGCCTGTCCAGAATATCAGTCAAAGGGTGAGCACCAAAAGGTCGTAAAAAACTAGATATAAGTAAGATTTGTAACCACTGTAACTGACTGCAACAACACGTTGACGTCTGTGATTTTATATACAGATTCATTACAGTTAAGCAAAAGCACCTTGGTGGCAACAGTGTTGAAGAACTTGAGTAAGAAACTATGAGATGCAGGGTCTTTATTCATTTCAGTGACAAGCGGAACGCTCTTCTCCTCAAGAAAACTCTTCAATCCCTCCACTGACAAATCCTGCGAAGTACAAATCATTAGATGAGAAAATTATATAAACAACACCAATTCGACTTCTAATAGAACATCCCTAAGCTATGGTACATTACGTTGATAGAAGAAGACCCAGCATTCTATCTTTGCACTTCCAGAACACCTTGGTCCTTAGAAATTCTTACGGTCTACGTGGTGCACCGATTAAACGAGGCAGAGAAATACCGTTCAGTAGAGGTAAGATTTAAAGACAAGATAACGCTCTTATCTCGATGCGCTCAACTTTTAAGGTTGCCAAAGCAGCCCATAATCACAACTTGGACACAAACTTTGGAGAATTATACAATCCAAATTGAAGACTCACTTGAGCATCATTGAAGCCCTCGTCAAAGCTCTTATAAAGACGGACCGCAGGAGCCACCAGTGCAACACCATTGTCGGGCACAAATGAGCTGTCTAGAGTATGAACAAACTGGTAATCCACTCGCAGATCGTCTGCGACGACCGAAAAATCTGAGTATTCCTTGTCTTCTAAGCTCTTGAATACACCAACCTGCAATCAAAATGAGACAGAGACCCAATGAGCGATTTACTGGAAAACATGTACCAGACAATAAAATGCCATGAAAGTCGACTCCTCCCGGCATACTGAAATTAAACTGGAAGTTTCAAACCGGAATCCAGCTCCATGAGGCTCACCACTGTCAGCTGCGACTTTTTCATTATTCCCTCCGCTTGCTCAGCAGATGTGATTTCCACTGAAGGTGGCCCAACCAACTGTTTCAAATGGGCAACAATCCCTGCAGAGTCCCGAGGCCCTTTATATTCTGATACTGTGCTCCCACCCTTCTTGAAGATCTTGAGGGTTGGAAAGCCCTTAATATCGTACTTAGAAGCCAAGGGCTTGTTTTTCTCATCATTCACGTCCACCTTCGCTAAAATAATTGGTGGGTCGTGGCTCTTAAGCTCTGTTGCAGCCTTGGCGTACTGCGTAAGATGGGACTCGAATGTCAGTCACCTAATATGGTGGGGTTTACCAAAACTGTTCGTGCTCGTCTAATTGGGCTGAAATAGTGTTAAAATGGTGACTTCGTTATGTGCAATCAAAATAGAGTAAATAGGAGCAGAAGGATAGAAGTCTAAGGATAGAGATTGTTAAACAAGCTCACTCTTACGATTAAGTCATTGAACACTACAATTTCATTGTCCAACCAAAAGTGCGATGTTCGTTTAAAAATGTGAGAGAAAAAAGCTTGACAAATTGAATGCATTATAAACTATGTGAATTCACTTTTAGATGCCCCCAATATTGCTTTTGAGTTTCTTGATTCGGACATTCATATCAAATTCTACCAAGGTATAAAAAGTCTGATGAAATTCAGCATCAACTTGTCATGGAAGGAAATTTTACTGAATAATATATTGACTAGTCCAGTGCTTAAGGGACGGATTAGGTACAGACACTTTTCACAAGAACTCTGCACCTTGATAAAAATAAAAAACAGTACAGGATCAGAACTCACCTCAGGGGCCAACTTCTTGCAATGACCACACCAGGGAGCATAAAACTCAACAAGCATAAACGGATGAGCCTTGATCGCTTCGTCGATATTGTCCACACCAAGTACAAGTACATCCACTTCGGAATCAGCGGCACTCACCGACGAAACCGCCAAAAGCATCACCAGCATCAGTCCAATCCATGCGTAAACCCCCATCCTTGAAGATTCTTGGATCTCACCTCTCCTACACAATTTGCAAAAATCCCCCTCTCCTTAGGCAAGTTCATATTCGCCCAAGAATCCACTTGACAAACCCCTCATACGGTATTTTCTGCAACATGTAACGATTGACACATCCTTGACCTGTCACGATGACCAACACGCGACCAACTCAATCTATAACAAAGCAGATCCATCCTCGGTAATCCTAAAATTGACCACCGACATTTTGTTCATTCTCTCCGTTTCGCTCTCATAATTCAAGCTGATGCACATCGAGACCGGCACCTCACCATAAGAAATTGCGATAAATGTTTATTGCGATCATCAATAACACATGTATTACCAATACTAACGGCAAGTAGAAAATTGATTCTTGTGAAAACGCTACAATTACCAGAGCAAGAGACTCTTGCGAGATTATCCTCCTTCAATGATCCTCGTATCAGTAATGCGTGCGCTCCGTCATCAGTAAGCAGGATTGGAAAGAGGAAACCAAACAGGGACTAGCGATCACAATATTTCCAAAAAACAAATCCGAAGGCATGCGAAAAGAAATTATACTACGACAAAGCGATCCGCCAAAGAAAATCGAAGTCATTAATTATGCCTCCTCAAAGACAAGCAATCAAATTTACTCCACAGTTGCTTCCGCATTAAAGTCTGCTAAAATAGGCAAGAGAACTCACCGGAAAATTCGGGAAAATGCGACACTGCTCGGAAATAGAGGAGATTGATTCTCAAACCTCTCGGCCTGGAATAAGTGCAATCACAGGTGCGATGAATGACTTCGAAGAGAAAAGCGTGAAACGGCCAATGGGCTGTGCTTTCAGCAGCAGCGATGTACGCAAAGTCCGTGGCAAAGTGGATGCAGACCACTTGGTAAAACCCTAAACCCTAACCCTAGCAATACAAGCGAGCTTCCAATTTAGCAACAACGAGTCGGTTCCCCAGCTGAGGTCATCATCACCCTCCTAATGGTACGTTCGCACCTGGCGGGAGTCGCGCTGTTTAGAAAGAGAATCGTGTGTGTTCACACTTCCGCTCTTAGCAAATGTGGATCTTTGGTGGACGGCGAGCTGGCAAGGGAAAAGAACGGTGGTCAAGTCAATAAATGAGGACACTGCTCATGCAGTTATGTGATTTCCAAACAATATTACATAGCACCTCAATCAGTAGGAAACATAGATTTTAGATTGTAAAGAGCACTGTTAGTTAATCAGATTTCAAATGGGCGATTAACAAAGAATAGTTTTATTTTATAATCAAATATGTTTATTTTTGGATTTTATAGTATATTAACACTCTTATTCCCAAATATGTGAATTTAGGTTTATGTGTATTACCATATGCATGAGACGCAATGTATGAAGTCCCAATCCTACCTAGTATCCTACAAGGAGATCAAATAGTCTAATCAATAATTCAAATTTGGTCAAATCATCATATACAATAAATGATTCTATTACCTAATCATTCATTAGATAATATTTTTAAAATAATACACATAATTCTTTAATTAAATCCTTTTGATGTGTTGGTCAAGTAGACTAGTCAATCTACGTTTATCATGTTTGATGCAAAAATGCCTAGTGATTCCATATTCTACATCAAATTTTTTCCATGTGCAAAAAGTATGAAGATAAGAATTTATACCCAAGGTCAATTTTTCTTATTCCTTTTGCATTTAATCAAATTTTTCAAGATCCACACACTTAGTTCCTACATATCACAAAACATAGGACCAATTCTTACTTTTACCCAAAGATGAACCCTAAAACCATGTACCAAATAATACCTAAAACCAAGGTAAATCATCACCCCCAAAAGCAATTACCTGTTACCACCAAAAATCAGCCTATGAGCCTACTGTAGGACCTATAACCGTGGGGATATGTCTATAGCTCTGCAATGGTCCTAAGACCGTGGACTGCAGCCCTATGGCCGTGCAAATGAACCCTATTATCACAGAACAGTCAATCCACTCACCTTCTAGTTGAATGCTCTTGATCGGTTCCATGAGGATTCAGATCTCCCTCAACATACAAGGACTTCATTATCCAGATTTCAGTCCCAGATTAATCATGTTTCATGAAACCTCAAGAAGAAACTTATGCAACACCCTATCATATAATATGATCAACATCAGTCATCTGAGCAATAACACAAGGCTGCGATGAACAATAACGTGGGACAGTCCTCAATCTGTTTGACTGAGAAAACAAAACTTTCCCCTACGCATCAGGTTAGTCAATTACCCTGTTCTAATGGAGCTTGAGACTTACAATAGGAAGATGAGTGAGCATCATCAGATCATAGTCCAGAATTTGCACAACTCAAATGTCCGGTCTACCAAAACAAGCTTCTCAGAGGTCACAACTTCCACGATAATCCCTTAGAAATAATGAACTGACTCTCACCGTATCCGGTCCCTCAGTAATACATTTCAATCACCTTCATCACAAAATAATGAGGTTCAATTCTTACAATCTGAGAAGAGATCAGCTAACAAATTGATGGCATAACCTCCTGATCTCAAGAAAACTAAAAATTCGAAATTTCCATAGGCCAAATTGATGAACAGTACTTCACAAGTAAACTGCAGAACTAGATGACGTAATTAAAGGCCTCAGAGCTAGTAGAGGAACACCATCCAACTGGTACTACTGCTTCTACAAACTCCATAGAAACCAATCAGGCTACTACTTGACTCAGCAATGATCTCACAAACAAAAGCCAAACGGTAATATCAATTTCACTAAAAGCTCAGAAACGTATTAGCCGGGATGGCTGAAATGCAAACAAAGGTGAAGCTTCCTGATAGTAAACCCTAACTTCAGAAAGAAGAAAAGGAAAGGAAAGAAAAATTCGTAAATGAAGGCTTGGAGAGGGCTGGTTAATCGGGATCCACAACCTGCACGTCTCCTGATCTCCACTTGCTCGGTAGTGTGGTCTTGAATCCTAGAACTTCAGCAGCACCAGATGCTTATTGCTCAACCTCAAAGGGCAATTCCACCACAAGCTTTGCAGGAAGTTTTGCACCAGTACTCAATCTCTCGTAACGCTCAGACAATCAAGGATCGATGTCGGGTAGAGAAGCCCTTGCTTTGAAAAAACGTTGAGTTTTTTACTACTAAATTTAACTTAAGATATGAATGTACTGATAAAAGTGGTAGGTATTATCACTTCAAGATAAATGAAGGTGTCATTTATTGTATAAAATCTCGTATAAAATAATATATGTAATATTATGTATACATGTATAACATATACAACTTCTATACAAATAGTACATTTAATCCTATACCAATATTTGTATAATATATATAAATAGAGTATCCTGATACTCATATTTATCACGTACAAATATAATATAAGTATCATGTATTATATTTGTATAATATGCGTAAGTAAAAAATATTTAAATTTATACTAGCAGTTGGCGTTTGCTATACTACGCATTCACCATTAGAATTTCATTAGAATTTTTATGTATTAGATAGAATGAAGAGCAAGAATTTCAATAAATCTTCAGATAAAAATTACTAAAATCTTTATATAATTTTTTTTATAAATAAGCATATATTGATATAAACAATAGAAATTTAATGAATGATGAATGATATACATGCAATGATGAATACCGTAAAAGATACACATACATTAGAATGCATTAAAAATTTGACTCAATTGTTACAAATAATGGCAACCCAAATAGAAGAATTTAAAGAAAAAACTTGTAAATTTCAAAAGCTTCATGAACAATTTAATTGTCGTGAAATCCAAAATCGGTTCAATCTAATAAATTTCTCAAATCATTTGGTAGTAATAATAGGAAATTGAAATCAGAAGCTCAAAGCTCACAAAAGCACAATAATATATAAATATATATAAATATAATATATATAAATATTATATATATATATATATATATATATATAAATAGAGTATCCCAATACTCATATTTATCATATACAAATATAATATAAGTATCATGTATTATATTTGTATAATATGCGTAAGTAAAAAATATTTGTATTTATACTAGCGGTTGGTGCTTGCTATGCTACGCATTCACCATTAGAATTTCATAAGAATTTTTATGTATTAGATAGAATGCAAAGCAAGAATTTCAATAAATCTTCAGATAAAAATTACTAAATTCTTCATATAATTTTTTAAATAAATAAGCATATATTGAAATGTACAACAAAAATTTAATGAATGATGAATGAAATACATGCAATGATGAATATGGTAAAAGATACACGTACATTAGAATGCATTAGAAATTTGACTTAATTGTTACAAACAATGGCAACCCAAATAGAAGAATTTAAAGGAAGAACTTGTAAATTTCAAAAGCTTCGTGAACAATTTAATTCAAAGCTCACAAAAGCACAAAATCATAGAAATGCAAAAGAAGTATAAAGTTAAGAAAAGCAATGGAATTGCTACCTTTATAATATCACCATATTGATCCTCTTTAATATCACCTCAATTGCAACGACTATGTTATTTCTATAATATCATCCTTTGTAAAAAGTGATATTATAGAGGTGATTGTGAACTGTTACTCTATTTCAATAATATCACAGTGTGTGAAAATATGATTTCTATGTATGCATGATTGGAAATATTTTTATAAAATAATTAAAATAATTAAAATAATTATTTTAAAGACTTATCGAAATCATTATCATGCATTCTATTCAAATATATCAAATTTTTACTAATATGTGATACAATGAATGTGTAGCACAGCAAGCACGAGCCTCTAGTATTAATGGTAGCATTTGTGATATTACAGAGGGATTTGTGATTTTAGTAGTATGATAAAACCATATATAAATACTATAAATCCATATACCAAACCATATAGGCTATGTACAAAACCTTTGAAAATCTTTTTGAAAATGTAACCGAATTTTAAATGAGTACTAAAGTACTATACAAACTTCAAACCAAATGCACCTTAGTTTTTTGGAAAGATAATAAAATATTGAGCAAATTTTCTAAATTTCAAAAGCAAAAAATATATTGTCCGGTGTCGCACTGTAAATGCGTACATAGTGTAAAAAAGTGTGGTAATGTTTTATTTCTATTGATTTGGTTTTCACGAATATGAGGAGAATAATGACATCATCTTTAGTGGCTTCAAGGTGACGCCTTCTTACGATGGCCTGAGTCATCTATATAAGAATAGGTTGCCATCTTAGAATTCCATCAAACTTGAAGTAGTTTTCTTCATTATTTGTTATAGATTCAGTATGTCGAATTGGAGGGTTTTTTCTGAGTCCCAAAATGAAATTGGAATTCTAGTTTTTTTACCTCTAATAGGTGTACGTTGAGTTTTAGTTCTTCATTCCATATTTGGAGTGAATTTCTATAATAATTTTGTGTTTGTGAAGTAGTTGTAAGGAAATATTCAAATGGTTTGCCTTCTAGGTGAACTTGAAGTAAATTTCCTTCAAAGATAAAGATAAGGAGATAGTAGTGGGGCCAAATAAGTGCTCAATTATTGTTAGAGAAGTTTTAAGAGTGAGTTAGAGGCGGACCCCACTTGTTTGTGTGGTTGAGAGTAGATAAGGTAGAGGAAAAGTTGGATAGGAGTCATCTTCTCTCCCATTGTGAGTTTAGGGAGAGACCCGAATGTTTGGAGGGCTATTGTGTTGTGTGTTTTTGGAATTTTGAAATGAAAATTGGTGGAGTTATGTATCATGGTGTCTTCTTTCTAAATTGATCTCACTTGCTTGATTTGGAGTTGTGAATCAAAAGTTGTGCTAGTTTGAGTGGAGGGAGGTTTGTTGCCTTCGAAATTAAGAGGCAGAGACTTCGACCGACCATAAAAGACGGACAGGTTCTTGGTTTGCATTGATATTTGGAGGAAGTGTAGGAAATTAAGTTATCTTTCTAGGAAGATCTCACTCATTCTATTTGGAGCTTGTATGAGTGAGTTACGAGTGTAGAAGTGAAGGAGTGTCTGCTGCCTATCATTTCTAGAGGCCGAAACTTTGAGTGGCCATGAAAGGTGGACAGAGTGTTAATTTGATTTGAGTTTTGGAGAGGATGTGTAAAGTTTTGTTAGCTTTCTAAGAAGCTATCATTCAAAGTAATTGGAGCATTTATGAGTAAGTTGTGAGTGTAGGAGTGAAGGAGGGTCTGTTGCCCTCACTTGTAGAGGCCGAAACTTTGGATGACCATAGTTTTGGGTCAGAGTATTGGAATGAGTTGAGATTTGGAGGAAATGGAGAGAATTGTGTTAGCTTTCCAGAGAGTTATCATGCAACCCATTTGAAGTTGTGAAGCAACGGTGGTGATCATTCAAAGTTTAGCTTTGAAGATGGAGTTGGGGTAGAGATTTGAAGTTGGAGTTTGAGTGAAAATTTGAAGTTGAAGTTGAGGTGGAGCTTTGAGTGATGATTTGAAGTTGAAATTTGAAGACACAAAAATTGAAGACTCGTGTGTTGTGGCTTGTGGCTTGTTATTCCTAGCCGGATTTGGGGGCTCGTTGTCTTTCTATGGTTATTCCCAGCCGGTTTTGGAGGCTAGTTGCAATTTTCAATTTCAGCATTGTGAAACTGTTGCGAGCCGTGGTTATCCAGTAAGCGCTCCATTTTGTGTTTGTGGAGACTATTTGGGATTTAATCACCCACTTGGTTGCTCTTTTATGTTGTTCCCATTGGTGAAAGGCGCTTCCTGGTCACTGTGGGTTTGAAAGTTTAGGGTCCCATCATCCGGACGGTCACTCGTGTTGGCTGTCCCGTTTTACCCGTCCGAGGCCGTGGGATCTTATCACCTTACCCTTACCCTTACCCTTATAGAGCCACCACAGGATAGGCCAACGGGGAGGAGTTTGAAGATTGAAGATTGATGATTCGACGACCGTATACGAGATTTGAAGACCAAGATTAGAGATTCACGGGAGACAACAAATTTTGTTGTTGTACAATATCATTTTGTATTTGACTGGTGAATTTGTGGGTGACAAGTTCACTCACCTTCATCATTCTAGTTAGAAGACTGGATTTGCAAGTGACAAGTCCACTTGCCTTTATTCTCCTATCATATTTATATTCCTTAGCCATTTCTAGTTGCAGCCAGAATCTTCGTGATTTCCCAAGGCAAACCGCTCTCAACACGACATTTGGTGCTTCCACTGAGAGAGCTTTGGGGCAACTAGTTTGAGTTTAGGAAGATGGAAGATACTAGTGGGGGTTCTGAGAGAACCCCAGCCAATATGGACACCATACTTGGTGCCTTGGCGATATTGATGGAACAGCATAGATCTCATTCTGGCGGTCAAGGTGCTACGAAAGCTCTAAAAGGTGTTGTTGACAAGATGGGAAGATTTGACGAAAAGGACATCACGAAGTTCTTGAGAGCCTATGTTTGTGAGATGGAGGTACATCAGGTTTCTCAAAACCAGATGATTCAAACCTTCAGTCTAGCTGTTGTACCTGAGATCCGGCCAAGGGTAGAAGAGATTCGAGGTGATGCAAACGCAATCCCATGGTTGTTGTTTGAGGAGAGATTGCGGGATGAGTATTTTGATGAAGATGCGGACCGTATGACCAAGAGAGCATTTCTTGACTGGATTGAGCAGTGTCCAGGGAACAATATGGGTCCAAATGAGCTGTTTCGAGATTTTGAGAAGAAGTACAAGCAGCTACCTTTGGCAGAGAGACGTCTTCTTGATAGTAGGAAGACAGAGTTGTTTCTACAAGCAACTGATGATGCTTTAGGAGACAAACTTCTTTTGCTTCTTGGAGATCAAGCTACTGAAGGAGGTTTTACCAATGATTGGAGGACAATTGAACAAGCAATTATCCTACTCACGAAACAACAGAAATTGAGATCGAGAAGCAAAGCTCCACAAGTGGGAGAAGAGCCTGCACCTACTACAAGGGCTCCTAAGAAATCATTTGCCCCTACACCTGCACCATCAACTTCAAAGACTGCCAAGACGGTTGAAGGAGATACTCTTGATGAGCTTATCAAGGGTATTCAAGATTTGAGGGTGGAGATGAGCGAGTTGAAGAAGTCACGAGGTACTCAATCATCTGACAATACAAGAACATTTACAAGGAGATGTATTTGGTGTGATGAGGAGGAGAGCCACAGCCTTCGAGGTTGTAAACAATACGATGAGGCTCTTAAAGATGGCACAGTTGTCTTCAAAGATGGAAAAATACATGATGCATCTATAAATTTGCCTTTGAATACCAACTTTGGCAAAGGAGGGATGAAGAAGATCGTAGAAGACAAAATGGGAAGATCCAATTCTTTAGGTGGAAAGGGTGCTACATCATTCCATGTAGAGGTTGTTCAACATGTAGTTGAGACTTCCCAAGCTCCATCTGTTGAAGTATTACGTAGAGGAGCTCAAGCCATTCGCAAGGTGACTGGTTGGGAAGATCCTGTTGATGCAAATAGCATCAGAGTGTTTTTGGGTGAAGTACAAGGCCATAATAAAGACCATGATGTTCTTGTTGAAGAAAAACGAGGGCGGACTGTTGAAGATGATGATGTGGAGGAGCCAGCACTCAAAAGAAAACCACAAGGGATCAAAGAAGGTGAAAAGGGAGATGGTCTTGCTGCTCATACACGACAAAGGTCTGCGAAGTCACCTATTTTTGTTCATCCAGGAGATGAACCGCTTCCTAAGGAGAAGTGGGAAGATCCAAGCAATAGCAAAAAAGGAAAGGGCAAAGAAGATTCAAGCAAAGGCAAGGGCAAACCGCCGGCCTATAAACTTCAATCAGACATTGAGTCTTCTATAGACATGAAAGGCATATTGGAGGAGAGAATCTTGGATGCCAAAATTGAATTTACATTGAGAGAGGCTCTTGGCATTGCCAAGAAAGACTTTCATGAGCTGATTGTTGATGTCATCAAGAGAAAAAGACAAATGACAGCTGAAACAATCATGGTGGAAGCTTTAGACACTCGCATCACCAAAGATGAGGAGACTGAGATTGGGATGGCTTTTGCCTTGATATGTGATCCTCCAACTACAATGGAGAAGGTTGCAACTGAAGTAGTTGAGATAGACAAAGACAAGAGCATTGTAGAAGTAAATGCATGTCTATGTGATCTATCTGATGATGAAGAAGAAGAGATTTTGCACATGTTTACTGAAATGTGTGCAATTGACAAGAGAAACAATGGGTTTGAGGCTGATCATCTCTTGAAATGTGAAGATGTGACAAGAAAAGAATCAGTGGGGGTGAAAAGCTTAGAGGAAGAAGTTTGTTCTTCGAAGACTTTGGAAGAAGAGAGGAGAATGATGGATGAGGCAATCTCTAGGACTGAAAACAAAGAAGAGATTCAAATGGAGGCAAAATCTTATGAATGTGCAATCATTCATATAGCGGACATGTTATCGAGAGCCAGATACTATCAAGAAGAAGAGATGATGGCTCATGAAGGAAGTGAAGACCTCTTTGATGGTGGCTATATTTTGGCTACAGAAGGAAAGAGTTCTACAGATGGAATCTTGCCATTCAAAGAAGAGTTATATGAAGGAAGGTTGAAAGAGATTGGACTCTATTTGAGTACTTTGAAGAGGCAAGAAGGATGGATGGACAAAACTTTTAAGGACATCAGACATCAGTCTTATGGGTACCTTTTGCGAGAAGGATTCTTGTGGAAGAGGGCAAAAAGAGCTGATGAAATGCCATTGAGAGTAGTTGGTGACTCCGAGACCAAAACTAAAGTTCTTGAGGAATTTCATGATACACTTTGGGCTGGTCATAGAGGAGTTTGGGCGACATATACAAAGATCAAGGAACGCTATTGGTGGAAGGGATTATACAAAGAAGTTGAAGAATTTGTAGCCTCATGTGTTGTATGCCAATTACAATCCAAAATTCGGCATAGAGATGAGCTTCATCCTACATATCCTCCTTCCATTCATTTTCGATGGATGATTGATCTAGTTGCCATGCCGTCAGGCATATGGGGCATGAAGTATCTTGTTTTAGCAAGAGAAGAGCTTTCAAACTTTGTGGAAGGAAGGGCTCTTCGAACCAAAACAACGGAGAATGTCTGCCGTTTTATTCTTGAAGATATTTTTAGCCGATATGGAAGTATTGGTGCGATGAGAGCAGACAGAGGTGAATTGAATGCAACTGAAGCAAGGGAGTTTTTCAACAGATATGGTGTACGATTGAAGTTAACTACAGCTTATAATCCAGAGGCCAATGGTAAAATTGAAAGAGGACATCCTCCTATCATTCAAGCATTGGTTAAAGCTTGTAGAGGAAGGCCTAATATTTGGCCTAAACTACTTCCATTTGCTCTATGGGCTGACAGAACCACACATAGTACTGTCACTGGATATATGCCTATAGAACTCATGCATGGTCATAAGCCTATGTTGCCTGGAGAGGAGTCTATTCCTTCATGGATATTTCTATCATGGGAAGATGGTATCAGCATAGAGAGACTACTTGAACTTCGTATTCAACAACTTCAAAGGTTGCCTGAAGATCATCAAATAGCTTTGGAGAAGTTGAAAGTTGCTAGACTAAACAACAAGGAGAGATTTGACAGAACTCATCGATTGAGGACTGAGAAAATCAAAGAAGGAGATTGGGTACTTGTGTTTGATAGCACATTAGAGCATCAACACAGTACTGTGAGGAAATTTGCTCGACGTTGGTTTGGACCATATGTGGTAGTCACAGTTCATGATAATGCCACATACTCACTGCGAGAGTTAGATGGAACTCAGCTGAAAATTCCTATTGCTGGCAAGCGTGTCAAAGTATTTCGGCGGAGAGATGGAGAGATTTACAATGAAGATTTGGATGATATTTTACCTTCAGTACAAACCCAAGAGATAGAAGAAAACAGAGATGAAAGCACAGAAGATGACCAAGAAGAGCCTACTTGGCACATACCGGAGGATGTGCAGGTTTAGAGGGGGTGAATGTCGCACTGTAAATGCGTACATAGTGTAAAAAAGTGTGGTAATGTTTTATTTCTATTGATTTGGTTTTCACGAATATGAGGAGAATAATGACATCATCTTTAGTGGCTTCAAGGTGACGCCTTCTTACGATGGCCTGAGTCATCTATATAAGAATAGGTTGCCATCTTAGAATTCCATCAAACTTGAAGTAGTTTTCTTCATTATTTGTTATAGATTCAGTATGTCGAATTGGAGGGTTTTTTCTGAGTCCCAAAATGAAATTGGAATTCTAGTTTTTTTACCTCTAATAGGTGTACGTTGAGTTTTAGTTCTTCATTCCATATTTGGAGTGAATTTCTATAATAATTTTGTGTTTGTGAAGTAGTTGTAAGGAAATATTCAAATGGTTTGCCTTCTAGGTGAACTTGAAGTAAATTTCCTTCAAAGATAAAGATAAGGAGATAGTAGTGGGGCCAAATAAGTGCTCAATTATTGTTAGAGAAGTTTTAAGAGTGAGTTAGAGGCGGACCCCACTTGTTTGTGTGGTTGAGAGTAGATAAGGTAGAGGAAAAGTTGGATAGGAGTCATCTTCTCTCCCATTGTGAGTTTAGGGAGAGACCCGAATGTTTGGAGGGCTATTGTGTTGTGTGTTTTTGGAATTTTGAAATGAAAATTGGTGGAGTTATGTATCATGGTGTCTTCTTTCTAAATTGATCTCACTTGCTTGATTTGGAGTTGTGAATCAAAAGTTGTGCTAGTTTGAGTGGAGGGAGGTTTGTTGCCTTCGAAATTAAGAGGCAGAGACTTCGACCGACCATAAAAGACGGACAGGTTCTTGGTTTGCATTGATATTTGGAGGAAGTGTAGGAAATTAAGTTATCTTTCTAGGAAGATCTCACTCATTCTATTTGGAGCTTGTATGAGTGAGTTACGAGTGTAGAAGTGAAGGAGTGTCTGCTGCCTATCATTTCTAGAGGCCGAAACTTTGAGTGGCCATGAAAGGTGGACAGAGTGTTAATTTGATTTGAGTTTTGGAGAGGATGTGTAAAGTTTTGTTAGCTTTCTAAGAAGCTATCATTCAAAGTAATTGGAGCATTTATGAGTAAGTTGTGAGTGTAGGAGTGAAGGAGGGTCTGTTGCCCTCACTTGTAAAGGCCGAAACTTTGGATGACCATAGTTTTGGGTCAGAGTATTGGAATGAGTTGAGATTTGGAGGAAATGGAGAGAATTGTGTTAGCTTTCCAGAGAGTTATCATGCAACCCATTTGAAGTTGTGAAGCAACGGTGGTGATCATTCAAAGTTTAGCTTTGAAGATGGAGTTGGGGTAGAGATTTGAAGTTGGAGTTTGAGTGAAAATTTGAAGTTGAAGTTGAGGTGGAGCTTTGAGTGATGATTTGAAGTTGAAATTTGAAGACACAAAAATTGAAGACTCGTGTGTTGTGGCTTGTGGCTTGTTATTCCTAGCCGGATTTGGGGGCTCGTTGTCTTTCTATGGTTATTCCCAGCCGGTTTTGGAGGCTAGTTGCAATTTTCAATTTCAGCATTGTGAAACTGTTGCGAGCCGTGGTTATCCAGTAAGCGCTCCATTTTGTGTTTGTGGAGACTATTTGGGATTTAATCACCCACTTGGTTGCTCTTTTATGTTGTTCCCATTGGTGAAAGGCGCTTCCTGGTCACTGTGGGTTTGAAAGTTTAGGGTCCCATCATCCGGACGGTCACTCGTGTTGGCTGTCCCGTTTTACCCGTCCGAGGCCGTGGGATCTTATCACCTTACCCTTACCCTTACCCTTATAGAGCCACCACAGGATAGGCCAACGGGGAGGAGTTTGAAGATTGAAGATTGATGATTCGACGACCGTATACGAGATTTGAAGACCAAGATTAGAGATTCACGGGAGACAACAAATTTTGTTGTTGTACAATATCATTTTGTATTTGACTGGTGAATTTGTGGGTGACAAGTTCACTCACCTTCATCATTCTAGTTAGAAGACTGGGTTTGCAAGTGACAAGTCCACTTGCCTTTATTCTCCTATCATATTTATATTCCTTAGCCATTTCTAGTTGCAGCCAGAATCTTCGTGATTTCCCAAGGCAAACCGCTCTCAACACGACACCGGTTTCATAGCTTGTCAAAGATTACTCCTTCACTTTCATTGCTTGTCAAAGACTATCTCCATTTTTCTTTCTTCCAACTTCCTATATTCAAATTATAATCCGAGAACACTTTTAAATACAAAAACACAAAAATAAGGCTTGTCAAATGCCCATTAGAGGTAAAAAAACAAGGTCCAAGAAGAATATAACTCCATTTACAAGAATTTGAGGATGCGTCTAATAGTGGTTACAACGTAGTCTGTATGATCAGCCTTTGTTAAAGGATTAACAAGCCTTTCTAACTATTGTTGATGGCCACAAATTATTTTTACAAGCGTGACCATACAATAATATTGATTGTCATTCAAACTCTCAAAATAGCCTTTAAACGTTAATTCTTTGCTACTAGATTCAATACATCCAACTTATAATAAAATAATCAATGTCCAAGCGTCGTGCTAAAGGTTTTTGTGCCATCATTACTTCATACAAGGTTGTTTTAACGGTTCAGAAGGCCTAGCTTCTTCTTATGGATGCTCATGTACTAGTACAAAACTAAGCAATAAATAAGGTTGATCTAACAATTGCAACAAAGAAAACTCAAATCCATGCTCCAGTTGAAGCTCTTCATCTTGAGACTCAAAAAAAATCTTCCAATTCAATATACTAAATCTCAAACAAAACACAAAGTAAACTACGCCAAATCGATGAAGATGTGAAGTAGTTCTCTCTCTTTTATAGTTTGCTTTATCATATCAGAGAAAAGGCATCACCTTAAAGCTACTTTGAATGATGTCATATTTTTTACTATAGTATAAATATAAAAATCTTTTTATATAATATATAAACATATTTTTTTACATAATGCTCGCATTTATGCAATACCGCGCTTGAACAAACATACATAAGAAATCCTTAATGAGATGACTTTTATAAATTAAGTCAGAAATTGTACAAAATAATATGTATATATATAAATATAAAGGCTTACAAATGGGACATATAACAAATGCCATGAAAATAATAGTTCTTGGTCTTTTTATAGCCTCTCCCCAAGAAAGTCACAACCCTTTCTAAAGGCTGTGTGGTTTTAAAAAAAAATGATTTGTTATTATTTTAAATTATTTTAAATTTTTTAAATTTATTTTCTACCCCCAATGGTATACTCCTAGTCTTTTATAGATTTTTTTAACTAATTTTAATATTTTTCTATTTTACTAGCGGTTGGCACTTTCTTTGCTACACATCAACTATATTACTTTCATCAATTTGGCTCTAGTTTGACTCTAATTACATCAATCTCCTTAAATTAGATTAAATTGAAGCTCAAATTACACTCAAATTGTTCAAATGAAACTCAATGTTCAAATCACCATTCGATACATGAATTTAAGTTTACTCAAAATGAATGTAAAGAAAATACTTTGGAGGTATTTTTGAGCTCAAGAACACCACCACTTATAAATTTCTTCACTTACAAACAATGGTGATCAAAATTGAAAAATTGAAATGCAGATTTATCAAATTGCAAAAACTTTGTAAATACTTAGTTGTAAAATCCAAAATTACTTCAATTTAACAAAGCTTCAAATCATTTGGTAGTAAAAAAAGAACATTAAAATTGAGAACATTCAAAGCTTCAACATTCAAATCATAAAATTGTGGAAGTAAAATGAAGTGTGAAGCCAAGAAATATCAAAACTCCATAATATCACATTTTTACACTGTATGATATTACAGAGGTGAAATGGCCATTGAAGCTCTATAATATCACATTGTGTAAAAATGTGATATTCCAGAGGGATCAGCCTTCTGTAATATCACACACTGTAAAAATGTAATATTACAAAAGACCTTGTGATTTTAGTAGTATGATTGAGTATTTAAATGTCATTTGTCATTAAATGTCCAAGGAAAACAAAAATAGTCTTTTTCTAAATTCAAAAAATCGACTACAATATTGTTCATATCATTGATTTATTAATTAAATTTTGTGATTTTTAGATCTTCTTGGCATTTGAAAAACAAATCCAATACACTTAGAATTGTGTTTTGGACACTTGAATAAGTTAGAAAAACTATACTCAACTATTAAATCATAATAGATTGACATCAAGTAAAGCATTCACAAATAATAAGGGCATAGCTATATCTATTATTATAGAATCCCTAGTTGGTGCTAATTTTGAACTTTTTGGAGCAATTTTGGTCGAGTTTTGTTCTTTTTTGGCACATTGTTATATAGTTTTGATTCCAAATTGCTAATTTTGGAGTTAGTTTTAATCAATTTGGGATCAGTTTTGTTGGTACAATCAAGTTGGAGTTATGGTGAAAGCCATGTGGTGATCCAACTGGCTAAAGTTGTTGCCTAGTTGAATTAGGTAGATGGATGAACCTAATTGGATTTTGAATGGTGTAGCCAATTGTGTGGGAAACAATTCCAAGTTGGTTGTCCTTACAATTATAGCATCTTCCTTTTGAGTAGGTAACTACTAGGGTTCAAGTTCCTATTAGGCTGGTTTTTCCTTCATTTTCTTTCACCTACTACCACTATGAGAGAGAAAATCTAGTGAGTGTCCTAGCCCAAATCAATTGTGTTTTGATTTTACTTGTTGTGTGTAAGAGAAGTCAAATTGGATGTTCTAATTTTTGATAAAGTTGAGTGATCCAATGGTGAGATGAAGTTTAAGTTGAGGATGATTTGTGAATTAAGAGTGTAATTGGATGTGGTTTAGGGTGTGTCCAAGTTGGAAAAGTTGAGAAGTAGTATGTGAGAAACTAGTCGGATATGGTACAGGCTAAGACAAGTTGTATAATAGTGATTTGAATTTTGATCATCAATGCGGATTAATAAAAGAAAACATTTCTAACCAAATGGATATTCAATGTGGAGTATGAATGTAATTGAAAATTTATGGAGTAGAGTCCAAGTCGGTACATCTGTAAAAGTGAGATGATTGATTAATTTAATGTAAAAGTTAACCTATGAGCCTTATAGGAGCTTTGTTATATGTAATTTGAATGATTGAAGCAATTCCAATTGAGAATAGTTGACAACGGGGATGAACTTGTTGAAATGTGTTTGTGAACCTAGTTGAATGTGGGTGTTAGTGTAGTGTGTTTGATATCGCCTAATTGGAATTTATGAATATGTTATGAGTACTCAATGACAATCCAAGTTTGAATGTGATGTATATCTTTAGTATCTTAATTGGAAAAAAAGAGATTTAAAGGCTGTGAATTTGAATTAAGAATGTCTCTGAGTTTAATAAGTTATTGTCCAAATCAATAGTTGAGGCTGCAAATAGAATTTAAATGTGTTATATGATATGAGTGATGCCTTAATTGGAATGTATAAAGTTTGAATGTTGTTTTATGGTTGGTCCCAAATTGTGTTTATAAACCAATGTGCCTTGTCTGCCAATTTGAGAAGATATTTTAAATGTATGCAAGAACTAGTAAAAGATCAAAGAATGAAGAATGCTGAGAGTAGAAATTGAAATTCCAAGTTGGTGAGAAGTAAGTGCAAGTTTTGCTACTATCCAAGTTACAGTAAGCTAAGTTGTGGAATTAAAGGCATTAGAACCAAATTGATGGTAGAAGATCCAATTGTTCCCCTTATAGCAAACAAAGACCAATTTGGGAAGTAACCCATAGCATCAAGTTCTATTTAGAAGCTAATGGACCTAAGTTGTACTGAGAAGCCAAATTGGTGAAATTCCTATTTGGAGAAAAAGAAAAAAAAAAAAAAAAAAAAGACAAATAAGAAAATATAAAGATTATAAAAAATAGAGTTGGGATGTAAATTTCAACCCTTGTGGCCCTGAAGAGTAGAATGGCAAAATTGTGCAATTAGATTATGACATGAGAATAACACATGTACTTGAGGTTAAGGAACAATTTCTCTCATTACTTTGGTTGCAATGGCCAATTAGGAAATAAGAAGCAATCCTATTAAACTACCTCCCTGACACAAACTTGAAACTATAAACTTGGGATATTCCAAATTGGTTCGAAGTTAATCTATACTTATGTCACACTCCTATTCTTCTTCTATGACTTTAATTGTCTTTTGTGCACAAAAGAGTCTTTGAAGTTGCTCCTTGTTCATTTTATTTTAGATATGTTGTTTATCTGTTAAATAGTCTAATAAAAATTATCCCTATAGAATTGAATATTATGCATCCAATATCAATATTTAGTTGGTATTGATATTGGATTCATCATACACTATGCTCAAGTTAGCATTTTAAACTATCTTTGAGTTTAGTCTTATGTTTTTATTATGTAAGAAATGAATATTATCTTTGGATGTGAAAAAATGCAATTTGCTTTGAATTTGTTTTCAATAACATGATTTTTGTAGCCAAAAATGAAGATAAATTGCTAAAGATAACAAAAAAATTAAACTAAGTTAACACTATTCTCAAATTACAACTAACAATAAAGATTAGTGTGAAGTTTTCTCTAATAATTGTTAGATCTTAAAATAAAAACACCATTAAATATACGATTTAAGTCAAATCACCTCTAATAAGCTGAATTTAGTTTTTATATTATTTATTCATGAACTTTGAAGAAATTACGTGCAAGAATTTTTCTTTGTGTTTTGTGTTTTTTAGAGTTTTTATTAGAAAAAATAAATAATTGTGATTTCTAAAAATATGAACAATAAGATTTCATCACTAATAGTACATCTTAAAGCAATCTAAATTTTTTCAAATGACAAAAGAATATGTAACCAAACCTTTAAATATAACATTATTTTCAGAAATAAAGAATCCAAAAACATTCACCCAATATTGTGTGATTTGGATTCTAATACATACCCAAAGCTTGCAATGACAATACTTCATTGGGCTTTTGGAACTTTTCAATTTTTTTAAAAACAAGAGTAAAAAAATCAAACTTGTCAAGCCTTATTTAAAAAAATTTAAAGCATATACTAAAAATGGATAATTTGAAAGCTACAATTGAGTGTGATCAAAATGCATTCAAGTTTTGAATATATTGGCCATTAGATGATCAAACTTTCTATTGAAAATCAAATCCACTCTCCAAACTACAAATGATTGGTCCAATCAATTGGAACAAAAAATCTTACCAACACACCTATCACCTTAATGCCCCCATCAATAAAGAAAACTTAACACCAACCCAACACAAGACTATTACTATAACTATTGCTATTACTTGTAGCAAACTCAATCTATTTCAATGTAGTCATCGTTGTCTCCATTGTCTTCAACATGGTCTTCATGTACACTAGATGTACTATCACAACTGACCTCTGATCCACTAGAATCACCATCATCACTAGATTCATCATCTGTATTAGAATCACTATCAATACTAGAATCATCATCCACATTAGAATCACCATAGTCACTAGAGTCATCATCTTCTTTGCTCTCACCATCAATAGAAAAATTTGTAACCATGGCCAATGCCTTCTGCAGCATCTCCTCATATTCTTTCACCATCTGCTTGCCATCTTCCAATTTTTCCAAGCCCTTATGTTCCAAAGTATCTATCTCTTTCACAAACCTTGCCACCTCTGGGTACCTTACTTGTGTCCCATTATTGTCCACTTCAACAAGAGTCTCTCCTCTCCCAAGTTTGGATTGTAACATACTTGGTGCTTTCAAAGATTTGACAAATGGTTTTCTTCCTTTTGATTTTTCCATTGACAATTGGCAACCTCCTGTTTTCTTCTGTTCAGTTGGAAAACCAAGAGGATCATGGCCTTTACCATCTTGTGAAACTGGATCAACTACATTATCCAACCAATGTATATCATTGTCCTCCATCTTTGTCAAATCTATCCATTCAACACTCTCATTTGGGGTACCACTATCATATGCTACTCGATGTAACTTAGCTTCCCTGTCATATCCAACAACCAACGCTTTGTAGAGAAGATTATCTTCTAACCATCTTATCCAAAGGCTCCGACCCACCCAAGATTTATCTTCGGATGGATATACACTCTTGAGGTGGCTTTGTGGTGTTGGTCCACTCTTTCTTTTTCCTCCTTTGCCTACATTTGGTCCTGGTGCGCTTTTGTTTACTGCATTAGAATTAACTGCATCTACAACACCTTTCTTCGAATAGGTCTTTTGCAAAGGCAACCTCCATCTATTTGAAGTTGAAGTTACAATATTGCGACCAAAAGGAGGTTTCAAGAATGGAATTGGTAAACTAGCATGGCTTGTTTTTTGTTTTTTTCTACTTTGAAAAATAGCAAGACTTGGAGGAAGAGGAGGAGGAGGCAACATACTAGGGGCCTTTCCCTTATGTCTCCATGTCAAAATCGGTGCAAGTGTTTCATCATCTTTAACTGTCTCCAACATTTGTCGATGTTGTTCATCTCCAATTCCTAGTTCTGTTCTCAAACTAGATATAAGCTCTTCCTTTGCCCAAGTAAGATGCTCTGCCTGGACAAAAAATGCTTTTAGCAAAGCATAATATGCATCGTATTCAAGCCCACGAATCAACTCACTAATATTGGAAGAGCTTGATGGAGCTCTATGTTCAGTAGGTCCACCCTTTTTAACACGCCCTCGAGTATGAATGCCTTGAGTAGGTGGGAGGTTGTCATCACCCCTGCCATTCCGATTTGACGCCATTGTTCTAAGGCCCTTCACAAATAAAAAGATCAAGGGTAAGTAATTCTTACTCTACCAACCATAGGTATTTCTTTGAAAGAAAGAAATCTATCCTACATCTGTAAATGAGCTAAGTTAGTAAATAGTGAAGCAAAATTCGAAGTGTATCCAAGGTTTATAAAAAATTTAGAATAGAGTGTCAAAGAAAATTTGTATTTGAAGTTTTTTTTCTATTCTATGGAAAATCTAATCACTAGAATTAGAATTCTTTCTAATCATTAAAGAAGATATTGTATAGTGTCTCAACTTCAAAAGTGAACTATTTTCACACACAAGTGTTGAAAATGACCTACTTGTATGGTAAACCTTGAAAATGTTTGAGAAGAAAAGACTTGGAAAATTGATGGTGATAGAAGGTAGGTGGAAAGTGTGTCTTGGATAAGAACAAAGACAAGCTATATATGCTTAAAAAAGCCAACTGCTGAGGTTACAATATATGGATAGGTAACTTGTAGGGTACCTACAATTACGTGTAGCTTTGCCTTGGTGGTCGGGAACAAACTATCCATGCTTCCTTGGTAGTCAGGAACAAACTATCCCTTGCTTGGTGATTAGAAACAAATTATCTCTTCTTCATTGGGCAAGAATAAACTATCCCCACCTTGGTGGTCAAGATCAAATGATCCCCGCAAAATTCTATCCATCGTTAAAAAAATATGTGTACAAATATGGAAATGAATACAAGTGTAGAAGTTAGAACAAATTTGGATAATTGCACATTACTTGTTGAAATGAGGATTCCTAAATTCAACTATTGAAAGTTTCCAAAAATGAGATCCGCCTTAATTTTTTGACCACCAAGCAAAATTTGACATGTAGCCTTCTTAGAATGCTTTTCTAAAATATTTATCTCCCATGGTGGATTTGTTGTGTATGGTGTATTAAGTGACTATCCACTCAAATACACTTTGGCTATGTACAATTGGGTACAATAATCTTATAAACTCCCTATTTTTTATATTTAAAATATTTTGCATAGAATAGAAAAGACTTGGAATTTTTCATTTTGCACAATTAACATTCAATTCTCATGCAATCTCAATCAAGTATAGATTTTAATTTCAGAAAATCAAAATTCACTTCTAATTAGTGAATTTTCAAAGTCAATTTTAATGATTTTATATAATATTTTATTGAAAATAATAGGTCATGATTTTTCTTTAATTCAATTGCATAGATATGTAGGTAACATCTTTTAAATTAGAAAATGTGCTATTAAGTAACAAAAATATGATTTCTAAGGAGTTCAATGTGAAATAATCAAACTTTGTAAAATGGATATCTCTATATCAGTTAACTAGGTTTGGCAATGTAATTGTGTTATCAATCCCATCATGCACTATAAGAAACCCTTGTCTAACCAATGTCTTACATGATGGACTTAAGGTGACATCTAATGTGACAATCCATTTTTAATCTCAATTATAATGTCCAAAGTAATATCAAAAAGTTTTGTTGGACATTATAGTTGACATAAAAGAACAAGTTGCACTAGAAGAAACCAAAATTTTTGATGTCTAAGGACACGGATTTTAGGTGACGTTGAAGAAAACAACCCATGTTTTTCTGACAACAATTATCTCCACCGGACATCATTATTGACATAAAAAATATAGGTTGTTTTTTTCAACGTCACCTAAAATCCGTTCCCTTAGACATCGATTGTTTTTTTGAATGTCACCTAAAACAAGGTTTTCTTATAGTGTTGTCACAGTAGACATCACTTAAAATCCATCATCTAAAACATGTTTTTTTTATAGTAATGCTCAAATATATGATGTTGGTTTCCATGTTAGGAGGAAATAGAAAAATCTAGTTATACTAAACAAATTTAAGCATTGTCACCCCAACATTGAAATCTCTATACAAAGAATTGTGAAACTTTGAATTGTAGACATGCTCATTGAAGGGAAGATGTGGGTGTAGATGTTTCCTACATATCTCCACAATCAAATTTTAAAATTCATCACCATTGTTTTTCAATGAATCAATACATTGAACCATAAAAAATAAATTAAAAAATTCACCAAAAATGGAGTTTTGCTTTTATTGAAACCAAAGTTTGGTATGCTTGATTGGATTGTGTAAGGATGCAATGATAAGTATGCTTGACTAAATGTACCAATCATAATCTACATTGTACAAAATTCTTTGAGTGACTCAAACATGCAGTTTGTTAGATAATTGTACACAATTGTATATTGAAATACCAAAACTCTAAAAATATAACAACCACAACATTTAGTAAGCCTTCATGCCTACTATCTTTCTTTTACAGACTTACTCATCACATTAAGTCTCCATCTATCTACTTAGGTAATGATGGATGTGGAATATTCTCTACCATCTATAGTAGAGCCACCTCAGCCAAGGCAATGGCATTGTATGCTATTGAATGTTATGAACCAATTACGTCATATAATTTGTTGTAGTATTATATATTGGAGTTAGCCTCTATTGGAGGTGTAGTTTTAATTGTAATTTCTGAAAAATTAAATTCTTGATGTTTTCTTAATTTTTGTTAATCCTTGTGATAGTCTAAGACAATATTTGAATGCTATACATGGGGCCCAAAAAATACTCTTGAAGATCTTCAAATATAGGCTCAAAGCAAAGAATCATTCTTTCTATATGTTAACTAAGGAGTTAGGCCACTTATCTTTTGGGCTCTCTTAAAGTTAAAAATGAATCCTTCTACAATTGGTCAATATCATTAGGTGACATCATTGCATTTGAGGATATTTATATTTGAAGTATGTCTTTAGTCAATATCTTATAGTTATTTCTATATAATTTTTCCTATGATAATTTATTTTTTACACATATAGCCAAGTTTAAATTGATTGGTATTTATAGTAAATATATTTGTTTAGATATCCATAATCAAGTGAAAAAGTGTACATGATATATACAACGATCATGTCTTAAAATCATTCAAATTGACATTTGGATATTATATCATGACATTTATGTATTATATTTGATTGAATCTTCTGGACAGTTCAAAAAATATCAAATACATCTATAATTATATTTTGGACAGTTGAGTGAGTTAAAAAAACTACTACATCACAATAGATTGGCATTATGTTAGGCTCTTACAAATAATGAGGACATATATCCCTTATTATGTAACACTTCTATTCTTCTTTTATGGCATTCAATGTCATTTATATACAAAAAGGGTCTTTGAAGTGATTCCTTGTGCATTTTGCTTTAATACCTTTAAAGTCCTAAGGCTGTTTTCTATTTGTGAAAATTGAAAATTGAAAATTTCAATACTAACTACAAATACTTTAACCTCTACAGGACCAAATTGCCTTTTTTTTTGGCAACATAGTGATTTTTGGGTCGCTTCTTACAAATGTAATTTTTATTTTTTCTTTGAAATTTTCACACAACATGTACCTAAGGAGTTTCTTTAAGGCGCAACAATTTTCATAACTTTTGACTACAAATACAAAAAGTTATTGTATAATATGTAATTTTTAATGTTTAGAGAGCAATTAAGGCAACTTAAGAAAAAAAATTAAGAAACTAAACTTTGAACTTGGTTTTCTAGATTTATAAGTATTTGGAAAGCTTTATATCATTCCATTTTAATTTACAAGATGAAAATTATGAGGAGTTTTAGTTTGCGGGCACTTGTGGAATTCCTACTTCAAATTAAACTTTGAAGTCCTTTATTTAACTCATTTTGCAATAATAGCATTGGATTTAAATTGTTTATTATCAAATTACAACCATGGTGATTGGAATTTCTTAAATCGATAACTAAATTCAAGATTAACAATTTAGTATTTTAGATCATACTCTACCTCTTTCTATTATCATTTTCTCCAAGCATGAATATGAAATATTTTTTGTTGGAATTTTTGATATGTATTTCCAACTTTTGTATTTAACATATTAAGGATAGTAACATGTTGTAGGATCTACACATTTTTGTGTAAAAAATTTGAAAGGTGAAACCTATTTGGAAAGTTAGAATTGAAAATACTTCTTTTTGAAATCTAAACAACAAGATATTGCAATTGCTAAGGTTTCTTCATCTGAAAATTTAGAAGGATGTATTCTAACAAGTTAACTAAAGGATTATATGGTTGAATTCATTAATGAATAAATAAAGATTTAGATTTTAGCCTTGCTTTGAATTTTAGTACTTTGAAACCATTTGGGGCATATTCAACTATAGGATCTTGCACTAGAATAGTATGGAAATGTTTGGAAAAAATTTGAGAATCTTTAACCATATAAATCACAAGATGAAGTCATTTAAAGTGAAGAAAATGAGTATTTATGTTTCTAGCCTAACTAGATTAGAAGGCTTTGAATTTTCTTCATGTAAAAATTTTGCACTATAAATTTTGAATTAAATAACATTTATGTTGAAGAATTGACTTGAGAATTTGAGAAAAAGATTTAAAACTAAACTATGCACATAATTTTTATTAGTTTAAAATTTTTGAAATCAAAGCAAATATGAGATATGACAATGCAAAAAATATGCTATAAATCTTGCAAAATCTTGCTACAATAACCTTGATGACTAATGTGAATTATATTGATCTATGAGTTGTTGTACTATAGTGAAGAAAAAAAGACAAATGTCCTAAAGTGAAATATTGTAATAGTATATTATTGCAAAATTCACCTTTGAAAATTCTTTCATAAATTACACACCTTTTGAACCAAAGTACCTAGGATACTTTTAGTCACACCTATAGTCAATACTTTGAAATAATGAATACCTTCTTGAATATCGGTACTTTCAACATTCATATTTTTTTGTTCACGGTGCAAAGAATACATTGCTAGTACAATTTTGGTTTCGTAGACTAGCCAATCCATAAGGTTGCAATCATATACTTGGTTTTACAAACTTACTCTTACATCAAGAGGGCTCAATATACATTGCCATCACCTTTACAAAGCTCAAAATTTAGAACCAAAATTAGTCCTTAAACGACAAGCCAAGCTCCTTGGGTTTGGAATCAAGAGAATCGTTGACAAAAAAAAATTTGCATTTATTTGAAATGTTCCAACCTATTGGCCCCACCTTTGCAATAAATGCGGCTTGCCAAGCACCACATTTAAGTTGCAAAGTCAAAGCACTATTCACTTGTACATATCCCAACCAAACAAATTTTGAACAAGCAACAAATCCCATGCCTTGCTTTAAGGAAGCTTTTTATTCTTCAATTCCTTTGGTTGCCCATTAGGAGAAGGGAATATCATATAAGGGTTAACATCTAAGGATAGTCTCAAAGTAAAGGTTGCTTGTAACTTACACACCTTTGTAGCATTGCCAAATTAATCTCAATCAACACACAAGTGACATGTGTTGTATACTAATATGGAATCTAATATCAATGATTGATGATCATTCTATTACCCACAATTTGAATCTCGTATTTGAAAACCCACTATTAAGTCATTTACAAAAACATCCTTGCAATGTAGGCAAAGGACGACATTTGGATATTGTATGCCAAAGTTATGAGGGGTCAAAGTTTTTTTGGTAGAGGTTCTAAAATTCGTTTCTTCCATGTAGGTACAAATTGATTTTGGAGATGTACAGAGGCGGTGATGTTGATTTTTAGGGTAGTGACACATTTGAGGGGTAGGCCCATCTTATTGCTTTCACCTCCATGAGGTAGCTACATGAAGAAAGTTGGTTACAAAATAGGAGTAACCTAACCTTGGTCAGGAGGCACTCTTTCTTTTGGGAAGAACAAGTTGGATTGAAGACCCAACTAATTTTCTGAACTCATATAAGCTTAATGGTTGAGACAAAGACCACAATTCTGTCCTGAAGGCATTGACTTCATTGAAAGTTGTCACATATATGTTCACATATATGTTTGCACTTGGTATTAGAGGTGATATTTGTAATGTGAATCTGGTGGAAAAGTAGGTCTAAATTCATTCCTAAGACCTTCAACAACAACACTCTTTAGGCACCAAGTGAGAACATACCTTTATTTAAGATTGGTATATATTTTGGTTTTAGGTCATGCGATCTGAAGAGCACTAAAGTAATGGAATATCGCCCAAGAAGTTGGCATTCCTTGTGTATGGGTTGTTGTTCAAAAGAACCATTTTTCTTCTTTTTCTCAATTGCCAACGACAAGATGCAACAAAAGTTCACACATGTTTTGAATGAGATCCATACCCCAAATGTTAATTCTCACTCTTTGGGAGTTCAAGATGAGCAACAAGGGTTTCCAATTGTTGTCAAACTGGGGAAAATGGGACACTGCTCAGAAATTGAGGAGATTGATTTTCAAACCTCTTGGCCTAGAATAAGTGCAATCATAGGTGCAATGAATGATTTAGGGCATCTACAATGCAATGAATGGAGAGTCATTCCACGAGGTCCAAACAATGAATTGGAAGCCCCAATAACGGTTGCATTGGAGCACAATTTTTAATTAGAAACTAGCAGTTGGCGCTTGCTATGCTACTCATTCACCATTAGAATTTCATTAGAATTTTTATGTATTAGATATAATGCAAAGCAAGAATATCAAAAAATCTTCAAGTAAAAATCAATAAAATCTTTATATAATTTTTTTAATAAATAAATAAATATTAAAATAAACAATAGAAATTTAATGAATGATGAATGAAATACATGCAATGATGAATACCGTAAAAGATACAAACACATTAGAATGCATTAGAAATTTGACTTAATTGTTACAAACAATGGCAAACCAAATAGAAGAATTTAAAGGAAAAACTTGTAAATCTCAAAAGCTTCATGAACAATTTAATTGTTGTGAAATCCAAAATCAATTCAATCTAATAAATTTCTCAAATCATTTGGTAGTAGCAATAGAAAATTGAAATCAGAAGCTCAAAGCTCACAAAAGCACATAATCATAGAAATGCAAAAAAAGTATAAAGTCAAGAAAAGCAATGGAATTGCTACCTTTATAATATCACCATATTGATCCTCTTTAATATCACCTCAATTGCAACAACTATATTATTTCTATAATATCACCCTTTGTAAAAAGTGATATTATAGAGATGATTGTGAACTGCTACTCTATTTCAGTAATATCACATTGTATGAAAATATGATTTCTATGTACGCATGATTGAAAATATTTTTATAGAATAATTAAAATAATTATTTTAAATAATTATCAAAATAATTATCATGCAATCTATTCAAATATATCAAATTTTTACTAATATGTGATACAATGAATGCATAGCATAGCAAACACGAGCCCCTAGTATTAATGGTAGCATTTGTGATATTACAGAGGGACTTATGATTTTAGTAGTATGATTATTTTGTGCACAACACATTGCCTGTAATGGCTCCAGTAACAAATACATTGTAGATGCTCTTAAAAGAGAAAAGGGTGAATGGGTTGTGGTGTCATAATCAACCCCACCTAATTATTAGTACCTTGAATATAAGCATGAATGGGGAAGAAAGCCATAGTAAGTGTTGGAACAAGAAGCCATTGACAGATGCTATTTGGACATGTGTCTTTTTGCAAATAAGCCATATTTTGTATTCATTGTATTCTTTTCAATACATGTTGTACTTAGTTTATAAATATCCCTAGTGTCAATTATTGGTGCTTTCCTAAGGTGAACCATGGAAGTGAATGTCTTCATTTGTGGGCCAATGAAAGTTCTCTAAGGAAGAACATCCCAATCGCAATCTTTAGTTGTATCTTTTCTTGACTGCCTTACTTTTACATCTACAACCAACCTCTTCATAATGCAGTTCCATCCTTTGGATTCTTCCAAATGGCAGGTCATACAAACTTATTAGTTGCAACTCTTAGTAAACGAAGAAGGCAAATTTCTTAAAGAGATTTTAGTAGGTTTTATTACCTTACTTTACTATGACATGCCTTCATCTACACTTGAATCATTATTTGTTTAACTTGTATAGACATGTACAATACATTGTATGGGGTTGCTCTATTTGGGGGCAACATTTCTTGGTATGAAAGAATTTTTTTTCAATTAATTCATCTAATGCATAGTGAAATGGATTGTCAATTGTTGTATTATAAGTTTATACAAATTTAAAAAGTGAGGGAAAAAAATTGAAACACAATTTCTATGGCTTGAAGAAAAGACAATTTTTAATATATTGATAAATTTATCAATGTTTTGTATGTTTTATTCTTTTCAATGGCATCATATTAATGCAAGGTATATAATTTTTCCACGATGTGGATTCAATATCTAAATTTTGGGAATACTAGTTTCAACCCTAATATATACATAAATGATTCAAACAACATTCTCTAATTTGTATTGAATTTTGAAGTTGGGACATCCCCACAAGCACTTGGTGAAATATATTTTCTTTTGAACTTGTAGATCTTACAAATGGTATGGAATTGGGTTTGAAACTTTTGTATAAATTTATATGAAAGTAAGATTTAGATCTTATGGTTATAATTTTTATTGTTTATATTTTTTTCATTGAAAAATCTTTACAAAAAGTAACCATTCTTTTTTTTGGAGGAGTGAAAATACAAAGGAATTACAAAGATTCCACCTTTATGCTTAATAGAATTGATGCAATGAATGATGAATCTTTTGAAAAGTACAATTCTTCCAATTCACGCTTATAGACATGTAAAATGTGTTAGAACAAATTTTTAAGAACTTTAACCAAGTAGATTAATTCTAAAACATGAGTATTCAAAGTGAAAAACATTTTTTTATAACTTGACAAAAGCCGACCTGCTAAATTAAATTCTTATATTTCTTTTTAACTACTAGGATTTGAAGTTTATATTGTTAAAAAAATTCAAAAGATCAAACTTTTATTCTCATTGTTTGAAAAATTATTACGCAAAAGTATGTATAAATTGGAAAAAAATACTAAATTCTTAATGTCTATATGATGGAATTGAAGTCCAACAATCATAGTAATGAGATTGTTGTAGCCTATAGATAGTTTTTATTTGAAAAATTGAAAAACTTGAACTAAAAAATAAATCTTATATTTTATTTTTGAAGGAAAAAACTTCAATTGCCTACAAAACAAGAGTACTCACAAATTTTACACCATTAATCTAAATGGAATGAAAACAAGACACCTCATCAATTTTACATTGTAAATCTAAATGGAATGAATAGAATCTTTCTATGAAGACATAAATATATAAGTAAAAAATTTCAAATAGTTTTTTCTTTTAGATTAAATTTTTTTTTACTTTGTACAAAGTTAATTATTTGGAACAACATTATCCTTTTCTTCCAAACACCAATTGAGAATAAAACACTTATCCTTGGGAAGCTAATACATTCTCACACCTTTGAAAAATATTTCAAATAATTTAAATAATGGGAACGAGATAGGCACATTGAGTGAAAATATTTAAAACCAGATAAGAGCAATGAATGGGACCTTTTAATACAAAATGGAGTAAGAAAATGAATTACTTATAACAACAAGGAATTCTACTATAGATCTTGGAAAATATGCCCAGAATTTCTTTGGAGGAATTTTCATGACATATTCTTAAAATATCCCTAAAAATTTGAAAAATATTATGAGAATTGTATTGCTTCTTATCCTTACTTTCAAGTACCCTTTTCATGTTAAAAAATATGAAGCTGAATTTCACAATGAGTGCCTCAGCTCTAATTTTTTTTTTGAAATCCTAAAAAAGTCCATTGCAAGGACTTTAGTCTAACATTTTACATGATAAATTGGAAGAAGATTGAAAGAAGATAAATTACTACATCAATGAAAGGAGAAGAAAAGTTCTATGTGAATAAACAATTGATATATACATATGAGAAGAATTGTTATTATTTATCATAGTATATTAACCCTTAAAGGACAATTGTCCAATAACTGGACGATCAAAAACTTAGATTTATTACTATGAAGTCAATTTTGAGTGGAAGTGAAATTTTTATATGCTTCCCAAAAAACCCAATGAAATTGGGTATCCAAGTTGAAAGTTATGGGGCTCAAAAGTTTAGGAGTAGCTTGGGAAGCTTGGGCATTATTATAATAAAGAGGGTAAATTGTCACTGAAGCAAGCTAAAAGTTTTTTTTCATTAAATTGAACACTTATATCTTGGAATCTATAAAGCCAAATGGGTTGAAATCTTATCCACACAATTTCATAGTAGTATACACTAAAGAAAAATAATTTATGGTTGAAAATAATTTTTTTATTTTTCCAATTTTCACTCAATGTACTAAAAGTGGCAATTTTAGAACAATTTTAGAACCATTGGCACAAATTCTAGTGTAAATTCATGAAATCTATTTTAAATTTAATTTTTCTTTCTTGTACTGATTGAAAGAAGGAAATTTGTATATTTGTTGTTGGAATTTTGATTCTTCCAAAACATGATTTCTTTCCAAACAATTATAATCTTGCCCATGTAGTTGCTTTTTTTATACATTCTCTTAGTACAAGATGTTTTGGGGTATGTTAGACACGTCTATTATCTTTGAAAATTTGGATGTAAGCAATTTTGTACTTGAGTTAAAAGTTCTTTTATATCAATAAATTTAAATTTAAATTTTAAAATGCTTAAATTTTATTTATGATTTTGATTTATAAATTTTGAAAAATGATTTTATACAAGCATATTATTTTTACCTCAATCAAGTCCTTCGCATGTATAATTTAAAAGAAAATCTATTTTTTCAATTAATTTTGGCAATTTTTAAAGTATATAAAAATTTTGGCAATTTTTAAAGTATATAAATTTTTTTGGCAATTTTTAAATTATATAAAAATTTATGAGAGCCATTGTATTAAATTTTGCCTCAAAGAAGTGTCATACATCTCTTGGTTAAAAAATTGATTTAAGGTACCACTAAAATTCAAAAGTAGAAAACAAAATCAAACTTTAGATAGTATAGGAAATTATTCTCACAACCATTGAACATACAAGACAAATTAAACTCTCATTTGACATAACTAGTGCAACGTGTTGCAATATTTGAATAATATGTAGATGAAAAATATGGATAAATTTTGAATAAAAATAGCACGTAAAAACAATGAAATGAAGATTTTATGGATGAATGTGTAGTATTGGATGAATATTTTGTCCATTGAAAATAAATTAATGTAATTATTTAGATTTAAACTTGTATTTCAAATAAGAATATATTTTAGTTGTTTCAAGTTATTGACATCATTTTCACTATTCAAAAATTCAAGGAGACAACAAATTCTTGACATATTATTAAAAACATTAGGTTTGCATTTATTTTGTGTTAAATTCTTGGAGACAAAGTTCTTTGAACTTAATATCACTTAAAATATAGAAGTGAAGTGTTTAGCTATTAGTTTTGAATAAGATTGTGATTTATTTTTTCTATTTTAAAGTTAAACTGATTGTGAATACCAAAAAATTGTTTGCAAGATCAAATGTCCAAAATATGGATAATATTTGACTCATAAAGAATTTTCAAAAATTAATTCATTGATATCAATAAGAAAAGAATAGCATTCTTTTATGTAATTGAAATTGACATTGTAAAAGAATTGGCTTACATAAATTAGGATAATACCAAAAAAATCAAGTAAGTCCTTATATTTGCAATCATTGATTACAATTAGTAGGGTATTCAATTAAAAAAATTAATAGAAAATAATTTTACAATAGTGATAGGAGCTAGGTGGTTATATATTCTTTGAGAGATACTTATTAGTTGTCTTCATTGCATATCTCAATGACAAATCCTATATTATGGGCTGTATATAATTGAGAAGTTTTCATGCAAAATATAAAATTTTAATCAAGATAATTTATATAAAGTATATGTTGAAGTGAACATTGGTGGTGGTTGAAATTATATTACCATTCATTGCATTTTCATAAAAAAACATATATACATTGCATTATGAAAATTTGTTGATTGCCAAATATTAGGTTAAGCATATCATTTGACATGTTTTGAATTCTTCTTCAACAAACAACTTGCACTTTAATTGGAACATTGAAGGAGTAATACAATATGGTGGAAGCTCAACGAGCTTTGCTTGATGAGCTCATGGGCACCGGTAGTTTTCAATTATACATAACAAACTTTAGTTTAATATTTAATTTCTACATTGATTCAAATATTAGAAAAACATTGGGTAATCTTGAAAATGATATTATATATAGAAATTATTGTATAGAGATATTAAATGGCATTTTTATATGGTAATATTTTTAAATTTTATTTATGGCATATAAACATTTTAGAATCATTCATCATTTCATCTCATTTTCAAGGATGTTGTAACAACTAATAAAGCCATTGAATATTTGTAATTTGATTATGCTTTCCAGCACGTGATTTAACAGCTGAAGAAAGAAAAAAATATAGAGAAATAAAGTGGGATGATAAAGAAGTTTGTGGCTGCTATCTTGTTAAATTTTGCCCACATGAATTGTTTGTCAACACCAAGAGTGACCTTGGTATGCACTCTTTTTAATTTTACGTAAAAAAACTTATTAAAAGAGATTTAATTAATTTAAAATTAGAGTGAATAATTTTTTGAAAGGTACAATAATTAGCATTGAGATAGAATGTAAATAATTTTGAATCTTTATTTTTTGACATTTGATTGTAGTACCTAGAGGGTTACCATTATGTGAGTCTAAAAACGTGAGCCTGTGAGTCTAAAAGACTATATACTTATGTTATATGTGTCTATTATAAAAAAATTCATGATTATAATGTAACTATGCTATAAATACCTATATTATAGGTGTTTATATCATAAGTGCCTTCAATGGTTGCATGATATCTCAAATGCTTGCATTTTCATGCTCACACTCTAGCATCGTTGTATTGTACTTGTAGGGCCCTGCCCAAAGATTCATGATCCCAAACTTAAGGAAAGGTGACTACTACTTTGCAATTTTGAAGGCCCCATGATAAATTCAATGAAGACTCATCATGTTCCTTGTTGAGTTCGGTAATAATATATATATAAACTTCTGAAATAGATATTCCCATTTCGAATTTGGGATTTCATGAATTTGAAGAATTTTTTGCAATTTTCTAATATGCCACTCTCAATTTGGTAGTAAGTTTTATATAATTAGTTAACATAAAAACTCATGCATAAATGAATAATTAGTTACAATTGTTTAGTGAATGTTTTTTGAAATTGAATAATTTATGGAGTTAGTTTTTTTAAAATAATTATTTGTGACTAAAGGAACAAATATTTCTAGTTTATTAATTTACAGATGAATCTACAAAGTATTTAGTTTAAAAAATAAGATGAAATAATTAGTGTGCCAAAAAATTTCACCTTTATATTATAATTTTTTTCTACTTCTAATGCATTTAAAGTTTGAATTCAAATTATTTATTTAAAAATATAACATAAATAATTTTAGCAAATAAGGATCATATGTTTTATATATCATGAGACAAGATTATTAGAATACAAATTTACAATACACTTTTTTTCAAATTGGTTATTTTATTTAAAAATTCAAACTTAATTAATCTTTAAATGCCCAATCAACCATTTTATAATCTTTGTCCAAATTGAAAGGGTTTTTGATTCCTCCAAAAAATACCTTATTTGAAATTTCATAGTTTTCTCATGTAGTTTGTCAAGTTATCCTTCCATAGCCAAAAAAATTCTTTTTGATTTGGACAACATTTCCACCATGGGTGATTTTTCAAAGTCACGCGCTTCAAGAAATGTTCACAACAAATTGTTTTCAAAGGAAAACTTAGCCAATAAAAAACCATCCACCCTTCTCAAATCCCCATGGATAAGCAAGTGACAAGGGATTAATTGGTTGAAGTATGTAGTCAATGGACTTAGTCAAGTTGTAATTTTTGTTTTTCCAGTGTACCTCACTTGATTGCAAGGCTTTGAAACAATCTTCTATTGCTACAATATTTGTGAAAATTAGCATGCATGTTCGTATCTATTTGTGTTTGCATTTTGGTCAAAATTGGCAAAATTTTCTTTTTTGAAAATTTGAGATATGGTACTTGAAATCATTTTGCCTAGGACAAAACCATCTAAAAATTGAGGTATTTCAAAATTTGTACAATCAAAGTCTTTGAAAATTGGAGGGTAGACTAACTAACTTGATTTTGTAGACTACGAAGATTTTGTGGTTGGATTTTAAGAAAAATGATTTTTAAAATATTATACTTTCACTTAGAAATGACCTTTTAAGAAGAAAGACCTCCCTTAGGCATTTAGGAGTTGATAATATTTTACAATTAATAAGAGTAGTGGTTTAGATTTATTGAAGAAGAGTAAAGTATTTGTTTTTAAAATGATATTTGACATATATTTCAGCTACAAGCAATCTACACGTCGTGACCTATACACCTCCCGTTTTGAAGCAGAGCTTTTTCAATTTTGCGAGAAGTTGGTAAGTTCAAACCAAAGTGCTCAACTAACTCAATAATATATTTGATTTGGTTAAAATAATGCTAATTTATTTTTTAAAATAAATTTATCTATTTATTAATTTTCCAAATTCAAAATCTAAAATTTGTGAACCTAAAATCAAATCAAATTTTAAATCCAACTATCAAATTTTTCTTTGAATTTTTCTTTTTTCTTTTATAAAACATTGAAAATAATTTCAATATTTCAGCTTTACAAAAAATGAAGTTGATAAAATTTTGATTTAAATGCTTACCTTTGGTTCAAATCAAAAGCTAACAAAAATGATCAAATTACATTTGGATTTCTTCAATTTTACTTATTTTTGGCAAAAGAATAAATGAATTTTTAGTTTTCTAATTGTTCATATATTTGTGAAATATATGCATTTTATTATAATGACTAAATTTTTTTATAAATATTTTTTAAACTTGTTATATGCATGATAGGGTTGATAGGTAATATAAAGACATGTATGATATACTAACCATGTGATGAAGAAAATATTCATAAATATATAGTTGAAAAAATAATGAAAATTAAAAAAATAATTACTAATGGTTCATCCACATTATATAATATAGATTCAAGACCTAGATCGGAAGGTGCGAAGAGGACGTGAACGACTTGCACAAGATGTTGATACCTCAAGCCTAATTCCCATTTCAACAGAGAAATCTGATCAACTTGTGAATATTGAAGAAAGTATTAAAAAGATTTTAGAAGACATTGAAACATTTGGGGAAGAAGGCAAAGTAGATGAAGCCGAAGCTCTAATGAAAAAGGTTTAAAAATAACACTCATATTTCCATTTGAAATTTCCATTGTTCTACAAATTTAGTTTTGTTTTTTTGTACATATTGTATAATGAAAAGGGTTTACAGCAATTTCATATGATTCATGCATCACAAGTTAGATTAATTTCTTTAAACAATTATGGTTTTAGTTTAACAAATATACATCTATGATAAGCACTAATTGCTTTGAGTTTTCACATCTAAATGACATGCATATCATTTAGAATCGTGCAAAACAATTCAATGATAAGATATTGAATGATTAAATTAATACATAAATATTTTTTTAAATATAAAAATATAAAAAAATTAGTAAATTTATTTTAAAAAATGCAAATATAATTGAATTTGTTAGCCCCTAAAAACCAAATAATACATTTTGGATTTGGAATATCAATTTTGAGAATTTTATTACTAATTTAATTTTTACATAATATTATATATAGAATCAAATCCATGTGGTATATGTATCTGTATTTGGAAATCTTATGCTTTTGAAAACACATTTTTTTGTTTTGATTTATTTGCTTAAATATTTATTGAAATAATTAAAAAAAAGTTCACTTCAATGATCACTCCTTCAAAAATTTGAATATTCTTTACTAATTTAAAAATAATTAAGTCTTTGCAAGTGATTACTATCTTTAAAATTTATATTTGACAATTTAAATAATAGAATATGAGTATAATATATTGCTATGAAGTAAAACTTTGTAATGTATCTCTCTTCAAATGACCAAATTTAGAATTCAAATAGAAAAATGGTTGCAATCTATTTGACAACCTTATGTAGTTAGCTGATTTATAATAATTATGTTTTTATAATGTCTTCAGGTTGATGTGTTGAACATAGAAAAGTCCATTGTGATTCAACAAATCCACAATGAGCGAGGACTTATCCTCTCTCAAGAAAAAAAAATGGCTTTGTGTGAGACTTGTGGATCCTTTTTGGTAGCAAACGATGCTACTGAACGCACTCAATCTCATATGACAGGCAAACAACACATTGGATTTGGCTTAGTTCGAGAGTATATATCTGAATATTGTGTAAGTTGTATATTATTTGCATGTAAAAAGGTGAATGAAATAGATGTAGACACTTATAGCATTTTTTTCAAAACAAAATGTGTTTGATAATTTGTCATTTTGATCTTTATTTTGAAGAAAACAACATTTATTCATGTCATTGCAATATTAAAAAAGTACATTGATTTAAATGAATGGTTTGACTTTAGGTACGCAAAGATAAAGAAAAGGTGCAAGAAGAACAACGTGGAATACGTAACCAAGAAGATAATCTTAAGAATCATGATATTGATGACAAGGACAAAAAGAAGATTTTATTTGACAAGGAAAGAGACATAGAACAAGAACAAGCGGGGTACCAAAAAATTGATCAACATAATTGGGACCATGAACGAGCATCACCACGAAGAGCAACTAAGCGTGATCAACGAGATCGTGAGCAAGAACGAGTTCAACAAGAACATGGACAAGAACGAGATCATTGTAGTAATCAAGATTGCCATTACAAAAATAATTCCAAAAAACATTGCAAGTCAGATTGGGAACAACCTTTACGCCACAAAATTACACATCCATCACAATTTCTAGTGGAGTCTACTATACATGGTCGTCATGTTGCAACTTTAAAACAATACCCTCGAAGAAGATCTCGCTCCCCAGATCATCGTGTATAATTGTATAGGCTTTAGAATTATAACAATTATAAATGATTGAGTCCATGATTTCTATTAGCCTTCTAAAGGTCAAAAATAAATTATTTTTTAATTTTTCAAATTTCTATAGAACCAATTACATAGAATATTGAAATCTTGGCACCATCTATCAAGGTCCCATTTACCAAAAAAGGTGTATGTAGTAATAATTGCAAACCAAATTTAATCATATTAAGCCACAAATAGTCATTCTACAAAATATTTGTATATTCATATATTTGTATATTTGCATAATATTTACTACGTGGTTGCAAAGAAGGATATTTTATAACAAAGCATATTTCTAGACATTTAGAAAGAGCCTTCCATCACTTTTTGGGTGGACTCTCATCTTCATTAAGTTATTAAAAATATTATATTAAAAAATATATTATAATACTGTAATAAAAATCTAAAAGTTTTTATTATCCTTAACTTTTCCATTAAACCCTAAAGGACCAAAGCACATTCTTATCAAAAACTACTACTATTTTATTCAATGAGAGCGAAAAAAAGATGATTTTTTTCTAACCCTACCCTACAAGATCAATAGACTTTAATCTTCTTAGCGTGAGAAATTGCACTACACACGGATTTTTCTACACCCTATATTACCATAAATTGCATAACTTCCCCAATAACTTCCAAAAGTTAGAGGTAGATGTGACTTTAACACTAGTAGAATGTTGTATTTATCTAGATATGAGTTGTTTAACTTGACGTTGTTTACCTACATGTGTTCAATGTAACAACCTTATGTTTTATGTCATTGAAGATGTCAACATTGACGTCCACTAACATTCACTATAACATCTTCAATGACATAAAAACATAGGGTTGTTACATTGAACCTCTAGATAACTCATGTCTAGATAAACATGAGATCTACTAGTGTAACAAAAGATTCTCTAACTACTTGAACTACTTTTTTTTAGATAGTATAATTTTTATATAGGCCAACTAAAAAAATTATATACCTACTAAAGATATACATATCTATATTTTGTGCCAATACTTCTAAAATACTTCAAAAATATCCATTGAAAACTAATATCATAAGAACTTGGCCAAATTTCTAATTGGTTGTTCAACAACCACTAGGTCCTTTAGGATTTTGAGAAGAATAACTTTTTTGAGAAGAATGGAAGTAATGATGTCTAAGATTTTTTGCATGTGGTAGAAGAAGAACTGAAGAATAATTTGTTGGTAGGGTTTGACAATTGGAGACAAATGATTGCAAAGCCAAATGATAGTTGATAAGACTGCTCTGACAATGTGTTGGGATGCATAGAGGCTCTTAGGATAAAAAAAGTATTCACTTTGCAATTTCAAGTATTTGACAAAATTAAGGCAAGTACTTGGAATCTGGTGAAGAAGTTGTGTCTCAATCTATTGTGGACTTGTTCAAAGTTGGATTTCAATTTGTATAAAATAAAATAGATTTGAAATCATGCATAAATTCAATCAATACTAGATTATTGTTGTTCATTGCTATAATAAATAGGAATTTGTAGGACATTATTTGAAAAATGTACTAGTAATAAGCAACTGCAAGAGACTTTGCTTTGTCTACAAGTCATTTTGACTTAACTATTTTGAATTGTTTTGAAGTACTTGAAGAAATTGGTGTCATGTATGTGGAATTGAATATCCATTTAAAATTATTTTTTATCCATGTTGAAATTTCCATTTTAAAGTGTTTTTTTGGTTGTAATGTAGGGTTTAGGGTTTAGAGTTTAGGGATCAATGTAAACAATTCTATTTTGTAAGATTAATTCAATTGAATCTATTTGTGCTTCAATAGTTGTACACTTGAAATTTCAAATGGAGACTACTACTACATTCTCTCTGTTCCAAAATAAATCTAGGTTTTCTTGGAAATGGCTAGATTAATATAAGAGCTTCTCCTATTTTCAAAGTATTATATAGCCACTTTAGTTTTTAATCAATCCCACTAAGCATGAAAGAATAGAAGTTAATACTAAAGTGGCACATGTTGAAAAATGCAACAAAATTGACAAACTTCCTTCCTTTTAGGAACTGCTCTAGTGCTAATAATTTAAATCATTTTTCAAGCAATGCTAGTACAATGACACCTGATGATGTCTTCTATGTTTAATTCCAATGATGTCCTAGGATTCAACTCTAAAAATTCTCAACAAGAGATTTGTTAGTAGCAATTATTATACATTTGTAGGACTGGTTTGAATTCTTCACCTTTGGTTGGTTAGAGGTTGCATTTCAATTCCCTTTGCATGGATTGAATTGCTATATAGTCTTTAGAGTGTGGTATCTGCAAACTCTTTTGCTTTAGGGTGTTCAAACTAGCTTCAATTATTGTTGATCAAGTTGTGGAGAGTTAATTTCTTGCACCATTGAATCTCAAGGGGTGCACTTAGTTCTACTATAACAAACCATGTGTTTTCTAATAAATTATAATTTTAACTTCAAATTTTGAGCATTGTTTACTAATGACTATAGGATTCTACTCCCAAAATTTCAAACTCAAATAAAATATGGAATGATTTTTAGAAGAGGTTAAAAATGCACTAAAATGGTATGTTTTTTAATTCAAATATTTTTAGAGAATACATTTAGATGATCATTGCATCAATATTCAACTCATAATGAGATTTCAATAGAGAATTATTTTTAGGAATTTTTTGTTCATTTTTTAGACGATTTTTTCTTATATAATATAGGATTGTAAAAGTTATTTTTCAGTTCTACAATGTATTTTTTTACTTCAAAAATTTGTAACTAATTATTATTAAAAAATAAAATATCAATAATTCAAAACATAAACTTTCAAAGTAGATCTATTCATATTTTTTTATTTAATTTTATTTAAAATTCAAAAAGTATATAGGAATCCAAAGTTTTGTTCACATGTGGTTTTTAATGGACACTCTAAATGACCCCCCCGAGCATTGAATTTAATTTGGGACAAGTATATTTGGAAATCCCAGATTTATTTTGGAATAGAAAGAGTACTTGATTATAATTGTAATGAAATATTGTTTTCTATTTGATATAAAATAATTTGTAATTGATCTATTAACTATTTAATGAGCACATAGAGAGGTAGTGTGATTGAATCCCTTGAAATTGCAATATATATTAACTTTTACTCAAGAATTTAGTGACATAGTTTAACATATCCATATTGATGTTTAATTGGCATGCAGTTTCTTCACATCACATGCATGCATTGATTGAGTTCTATTTCATTTGTTCAAGGATGGCTTAAGGTAGAACAATCCATCATAAGTAGAAATAGGAGTTTGCCCTCATATTATTGTTGAATTCTTAAATTTGTTTCCCATATAAGACAAATGTGAGAAATGACAAGGGCAATTGAAATTATATTTTTTTAGCAAAGTATAAATTTTTTATGAATTTTTGAAGCGTGTTGCCTATTATATCTCCAAAGAGTTTGTAGACTACCCCAAATCCAACAAAAAGGTATACATAATGGTCTTCTTACTCACCTAAAATAACTGCAATAATTTTTTATGTGCCTACAACATGAAGGTCTAAAAAATTCACTTCTTGCAATGAATTTACACACAAAAGGAGGAAGTGCATGTTGTAATCCCTAATTACTTTAGAATTGTCACCTAAGACATTGATTGTTGTCCAAATCTCATTTATTGAAAAAACAATTATAGAGGATCATTCAATAGGTGTTCAAAATGGTTCTTTTGACAATTATAGATAGTTCTACCATATGTAAGGGAGAACAACCAATTGCTGGCAAAAGACATCTAGGGAATTACTCCACTATGAGTGTTTTTTTCAATAAATGAGATTTGGACCACAACCAATGTTTTACTTGACAAAAATGGAGTGATTACTGACCTCATTAGGAACTTCTAGTTTTTTAATGTAAATTCATTGTAGGAAGTAAATTTTTTAGGCCTTCTATAGATAACTGAGTAGGATTTTGATTTTGATTTTTTGTGAGGATTTTTGGATTCATTTTTTGTATTTTGACAAGTGTTTTGTTTTTATATCCAAGTTGATGATTGAATTCTGGTGGGTCTAGGTGTCAATACCTAGTTTGTTACCGATTTGGGAAGTTGTGTCCATGTTGGGGTGATGAATGTTGTTTCTTATTTGGAGTTTCAGTCTTGGTGGGAGGTCAATATTATGGTTTGATCCAAGTTGGCAGAATAATAGAGATGCCAGTTGGGTGTTGACGTCCAATTCGGATTTTTGGGATGGTAGTTTGGTTCCGATTAGACTGCGGTTTGAGCAGTTGATGTCGTCTCTTCCAAATTGATAATTACCTGGTTTTGATGCTTATTAGGTTGTTATTTGCTTCATTTTTCCTTACCGTTTGTTGTATTTGCAGTCAAGTCCCAACCAATTGTGCTACGCATTGTTTTTTTGGTGTGTGTTTCCAAGTGGGTGATGTTTGGATTTGTATGTGTTAGATGATTGTACTAAGTATAGTCTGTGTTGTGGAATGAGATGATGATGCCAAATTGGGAGTATTGGGAAGTTGGAGAGTACAATGTGTGAGAATGAAGTGTTCATTTTAACCCCTGAACGTCACAAAAGCCCTCTATGTCCGTATGAGCAATATTTCCGCATATTTGAATAGGTTTTAGGGTGAATTACGGTTCAAGCTCCACAGCGAAGTTGTGCACTTTGTTGCAACACATCGAATGTTGCTTTCTATAGCCCTAAATATAGAGTAGAATATGAGCAAATTGGAAGAATACGCAGAATTGGCTATGAAACTACTCCGCATACGTACAGAAGGTGATCCATTGTAGTTGTGGGTTTGGCTCCGCAGACGTGTCAGTGTCCGTTGATAAGAGGAGGCGAAAGGGTGGGGTTCTGGCGGGAGACCAGACTTTAGGATTCTTCAGCAGAGAACGAAGCTTGGTTGGCCGCAATCAAAAACATAATTTGCTCAAGTGATGCACAAGGGACAATACGGCTGATTTTGATGATGGCACCGAGTGATTGTACTAGTTTCGGTGTAGTGGGATGTTTTGGAGGTTGTAGAGGGCTTTTTCTTTTGCCCACGATGCAGGATGCAACAATGAGTGCGAGGACTGGGCTTCCCTATAGAGGTGCACAAATGGTGGCATCGATCATTTCTTGTCATGTTGGGTGGTTTTTTCTTCGTGTGCTACGACGTGCAAGAGTGAGACGTGCCAATTGGGGTGTCACAATGCTATTGCCAGAGGCTCCAGCACATCTACAAGAGGAGGCCAAAGTTTTGCGTAGTTGGGAACATTTGCGTGGTGGGAGCTCCAAACAAGTGGCGCGGATTGCTGCGCTTCTGAATGTGGAGTGGATGTGTAGCATCTCCCTACCTCCGCAAACTCACCAAAAACCAGGCACTCCAGATTATCTTGGTTTCGCTATCTTTTTTGGAGACACGCTCAATATATCCTCAAATGGACAATAAGGCAAGAGGAGTGTGACCCCAAGGGATTTGGAAGTGAGGTCAACGTGATCATCAGGGAGAAGCTTTTCCTTGAGCCGAAAATTCATCAACATGATGCAATTGAGATCACAAGCCCAAAAGGAAGCACACCACTGTCAGAAGAAGTCATCGTTGATACTAGTTGCGGAGGAGGCGATGGGCTTTGGGAGTGAAGTTGCACTGACGATGCTAACCACAGACCTTCCAACGTTGGAAAAGATGAATCCAATACAACTGACGGACCATACGCACTCGGAGACTACGGAGCTTCAGGGGATGCTTTACTTCACCGCCACGATCGGAGAGCTTCTTCCCTTCGGAAGCTAGGAATGCCCCCTTACACCTCCCCAAAGTCCAAGCATCCCGTCCTACACTTGAGAGCGTACTAGCCCGGTGAATGGGAAAGATTCAGGACTCTTCGTACTGCATCTCGGTTCCACACCTCAGGCATCCCCAATGTCTCGAGACCCACCCAACACTAGAAGAAACCAAAAATTTTGATGTCTAAGGGAACGGATTTTAGGTGATGTTGAAGAAAACAACCTATGTTTTTCTGTCAACAATTATCTCCATTAATGTTTCATTGGACATCATTATTGACATGAAAAATACAGGGTTTTTTTTTCAACGTCACCTAAAATTCGTTCCCTTTGACGTCGGCTGTTTTTTTGAATGTCACCTAAAACAAGGTTTTCTTATATTGCAATGTTGTTGTGAATCGGAAGGAGTTGAAGCAAGCTCTCCGAGGAAAAATCACGCGCCTTAGTCGGAAGCAAAGAGGAGAAGGCGGGGTGAAGATGAGCTTCGAAGATCTGCTCCAAGCTCCGACAACCAGTAATGCATGAAGGCGAGGCCACGCAATGGGGCAACATGCTGCTAATGAACATGAAGGGAGCAATCCGCGAAAAGGACGCGGCCGACGTGGCCGTGCTATGCCTTCAAATGCAACACTTGCACGTGAAGGTCTTTTTGCCCCTCTAGAGTAGGCGCCACCTGAAATTATCTCTCAAGTGCGTAGCCTAATTCAATTGCAACCTTGAATTCCAAACCCCACTACCTCTACTATGTCCTCCACTTATGGAGGCTTCACTAGCAATGCACAATTTGAAGCAGATGTGGTGATTCCGCTAAGGTTGCAGTTGCTTGGGCAGGCATCTCATTCTATATGCACTCTGCTTGATGATGTGCAATTCTTTATTCTCGGAGCCAGTCCATCGGAGGCACTCATACATGATCCTATACATTCGCCAACAGAGTACGCTTGCTTGGACGAGTAGGCTTTCTCACCTCAGCTACGCGTGACAGTGGCTCCACAGACGTTGGACCTCAACCCAGGGCTTCTAGGCGATGTACATGGGGTCAATGGCACAGTGGTCTCTTGGTTCTATCACCACATCACTGGAACTCCAATGTTCCAAATGGACTTTGGTGGTGGTATTAGCGCCCAGTCCGTACGAGTTAGCGACACAGCTGTATATGATTCCTAGACATATGGTAACACGCAGCGCATGCTCTTTGCCTCTAACAACAGTTGTGTAGGGCCGTTTGAGCTTGCAGTGGATGAACACTCTAGTAATGACAATGATCTTGACTAGATTGGAGCATAGGAGGATTTTCTGGCAAACGAAGTCAATGATGGTAGTAGCTCTGAGTGCGAGGCTCCATCATTTCTAGAAGATCCACTACAGGAGTTGGGCATATATAACTATGTTGAAGATTTGTCAACTTGGACCTTTGAGAAATTATTTGAAGATGATCAGTGGCAAGAACAAGAGGTTACATTGGTACAAAATATGGACAACTTCACGGAGCTTGCTCCTGGTCCTACATCAGCTGCAGCAAGCCGGCTGATCGACTATTTCTTCCGATATTGGCCGCCTCACATTCTCCAACGTCTTGTAGATGAGACAAATAGGTTTTATTTCAGTCCTTACTACTTCTGCATTCTTTTTAGCGATTTGGTTTTCTTTCACTCTTTATTGCTTGTGCGTGCCTTTTTGCGCTCTTGTTCATTTCCTATCCCAAAGGCTAAAATTGAAAAGGGTGGGACTACTAAGTTGGCATCCCTTGCATGACTATAAAGGGGTCTAGAGTCAGTGCAGCAGTAGACATGATGAGGCTCAAGGGTATAATAGCACGTGCACTCTCAACAATCTTTGTTCCTCAATAAAATTACTGATTTGTGAAATGCGGTTCCTAACTATTCTTCCCACCTGTGGCTTCATTGGATGTAGGTATGCAATCCAACCATCGCAATTGAACCCAACAGTGACAAATGGACGGAGTAACTGGACACCAATAGACATGGAGGAGATCCTAGCTTGGTTTGGCATCCTCATCCTCATGGGATTGAAAGAGTTTCCGCACATCCAATGTTATTGGGACCATCGTCCCTTCTATAACTACCCCCTCATCTCAGAAACAATGACTCAAAATTGGTTTGAGGCCATAATTCGATGCGTGCATTTGGTAAATAATGAGGATCTGATCAATAATTGCACAGACCTTGCGTATGACAAATTGGTAAAAGTATGCTGGTTGTGCGAATCGTTTACTAGTATCTCTCAGAGTCTTTACAACAATGAACATGTTTTGACAGTGGATGAGATTATGGTCCCATACAAGGGTTGATTCTACAACATCCAGCAGTACATGAAATCAAAACCTGTCAAGTTTGGTGTGAAAGTGTGGGCACTGACCAACTTTGGAAGCCGGTAAAGGAAACCCTTCAGGAATTCACTTGCTTTTTTTTTTTACTTTATTTTCACTCATATTGTTGTAAGTATACCTAGTATGTTTATTTATTTGTGTTCATGAGTTTCTGAAGACCAACTGGGTTGTTTCTCTGTTTCATTATTGTTTTGGCGAGTGCTCCTCGAATGGACTTGTAGTGATTTTAGGATTTAGAATGTTATTCCTTCAAGATGTTGTTGTTTTATTTTAGTCGGTGACCATGCTGTTCTTAGAGTAGTCTCATCGCTTGACTTATATGTATTCAGATGTTGAACCACATTCATAGTTGGGTCCTTATTGCCCTTATGCATTGTGCTGTAGATATGTTTCAAATATAATTGTGTACTTGGGTGTTGATGACCTTCAAACAGAAGGAGATTCCGTGGGAGAAGATGCAATTCTCACAGCAATTGTAGGGCTTGAAGGACGTAGACATGTTATTAAAACTGATAACTTCTTTACCTCCCCCTGACTCTTCATGGAGCTCCTGTGCCGTGGCTTCTGGGCCACTGGGACTTATTGGAAGACAAAAAAGGGTTTTCCACCAAGTTTAGCGAGATTTTCCAAGACAGACTTGCCAAAGCGTGGACACCTAGTCATGAAGATGCATCGAAGTCGTAACATAGCAGCTATTTGCTGGATGGATTCGAAACTTGTGATTCTCTTGTCTACTGTATATAACCCAATTGGAGAGGACTCATTTGTAGGCCATTGGATTGGACGAGAGCGTGTGGAGTTCCCCACATCTCCTATCCTTTTACAGTACCAAGCGGGGATGTATGGTGTGGACCTCGTGGATTAACAACGTCAAGAGTACAACACCCAATTGCACTCACACAAATGGTAGCATTGAATTTTGATGTTTGTCTTGGATTCCCAATTACTGAATTCTCACATTTTGTATGCTTGTGATTGTCATACATTGGAGGTACCTATGTATTCCCAACTCCTATAGCACTACACCCTAGTTGAGGACCTCATCAGGCCTAGGATGGTTGTTGGGAATATTCAAGGACCTATACAAAATTTGGCAGCAGGAGGTCTTTCAGTTCCAGCCACCCTAGCTTGCATCAGCGTTCTGTAGTATGTTTCCGTAGAACACGTAGAATGTGCTCAGGCTGCGGTGGGATGTTCCAATGTGAGGGAGCATGCTTCAAAATTGTACACACCCAGTGTGGATATCTTCCCAATATGTGACCTACAATTGTGTAGGTTCATATCTTGTCTGATCAATTGTGGAATGTGCCAGAAAAAGGGGGTTATAGTGGCAATGGGGTGGAGGTGTTTTGTGCAAGTGAATGAGCTTTTTATGCTCCAAGGTGGAGCGTTGAAGACCTCTGATTGTTAGCATAGGCAAGTGAGTTCGAGTATTGGGCTCTCAAAGGGTAGTTACACACCTTGAAGTCTTTAGCAACTGTATTTTTTTGGTTTGTTTTCTCCAACGGCGGTATAGGGCCCCTGTTCACAATTGTAGGGCAGTTTTCCCGATTGGGCAACCGTAGCTTATGTTAGGACTTAGAGCAGGAGGCGCTAGACGGTAACTCTTTGTGTCTGTTAAGTAGAAATGGAGTATCGCCTTGGCTCTTGGTTTGGTGCAATTTTGTTGAGCTCGATGGAGTTTTTCTGGTTCCACAATTGGAGCACTATGGACTTCAAAGAATTTTGTGTTACATATTATAAACAAAAAATTTGAAGACATTTGTGCTACATATTATAAATAGAAACTTTGATATATTTCACGTCTTGTCTTTTTCATGGAAATTGCTTTGGCATTTTGAATTGTCATCCCCGAAGCAGTTGGCTTCAATCTACACATGTATGTTTCAGTCACAATTGCTATGTCGTTCAAAACAGTTAGACACGTCCCACCTCCCGGAAACTTGCTTGTGAAGCCCAAGAGGGGCACGGGACGGGGGGCGCGAGCGCCCCCTTCAAATTAACTTACGAACGCAGCTCGTCGGGGACAGAGAAGTTCCACCTTCCCTTCCCGCTAGTACAAAACAAAGGGGTCCATTCCACATTGAAGGACTTCTCAATACTATCTCGAGCTTCAGTATCCTTAATGACTTTATGGAAGTGACTCCAGATAGCCATACCGGCGTGCAACGTGGAAATCCAAGTGGAGCTAAGAATCCTTTCTTGGTTAACTTCCTGGTTAGCATACTTTTTGCTACAGCGATCCGTCCAAATGTGCCAAATTAAGAAACTCCTAAATAAATACCATGGTTGTCCCTTATACACAAATTTCTCTATGCTACCCGTGCAATTAATATTAATCGCGCCCAAAAGAACCTGTACCAGGTTGGTGAAGGTCGGGCCGTTGCCTGCCGCTGTCAACCTGTTCGCTTTCTCCCATAACTCCCGGGTGCAGCTGCATTCCCAAAACAGATGATTGGTAGTCTCCATTCTGTATCCGCAAAGGGGGCAGCTGGTGTCCGCCGTGGGGATTTTCCAGCTGAGCCATTCCCCAGTCACGATGCCCCTGTTCAAGACTTGCCACGCGAAGGCTGCTTGTTTCTTGGGTCTCCCATTGTGCCACATGAGGTTGAAGGTCTGCTTTAGTTGCTATGCCGTGAATCCCCTGTCCGTGAGCGCCTTCACCCCAGCCGGGACTGCTTCCACCACTGTCAGCCTTTGCTTATACCCTCTTTTGGATGTATATGCGTAAAAGGGGGCTTCTTTGAGGGCCCCTATTTTTTTCCACTGCCAATCCCCTGGGTTCCAATCCAACTTGATCAATTCTGGTGTGTTAAGTATCCAGACCTTGTCCGGGTGCGGTGGTACCATCTCAGGATTGCATTTGGCGAAGGACCTCGCGCCTGCGCTCCATCGCACCACTCTTGCTCTGCTAAGCTCTCCTGCAGTCACCGGTTCCTGTTGCTGCTCTTCTAACAGCCCTGTGGTGGCATGCCACCCGAAGGTCCTTTCCGATGCTTGTCCTCCTTCGACGAACTGAATTTTTGAAGTTCCAGGTGCAACCATCCACCCTGTTTTCTGCTCCCTGCACCGTGGGTCCCATGGAATGTGGGCAATCATTTTTTGTCTCCGTATCCTGCCTTTTTCTGTTACCGCCCCTCTCCTTGGCAATTTCGCTTGTATTTGCACTGGTGTTGACCAATCTTCTCTTTCCCTGTCCCATATGTCGGCCACCTTCGCTATGCCTGCTCTGGCCCATAAATGCAGGCCACATTTTTTCCCCAGTCCTAACGGAATCCCCTCTCCCTCTTGGATTAACGGGTTTTCAAATAATGGCTGCCTGAGTATGCTGTCCCCTTCGCTTGGCTCCCTTATCTGTAGGTTGCCCCTCACTGCTATGAATGCTTTTAGGCAAGCGTCCGTGAGGGCGGAGTGGTTGTTCTTCCTTACTCCCTTGTTGTAAAAAAGCCAGCTTGGGGATTCTGGCCACTTCGAGTCCCCCAATGGCCGCCCCGTGTTGATTTTGTGCCGCAGCAGGATCTTCCAGGGCTCACTCCCGGGTGACAGTCCTCTTACCATCATTTTGGCTAGTAGCGCCTGTGTTTGGATTTGTGGGTCTATTAGTTTGATTCCGCCACAGGCTATAGGCTGTATGCAGGCATTCCACATCACTCTTGGAGCACACCCGCCTTCATCCCTTCCAGTCCAGACGTAAGTGCGTACCATCCCCCTGATGAGGTCCCCATTCTTTTTTGACAGCCCACAGCAGGCTGCTGTATACCAGCAGGTGGCGAGGAGTACTTGATTACAGCCCAAAATCCTTCCTGCCAACGATATCTCCTTCGCCGCCCATTGGATAAGTTTTTTTTAAGTGAGTTGACCAGCGGAATGGTGTTTGTATCCGCCGACAAGTGGAATCCTATCAATGGACCGAGGTACCGGACCCCTATGCCTATCGGTACCCATTTCAGTCCTAACTCTGCTCCCCAGTCGATGTCTCGGTCCCTCCCCGAGGCCCAGATAGCCGCTAATTTGTTCCAGTTTATCTTGGAGCCGGATGCTAAGCAGAAAATGCCGAGCACTCTCTTGGCATTCGCCATGTTCACCATCGTGCTGAGTAGGTACAGTGCCATATCGTCCGCGTAGGCGGTGTCCAGTAGTTCCTGCCCTCCCGGCAGCCTTAGCCCTTTGATCCCATACTGCGGGTCCTCGAGCATAAAGCCCAGGGCGTCTACTACTACTACGAATAAAAATGGAGCCAGTGGGCAACCCTGGCGTACTGATCTGGAGAGCTCGAAGGATTCACCCAACTCACCGTTTACCAGTACCGCCGAGGTTGCATTTTTGTACAGAGCCATGATCCATTTGATAAATTCCTGATTGAAGCCTCTCCTTTCAAAGACTGCCTCCATGAATGGCCAAGAAATGCGATCATATGCTTTCTCGAAGTCGAGCAATAAGAGTGCCAAATCCTGTCCTGATTCTTCGGCGTGATGCATGGCCTCCTGCGCGAGATATACATTGTCCAGTATACAGCGGCCTTGCACGAAACCGGTTTGACTTGGTTTGACCACTTCGGGGAGGATAACCTGTAACCTCCTGGCCAGAATTTTCGCAACTACTTTGTAAAATGAGGATAATAGCGTGATTGGCCGGTAGTTGCTGATGTGTCTGGCGTCACCCCCTTTTGGCAGTAGGGTGATAATCCCCCTGTTATGCTCCTCCAGCAGCTCCCCTTTGGCCAGTACCTTGTTTACCGCCATCAGCAGCTCATTCTCCACCGTTTCTGTGCAGCTTTTGAAAAAGTCTGTCGGTATTCCGTCCGCTCCCGCTGCTTTGCCTGTGGATAGCTCCGAGATTGCCTCCTGCAGCTCTGTTAGTGTTAGCGGTCTGAAAAGCGTTCTGTTTTGTGCTGTTGTGACTGTTTTCGGTATGCTGGCCAGTACCGTGCTCCTGGCTTCCGATACCTCCGCACTCTCCTGTTCTGCGGTGTATAATTTTTTGTAAAATTCCATGACTACTGCGAGTTTCTGCTCTTGCTCCGTTATGATCTCCCCATCCACCTAGAGCTATGATATATGCGTCCGTTTCTCGTAGTTTTTGAATACTTCGAAGAACTCCTTTCTACACCTGTCGCCGTTCTTCATCCATCGCGCCGACACGGCGTGATATTATGCCTCTAGTACCTCCGCCGTGATGACCTGTAAGACTGTGCGTGCGTCGTCCAGCCTCCCTCTGGCCTCCGTGTCCCATGGATTCCATCGAAGGATCTCTTCCTCCCTGGTGATGCCGGCCAGTGCCGCCTGCTCCGCCTTGTAATTGGCCACCTTCTTGTCCCGGGTGATCTTCCCTGCTTCCGCCAGCACCCTCTTCTGGGCCGCGGCCACCCAGTCTGTCCACGATTCGCCTGCTGCGGGGCCGCTTTCATGCCAAGCATCTCGGAGCCTGTCTTTGTGCTCCTGGCTCTGAAGGACCTCCAGCCTTATAGAGGCTCTTTTGGTCTTTTTCCTTTTCAATTTGGGGAGGAGGCGCAGGCACACCGGCGCGTGATCTGAAATTTTGGTGTGTGGCTGTACCCCTATCACCCCTCCCTGATTTTGTGTGCTCGTGGACAGATAAAATCTATCTATCCTTGCACCCCGATGTTGGTCACCTTTCCTATTGTTGACCCATGTCATCCTCTTTTCCGAGTCCTTGCGGACAAAGTTTGAGAGCCAAGCATCCACCAACCCGTAGTGGTTGATGAGTCTTGACCATGCTACCGTTTCCCGGGTGTTGGGTTGCGTGCAACACCTCAAGTTTCCACACCTGTCTTCCTCTGTTTCGACCATGTTCAGATCTCCGCCGAGTATAAACACGTCCCCCTCAAGGTCCATTTCTACCAGCCGTCTCTATAGCCCACATCTGTCCTGTGAAGTGTTTGGCGCGTATATGTTTATGGCTATGATTTTTTGTTGCTTCTCTATAAGCAGTGTTACGTACTGCGCGTGTCCTTCCATTATCACGCCCTCTCCCTTTACTTGTGATGCCAATCCCTTAGCAATGAGTATCCCCGTTCCCGCCTTCCACCTACCGGTCTCTCCTTCGCCCCGCAGGGCCGGATTCCAGGCCCTGTGACCATTGGCATACGACAGACTTCTACTTCTCGATTTACACCGATCGCCATCCATCCAATGTTCTTGGAGGAAGATTATCTGCGGTTGGTGTTCCATTCTTTCAAAAAGCCTTCTGATGTGCACTTGTTTCTGTGATCCTCGCTTCCCCACACCCGCTCCTCTGATGTTTAGGGATGCAATCGATATTCCTTCCTCTATCATGCCGTCTGGCGCTTGGGCGAGCTTGCCAATCCCATCTCGGTGTCTTCTATCTCGGGTCTGTCTTCCTTGGACGGGCTGTCTGTGTCCGGGAACTGCGTTTCCGCCCGCCATTCCGCCTGTGCGATTTGGATGTTTGCAGCTTCGGCCTAGCTCTGTAGTAGGAGGTTCACTTTCGATCTGCCTTTGCTGGAATCCACCATGCTCACCGTCTTCTCCCTTGCCTAGTGCTGCTTGTTGCCTTTTGTGCACTTGGCCTTTTCGGTGACTCTGATTATTACTAACACTGTCAGCTCGTCCTTGTCCCCGTCCTTATCCCATCTGGCCGCCCATTCCACTGCACCCCAGTGCTGGATTCTCGGTGGTTTGCGAACTGCCCGCTTCAGATGCTCTCGGAGTCTCTCCAGCACTCCTTTTTGCCATTGTTCCATGTCCTCCTCGTCATTAAATTCGATGAGCATCGAGCTTCCCAGCCCTTTTGTATCCTCTGATCCTTCGAGCAATAGCTGCCTTTCACCTTTTATCTCCTTGTATAGGAGAGGCTAGACCACCATTGATTTAGCCCTTTCGGGGCAGCCTTGTTCTGTGCAGAAAGCTTCTTGCATCTCCTCCGGGCTCCACCTCGCCCACCAGTGGCTTGATGGTCCGTGGGCTTTTTTGACCTTCGGTTCTGCCCAGAATTTGCCCTGTAGAGGATCTTCCGCAAGGAAATCCCCTGCTTCATTCTGCTGCTCTAGCTCGGCCTCTCTTTGTGATTCCGCTCCTTCCTCCCTCGGGATTCTGTCGCTTTTCCCTCCGTTGCTATCCGGCCTTCCTCCGGTATTGTTTGGGGGGGGCGACTTCAATTTCTCTAGAAAGGATTCTCTACCTTCTGCCGGTTTGTCCCGCACCTCTGTGACACTCGCCGAGACCAGGCTAGGAAAGTCCTGCTCCGTCAATGCCGGCTATACTGTCTGCTGGGCCTGGTTTTCTTCCCTTCGCCCCACCTTGTTCTCTTTTCTCCTATTGTCTGCCCTGTTTTTGTTCTTTCTTTTCCGTCTGACCTCCACGAAGCCATCATTGGCTTCCTCCTGTGTCTGCGCCTCCGCCTTTGGTTCCTCGCTTTTCTGGTCCTGCCTTTGGCCCCTTGGACAGGCGCTCAGCAGGTGGCCGAAGTTCCTACAGCGATTGCACTGATTCAGCAACCCCGAATAGCTTACTATCTGGTCTACGTACGATACTGTTTCTGAATCCTGTTGCAGCTTAGGAATACTTACGTATCCTAGCAGTTTCTTTATATCGTCCACTATTACGTTGACTATCGGTCTTGCCGGTCTTTTGCAGGCCGTTTCCGTGTGTTCCACTGATATGACTTCCCCTATTAGTCCTGCCAGTTTTCTCAGCCAATCCGGCGTTTGCAGTACCGGTTCCAGGTCTGGAAACTGTACTTTGATTGCTGTTCCTATCCTCAGCTTGGGATTGGGTGCTTCTGCTGAGAAGCCCTCTACCCACGGATAAACCTGACTGTTCTCTCTCCCCACTCGAGTATCCCTAACTGCAGGCAGCTTTCCGCCAACCCACGTGTGGGGAACTCCAGTCGAAAGAAACCTCTCGAGAGTAGTTGCAGATTACCGAAGAAGTCCTTTTTTTTACCCTCCAAAAACTTTGAGAGCGGGAAATGATCTGGGGCTGGGCCGAAAACCTTACCCAAGATTAGCCGTTGGTACAGTTCTCCTCGTGCATGCCGCAGCTCCTGCAGCTCCTATGTTGAGAGCAGCACCTTCGGCTTCCAGTTCAGGTCTATCTTGGGTGGCTGCCGCAGCTGCTGCTCGCTCCCGGTTGATTTCTCGCCTTCTTGTGCTGTCGCATGTTCTTGTGTGGCCTCGGAGGACGGGTCGGAAGATGCCCAGCCGTCTCCTCGCAGCTCCGGAAGTTTCTGTAGTAGATCCAACTCTATGTTCGTACCTGTGCGGTCTCTGTAGTGATCTTCTAATTGTATCTATGCAGTCGACGGCGATCTATGCTTTTTTAAAGGTCATGATCTAGTGTCTGAGCTCGCGCTATAGCATTGATACAACTGTCCGATCTAACTGATACCTATGAGCACTCCTCTCTTCTTGCGTCGAATACCCTATCGAGTGTCCTATCGCAGCGAGGATGGCCTAGCCGCTTTCCTCTCGCTTCCTGCTTCTATGTTTCCTACTCGCTTTGCCCTTTTGCTACTCGAATCGTTGTGGAGGCCCTGAGTTCGATCGGGGTCCTCAAGAATTGGTGCTTCGGCGCCAGACGGCCGCTGCAACCCTAATCGGGTTTTTCAGAAACTTGTCCGAAAACTAGTCTGAACTGCTCCAATTCTTGTGAACTCACGCTCAAACTTCTCACTTTCGTCTCTCAATCCTTTTGCTATGGTTGTCTGCTGCAAAAAACTGGTTCAGAAGTTGAAAAAACGGAAAAAACAGTGTATTTTGGCCAAAAAACGAACTAACTCTAAAACAGCCGCTCCGCCCGGGCTTACGGTTGCGTGGATGATGATGATCCCCAGAAACTTGCTAAGTAGGATTTTGTGCCAAATTTGGTTACACTCCCGCTAGACAACCACCACGAGTATCACTAGCGAGGAGACGGGAGAGCGACGCGTACAGTTCTAAAGTCTAGTAGGGACGTCCCATTGAGGCGTATTTCGAGAGCGCTTGTCGTACTTCCGGGCGACCTGGCTCTTGCGCCCACAAAGCTTCGGAATGCCCTACATGTGAATCCCCGCCAAATTTTGAGTCAAATTTTTGATGAACACTTTGTGCATCACACAAAACTCATCCACCAAAGTGATCTCCCAACATTGCAAGCCCGAATTTTGCATAAAATAAAAACTTGACGTACAAGATAGTAGGAGGTATCTGTGCCGTGGTCTCTATGAAATTCTTCGCCGATAGCCAGTGATGCGGCAACCAAGAATTTCTCCGTGCCTTGACAAACATAGACACAATTAATACGATTGAAACTCCAATATCGCGTTTCGAAAGTGCTTCTTGAAATTCACCGCAAATCGTATGAACAGAGTACGATGTCGTGATGTGGGCCGTCTACTATTTGAATTAGACATCTTGTTAGTTAAAAAATAGTTGTTAGTATTGTGTGTTGTGAGTTTCTAGTGGTAAGGTATGTAAGTGTTAGGAGCCTTAGTCTTGACTATGTTGTTGTCGGTTGATAACCGGTTGTTAGTAGTTGATATTAGGGTAGTGGAGTTAGGGTTAGGGATAGTCGACGGCTAGCCGTCGGGGTTTGTGGTGGCTACTAGAGGCAAGGGCTGGTCCTTTGCTCTCTCTTTTTTTTCTTGTCTCTTGGAGGGTTGAAGGAGGTGGAGGTACTTGAGTGAGTGAGTTGTGTTGTTGTTATGGGAGGTTTATTTGAAGTAAAGTATTGATTTGAGGAGCTTTTGTGTAACATTTTGCAAGACTATTGGTTGAGTGTTATATTTTGAATTTGAGCTTTTGAAGAGTTGATACATAAGTGTGACAAGTTTCAAATCTAGATCTACTATGAAGAAAAAGTTATGAGACGTTGAAGTGGAGGTGTTTGGATTTCAAGGCAGCCAAAGAGGGTATATTGAGGAGCGTCATTCTTATTGGATTTTTGTGATATGAATGTGAAACTTTGAGGGTACTCTTTTTATCTTATCTTCTACTTTGTGCCAAAAAATTAGCTTCAATGGACTTAAGATCTAAGAGTTATGTACAAAATACAACCGGGGTGTGGAGGCAATGAAGGTTTAAAAAGTCAGTATTGGAGTAATGTCCACCAAAGTTGGAAAGTATGTTGGATTGAGTTGAAATTTGGTATGAAAGTATTTAAGTAGCTTATCTATAATGTGGCAAAGTTTCAAGTAATTTGGAACTACTGTCCAATAGTTATGGTAGATCAAAGTTAGGTATGAGAGTTTAGGGACAAGGGTTAGGAAGTCAATATTGGGGTAATGTCCACCAAAGTTGGACAGTATCTTGAATTGAGTTGAAATTTGGTATGGGAGTATTTAAGTAGCTGATTTATAATGTGGAAAAGTTTCAAGTCATTTGGAACTACTGTCCAATAGTTATGCTAGATCAAAGCTAGATATGACAATTTCTAAGTTATTGAAGGAATTATAGGATAGGGATTTGGGAATATAGGGTCCTTGAAGGTAGGGTTATGATTATTTAGGGTGTTAGAAAGATTATTGATGTATACAAAGCACTTTCACAGCAAAAGCTCAGTGCTATTCCAAACCTAATCACAAAACCTTGTGACAACGATGTTGTATTTAGAGAGCCCGAGGGTCATTCAGGGATTAATCCAAGTGGGAAGGCTGTGATTGTGTTCAAGGTGGGAGTTCCAAATTGGTGAATGTTGTAAGAAATGTAGTGAGTGTTTGATGTTAGTTGTTTGTGTGTGTAGTGAGATCCAAGTTGGAAAGTATCTATGCAATGGAGGTGGGTGTCCAATTTGGATACTAAGTAGTGTAATGAAGCAATTATTCTATATAAGGGATGTACTATTATAACGATGTTAGGATATCAAATTTGCTGTAAAACTTTTAACAGTGATGTTTTCACCAAATCGGAATTAATGCATTATGTTTTCAAATGAAATAGGTGTCAATGTGAGTTATTGGGTATAATGGCCTAATTGTTTAATTTATCGAAGGTTTACAAAGTTTGTCTGTATGGTTGTATAAAGTAGTCAGAGTTGATTTGAATGAGTTATAACCAAATGAGTGCTCAGTTGTTTGATTAATTTGTGGAAGACGTTAGGTGAAATCCCAATTGGTAGTTTCCTTTTAATCAAGTGCTATGACAAGAATTATATATGTGCTAATGATGATAAAATCCAAGTAGGAATTAAAGTCTGAATGTTGTCCAAATTTTTATTTCGAATTGGACTGTAAGTTGGTGTGTGACACCTGCCAAATTGGAAAGAATTTCCGAGTGGGTCTAAGGAAGTAAATTAATTCCAATTAGTGAATAAAATACATGAGAGAATTAAGGTTGTAGAAGGAAATGCAAATTCCAAGTTGGTAGAGAGAAAAGAGATTGGTATCTAATACTTCAGACAAAGGCTGAATCGGAGTTCTCTAAGCAATCTAATTTGGAAGAATCAGCATTGTGGCAGCAATGCAGCGTGGCCCAAGTTAGAAGTTGGATTCCTGCAGCCAAGCAGTATTTTAGTAGTAGTGTTCCATTTTGGAGGGTAAAAGATCCAAGCTGGTGTAATAAAAGATTGATGGAGAGAAGCTAAGTTGGAGTTTAAAAGTACGGTAGGCTGTAGTATGGGTCCAGTTCCAATTTGATGAAAGTGAAAGACCCAAGTTGTTAAAGACAAAGATTGAAGAAAAGCAATTGGGAATTAAGCTTACCCTTGTGGCCTTTAAGAGGGGAGTGAAAATTTTGTAATTAGATTTATTGTGTGAGGAAGAACAAATTGTGATGTGGTCAAAGAATCAAATTACTTTCTTAAGCTTATTTGCAATGGCCAATTAGGAAATTAGAAGCAAAACCTATTTTAAATTGCCTCCCTTGGAATGAATTATTCTAATAACTTGTTTTAATCGATTAGGATTTAAGCTTATCTACATCTTTCATGTTATAACATATTGTGATTGCTTTAGGTAAGTAAAATGACTATTAAGGCAGTTTGTTCTTAAAGCAACCGATTAATCCCTAAAGTCCCATTATCCCTTTGGAGGACAAAATGGATTTTGGGTAAGCTCCTACATTTTCAATATTTTTTTTCATTTTCTGAATTTTTGTGAAGATAGAAAAATATGTTAGCTTTTTCAAAAATATAATTTTTATTTCAATCAATACTTGGTAGCAAAATTTATGGTACAAAAGCCCAATTTTTAGTTTAGTTTGCAAAAACTAAAACTAAATTTTTAAAAAAATAATTAAATTTTTTTATAGATTGCATTTTTATCTACATAGGAAGCTTTGTTTCATTCCATTTGGATTTATTATGCAAAAGTTATGGACAGCCTTATTTTTTAGGAAATTAGAGCATCTTTTTAAAAATAACTTCTAGGATTCATTTTTTAACACAATTTTCACAATTTTTTAGAAACAAAAGTTTCAAATGGTTAAGATTTTTTGTTAGAACAATCTCATCATTGAGATTAGTGTGTTTCAATTCCATTTTAGAGCTATTAATGGTTTAGTTTTTTCTTCAATCTTGAACCTATGTATACTTAACAATTTATTAATGAATGAAAACTAAGTTTTTTTTTAAATTAAAAAAATTTCTAAACTCTCAACTCAATTTTTCATCATATAAAATTAGAAATTCAAAATCAATGGAGCAAAAATTTGAAGTTAAGAAGATTTGGAGCCAAAATGTAGTTAACTAAGGTGTGACAAAACTTGTTTCCTTTACTTTAAATGCAAATATCTTGCAATCTATACAGCCAAAGTTTTGAAATTACTTCCACACACTCTTACACTAGTCTAGTATAAGATCATGTGGTTAGATATCCAAAAAATCAACATTAAATTTTTTTTTTACTCTTTGCCATAAAAATGGAAGTATTGAGTGTTTTTTTTTAATGGAAACAAGGTCTTGGGATTTTAGGAGGCAAAGCCTACCTAACTCATCAATCACTGTGATAGATGTTTTAAGGAATATGTTAGTTAATCCTAGATAGGGAATGGCTTTAGAGCATGGTCACTTCAAGAATAGACTACCTTATAGATACAATTTTATGGTAGAAGTACCTATTTTGAACAACCCCTTCTCATGGCTTTTTAGGCTAATCTATTGTGAACAATAGTTGGATGTAGTATTCATTGAGAAAGATTCTTTGTTTATACTTTTTTGTCCACTCATCTTTCTTCCCTCCTTGCATAGGGAGAAGTTGCCAAAGCTAACCAGAACGGGTCTAATTGTGAAAAATTCACATTTATATTGAATAAAATATTTATTCTTGGAGAATTTTTTTTAAAGATTTCTATTCCAAATATTAGAATCTTGACTAAGAAAAGCTCTTGTGCATGACTTTATGTCGAAAAAAATATGCAGAGAATTTATTCACATATGAGGAATTATTACATACAACAAACATTAGGTTTTGATTTTAATTTGAATGCACATGCCTAAAATAATTTCAGATTTGAAACATTTTTTTCTCTAAATTAAACAAGCCTTAGTTAATGCATATGTGGCATTTTTCAACCATGATGACATAAATAATTCACATGCAAGCCAAATTAATTTACACCTTTTATTACGTTTGCTCCAATTACACAAGGCTGATTAAAATACAGTGGAGGCATATCTCGTAATCAATACATGCTCCTAATTATGAGCACCTTTCACAAAATTTAAAGCAAACAATTCTGCTATGGGATGACGAGTTGACGACCCATTTCCAACAACCTAAGCAATTACACACATTTTTGGAGTGTAGATTTTTTTGTGCAGAATTTTGCTCATGTATAGAAATAGAGTTTGGAAGGATTGCATATTTTTCCAGAATTTTATTACACAAAACGTATTTTCTATGAATTTTTTAATAGAAGATTTTCTTCAACTTATAATGGTTATATAGACCTTTCTATTCCTAACTATAGGCTGATTGGAAAATCGACCTAGGACTGGTTGCAATATTAACAGCCTTGTAGCCAATAATAATGCGCCACAACTATTCCTCGAACTATGTCACAACTCATAGAAACAAAACAGTCTATAAGTTGGAAATGGGTTGGTGGTTGGAAATGGGTTGGTTACCTTACTCAAACTTAGAAAGAAGATTGTATGGCAGAAGAAGTCTTATTTAATCCTGATTAATGGACAACCAACATTTAATAAAGATCCAAAGCAAGGAGTTATACAGGGTTTGTAAAATCCCATGCTGCTAGACAATTTTACCATCTGGTTCCCATGCTGGATTGGTTATGGCTTGAACCTCTACACAAATTAAGGGCCACTTTACACTGTGGCCAAAGGTCAAGAGGCCATTGGTTTCCACCAATTAAATTTCAAAAAAACCATGAGTTTGGTCTCTTGACCCTTCACACTACACGGCACAATCCAAAGTCCATCAAAGTTTGATGTCCCCAAAACTGCCTACATGGAAGCCAAATGCTTACATGATGACGGCCTCTCGACTAGAGTTTGGGTCAAGCAAAAATGGAGACCCAAATTCTGGTCGAGAGGCTGTGGGAGTGTTTTCCTTAAAAATGAGACTCTAATAAGATCTTAATCATTAGATTGGCATAGGTTTGGCCATGGAAGGCTTCACATTATGGCCATCCCAAGTTGAGAGGTTGTAGGAGTTCATTGCTAAGGGTTTTAACCTTTTGGACTCGGCCTTTGAGACTTCACACTATGGCCATCCAAGTTGAGAGGCCATGGAAGTTCATTGCCAAGTGTTTGGACTTTCGGCTTGGCCTTTAGAGGCTTCACACTATAGCTAGCCAAAGGTTTTAAATCCTATTTTTTTTATTGCCTTTTAATGGCCTATTTCTTCAACCTCTTACCAAAGTTTGGCCATTCAATCCCATGGCCTCTCAACTTTGGCCAGCCATAGTGTGGAGTGGCCCTAAATACTCACCTAATTCCATGATTGATACATTAAATCCAAGGCTCCAAAAGCACTAGTTATTTTGAAAGTTTGAGTGATTGGATTTTTTATGTTTTACTGACCAACAGATGACACTGGTGATTTATGAGTTTTTGCAGTAACTCTAATGCGGTTTTATTAGAGCTATTGCTCCATAGCTACACGAGTTTTTTTTGGCAACGTTTGAAGTTAACATGACGTTGTTACAATGTGACAGTAACACCTAGGTTCAATAGCATTTTTTTATTGTGGAATGAATATTGTGGATTTTTACTTGTCAATGTTTATTTTTGTCCCTTGCAAAAGCAATAATACATGTTATGTTCTATAGACACCTGTTGCACCTCACTAACAAAACATTTTTTTTCCTTTGGGATGGGCACAGGTGAGGACCACATCCTCTTGAAGCATTTTAACATGTTGGCAAAATTACTACTTCCATATCACTACTAGATGTTTTTGTACTGAGTTCTTGGATTATCTTGTTTTACTTTAAGATGGTATGAGCTAACATAAATGGATACCTTGATAATTCATATGTGTCCAAAAAAATGGGGTAATAATTTTGCACCTAGTAGTAAATGAAAAAAAATAGGATATGTTGTGTGAGTTTTTTTGATAAAAAAGCCTTAGGCTTTTAAATACTTGTCTTAAAGATGGCCTAAACTAAGGCTTAAACATGATGAAACTATGGAAAAAAATATTAAAAAAGTTGGAGTAGCAGTAACATTGTTCTTATTTCTATCTCTTATGATACAAAGAGAGGCTTTGTGAAAAAATGTGGTAAATATGTGGTTTAACTAAGAAACCAAGTAGACTATAGCTTGCTTAGAATAAAAGGTATGTGATAGGGAATAGATAGAATCGTGCTGTATAGGGATGTTTAAGATATTGACTTTTTTTTTGCATTCTTTTTCATCCTTATGTTTGCACAATTGAACTCAACTTCTCTACAAATTTCCCACGTTGCATAAGTTATCAGGAATAGGTACTTCTACCATAGTTGGGTTTGACAAAACTCTTCAAAAATTCATAACAAATTCACACTTCATCTAAAAAATATAATTCCTATTGTTCTCACCGTTTCTCACACTTGTCTTTATGTGGGAATTTCTTTTAAAAAAGAAATTCAGCAATGGCATGGACTACCGTCTCTCTCAGAACCGAGTTTGGCGATGGCTAAGCATTGGCACGGAGAAATTAGGGTATTTTGTGGACTGTGCTGCAGTTAGCCATGGCGAATGTTGTGCGGAGGTTGATGGGTTCGTCCTTGGCGAGTGAAGGTGCTGTCCGGGGATTCCTTGCATGCCATCTTCTCTCTACGTATGTTGAAGCCCTTCTTACCCTGTCTTTTATTGCGTGGTGTGGTGAATTCTCGGTCGCTGACAGATTAGGATTTGTTGATTGGAGTTCAATATATTATGGTGCACAGTTTCAGTTGCTTACCAGATTCTTCTACATGAAAAGTTCACTCTTTTCTTTGCAATTTTGATTTGAATTTGAGTAATGTTGTTGAGTTTAGTGGATCCGTTTGCGGTACATGTGACATCCAAAATGTAGGTTGCAAACTGGTGTGTTTGTTTTCCTTCTTTTGTGAGTTGGCCCAATTCAGAGTTCGTTTTGAATGTAATTCACATTTAGATATCCATGCATTTGATGTATGGTTTTGGAGGACTGTAAATTGTTTGTGTTCACATGAAAGTTGCATAGTTTGGCCAAGCCAACCAACTACACCGTGGATCTAGGTGTAATGTTTATCATCTTCAAACCCTAATGATGTGCACTTGTCGAAAACCCATTGACTGATGGAGCACAACAGGTATGATAACTCTTAGCCTCAATTTATAAGTTAGTGGAAATTTTGATTTTAGTTTTTTATAGGACAACATAGTATTTTGCGTTCAAGTGATGGTGTGTGAATCTTTTATCCTTAAACGTGTACTACAATTTTGGTCTGGATTGCATTGTTGATTAGTTCGTGGGTCTGTTGAGTAGTTGAGTATTGATTTAGGTGATTGCAACTTCTTAAATTAATCCAGCAAAGAATTTTGACTAGATTGTTGGTCAGTCTTTGAATTTTTGTGTTGGGAAGCAGCTCCGCAGAGACCACAACTACGTCAAGCGAGGTTGATTTTTTGTTAGTAGAATCTATGGATTTCATTGGATTTTTGTGATGCACATTATGCTCATTTCACGTGATATTGTTGCTCATCTGCCTCTTGTTGATAGGTTATATTGAATTGTTGCAAATCAAGTGTTATTGCTTGTAGAATGGGATGTCTGTTGATGACTTGATTCCTTTGAATGGTTGAAATATAGGACAATGACTCTGTTGCTTTCGCCAAGTTATTAGTACCCTCTAGAATGAGAGGATAGATGATGGTTCCCTATTTTGATTTGTAGGTCAAGTTAGAAACTATTGTAGAAGTTATCACTTGGTTGATTTGGTCGTTGATGTGGTTGCAGCTCCGCAGAGACCACAACTACGTCAAGCGAGGTTGATTTTCTTAGTAGGGCACCTTCTGCCCCTCTACCACCGGGTGAGCAATGACTTTTAGACAATTATTAATATTCTTCTTCTGGCGTGTTTCTTCTGGCGTGTTTTCTTTTGAGGGAATAGTTATAGGGATTCTTTCACTCTTTCTTCTATCTGCAATTTGTGCGAATAATTTTGAACTTGAAATGATTACATTACAACTGCATTGAAACTGCATAAAAAAGGATGGATTCTTTTTAATAACAATTTTGAATCACATGAAAAAGTTATATCCTTACCAATAAAAGATGTACCTCATACCTGATGACAGAGGAGCATGGAATGGAGGCTCTGACACCCTCGAAGGTTGTAGAGTTGCTAGACCGTTATATAGTTGGACAACAAGAGGCTAAACGAGCAGTCGCGGTGGCACTTCGTATGCTTGTCTGACCTGGTTTAAAAACTGGTGGGCTTATGGCTGTGTAGTATGTCTATGTCAAAATATCCAGAATAGCATCTGCAACTTCAGGAAAGAAAACATTAATTTCTTTAAGCACTTGTAACTCTCAAGAAACAACTAAATTCTTTGGAATTAAAGGAAGAGATTCACAGTGAGCTTGTCCAGTATCTCACAAAGATGTAGTTCAGTTCAAAAAAGATTTGTTTCTAATAGACATAAGTCCTCATATAAAATTCTGGTCCAAAATTTATTAAATTTTAATGTTCATAGGAAGTTGAGAAACTTATTAAGAAGTTATTTTAGAATTGGAGCATGTAATAAACTTTCTTTTGTGGAGACATTCTCATTGACCATTTCGATGACTTTTCTAATTACATGTGACTACAAGAATATGCACTCCCAATCTAGGGTTGGATGCAGGCATACTTAGGCAGCAATTCACTTCCTTGTATTTGAGAAGAAATGTGCATTAGATTGAATAACAATGAACAAAATGAGAAATAAAGTGAGAAAAATGTTGTGAAATTGGGATCTAATCTTTGCATTCAAACGTGAATATCTCCACACTACTAACAAGTTTCTAAAAACTCATTGCCGTTCCTCATTTCTTTTCTGCAGGAAACAGATGGCGTCGTCATCGCATTCCAGAGGCCTTGAGAGAGGAAATAGTTCCAAAGAACATTCTCATGATCGGTCCAACTGGTTGTGGAAAGACAGAGATTGCCAGACGGCTTGCAAAAATTGCGTATGCACCTTTTGTGAAGGTGATTTCGACTCCCCAAATCTAATTTACGTAGATGCAACTGTACATGCATTTCTTTCTTGAATTCTTGCTTGTATTAGTCCCTCACCAATGCATGAAAATTTTCGGTATGATATTATGAGGGTTGTTGTATATGTCACACTGAGCCAACTTAATTCCAAGGACAACATAATGATGAACTTGCTAAGCGCAAGTTGTTTACTCATAATTACCTGTTGAAGCTTTGTTTGTCATGCCAAGTTTCAATTTTTCATATTACATTGCAATTTTTTCCAATTATTCAGGTCGAGGCGACAAAATTTACTGAAGTTGGATTTCATGGCCGGGATGTAGACCAGATTATACGAGACTTAGTTGACAATGCCATCTCCTTGCAAAGACAGAAGGTGTGTTGCTTTTGGTTTTCAAAATCAATAGGGATGTCTCTTATTATATTTCAAAGACAACCATATTTTAGAATTTTTCCATGATTTGGTTAGTCATTTGGAAAAAGTTAAGATGTTTAATTTTCCTGGAAGTCTGTCTTTGAGGAATTTTCTAATTTTTGTAAATCATTATCTGTTGATACAGGTACGTGCTAGGTTAGTGAAGGAAGTGGAGAGGTTGGTGGAAGCTCGCCTACTGGACATTTTCATCAGTCGTCAACTGCCCCCTATGGAGGTTAGTCTGATTGAAACTTGGCTACCTGTTCTAAGAACAAATCTAGTTGATTCTGCTCCGGTTGAGGTCACTAACCTTAGTTTAGCAGTAAATACCTAGTGCATGACTGACCTTGGGACTCAAGTACTTGTTTGAATTGCATGTTATACTTGGTGACTTTCCATTTGGTGTGGGATCAGTTTTTCACCGTCGTTTCAGTGAATCCAAAGACTAGACATGGCTGTATTAAGCTGACTAGTTCTCCACCAGCCTTTGGGGTATTTCTTGAGTTTTACCAGCTATTTTTCCTTTAATTTCCCATATTGAACCGGTTTTCAAGTACGGAGTCCGTTTTTTTCTCTATTTTTCACTCTAAATAGAAATTTTATAGGCTTTTTCACCGGGGGTTTTCCGATGTTTTCCACTTGCAACCGGGTTTTTTTTTCTCAATTCCACCGGCTAACAATGAATTAGCCGAAGCTTCTCCCCGAACATTGTTCACCATCCAATGGCGTAATTTATTAAATCAGGATATGCTTAGATGACTTTTTTTATGGCTGCAGGGCGAGTCACCTGTTCCAGGAGCTCGTGTTGACTACGAAGCTTTCAGGAAGCTTTATAGGGATGGTGCATTAGACAATCGTAAGATACAACTTGACATTCCTGATGGAAGGTCGCGGCTTCCTTTCGAGATAGGAGGCGTTAGTGGGTTTGGCGTGAATGAGCTGATTTTCCGGGTACAGTCCCACTTCCTGTGTGGTTTGAGTCATGTTGTGCCTGCACTGTGTATTCCAATCATCGGTCTGACTGTTTAATTTTGGTGATATAACTTGGAAGGTATTTTGACATCATGTCTTTTTGGAATTATAAGTCTATTTTGTTCTGATTAGTTGGATGGAAAACTAGTTGCCTCAGATGGAGAAAGTTTTCAAGTCACAGAGGCTGGAGAGGATGGAAATCACTATAGGAGAGGCCAAACCAATCTTGCAAGAAATTGAAATGGAGAAACACCTTAATTCAGATCAGATCACAAAGGATGCCGTATTGGTAATCAAGGGTCGACCATTGCTCTTATCGCTTTGTGTGTTCTTGGCTATTATATGCAAGTCTATTTTGACCAAGGGCTAGAGTAGAGTACAGATAGCTGAGACGAGACAAAATGTTTCAAAACAGTTTCAAAACAGAGTTTAGCCTTAAATGCTCAATCAATCATTTTATGGTCACTGCCCAACTTCAAGATCTGGCCATATCTTGAAAAGTACTCTCTCTGTTTGAAAATAATGTATCCATTCTCAGTGGTGATTGCATTGAGAACGAATATTCTATTTCCAAAGAGATGGTATTGGGGTTTTTTTGCAATTATTGTTTTTTACTCATGTAGTTCATCAAGTTGTTTTTTCTATAGTTGAAATAAACTTTTGATTTTAGATAGCAACTCTACCTTGGGTGATTTTTCAAATGAAACACTTCAAGAAATGCTTTGCCTTGGGAGAGAACCTAGCCAATCAAAGGTCATCCTAAGAAAAAAACTTCATAGATATGCATGTAGGCAAGGAGTTGATTGGTTGGAGCATGTAGTGAATGCTCATTCAATACATGCCCATTGTACCTTGCTTGATTGCAAGGCTTTTAAAACAATCTTCTATTGCTCTAGTCCTTATAAAAATTGGCATGCATATTTTGTACTATTCATAATTGCATTTGGTTAAAATGGTAAGCTCTTATTTGTGATAAATTTGAGATATGGACCTCCAAAATTGTTCAGCTTGGGAGATAATCTAAAGTTTGATTAAAGATATCTCAAAATCCTTATGATCAAAGTCTTTGAAGATTAAAGTTTGATTAAAGATATCTCAAAATCCTTATGATCAAAGTCTTTGAAGATTAAAGTTTGATTAAAGATATCTCAAAATCCTTATGATCAAAGTCTTTGAAGATTAAAGTTTGATTAAAGATATCTCAAAATCCTTATAATCAAAGTCTTTGAAGATTATAGTTAGACTAATTTAATAATGATGAGAAATATCCTCTGGTTAGATTTCTCTTTAAAAAAATTATAAATTCATCTCATAAATAACAATTTGGAGGGGGATTGGGGAGGAAGGTCCCCTTGGGCATTTACGGGTTAATATACCTAACAACCACTCCAAACAACCACTCCATTATTGCATGGGGAGGTAGTGGTGGGTCAACATGATTGTGCTAATGTAGCAAGTCCATAATGAAAGAAAGTGTCCTTCAATAGAGAGGTACAATTTGCTTTCTCATTGCACCAACAATGTACAAATAGTGTACATTTCAAGAGATGGCTGCTTTTAGTGACCACTACATTTCAACTTCAAAAATTCATAACTAATTCTATGAAGCTTTATAGAAATATGAAATGACTTGGAAATTTTGAAAATTTGACACCTTGAATTGATTTTCCTGGCTTTCAACATGTTAGTCCTTTGAATTTTTTTAAATTAATGAATTTTCTTTGATGAAATAGATTGAGTTTTTTTATTCATGCCTAAATGTATTCCTTTTTCTAAATTTTCTTAAGAAGAATTAATTTTTTGGATATTTAGAATTGATAGCAAACAAATTTTTAAAATTTTTTAAAAATAGTTGTTCAATATTTCATATTTTAGATATGTTCCAATTTTTCCTATTTATTTACAAAATTGACTTGAATGTATGGTATTTTTTCCGAAAGTGATTAAGAGATTGGTCATCCTATGTGTATGTGGAATATTGGTTGCGTTGGGCTATGCACTCATTGCTATAGCACATGATGGCCACATAAGATATGAATACAATAAATTGTGTCAGTACTATAAATGGGTTCAATGTACCTATTGCTCTTATCATTTATGCCCTTGAAATGACAAAAGCAGATACATTGAAACCGTTTATGGTACCAACACAATTTGTGGTATTCCTACCTTATTTTTTGGTAGAAGAATTTCTTCTCATGCTCAAAGCATCAGTATGTAACTAGTAGGAAGATCTTAAAATGGAAGCATCTAAAATGGGACATGGGGTGTTGATGTGGAACAGTTAGCTGAGTCAGATGGCATTGTATTTATTGATGAAATTGACAAGATAGTTACCAACCATGAGACTAGACATGGAGCGGACGCAAGCTCAGAAGGAGTTCAACGAGATTTATTGCCAATCATTGAGGGCAGGTAACTCTTCAAGTATGTTGCAAAGAGGGAGAGGCTATTTTTAAACCTAGAAGGACACCGTGGTCACTAAGTGTCTGATGGATGACACTTAGAGTATCTTTCTATATAAGACACAAGTGTAGATATGAGTTCATCCTCAAAATTTTGTGTGAATAGGGGAGGTCTGGTACACTAGTTTGACTTCCAATGAGTGCTCTTGGTTTTTTTTAAGCAAATGACTCACACTGTACTAAAAAGGATGACTTTCATAGTGACCAACCTGTCCTTTCTATGGCTGATTTATGTTTAGGATCAATGGATTGATATCAATGTCGTTTGTTTTTGTTAGATACATGATAAATACATGAGTAGTAATTTTATCGCTTCTTCTATAGTATTGTTTTTGGTACACTTGGAGATTTGCTAAGCATGCACTTGACAATTCGTTGATTAATTGCAGTATGGTGACTACAAAGTATGGAAACGTCAACACCAACCACATTCTTTTCATTTGTAGCGGTGCTTTTCATTCATGCAAACCTAGTGATATGCTTGCGGAGTTGCAAGGACGATTACCAATTTGAGTGGAGCTTAATGGCTTGGGTAGAGAGGTAATTTAGCGCTTCATTGCAATAAGACTTTGCTTGAGCGGTAATGGCTAAAGTAAAGGCACCCATTTCTAACCGACGCCCCATCAACAATCAATAGGGTGCACTATTTCCAACCAAGGTTGGAACAAATTTCCAAACGAAGCTTGGAATGTGTTTTTTTCTTCTTTTCAAGGTTTGGACTATTGAGATCGACATGCGACATGTTCCAAAGTAGTGAGCAAGAAAGTAAGAAGCAATAAACAGGAAAGTAGTTCTTGAATGATCGGAATCAAAAGAGTCTTGACATTGGCTATGGATCCGGAGCACTTTTTGCCTCCCAAAATTCATAGTAATTTCAGCTCAAGCAATAAAATTACCAATATTTTTTGCAATCCTCGTCAATTCTATCAATGCAACTCTAAAAATATTTGCTTTGTCTTGCACTACTCCAAATCATGTCCAAAATTGCTTATTTAATTGGATATGGGCACCTTCACCTTAATTGTTCTATTGCACTAATGTAAATAAGTTATCTTGTGTTCCTTGCCTCATTTGGAAGTTTTGATTACATAAGGTAGAAACATCTAAAACCGTCCCTATCCCCATTCTTGTACTTTAGACTATGACTAAATCTATCCTTGACCATCTATTAAGGTGTCATACAAATGTTTGATTTTAATTCGCTGACGCAGTTGTAAGACACATATTTAATTTTCACTCACTGACACTTGATTTTTTGCAAATTTCGGTTGTAGGTGCACCTAAGAGACTGTTTCAGTGGTTTAGGAAGTCAACACTTTGAAAATTTATAGAAATTACATACTACATCCGAAAAATCTATTTTTTTTTTAATATTCATGATTTTCACTCGCTAATACTACAAAAATATATATTTTTAAAAAGTGCCTCGAAGTATACTAAATTGCTTAAGCTGACGGTTTTGATTACATAGGTTTTTAAGAATTTATTGCTAGTACGTGATGCCATCCTTTTAATTCAGACAATTCCTCTTTATTTTGCAGGATTTGTATCGGATATTGACAGAGCCTGAGACGAATGTGATTCGTCAACAACAATTGTTGATGAAGACAGAGGACATCAATTTAATATTCACTGATGATGCCATTGAAGAACTTGCCACCGTGGCTGCTGAGGTACATATACATCAAGTAGGGATTTAGGGGTCAGAACCACACTAATTTTCAATTAGTTTTTGGGCAACTCAAAAAAATAAAATCTTTATTTTTTTTTGTGTAGTTTGCTTTAATTTCCTTAACCCTTAAATGACGCTAAGGACGTTTTCCGGCCAATGAATGACAAAGAATCTCTCCATGTAGGACAGATGTGCAACTATTCATCCTCCACATTTTGTGGGAAAAAGGAACGTCTTCTATAGTAGCTTGTCTTCCAATGAGTGTTTTTTTCATTTTTTTAAGCCAACAATTCACATAGTACCCAAACATATGATTTTTGCGGTGACCGGCTCATCGTTTAAGGGTTAAATATGTTGTCACTGTGGTATTACCTTGAGTCACACCCAAGGTTTCTTGGTATGCATTTATTTTAATGTCCAAATAATTGTTCATTAGAAATACTAGGGAAAACCATTATTATTGTAATTTAAGATAGCAGCTTGCATAACCGTCACTATACCCATAATCGTCACCTCTAAAATCTTGGGAAGGGAATAGTTGTGATTATAAGGATGTACTACATCTAAATAGCAAATTCTAGTGTTGGTATTAGGTGCATGCATAGTCGACTCTTTAAAAATTCACAACTTATTCTCACATTGTTCAAATAATACATTTGAAGGTGCACAGGAATTATTTTTCTTTTGCTAGTAGGGTCCAATAATTTGTTACATGCATATTAGTAGACATCATGTTCCAAATCCTTAAATTGATGATTATGGGTAGTCCTTGTAGTTGCTAGGATACCTTCTTTAATGTCTCTAGAAGAATTAATATTCTCTACATTTTATTAGAACTATATATTGAAGGTTTATTGGTTGAAACTTCTTGATAAATTGTATACTACTCAATCAATCACTAGAATAAAATAGAAAAATTACTTACTTTTGACATAAAATAAAAATAATATTTGTGACTATAGGTCAATCGATCGGTGGACAATATTGGTGCTAGGAGGCTACATACAGTACGTTTACTACTTCCATCATGTATCATTTGATTTAATTTGTTTGATGTTTTAATTGTGCAAACAATAATGATCTATCATTTTCAAGAAGCTTTGTCTATTTGTGAAGCTCTTTGATTTACATTCATTGATTTGTAGGTTATTGAACGAGTTGTGGAAGATATAAGTTTTCATGCTCCAGAGAGGGCTGGTGAGACATATACAATTGATAAAGAGGTACACTACCTTTCCTTACATATAGATTAAAATGTCACATTTAGATGTGTAATGACTACTTTATACTTAGAGGACTTTACTGCCTTCAATATCTATAAATGTTGTATTTACTTTGCACTATGGAGTTCTTCTGTAACTACCCCAATTTTAATTCACTTAATGCAATGGCATAAAGAATTGACAAATCCCCATGTTTTTCAAAACCTAATATGTTATTTGCTTGCTAACCTCAGAAAGTGAAGCGAGCAGTTGGAGACCTTTTGAAAAAGTCCGACCTCTCAAGATTTGTGCTCTAAGTGTTGTAAATGGTCATGGTGTTGTAAAGAAGAGGGTTTAGGATGTAGGCTAAGATGTTGTAAACTTGAGGGCATTAGTTGAAGAAGATTTGTGCAAAATATTAGCATTATTTGTTATTAAATTGACTTTTCATGGCTTTACACAAAGTTTGAAGAATTTATAGGCAATTGTTCTAGATAATGATGAAAATGATAACACCTTTGGGATCCAAGAGGTCTTTTATGCGTTGTTAGATTGTAGAATTCCAGCTTTGAGCTAGACTTGGTCTTCCATTAGTTAACCCTAAAATGTTGTTGGAGCCAAGGAATTGCTAATGAATGATGAGATAATACATGTTAGTAGTAAAAAATGGGATGACTTTCATCTAGCTTTATATTCAACTTTGTATGTTAATGGTACCCCATGTTGTTGTCGATTTTGACAAAAATTAGTTGAAAATGAGGATGTTGAATGTTTCAAGAACTTACAAATCAAATACTTGTTTGAAAGTGCAATAATTTTGGATTCATTTGTTGAATTTTTGAATAAATTATAATTTTGGACTATCTTCATTTTTTCAATATTTGCCAAAAAAATTGGTAAGATACTTAAGTTTCAGAGATGACATTTATATTCCTTTGTCCTCTCTCAAATAGGATATACAAAATCAAATACTCTTGTCAATTTCAAATCATAATTTCTTTGAGAAGACATCCTACATTCTAAAGCACAAAGAATGATCTACTTATTACAATTCAATATTTATTACATGAGGCTAATAAGTAATTTTTTTTTCAATTTGAAATGATTGTTTTTTGCTTTATCAAAACTCACAAAATAAAACTTTTCAAGTCTAAATTTTATATTAATCAAAAACTCTAAAAAAATTCCTATAAATAAGTCATTTTATTATAGTTTGAAATTGAAGAGTTTATAAGAGGAATTTTTTATTTTAGAATGGGAAAGAAATTATTTCTTATAACAACTAGTAGAACAATGGCGTTCTACAAAATGAGATAAGTATTGTTTATACTCAATAACTATTTGCACTCTAATATAGTAGGTAACATTTAGAAATTTCAACATCACCAAATTCCAAATCTTCAATGAGAATAGCACTAGTTTGACTTATATTACGATGTGCTATATTCTAATTTATCCCATTGTTAAATTTCAAAATATTTAAACTTGTAAGTATTCAATATGAATTTTTTTCACCTTTTCTTCAAAACCCATGGTACTTTAAAATCTTCACAACATGGTATTTTTATGATTTGTAGAAGACATATAAGTTTATCATTAAAAAATAAAAATAGCTGAATTTTCCAATTTGTAGAAAAATGAAATATACAAATGGTATCTTGATTGTAGCTGTCAAATGTTGAGAATATAAAGCTCCAAATGATTTTCTTCACTAGTTATTTTCTGCAAGTTGGTGAATAAATCTCTTTAATGCATGAAGATCAAAGACACCCTCCTAGTTATCATTGCTTAATAATGTTCAAGAAATGATTTTATATAAAATACATACCTCTATATGTAAAATTCTAAGGGGATCAAATTTGGCTTGTATAGAAGAGAATTTCATAAATACATCCCAAAACTTTTGACAAGGACCTAGAACTTTGAGAAAAAAAAAAGCAAGCTATGCCCAATTTGCTAATAAGCCTCTAAATTACAAAGCAAAAATTGTAAGGTCAAACACCTCCTAACACCAAAGTACCCAACCAAGTCCATATTCTCAATGAAGAACATACTACTCGAGCATGATGTTTTGTACAAATAACAAATAATTCATCCAAAATAATGCTTGAATCTTCAAAAAACAAGCTTCCTTACTAACAATATGATGAAGTTGGGAAAAACAATACATTTGTACGAAGAGACAAGCAAAAATATGAAAAAGGATATAAAAGGATTTGGATATTAAAGGGCTAATCTCTATGATACAAATATAGGGACATAAAGTAGGTACACAAATCCTACAAGTACCAGTTCAGTAAATCCTCATTGTGTACATCTTCTAAACCAATATGTGCCTATTGTTGAAGAAATGATTTCAAGAAATCTACCAAAAAAAACTTTGCCTTCATAATGTTTGCATATGGTATGCAAATGTCACATTCTTTGATGTGTTGGAACCTTGCCAACAAGAAAAGATAAAAATTTGATCAATCTAATAATAATAACTGCGCACAATGGAAAAAAGTGGCGCTTTGGGGTATCCCTTGCTTACTGCAACTACAGCATAAGTGTCCGAATTTCGCAGTTCATCATGCGTTGGCGGGTGCTGGTGAGCTCCTGCAAGCACGGCACCACATGAGAAGATCGACAGCATTCATCAAGCTAGAGAAACGTCTGAAAACCAATCTCTTGCCAGGTGCACATCCACTCACATGAATGATAAGAAAAACAAAATAGTTTGATTCCATGCTTACCTTGAAGAAAGTTGAATGCCCTATAACAACAATGACATTCTCTGGTCTTGAACGTAAGAATTGCCTAAAGACACCCACTCGCTTGCGCAGCTCTTCTGCATGGATGGACAAATTCGTAGGTGAAAAACAGAAAGCAAGAAACAAAAGTTTAAGAAAATAAAAAAATAAAAAAATGGCTGCTGAATCGGATTAGAGGGAGGAACTGTACCCATAGGCTCTACACTGTTGAACTCCATCTTCATAGCGTCGTTTGGAAATTTCGGTAGGGAGTACCACCAGACCTCAGGCAGGGCAAAAAATGAAAGCCAAGGATACTCCCCTGCAAGAACCTGCACCATCTAGTGGGACTTAGGAACTCACACTACCAAATGATTTATAAACTAATGCATGTAGAAGAAGAAATAACAACTCGAGTCTTGAGGCCAGCGAGAATGAAGAGGTGTTGGGGATAGTTACACAAAGCGTGATAGCATGTGCATCTAATGCAAGTAAAGAAAACAAACATCTATTACGCTAAACCAAGCAGTTAATCATGAGTGTCTACTCCAAATAGAAATGTATAATTTTCAATACTCAATAGAATCTTCTAACTGAAGAATTCAAAAGCCATGTTTGACAGCATTAGAATGCCATTTATTCCTACAACCATAATAATATCTTAGTGACTTGTCTGTTTGATACCAGAACATTCTGGATTTCGAACCATTGCTCAGGCTCTCTCCTTGGGGGATAGAGACTACATATAAATTGCGAGTCACATTGAACGATATGATCCAAACTACAGCAAAGAGAGAGGGAGCCCGTGGCAGTCACCTGAGGAGGTCGCCCAACATCACCACTACTCATAACGTGCTCCGCATGAAGGGGCGTCACCTCTATCCGAGGTTGGTCTGGTTCCTGGATTCGTCAAACCAGAGTGAAGTCACACTAATACTATAATTCATAACACAATCGGCATACTACTGCTTAGAGAGGCACAAAAACTTCTTTATCAACCGTGTTGGGTGTAGTATCCCTTAAGCTCCAAAATTTGTTGCTTCAATATCCATAGGAATTCAAATACATCATAAAAAGTAAAAAAATGTACCCATAGGAAGAGGAAATCATACCCTACGTCTTTAAGCAATGGAACATGTTTTGAAAGTTACTATTATATAGTCGTTTCCAAAATTTTTATCCTTAGCTTCGGCACTTGAGGGTTAATACCTGCGCGGATGGGAATGCACCGCAAAGTGTTTGCAGAGCTCGAGTCAGAGGAGACACAAAGATCTGCATGACATAACATTTCTTCTTCCTCAGCCAAGTTGTGCATGTCTAGAGCACTAGCACATGGCCACTTCTATAAAGGTTAATCAATCAGTAGAGCCAACAGGAAAAACAGAACCCAGACATCACTATTTCGACAAGCTCACCACTTCCGGTTCGAGTAACGCCATCTTCGGTGCTATACTTCTTGCCTAAAAAACATGCACAATATTCAATATTCAATGAGCCTTGTCCACGTACCTAAAATAATAGTAAATATAATAATTCAAAGAAGTAAATCCTTTCAATGAAACTTCATAACGTTGGAAATGCAAACAGTAGCAATACTTCCGAAGGTTTTGGCCTGAAAGAAAGTTGCAACCTGTTGGTGACCAAGCGAAGTGAGGCGTAAGTCGAACCTGTTCGAAGCATCCTCAAGACCAATCAAGGAGGTGTGTCCATGGCGTACTAAATGCACGGTCTGAAGGCGAAGAGGAACAGTTAGTGAGCACAAAGGAATGCATACTTACATACATTCCAGTGCATTTCTGAATTGACTGTCACATGCTGTAAGCTTGAGCTGTGAACAAAGAACAATCTCTGTTACTATATTGGCAAGCAACATGAGAGGAATTACTCAACATTGATCCATGGGACTTCTAATGTGATAAAACTCTCTGAAAGCATGGGAACACGCACAAGTGATGGAGTACCTTTTTAGGGCGGTAAAAGAGTGGGAAGAGTTTGGAACTTCCAGGAGACGGTCGATGCAAATCCTTCCGGACCAGCTACGTGACACTCATCCCGTTCACCCCGAAGCAAGCAGACAATAGCACAACGATCAGCGGTGGTGCTTGGAGCAAAACTTGTAAGAGAATCAGATGCTTAGGTACCAGCAATCATGGAGTTATTGATACTTTTGTATCTATCAAACTATTTACCTCGAGACATCACCTCTCGATGCATAAAGATTAGAATCGCTCGAAGTAATCACGAATACCACCATCACTATAAAGCCCAGTTCTTAGAGAAAGGAAAAAGAAAGAGACTAACTTAAGTTCCTATCTTTAAATGAAGTATGCTTAGGTTGCCAAAAACATTGCTTCAATTACCTCCCAACCAACAAACGAATACAATTAAGAATAACCAAACCACGTCAAAAAATTGCCAATACCAAGCAGGTGCTTCAAAGAGATAACTTTGAGTAAAATGTCCAAGACATTCACGACCAGCAAATATTACAGTATTAGCTATTCTAAATAACATGAAAACCAGGACACCCTCTGATTAGATCACGCAGCATTATGGAATGCCCCTTTTGATTACCTGTTCTCGCATCTCAGGCTGATTGCTCACACTCGAAGGTGCTGTGTGAGTTTTGGAGTTGGAGCCACGAGTTTCTGTTGCTACCTGCACTTCAAGCAAAATCAGAAAATCAAAGGTTCTGCATAGCAATTCCCTCATGCTCAAAAATTGACAGGATCCAAAACACGTACCTCAACGGCAACATTGTCTTGCAGCTCATCCCATTGCGTTTGATGCGGCGCTAAAGCTGCATCCTCACCACCTTCTTCCTCCCCAGTCGCGAAATCCAATCTTCACAAGGCCGGTATAAAGAGAATGTGATCAATTAAACCCTAATTCAGGAATGTTAACGAGCATGCGATTCGAGGCAACCATGTGAGCACCTGGATTGATCAGCAACGGTAGCATTTGGACTCGAATCAGCGGAGCCGATGAACTCCACGTCGTAGACCTCGTTCTCGCCATGGACGAAGTGCAATGCGAGACGCGCTTCGCAGCACGGACACGATATCATCTGCGACTTCTGACCCTCTTGCGCTGGTCCCACAGCAGCTCTCTTCTTCATGATCAATTGCAGGGAAGTGTCGCTGCAGGCTCGAATTCTTGTTCTACGGCAGCGAAAAAATATGCTCTCGTGTAGTGCCACTAGAAAATTAAGCACTTGCATACACTCGGTTGCAGCTGGAGCGGATGAAGTAGGAGTGAACTGCTCGGAAATTACCAAACCCTAAAACAGAGTGGTCGAGGCGCGCGCGCAAGGAGCAAATCGTTGTTCTGTAGAATTGGCTTGAAGCTGAAGCTATTTACGTTCAAGCCCCCGTGGGACTTGCCATGGTGGAGAAAATTCCCAACAATCCTTGCCTGCCAACTTGGGTTAACGCCTCTTCGTGAAGGATGAGATTTCGAGCATCATTAGCTGGCTGAAACTACTCAGCGAAGCAAGTGCTCTTTCTTTCGATGCTGACTAGCAAGCGATGATTGCTCACTGCTCACGGAAACTACGACATAGAGAATCCAGTTTCAAACTAGCGCGACTACATTTGAGACACTGAAGAAGCTCGAACAACAACCGCAACAATCTCGAATCCGTGCAGATATATTCCAAGGCAGAGATTCACCTTCTTACGGCCAAGGAGAACTCACTGAATCCCGCCCAGGTGCGGAGCAGAGGAATCCTAAACCCTAAGCCCTAATTAAGATTCTCTGTAAATGCAGCTTTGATTATGGCAGTGGTGTGACTGTCAAAATTCTGGCTATCTCCTTTCAAGATTGTTGTCACACTAACCTAAAACCCTAAACTGCAACTGCAACTGCCCATAAAACAAGTGTGATGCGGTCGACAGATAGGTTTCTCATGCGATTTATGTGGCACAACATGCGTAGATCGCCGGCAAGCAATGCCTAACCCTTCCTCACAAATAGCCTCGTCTACAACAGTTATCGCCGCTTCCTTCACAGCTCGTCCTCCTCTGCTTATGACTCAGTTTGATGATACATATCGCCTAATTGTTCCAGGACACAGCAGCAGCAACAGCAGCAGTGGTCGTTGTACAGAATCACACACAATGGACTGCTGGGATTGACGTCGCAGTCTATATCTCCAGGCCCGACTGTCCTCTTGGTCTTCACTGTCAAGAAATGACCAAAATGAGGATGCTACCGCGAGTCGTAGCGTGCGTTTTGGTCCTTCTTCGGGCACTTTCTGGTCAGAAAACTCGCACAGGAACTACTTCTACTGTATGCCTACCATCATAACATTCTAGAGTCATTGTCCATTACCCACCTTTTCACTGAAGCTCCATCCAAGCTACAACTGACTACAATAGTTGGCAGATTACTAACCCTTTTCTTTTGAACTCAAGATGGAAGCGAATCTCTGGTAAAGATATATATCAGGGCATCAGGGCACCCTGAATTCTTTCTTGCTTTAGAAGCTCCTCCCAAGTATGATATCTGCGCCATGTACAATCACGGGCGTAAGATGCCTACTTTTGGAGCACAAAAACTAATCAGACTTTTGTTCGTTCAACTTTCTACTATAGTTGGCAGATTCTAACTCTTTTCTTTTTGAACTCAAGATGTAAGCGAATCTCTGTTAATTGTTAAAGATACATATCAGGACACCTTGAATTCTTTCTTGAATTAGGCGCTCAAATCAAGAATGTTACGATGTTATGATATCTGCGTCATGTACAATCACGAGTGCGAGATGTCGTCACTTTTGGCACACTAACTGATCGGACTTTTGTGGACTCAACTGTCTACAGTACAATGGTTGGCAAATTACTACAGTAACCCTTTTCTGCTGGATCCTAATTCAAGATGCAAAAAAATCTCTGCTAAAGATATCAGACACCTTGAATTCTTTCTTGCATTAGAATTGAAGCTCCTTACAAGAATGTTATGATGTTACGACATTATGATATCTGCGTCATGTACAATCACGAGAGTGATCGGAGATGTCATCTGCTTTGGCACAGAAACCGATCGGAATTTTTGATTCAACTGTCTACAATTAATAGTTGGCAGATTCTAACCCGTCTGCTAGCTAAAGATATAAATCAGTGCATCAACCTTGAATTCTTTCTTGAAATAGGAGCTCCTTCCAAGAATGTTATGATATCTGCGTCATGCATGTACAATTACGAGTGTGAGATGTCCTCTTTTTTGTCACCAAAACTGATCGGACTTTTATGCGTTCTACAATACTGAACCGTTTGTCTTTTTGAACTCAAGGTGTAAGCGAACCTTTGCTAAAGATTTCATGATCAGGACATCGATCAGGACACCTTGAATCTATTCTTGATTTAGGAGCTCCTTCCAATATTGTTGTGAGTGAGTCCTCTTTTTTGGCACAAAAACTGATTGGATTTGAAACTTGTGGGTGGTTCAGGTAGTCCTCGAGTGGCCAGCGCCCACGTATTTGTAGCGCCGCTGTGCAACGTGACCGAAGAGTCGGGGCTGACCACCGACTGCGCGCAAGTGGTCGGGTACCTGCAGTTCTTGGACAACGCGGATTGCTGCGTGCACGAGCACCGCCAAGTGGACCATTGCACCACCATGCACATCGCCGGCACCTGCCGAGCGCAGATCTGCAGCCTGCCCTTCGTGCCGCTGCCCCGCTGCCAGCCGTGTAGGGTGGTGGCCGAGTACGTCCGATCGGTGACCAACTTGTGTGCGCAGGACATCGCCGGGGCGTCGCGCTCCGGAGGGTACCAAGTCATGCAGGAGGATGGGGCCTTGTTCATCGTCCTCTACTAAACACAAGAAACCCCAAAATCGCAGCAAATTGGGGCTCCATTTTTCTCTCAAAAACACCGTCAAAAAACACCGTTCCGACCAGACTCCATTCTTCATGGAATATACTGTATTAGGCCATTCTTTGCGAATTTCACGGTCTGGGGTCCCTTCCGAGGGCGTCCATTCAAACTGGTCGCCTGCATTGGTTATATTACTCCGCCCCTGCAGCTTGCGTAGTGGATGTACGTTCGTGTTCCTGTTAATGGAGAGAACAATGTTCGAGAAGGTGATAATATTGAAGAGGTCGGTCTCACTGGCAGTACAATTTTCTTGCAGGTTAGTACCTAGTCATCGTCTTATGCTAGCTTTCACTTACAACAGAGATTCTATGGATTGGTAGTCATCATTCTTTGCATTTTAATCTCTTGTAATTCTGCAAATCTTGTAAACGAACTCTATTGAAAAGTAACGGATTCAATTCCCAGGGATCCGAACACATATTAAGCACTGATCAAAGCTCATGCGCTATCGATCACTCTCTGTTTCGTCACAAGAAAGTTGCATATATGCCCTAGCTAGTAGCTTGTAGATGTTCGTGATTCTGTTTAGAGAGAGAGCAAAACACTCGATATTAATTACAGAAGCCTTGCTGTACAATTTTCTGGCAGGTTAGCTAGTCATCACCTCATGCTTTCACTTCCACAGTGAGATCGTGATTATATGAATTGGTAGTCATTCTTTTGCATTTTATTGCTGAGCTTGCAATTGTGCTGCTAATCTCTTGCAATTCTGCAAATCTTGTAAACGTCACACGAAGTACAGTTGCATGTACCCAACTGAAGTAGCTAGCTTGTAGCAATTATTATTGGTTCCGATACAAGAGAAACTGTGATGTTCAAGAGGTCTTGAGGGTAGTCATCGCTTCATGAATGCTTTTCAATTACAGCAGCGATTCCTGTTGATTGCCGGCCGGTAGTCTCTCTTTCTTTTGGTAGTCATTCCAATGCTAAGCTTGTGCTGCTTTAATTTTCTCTTCATCGACATCCAAATTCTTGTAAACCAAATATCTCTTGTAACAATTCAAACTTGAATAAAACACGATAGTTACTGAGATTGATCAAAAGTAGTCCCGATATTATTACCCAGATTTTTACTTCACGCAGTGTTCAATTGTCCATGGTTTCACTCTACTCAAATAACAGTCATAACCGGTTTTGCCTTTTGCCTTTGCCGACGTGGCAGCTTCTCATTTGTCCTGAGAAAAGTTTGGCTCTCGATGTGAAAAATATAAGGTGAAGGCACCAGTTACTGATCAAATAAGCAATTCTAGACATGATTTGGAGTAGTGCAAGGCAAAGAAAATAGTTTTGGAGGTGCATTGAGAAATGACAAGAGTTGCAAAAAATTTGGTAATTTTATCGCTTGAATTGAAATTACTATGAAATTTGTATAGAGCAATGTCTCAGGAGGAGGGCATTTTAAGAAAGAAAAAAAAGGGCCGATGAGGAGGGTGGAGCCTGACAAGGAGACGCTTTTTTTTCTCAAAATGCACCACAATGAGAGGCATTGGTTGATGTAAACAACTGCTAGGAAACCACAATTGGATGAAGAACGGGTCCCAGATGAAAGCCATGGATGAAGAATTCATAATCCATAATTACATATGGAAACCCACGTAATTGTGGGATTGCCCCCAAATAACCTACCTACAAAATGAGCTTGGCAGTGGTTTACTAGAAGCAAAAGGTGCTTTGGACATGGTTGTCATACTTGACAAGTTACTATTCATTTTTCATCCTGTAGGACGAGTTACTATTCATCAAATGTACTTGAGAGGTACATTTGATGAATAGTAACTCGTCCTACAGGACGAAAAATGAATAGCAACTTGTCCAATATGACAACCATGGCTTTGGATCCATAGCCAATGTCTAAACTCTTCCAATTTCCATCATTTAAAAACTGCTTATTACAACAATTTTGGCAATAAAGAAACAAACAACTCAATGTTGACCAATAGATGCAGTATCAAAAGGAATAATGTACTTTACAATTCACTCACCAAACTCTTTTCCCGTCAAAATCAAGATTACTCCCAAATCAACATAAGCGCAAGAAATACATGCCTTCAAACCACAAAATCCCTCTCACCAACTCCACCAATACTCTCCAATAGTCCAATTCAACCTCCCTCTTAAAACTCTAAACACTTTTTTTAAGCGTATAACATGTATTAGATCAACATACTACACACACGGCAATAGCTTAATAAATAATATTACTACTCCAATCTGATATGGTTTTCCATTAATAACAAAAGTAGACTTTGCTCTAACTCCAAAAAACACTAAAAACTCACATTCAGAAATCAAATATGAACAAAGTTCAACAAATTATGAGTAAATGAGAATTGGATAATCAAAACATAAATTATCACCGAGACATTAGTCATTGGGACAATAGGTGGCAAAAATGCCTAGTTAAGAGTAAAACCAATTATATTTGGTAATTGTTTTGGTAATCTAGTCATTGATCAGGAACTAGAACTATTGAGATGTTGAGTTGGCTCACCTACTCAATAGACCTAATGTCCAATCAATAACCAATCCTCTAAAATCAATTACTTGGTTAATACATAACTCATATAGAAATATACAAATAATGGTACGGACTCTATATGGGAAAAAATATATGACAATGGGTAAGCTAGGGTTGTTTTACACTAACTAAAGATAAACGTACCCATTGGCATTATGGACCCTTATCCAATTGTATCCCTTTTCTACACTTGTCCAACATTTTTGGGCCAAAATATTGGACTTGTATAGACACTAGGGGCTACAATTAGAGAGGTTCCATAATAGAATTGCATACTTTATTGTGCCACACCCTAGTTCTCTAAGTGCCACTTAAAGGTTAAATTCCAACTTTTTTGAGTTGTTGAAGGTAGACTTGTAATTTGTTTATGAGTAGGACTTAGAGTTTTATAATGTAAAGTTTAAATTCTCAACTTTAAGTCTCAAGTTTTTTCATATACAAAACCACATGACAAATCTATTTAAATAGAATTGGGTCAATTAGTAAAAAAAAATTAAAAGTGATTCACACAGAGAATTTGCAATGGACATATTGTTTCACAAAATCAAACAATATGGATGCTTGATTGAGTGTTATTCTTTTCATATTATATACAAAACAATAGATGAAATTTGGAGGCCAAATTGGCTCTCCATTTATGTTAAATCCAACTCAAGCTTTAACTCCTATGTATTTGGCACCAAACTCTTCAAAGTGTGTTGCCACATAAGCATCTTTTAGTGTACCAAGCCTTGAATTTTGGAATTTAGTGTGAATTGTGAAGTTTTGAGTCCACATTTTAGCTCTTCATCAATCAAATTTCAAAATTTAATGGAACTAGGGCATAGGACATAGTAAAAAAAGACCCTAAGGTATTTTTGGAACTAAAATAATTAGTCTCTAAAAGCATTATCTAATACATAATTACATAATTACATTATTTAATGTGACAAAAATGAACACATAGAAGTGGATACACTTTTTAATCCTTATGTGAATCCAACTTTGAAATTCATAACTAATTCTTTAAGAATTCCAAAAATATAGCAATACTTGCAATGTATGCAACTTCCCTTTTTTTCTTGATGAAATTTGATTGAGAAATACTTCAATAGGTCTAGCACTTCCAAAATTGCAATCATCTCTTGTTTTATAGAACTACTACTTTAGGGTGATTGCAAGAAATACTTATCTATGGAGGGGGCTCCTTAGTTAAAGTGTTTTTTTGCTCATAATTTTTGTGCCGTATGTCAATTTGAAATGAAATTTGAAGTGAAGGTAAATGTAGTATTTGTAGACACTATATACTTTTTTGAATTTAAATTATTATTTTAAAAATATCCCCCAATTGGATTTTATTGTAGTCAATTAGGAGGGATAGTACTATTTTGGGCCCAAATACGCAAATTTGAAGCTCAAAATTGGAATAAGGACTTCTACTAAAGTTTACACAAGCCCATGGAGATATTTTCTAAAAATAACAAACTATCCACCTTCCATGTATGCTCAAAGTGCACTACCTTTGCGCAAGTGCCAAGAATACAATTTTTTTCCCAAAGACAAAAATGGTTGAAAAGGAGAACCTTCAAGTTTAAAAAAATGAGTTATAATTATAATTTTTTTTTTTTTACCATTTTCTAAAATTCAAACATCAAAGTGTCTATTTTCTTCTTATTTTCCATCTTCTCTTTTTTGTGCATAACTTTTAGAGATAAATTTTTTAAGGTTCAAATTTTTAAAGATATATTATTTCCAATGATTTACAAATTATACCTATTTTATTTCACTTTAAAAAATCCAAAGTTACAATTGTCGCCGTTGTAAGACAAAATGGCAAGTGTTTCTTTCAATGATCCTTTAATTCTAAGTTGAAAATTGTTCCACCTACTAAATATTATTGTTAACAATTTAAGATTACCCTTTTATGCTTATAAAAATCCATTATGGACTAGCACATAATTCAAATCCCTAGTATTGTATCCAATTATGCTTTCTTGCATCTTTTTAGTAAAAAAATTAGGGGGGCAATTGGGGTCCAAAAGATTGGACTTAGCATTGGTTGAAAAGCAACTATTTCATAGATTTATTAAGCATCACAATATGGCTTCTACACTTAATGAGAGATCCTTGCATTAATCTACAATGAAAAGAAATACATTTGGATTGTAATTGGACTTTGTAGGGAATCAAGAGATACATTAGTATCCAAAAAGGCAAATATAGTCCCTACCTAAGGTCTACAATGGAAAGCTATGTGATTTTTCTTTGATGGCCTATAATGTAACTTACTATCTTCTTCTTTCAAAAATGAATTGACCAAAATAATTTTGAAATATTCTTTGATTGCCTTTTTCTTGCTAAATATTATTTATATATCCAATAAAAAAACTATGCATAGACTTGTAAACTTGTGCTTGTAAAAAAAAGCCCAGCCAATTGGATAACAAGCATTTTTTTGGGATTTTGTAATGATTTTTGAATTTCTCTTGAGTAACAACAAAAATCATCAAGGAGTCACTTTTAAGAAAGAAATCAACTTTTCATCTACATATTTGTATTCAAATTTGATATTTTTATCTCTATTTGCAAGAATATTATACATTTTTTGCCAACATTTTTTCTAATTTTTTTAACCAAAAAATGAGATTTAAAAATAAAGAAATCTTCCTACAATTTTGCTACTAAAAAATTTACTAGCATCAACTATACACAAATCTAAATCCACCAATTGAATAGCAATCAACATAAGGGTCAATATTCTTTGTTTTGGTTAGTAGTTTTAATCAACAAACTTCTTCACTACTCCTCTAACTATCACACAAAAAAGGAGTATAGAACTTAGTCCATAATTGCATTTGGGACTTTAGTATTCTATCTAGTAACCACCAAATTCTTTTAAATACTTGACAAGAATCCTATATATTTTCCTTTTTTATCACTAATAAATTTTTAAAAATTAAGACGCATAGCCAAAAAATTGTAAAAATTTGTAATTGCTTCAAAATACTTATATCAAATGCAAGGCTTAAATCTTCATTTATATTTATTCCGATTTAAACCCCTAAAGGACCACAATGCCACCAAATGACTTCTACAACTACATTTGTAGAAATTTTGAAATGTGAACCTTACTAATAGTTTGTAAATAACAAAGACTAGGACCTTAGATGATTTTTTCACTAAATTTGTTGGTGGAATCCAATCAAAAAAATTGATGAACTATATAATTTTGAGTGAATTTTTGGAGAATGGAGAGCAATGTGGGCCATCACTTTAACTCCTCATATTTTTTTTCACACCTTAAAATGGTTTGATTAAAAAATACACATCAAAATCATGGTGATATGTACCCTTAGAAAAAAATCAAAGTTTTAAAAGTACTTTTGAGCATTATGATTTTAGCACATAAACAAAGTATCACCTAACCAAATATTTTTCATCAATCTTGTCAACAATGGCATTTTTTCAAAAAAATTGTAATTTTGTAAAAAAAATTTAACAAGAAAGCTACATATATAAGTCTTTTTTCATTTCAATAGTAGCAATTTTTAAAATTATTCCATACAAATGAGGAATTATACTTGTTACAAGAGCTAGTTTAGAAAACAAGAGCTATGCTCACTCCTAGGTCCTTTAGGGGTTCACTTGACATTTTTAATAGTAGGATGCTTTGATTAACTTGTTGAAATACATCTTTCAAACATTTTAGAGGTGCTTGCTATGCTATGCATTCATCATTAGAATTTCATTAGAATTTATATGTATTAGATAGAATGCAAAGCAAGAATTTCAAAAAATCTTCAAATAAAAATTACTAAAATCTTCATATAATTTTTTTTTAATAAATAAGCATATATTGAAATAAGCAATAGAAATTTAATGCATGATGAATGAAATACATGCAATGATAAATACAGTAAAAGATACATATACATTAGAATGCAATAGAAATTCAACTCAATTGTTACAAACAATGGCAACCCAAATAGAAAAATTTAAAGGAAAAACTTGTAAATCTCAAAAGCTTCATGAACAATTTAATTGTTATAAAATCCAAAATTGGTTCAATCTAATAAATTTCTCAAATCATTTGGTAGCAGCAATAGAAAATTGAAATCAAAGCTCAAAGATCACAAAAACACAAAATCATAGAAATGCAAAAAAAGTATAAAGCCAAGAAAAGCAATGGAATTGTTACCTTTATAATATCACCATATTGATCCTCTTTAATATCACCTCAATTGCAACGACAATATTATTTCTATAATATCACCCTTTGTAATAAGTGATATTACAGAGGTGATTGTGAAGTGCTACTATATTTCAGTAATGTCACATTGTGTGAAAATATGATTTCTATGTATGCATGATTGGAAATATTTTTATAAAATAATTAAAATAAATATTTTAAAAACTCATCAAAATTATTATCATGCATTCTATTCAAATATATCAAATTTTTATTAATATGTGATACAATGAATGTGTAGCATAGCAAGCATGAGCCCGTAGTATTAATGGTAGCATTTGTGATATTACAGAGGGACTTATGATTTTAGTAGTATGACTAGCGGTTGGCACTTGCTATGCTACGCATTCACCATTAGAATTTCATTAGAATTTCATTAGAATTTCATTAGAATTTATATGTATTAGATAGAATGCAAAGCAAGAATTTCAATAAATCTTTAGACAAAAATTACTAAAATCTTCATATAATTTTTTTAATAAATAAGTATATACTGAAATAAACAATAGAAATTTAATGAATGATGAATGAAATATATGCAATGATGAATATGGTAAAAGATACACATACATTAGAATGCATTAGAAATTTATCTCAATTGTTACAAACAATGGCAACCCAAATAGAATAATTTAAAGGAAAAACTTGTAAATCTCAAAAGCTTTGTGAACAATTTAATTCAAAGCTCACAAAAGCACAAATCATAGAAATGCAAAAGAAGTATAAAGCCAAGAAAAGCAATGGAATTGTTACCTTTATAATATCACCATATTGATCCTTTTTAATATCACCTCAATTGCAACGACTGTATTATTTTTATAATATCATCCTTTGTAAAAAGTGATATTACAGAGGTGATTGTGAAGTGCTACTCTATTTCTGTAATATCACATTGTGTGAAAATACAATTTCTATGTATGCATGATTGGAAATATTTTTACAAAATATCTAAAATAATTATTTTAAAGACTTATTGAAATCATTATCATACATTCTATTCAAATATATCAAATTTTTACTAATATGTGATACAATGAATGCATAGCATAGCAAGCACAAGCCCCTAATATTAATGGTAGCATTTGTGATATTACAAAGGGAGTTATGATTTTAGTAGTATGAAATATAGAATATATGTATATATGCATCATTGTTTAGGTAGGTGTGAAGCAATTGAAACCTAGTGACATACTTCAATTAATTGTTTGAGTCATCTTTGAATTTCAATTTGTTGTTGGGCATTGAATGCCAACTTTGAACAATTTTGGTAGTAGTTGGATCCATATTATCTTTAAAGATCCACAAAAGACTACTACATCATCATTTAATCACCTACATAAAGGTGATACATATTTGTGTCAACACTTAGGTAGGTGTGATGGAACTCAAACCTTTAAGTAATTTAGTGAGGCACTTGAATTAGGGTTGTTTTCTTCAACATGGAGACATGGTGTCTAATATGACATTGACAATTGATAGTAGAATCCTTGTTTATCTAGTATAGTCAACTTTACTTGAGGTTGCCTTTACCAACACTTTATATTATTGCCCTTTGGCCTTAACCATAAATTGCCTAAGATGCTACCATCTACATCCTAGACCTATAGTTGTCTAAAATAATGTATCCTAAACCTTGCATGCCACTGATAACAATGTATAATAAATTAAATTGAAAATGATGGTATATAATTTGTTTTCACTCAATCATGTGAAGTATACTAAATTGATGTTTGATTTGACATCCTTTATGATATATTTTCAAACTTCAATTAGTTGTACAATGAAAAATGCTGATTTAAACCCCATGCTAGGATTTGATAGTAGTTGCATCTATACTATAAGTAATGATCCATGAGAAATCCACTATATTATCATTCAATCATTCAAATAAGGATGGTACATATATGGTACAATCACTTTAGGTAGGTGTGGTGAAGTTCAAACCTTTAAATTGTCTTGGAAAGCACTTGGAATAGTTGTTTGACATGTTTCCAAACTTCAAGTAGTTGTTGAATAAGTTTTGAAGTAGTTGTATGAAGGGCTTTTTTTGGCCTCTTGGTCCTAGTTTGAACTAGGAGATGGCATTTGGTGAATTGCTAGTAGACGAATAGAGAATGAAAAGTGACCCACATTGCCATGTTGGCAGCAACTGTCCATTTTGTGAAGCCACGTCAACACCTTTCTTCTCATGCATCCTTGCATGTCTATATCACCCAAGGTTTTAGGCTTTCACTCCCTCCACTACGTGATTATTGCCCACTCTCTATTGTATTTGCGCTCATCTTCTTCACTTCAACAGATCTTCTTGCCATTATAGCTTGTATTCATACTATCAATATAAAATAATCGATAAGAAAGCCAATTCAAACCACTATATAAGGTTTTGATAGAAGTTATACCTATAATTACTATCAATAATGATTGACAAGAAGGCCAATTTAGACCATTGTGTAAGGTTTTGATAGTAGTGACAGCCATACTGTCAATAATGATGGACAAGGTCACTACAAAAGCATTCAGTCTACTAAATCTAGGTAGGTGTGATGTAGCCCAATCTTTAAATCATCCAACGAGGTACTAATAAATTATATATTTTAGGCATATATTATTTTGTGATTTTTTGTCAGATTGTATCACATCCGAGTCCTTCCGCAAGTTTCTCTATACAGTTTGAATTTCCTACAATTTGGACTCGAGTCCGTTGGACCTAACAATGCACAAACTCTAGATTATTAACCTTTACAAATAAATGTAAGCACTTGTCTTGCCCCTATTTTGATTTTAATTTTTGATTTTTGACCTCTCCTAACTAATTCAGGATCTAGGATTCTTAGCATGAATTCGAATTTTCCAAATTTAATTACCCAATAGTAAATAACAAGTTCCTAAATTTCCCCGTGGTGAAAAATCCGGAGGCTTACACCCCAAATCCACGTAGGCATACAACTTACTTTGGGTTGGTGAAGGACGAATAGGACCACATACAGCTGTTTCAAAATGGACTGAACTTCTTTCAAAAGCTTTTTTTATTACGAAGATGTTCTAATATAGAAATATCGAACATCCTACTAGACCGTACATCCTCCTCCTACGAAGCTGAACCGTCGATCAGCTGACATGAACGGCCTGGATCACTTCTCTCGACACCAAGGACGGAAACCAAGGGAAGTCGGAGTGGAGGACGACGAGCAGGGCCTGTGTAGCTTAAGCAAGCTTCTCAAAGGATCAACCGTGCCGTGTGTTTTTAAGGCACAATCTGTCTTCGCCGACTGTCGAATTCTCTTCAATGTGCCCAGAGCTTCCCAGCAAGCCCCAAATTCTCGTCCCTGGTGTCGTATTGCTCCCGTTCCCAGTTTTTTCCTGTTCTTTCTCGTCGCCTCGTTGTTGTCGATTGCAATTTCACCTTGCATTGAGCGCGGAACTGCTGCAATTGTCATCTCTGGTGCGTCTCCTGTAGCGAAAACTGCATTTGACTGGGCTCGTGTGTTGTTGTCAGCGTTGGAGGCTTCATGTCTTTGTGTCAGTTGGCGGGGCGTTTGAATCGAGGAGTATGCGTTTTTGCAACTTTTTAATGCTTTTAAAGTTTCCTTTTTCTGCTTCCTTCCAATGTGCGAGGTTTTATGTGGTGTTGGAGCTTGGTTTTTGCTGACTTACGGCAACGGGCTTGGGGTGCTTAGTTTTTCTTTTGATTTCTTCTGAGCTATCTGCCGGTTTATGTTCTACAGCGTCTTTGCAACACTTATTCCGTTCTTTTAAGAAATTTCTCTTTTCCTTAAGAAATCCGCCCTTGTCGAAGGGGCTTTGTTTTTGGTGAATTACGGCAGTTTGCACTTGCTGCTTGTGATTCTGCTTGTAGTTCTGCTGTTTTAGGTTTCTTCGATTTCTCTTCTATAGTTTCGTGTCTGACTCTTGGTCCCGTGTTAGCGATCTTCCTAAATCGCTCCTCTTTGTTCATAGGGATTTGTTTTGTATCTGCTAGAATGAAATTTGTTTCCAAAATTTTAATGATTTCAGGGAAAGTACAAACTCGCTTCCTCTCTTCGTGTCTACTAAACAAATAGAATGATTCGTAGGAGAAAAATGCAGTGTGAAATAATTAGTGTCTAGCACTAATTGAATTAACTTGTGTAGTGTGCAAAGAGGTGATGATGATCTGTTGTTCTTGCGAAAAATTTAAGCTTAAAACAAATTAATAACTTAGGAAAATTTCGGTTTTCAGGTGCTCTGCAATGTTCGGGATTTTATAGGTTATTGAAGGAGCTTTAGTTTGCAGAATTACGAAATTGTGTCCTTGTTGAGTGTTTCTTTGGTTTTCGAGCTATCTTCTGTTTTAGGTTTCCTTGGTTTCTATCATGTATGCTGTTTCGAATTCTGTTGGCGGCCAACTCTTTGTGCCTTTTCGGCGGTCTTTTGTAATTTTTCCTTATTCGAAATTCTCGTTGGGATCGTTTGGTTTGGGGTGCTAATGTACTTGTTTGCAAGTGTGCTAATATTGTTTTCTTGTGCTGATATTGATATGTTGCAGAGTTTTTTTGTATGCCTATCAATGAGTGTCGACAGGAGGGAACCGGCATCGTAGAGTGGATCACATCAACCACTTGAATGACCCCAAAGTTTTCTGCTGCATTGGCAAATACGTTGTTTTCAATTGGTTGTTTTAGCCTTTAAAATTGCGGTCAGGATGGTGGGAGGCGGGTTGGGGGAAAGGGAAAGACGCAATGGAAAGGCTCCAATAGATCTTGGCGATGAATCTTCTACAGGTGCAGTCATCACATTGTCGGATTCAGATTCTGTCGGGAGTACCGATGCCGTTCAAAGTAGGGGTGATGCGAAGATGAAGTCGCCAGCGATTGACCTCATATCTGAAAGACAAAACCGGCAGGTTCTTGACAAAGAATTGTCGAGACTTCTCTCAATATTTCCAGATGCAAGCCCGCTTGTAGCTGCTGCAGATTTGGCATCGCAGTTGAAGAAAACCTCACCGGGGAAGGCGTTGGAGAGGATTATTCACCGATATATGGAGCATGGCGTGCCGAAGGCAAAGCAAGTACCGCATGAAGGACCAAAGCCTGGTATGATAAATTCGAGAAATACAGAATGATTCTGTCGTATATTTTATTTTGTGGACTTGCTACAAGTATGTCCATCATGATCATTTTTTTCCTTTCCTGTGAAATATCTCGAGTGTTCGTGCTCTCTCGTTCCTCATAAATAGAATCGACCTTGATTGTAACAGTGATAGATTATTGATGTGGAAAATTCTTCCGTCGTGAATCGTGCTCGTCATTTTGTCTGGTTCCCGCTTGGGTCGCAGATCCTCCTCAAGCGATTGAGAAGCCAGTGGACGTCTTCGCAAGGCCAAATGTGCATAGGGTTGAAACCAGTAATCATGCGGAGCGGCAGGTGGACTTTGGTTATGAGGTTTTACCTCCAGAAATAAAAGCTAACTATAATCTTTGGACTCATTATACGTTGGCGAAAGAATTCCCCCGATACCCCCTTCCGGAGCTGAAAAGAGTGTTGCTCGAGAACAATAGTTGGTTTGCTCCAAGCTACAAAGCAATTAGCTCCGATTACACAGCTGCCCTCGCTGCAGAACAAAATGGTATGATCTTTGGGAATTGGGTACAGTCGGTCAGTTTTGCATATGCCAAGTTATCATTATTCTCATTCCTCGCTACTTCGTCAAGGCAGTGACATGCGAGTGCGCCGTTCTGTTTTCCCGGTATGCAGGATACTTTTCCTGTCGGGAATTCTGTAAATCGTATAGGGCATCTGTTGCAAATCATTTATTTCACTAGTACTGAACAACAATCGTGCATGTAATCACGTGAGGTGTCTAGAGTGTTGGAAGATGTGCTTCTTCGGTGTTTCTTGCTCTAACGACAGAACTCCCACACTGCTCACTTATTGAGGGTAACAGGGCAGGGCAGAAAACGAGGGAGGCGACAAGGGTATCCCAAACTCAATATGCGACCTCGTGATTCAACACCGAAGCCACATGAGCCATGCTATATCTTTGAGAGAGAGCTGCAAAGTATCCAGAATGCTTCAACAGAAGGTGCAAAATTGGTTACAGAGGAGTTGAAGATAGATACTGGTGGGACTCATAGGGATGCCTGTGAGGGTGAGACCTCTGCAGACATTGAGTGTGGGTGCTGTTGTTCAGATTACCGATTTGAAGAAATGGTCCAGGTAAGCCCCCTTTTTTCAAGTTAAATGTCATCTCACTTGTGGTTCTTGGATGGTTATGTGTAACACAATGCATGTTGCCACTTGCATCTTGGATTCTTAGGATCTTGAAATTTGGATTCTTAGGTTTGAAGACTCTTGTAGTGTGCAGAGGGGCACCTTTTTTGCTTCACATGTTTGCGGCGTAGAATAGAGGAGTCTACTTTTGGTGGATCGCAAGCATCCAATTCACTTCCTTGCATGGATACAAGTGGCTGTGAAGAATCCTTCCCTTGGTCTGAGGTACTATGAGCTTGACATTCAATCAAATTGCCACTATTTTCTATTCATCTCCAAAGACATACTCAACCTGAGAATGCATTTGATCTGTGTTTGTGTCTATTGCATATTTTGCAGGTGAAACGAGCCTTGCCTCCTGATGTGTTTGCCAAGTACGAGCAACGTCAAGCTGAGGACGCAGTCGTGCAGGCAAAAATTGCAGGATTGGTGAGTTTGAGGTCTTGTGATATATCTATCTTCCTACATGTCTTTGATTGTCTTCAACACAACATACATACATCTCCTTTGCTGTTTTCTAAATCTGAAATTTGGTATTGACAACTTCCAATGATCATTCGCAGGTTTATTGCCCTTTTTGTAACACGCCGTGGGAAGTAGATCCTGACTTGAGAGTCTTGGAGTGTGCGAATGAAAGTTGTCAGAAGGTAAGTTGAGTTAGGAATGCAAGAGGGCTGATGATTGAAAGACTTTTGACTCAAACATTGAATTGCCCATTTTTCCTTTGGATAGTGTCAATGCAGTGATATTATTTTTATTATTATTTTTTGCAATTAGGTATGATGTCAAATGATTTACGTGTGGTTGCCAACAGGCATCCTGTGTTCTTTGCAGAGAGCCAAGTCACCTCCCATTACGATGTGAAGAGGTTGAAAAGGTATGTCATCACACAACGTCTTCACAGTCAGTGTTGGAATTGGTGAATGTCACTAAATTTAGGATATTTGAGATATTTATGAGATCTCTTCTGAAAATTCTTTTATCATTTTTAAACTGTCAATCAAACTAATATTTCTCTCTAAGCATTGAAATCCTAATCATGCATTGTTTTTTTCTTTACAATGCAGAAGTCAGAGACTTCTTTGAGGAGGAGCATTGAAGAGGTAATTAGATCTTTACTTTCTACATGGCATGTTGATATATGGAAACTTGTCAGCAAACATTATGCTTGCTAGCGCTCGTGAACAAACCATTTCTATATGTGATACTCACATATAGTGTTGTCTAAGAGACATTGCTTGCTTACCAATTGTATTGTGTTAGAACGACTCGTTTACTATTTATATTATTTAGTCAAATTTGGTTCTTGTTCTGCAGCGCATGACCAAAGCTCTGTTAAGAGTATGCTCAGCTTGCAAAGCAGAGTTATTGAAAAGTGATGGTTGTAACAAGGTGCGTGAGACATGGTACCTTGTCTTTCAGTTTTCCTTCTTGAATCTATTAGTTATATTTATTTGTTCCCATCAAAATGGATAAGTGCGTGGGTTTAAAATGGAAAATTTAATTGCTTTTACTTTTTGGTGCATGTGTTATTCCAATGATTCCAGATTTAATTATTACACTAGTTAGCATTACCGAGAAGCAGTAGGGTCCGCATTTCGACTTTCAAACTCAAGTTCTTAACAAAACTCCATATATCTTATTTTATTTTCTTATTTGGGATTGCCTCTCAGGTTACATGTAGGTGTGGCCAAACTATGTGCTACGTGTGCCGACTGCCCATTGCCCCTAATTATCAACACTTCTGCCAAGTACTTTCTTCCCTTTTTGCATTCTCTTTTTTCTACTTAATTCTTCCACATGTGCGTATGGGCACACTCTGAAAAATCTAGATGACTTACGAATTTAGTTTATCAGCTGCTTGATTTCTTTAGTCCTTTATTGTAGCAGCTGGTATATTAACATACATTTACATGTATCAGCTGGTTGATTTCTGCAGGCTTACAAATGATTGGGTTATGTATAGGCTAGTCAAATTTGCATGAAATATCTGGTGATCTGTGTAAATTTGTTTAATCTGAAGCTGGAGGTGCTTGTTTGGGGTGTGGTTGCAGCATGTAAGGCCTGGTCCGAAAAGGTCCTGCACTGTATGCAAGAAATGTAGCCTCTGGGAAGAGGTGCGTCTGGGGGCTTCTCTTCTAGACGTTTGACACTATGCGCATATGTTTAAATCTCTTTTCTGATTATATTTCAGTCGTGATCAGTGTGCCAGGTGCTAAAAACTATCATCCTTTTTCTCTGAAGCATACCCAGTTCTCGAGGATAAAGGATTTATCTCTCTATTTTTATTAATACTGCGTGTTGGGTTGGCAGGAAGAGGAAGATGAAATTGTCAAAGCAGCAAGAGAGGCCGCAATGAAGGAGTTAGCACAGGATGATCCAAACCTGCTCAAGCGGACGATTGGACCTACGCTGGAAAAAGCACCCAAAAAGAAACAGAGACCTCCACCTATTCCAGCTATTCCATTTCGACCCCCGCCTCCTGAGTATTACAACATGGTAGCTCAGGCCATGGTTCATGTTGCAGAACAATGATGTAGATGCACTATACTATCGTTTCTGAAGATATGATTGGGATTGATTGATGTATTTCAATGAAGAGGAACGTAATTTCGGTTGACAGTAGGCACCTTCGCTTGTGTGTGGAGTAGTTGGACAAACCAATGATAGCTACATTTCTTACTGGGGAGGTATATTGAAGTACCTCATTTCACCCCCATTCCACCCCCACTTGAAGTTTTGATCTAAAAGAGGCGAGCAGAATAATCTCCTGCGAAATGATTTTCGTCGAGGACATTTTTCAAACGTTCTTTTTAAAAAAAGTTCGAAGGAATTCGTTGAGGTTGTTTCCATGGCTTTCCTTCACAGTTAGAGTTTTACATAATTTGATGTACAGAGATTTGTTTTGTTGAAAGCAACAGGATTTGGTGTCAAGGTTTTAAATATTGCTCAGATGGATGCCTTGCTTTGCTACTCCAGTTCTTTTGAACCTCTTTAACTCTAGAAGGATGTGGCCCCCACGACGATTATTATTGTACCATTAGGTGTATTCTTTGTTTCTACAATTAATAGATTATTGTACCATTAGGTGTATTCTTTGTTTCTACAATTAATAGCAAAGTCATTCATTGAACCTTTTAGGTGTGAGGTCCATAGTGTCCTTACAAGGTTAACATGATGTTTAAAACATGACATTCTTGAATATTTTTGAAAATACAATTGTCATACCTTAGGTGTCTCTATGCCTTTATTATTCTTTTGGGATTTGAATTTAGGGAGTTAGGTTAAAGAGGTTATGGTGTATAGGTTCCTTGATTTGTCATGGTAATGCATGTGACACTTATTTACCAAAGTCACACATTTCATCTTAGGAAAGATGGGCTTGTAACCACATAAAGGAATTGCACAATCCTTACACTTAGTTTGTTCCTAAGTTGTGACTATAAAAAATAATCATCTTTTTGGTCCAAATTTACATCAAGAGCAAAAAGCTTGAAGTTGCCAAAATATACTACATAGTGATTCACTATTAAAGTGGATTTGGTTGGTTGAAACATTCCAAAAAAATCCTAAAGCCATTTTTTTTTAAAGATTTATTTGAAACCAAGCTCCTAAATTTGGTTGGCTTGTCATATTAGGATTGTCATATTAGGATTCAGTAACCATTCTATTTCAATCATATGTTCAAATCCATAGAATGAATAATATCTTTAAACCTTGGCTATCCCCACCCCTTGTTGTGTACAGACATGCAATTGCTTTTGATTTACAAAATCTTTAAACCAAAAATTACCTTCTTGGTGCAATTGCTTTTGATTTACAAAATCTTTAAACCAAAAATTACCTTCTTGGTGCACTGTACATTCTATAAGGTAACAAGCTTTTAAATTGGGCACGCATTTAGAATCGTCCCCGTAGAAGGCCTTGAAATTGTGTAGATGGTTTTGTTTAGAAATCTGATTCAAAGTGCTTCGTTTCAAGATAGTGAGCAGTAGCATAAGGTGTAGTTTATAACTCATTAATACGTGTTTCATTCGCTAGAAGGAGATGATAAGCAGATGATTAACAGAGATGATAAGCCGCACTAAAAAGTAATTAAGAGTGAGGAAGGCAATAAAAGAGAATGGAGTGTGAATCTTTTTTTTTCCTACCTTGAGCCTTGCTCCATTTCTGACACTCTCTGCTTATTCACGGCACTTTCATGAACACCCACAACATCTTTCTATTCATCTTTTGGACTGTTTTGCTTTATTGTAAGACACTTTTCAATTGATGACTACAACAGTTTATGCACGTTACTAGCGCTACATCTAATTGCCTTCAAAATATCGTATTTTTTCTACGGGAATCAGAAAATTACCAAAGAATTGCCTTCCAACTGTTTCTCTTTTCTCTATGTACCCAAAAATAATTTCAAATGTTTCGGCGTGCACCCTCAACCACAGATCTGTTTCTCTCCTTAGATGGTCGATTCCTGAACCTGTTACTATAGTGATTTTCTAATTGCAGTACATCCACCCCTCTTGATTTTTTCATCACCAAGATACATATACTTAAAACCAACAAACAAAAAACCTGACACGAGTACATCAAATGCATAGCAAGAATACAGTGTCGGTATTGGGCAGGGACCCTCGTACCGTATCGTCTTGTTTTGGGTACACGTCCCTTAATTCCATTTCTCACATTGATGGTTCTTCATTTCCAGTGGTTGACAAGGGCCAATTCCAAGAGGTTGAAAAATAGGATGAAGATAGTTTTAGGCTAGCAACCTCGTCACATTCTGAGATAAGAATCTAAATTTGTTTTGAACAAAATCCTGAGCTCATCTCAAAGATGCCAAAAGCTACACATCGACAATGGAGAAGGTTGGGTTCTCACTACCGCTGAAGAATGTTATGTCAGATACACTCGAAAGAGAGTTAGAATTGCACAGAAGAATTAAAACTCCAGAAACAGAACAACAGGGTCGTCGTTACCGATATCTGTTCAAGAACTGCAAATACTGTTCTACGAACGCTGGTTGAGTGGGGATGACATGCCCACACGCATGCTTCACAACTGTGCGCTCTTCACTTCGAAACAAATCAGCCAATTGTTGAGACGTACGATCATGAATTTGACGGTCTTGATCACCAAATATATGCAGAGAGGGGCAAGGGATGCTGCCTGCTTCAGAAGTCAGGACCTTCAGAAAAGCAGGGGGATACCCTGAACACAACACTGCAAACTTGAAGTGCACACCAGAGTTGGCCTGGCGGAGCTGGCATAACGCAGCAGCCACGGCTGCTCCTTGTGAGAATCCCAACACCCCATCAAAGGGACCCAAATCGTGGAACACTTTCTGTAGATACTCCCATGACGTTTCCCACCCTTCCGTCTGTGTTTCATACTGCCATGCATCAAAGAGTGTCTTCGCTTTCTCCCGTACCACCTCTGAATTCTCCTGTTCATATCAACGCCACAGGCAAGTGAACCGGACTAGCAGATATTGAAGAAGAAAAAAATAATGTTTGCAAACTAGGGGATCAGAAACTGGTCAGGTTATATCTGTTGATTGCCTAAGCATAACCTCTCCATCAATTAAGAAACTCAGTTTGTAAACACCAGTTCATGATACAGCTGACCTCTTTTATCTGATTGCTTGGGTCCCAAAAACATGAATATGATATAGTTTGATTGTGTGACAAGTGCGCTACAATGATAGCATCACAAGTGCGCAGGATATTCCAAAATGTAGATTTTGAGGTCATATTAATCCCTAACTGTAGAGTCTAGGTGGCCAGAAGTAGCCATTAAGATAGGAATTCACCTGAATCAATTTGAAAGCTTCATGGAAAGTAGCAAACTAAACCAAGAGACAGAAGAAATCATGTCCCACATTTTTGAACAGTAAAAACGTCTTGGAACTTGCTACTGTTGACTATAAACTTCCAATTGGACGTTCTAGTTTTAATTCAGGCATGAAGGAGTTAAAGACGACTGAGTGTATACCAAGAGCTTCCAGTTTGGAATGGAATACCAGTTTCGTTGTAAAAGTCAAACATGGATATTCTTAAACAAAAAACAAAGGTGTCATTTGTTTTTCACAGGATCTCACCTGTTGAGCGCCGGTTGGGTTCTGTGTGACTGGGCCTTCATTCGGACTCACCAGCCACGCATATTTCCACGTTGGACTCTGACCAGATGTCCCACTTGCACAGCTTTCACGCTCTCCATACCTGGTCGTAGATTGTATAAATGGTAGCTTGTGAGGCGCATCAACGAACACAAAGTCTGCGACGTGTTTCAACTTCTTTTTCAGCGATCCCAATCGGCCCTTGAAACCACTTGCGTTTTGACGGAAGCCGTGTAAGCAGAGAAGTCTTAGTTTTTGATTCAGTATCCGCCCTGGGACAACGTATCTTCCAAATCTCAGTACCCAGTCACAGAAAAACAGTCATTCTTACAGAAATGAAACCATCAAAACTCACCACTGACCTTCATGCAGGAGGGGGGGTTTCAAATCTGCAGCTAGCGTAATCGTTGGGACATCGTTGATACTCTCACACGCCGCTTCTATTTGCTGAGGCTGGTCGGAAGCCTTTTGATTCACCTCACACAGTTCACAAACATATTTCGCGTCTCCAGCACCCTAAACCACCAGTTATCGTATCCAGTTATAACATACACTTCAAACTTACGTCATACAGCAAAAGGATTACATATGTATGCACACTCAACATAGTGAAACGAGGCAACACAGAATAGCATACAAACGCTACCAAAGGAATTTACCTTTGGAAGTGGAACATCATTAAAATTCAACAGTAACACACAAAATAAGCACAGTAGGCTAAATCCATCAGACATTCATTCTCTACAAAGACCAAACCCTCCTTAAAAACATTAATGATTCAAATCTGTACTGTCGTACAAGCCGTAGTCCAAACCTCCAGGGAAATCATACATCCAAGTGAATCCAGCAATTTCACAATTTCAGACGATAAAGAGTCAAAAGGGAACTGAATCCAGAAGCTAACCTGACAACTGGTGCAGATGAGAACGAGAAGTCTGCATAAAGAGCAACGAGTTCGAGCAGAGTAGTCGTCAAAAGGAGCTTTGCATAGAAGGCAACGGCCCACAACTTCCTCATTACTGGTTCCGACTGCCATTCTGTCAACATATGCCCACGCCCTCTTCAGTGAAATCTGCATCACTAGGGGAAAGCGGATCACAACCCCACGCTAGCTAGAGGTTTTCCCAACAGGAGAAGAGCGAAAAAACCCTTAATATGGGATTTCTTTTATTTTGCCAAGACTCCATGCCGACATCAAGAAAATTGCATAAAATGCTGGATAGCTAAAGCACTGTAATCGGACTACGTAAGAAACAAGTTCAGAAGGGGACTCTGTAGAAGAAGCGCTCAGAAATCACAATTTGACGATATGTTACGTTTCACTGCTTTTTGGAAGGCAGGGCACACAAGGCTGGAAATCGACATGCGGACCAAATCTGAAAGAGTGAGAAAATGAAAGAAATCTAGGTATGACTTATTCACACCGTTGAATTCTGACATTTATCTTGAGTTCTTCAAATTAGAAATCAACATCCCAAATGACAGTCACGAAAATCTTTGGAACAGCAATCGGCCCTGCGGTTCCTAACTAGAGAATAATGCCTCCCAACTATCAAAATCAGGTTTTATCTAATGCACTCTGGCAGTTCATGTCCCTAGACTCAGAATGCATGGCACGAAACTGGAAGCTGCTAGGAATGCTGGGCCAAGAAGCAAACACATAACCAGAAATCAGTGTAAGTGAACAAAGACGGGGCTAATTAGAAGATGTACCTGTGATCAAAAACGAAATTCTTGCCCTTGAAGTAACCTCCATCAGCAAACGCCTCCATATAGCGGTGAATGCCTCCTGAGAGCTGCCAACTTAAAAGGAGGAGGAATGAGAGTCGGCCACCTGAAATTTGCAGATATTTGCAAACGGGACACTTCTGAAAGAAATACAAAGCGAATTGTTGCAGACCCTAACAGAGGCTGGAATGTAATGTGTTTCAGACGGTATAGTACGATTATATGCAAATAATCATACAATACAACAATAGTATAATATCATACAGCAATTGTTTCGAATTCTGGTTAAGAGTTTAGTCTGACTGTGTTTCCAGACAAATCCTTTTTATCATTTAAGAACAGGGTGTGATCAAATCTGAATGTAATGCGTTTCACATACATTGAAACACCCCATCAAAGAAACTAAATGCAGATGACAAGTTAGGATCCGAGCGCCACCTGAATCACGTCTTCAAATTCCTTTCCTTTGCTCCGCAAATAAGATGATGCGAGCTCACATCGTACCCCTCCTGTGCAATACCTGCGTCACCCCCATTCAGCACAATCCCAAACCCTCACAACCCCAAGACCTAAACCCTAAACCCTCCTGAATCCGAGCAACATATGATAGAAATACCACTTGAACTCAAATCCACGAGCACGCAAAACGCGTTGGCTAAATGGGAAATTCCGCAACAGATTCAAACCAGCAGATCAGGCAACAATTGTGGTCCATGGACAGCACAATGCCAAGGAGCCTGCTACTCACATTAGGACGCGCTTGTTGCGCAGTTGCTCCTGATGCGCATCAATCCAACCTGAAGCAGCACAAACCATCCATAGAATGTTAATTGGCACCATTTGAGGTGTGCATTGAGGTGTGCATTTGTGTTTGATCCCCCCTCTCTTTGCAAAGGTGGGACCGAAACCTCCATTAGAATCCAACTCCAAAAAAATTCAAGTAGTGCAAGAATTCAAATGCATTCGAGAATAAATATTGATAGAGGCAGCATAGAAACGGGAGCTTAGCATGAATTTTACACTTAACTTTACTAGGCCCCAGCATTTCCCCAACTTTCATGGAATTTGAGACAGAAGTAGGATGAGTAGCCTCACCAGGTAAGTCGCTGTACTGGCGCAGCAGCGGATCCAAGAACTGGACGTGATTCGGGGGCTCGAACTTGCCAATACGTGTTTCATAAATGTTGCGCGCATCTACGAGGACGCAATTCGTGGAAGAATCTTCCAAAAGCGAGTGAAATTCCAAAGGCGAGACGAGCGGGCCCGCATTGGCGATGGGAGGAGGCACCGTGGCGAGCGTGATGAGGTGCGGGACGAGGCGGACGGAGAGGTCATTGAAGCCGCAAGCCTGGGCGAGGTGCGGGGGGACTGTGGCGAAGGGAGGGGCGGGGGAGAGCTTGAAGTCGATGGGAGGGAAGGCGAAGCGGGGGTGCGCGAGGAGGGCGGCAGTATGGGAGCGGAGCGAGGGGAGAGGACCGGTGACGGTCACGTTCACGCCGTCGGGGGCGACGCGAAGACGGCCGCGCAGAGAGAGAAATGTGCACAGGCGATGGAGATATTCAGCCACTCGCGCCGGGTCCGCGAGGGTCACGAACTTGTAGTAGAGCAGCACGCCCCACTCCTCGTCCTCGTCGTCGTCACGTGGGGGCATGGCGATGGCTGCAGAGCTAAATTAAGTCGATGAAGACCAGGCTGCAATTGATGTGTCGTCGTCGTCACGCTGGGACATGGCGATGGGCGAGATTGGAAGAGTTCAATTCAAATCGATGGAGACCAGGCAGCAATTGATGAAGGGAAGCGCTATCTCGCACAATGCGCAGTCCAGCAGTATGGAAAGCTCACCACCCACTGAAAAATCATCTCATTAGGGTTTCTCCGGATTTTCTCTCCATCCACAGTCTCAAGGTCAAATTTCTTACCCATCAAAAGGTAGAGGGCCTTGAAGCCTTCAAGGGGTCGCCGTTTTCAGGGATGCCGCAACTTTGGCGACTTGTATCTTACTTAAGCTCGCTTCACTATTCTCAATTCACGAGGTCTGTAAGCTCATTTTCTGCCTGGTCGTGGTAGTGTAGTCGCCGGTTGGCTGCCTTCTCGAGAGCAATGGATTCGGCAGCCATACGCGCTCACAAGTGCGGTGACAAGCTGCAATCTTACAAGAGCCTCCCCGTATAAACCGAAAATTCAGAGCATGTCTGTAATGTACAGTGTGCATACATTCTAGGTTGAACATGACGTTTCTGCACAGAATGGACCTCCGTCTTCATTTCCTTCAGAGATTGGGTTTCCTGGCTGTCTCCACTCGGAGTGAGCTTCTTTGAGTAGAAATTTAGGGTTGGAGGTCAATCAGTGTGCATGTTGATTCTCTCGATACAATTGCAGGTGAGATTGGAAGAGGGCGTGTGTATCGTTATGGACTTCAAGTAGTGAAAAAACCAGCTACGCGTGAAGAAGAATAAAAGCTGGATATCCATGGGGAAGCTCACTACACGAGCTCCATCGAGGTTGTCAGGGACATTGATGCTGGCCGTGATATTCTCCGCTATTTACTACGCTGGACTTGCCTCGCACGGTATCACTCTCTTCTCAAATTGTAGATGAGTTGCTATCTTCAGCACAATCAGAAGCATCCGAGGTAGACGGGGAATGAAATTAAGCAATTCTTTCTAGGAGCGAATTCCTCAGTTAGTGACTGATTTGACCTTGATGCATTTTGCAGGCGGAGGATGGTGGAAGAAACGTACACAATTGGATGCAGATCGCAAAACTATGGAAGATTTTCAGCAGCAGTTCGTTCAATGTGTTGTAAGTGATATTGCGAATTCTCATCATTAAGTACTACTAGACCGCAGTAAGGGTTAAATACCTTTGCCTTCAGTAGGAATAATGGCTCTCGCACTTCCTTAAATCAAGGCATTCTAAGCTGTCCCTACATTCTTGCGAAATTACAAGTCCAAATCTTTAGATGAGCACTGTGCTAATGCACGTTTGCTGTCAGTGCTATCAGGATGCCAAACGGGTATGCATGGACCCTCAATAACATTCTTTTCAGGCTTGAAAAGGTCCTGTGTTTGAAACAATGGTTACCTACACTAATGCATTGTTATAGTGGATTTGCAAGTTTCCCTCAACTTTTACTTGTTGGATATCCATCAAGGGAGGGATCTTGACATGATATACTCTTCAAATTTATTGCTCCGTGTTCATCAGATTTCAAAAGGCCGTTTGTATTGGTAAAGAGTGTATACGTTCTACTCAATAAAAATTTCGTGTTGTGCAGAGGGACAAAGGAATAGGCTTAGATGTCCGTCCTGTTAATGAGTGCCAGGTGAAATTGGTCTTTACCGACGCGTCGGCAGCAATTTGGGTAAGGCTCGGCCACTTCTATTTCTTCACTGAGCCTTCCTGATTTTTGGCAGCCATTCAACAACATGGTTTGAGCTGATACCCGTTTTCATAACTCGTTTCTGTACAGAGAGACATCAAGACTGGAGAACTAGAAGGCCTTGTTTACACATTCGATCTCTGCAGTATGATCACCGTGTGGGAACAGGTACAAATTGCAGCATGTTACGTCTTCACTCTATCTTGGGCTTTGAAAATTCTCTGATAGAATCTGTCCCCTTTCCCATGGAAGGTCCGGAATAGCACCACAATCCTGACAAAGGAGTTCATTGACGGATTGCCGAACGGTTGGCGAGACTACGCTTGGAAGCGAATCAACAAAGGCCACAGGTCAGCTCAATTTCTTGTTCTCTGATTCTCAGTGTTCTTCTCGGTTTCCAAAACTGAGGTAGGGACGCTCAAAATCACCACTGTGCACGGTTCCTATTATTAGAATCGACAAGTTTGATATTCTCTTGTTAGCAAATGAAAGAGGATTCTGGCACACCAAAGAGTGTTATTTGGATGCTGTATGCAAATGATATGAAAGTTCAAAATTTTATAGGTAGATGACCTAAAACGGACACTGAACAGCTATTTGAGTGATTTACATCCTCTTAATTAAATTTCTCTTATTGTCCTAAGCTTTTAGAGTGGTGATTCTGGATATTCCTATCTTATGATTACCTGTTCGCATGATAAGCATGTCATGAGGTTCTACGTGCAGCAAGATGTGTTCCAACATTACCGTGTGCAAGGAGAAGTTGGCATTGGTGCTTCCACGTTCTCCTCCCTTTGTCCCTCGCCAATATGTTCGGTGTGCGGTAGTAGGAAACTCTGGTGACGTGCTTCAGGATCTCTTTGGAGCTGAGATTGATGAGTACGACGCAGTCATTCGAATGAACGGTGCCCCTGTCGAGGTTCAGAAGATTCTTTTCCTTGTCCAATTTCACTACACTGATTTGTCCTAATGGTGTGTGTGACACTATTTTACGAAAGTCTCGCTATTTTGAATTAGTGCAGTTTGAAATACTATTGTATTGTACTAATTTCCACAAAAATGAAATTTTGCGGTGACACTAATATTCTAGGTGTCTCTAGTTTCCCCTCCTCACTAATAGGACAAATTAGTGTACACGTTTCCAAGAACTTACTGTTGGTGACACAGCCATTTACATCCTGTTTACGCTTTGGTGTAATATGCATTTTAGTGTACCTTTTTACTTACGGCTACTGTCCCTTTTGAAATTTGACGCATGTTTTCTGAACTTGTGGTGCCCTTGTTTATCCCAGAATTACACTCATTATGTGGGAGAGAAGACCACATTCCGCATTCTCAATCGTGGATCTGCTAAAGCTCTTGACAAAGTTGCATCAATGGCGAGTAAGAGCCCCCAAAAGATAAGTCTTCTTTACTATTGCGCTTGAGTCTTAATTTTTCCATTGCATGATTTGTCACTAATCCAATAGTGGTTTCTGCATGGAGCAGCTTCTGCAAAGGAGGTTCTAATCGTGAAGACGACCGTTCACGACATCATGAATCGAATGATACAGGTAAGGGAGAAGGACCGACTGGTTTGAACCGTCTTCGGGACATTCCCTCTTCAATTGCACAGTTCCTATTTGCCTCGTGAACAGTCAATACCTCTGAGAATCTGTCATTTTGAGAACACATTCATTTAAAAGGAGTCCAATTAGCTTCCAAGGCAGTGCAATCAAAGAAGGTTGGTACTTGGCAAGCTTCAGAGCCAATAGGGCATGCAAGAGCTTCTACATACTGCTATTGTCGATGATAAGGGTCAATTAATCTATAACTGTTATACTGCAGGAGGTCCCAATCCGGAATCCAGTCTACCTCATGGTTGGCATTCCACTGGGACTATCAGCAAAAGGGACAGGAGTCAAGGCTATACAGTTTGCACTCTCGGTCTGCCAGCAGGTGGACATTTACGGATTCACTGTGGACCCTGGTTACCTTGAGTGGTATGATTCAGTTCCCTCATTGGCACTATTCTCCTCCAAAAACCTGCCGATTTGTAATGGCATATGGTTTCAGGGAGATTTATTGAGTTGTGGATACAAGAGTCTAATCTGTTGACGTCAATTTTTATTCCAATGTACGAATTTCTCATGGACTTTCAGAGTAGGAGGTCGTAGACCACTGTGCGTGATATTAGAAAACCCCCATTCTATTCCAAGATCAATGGCCAGTCTTTTGGCCAAGCCATGCTTGTATCTCTTGCCTAAACGCCAACCAAGTGTAGGTGAGTCTCTACTGGTTACCATAGAAATGAGCAACAGAAATGGGTCCCTAATGGTTTCAGTATTCTAAACTGACATCCGTGTTCATGTGTAAATTTTGTAGGACCAGATACTTCTCAGAGTCTAGGATTGGACATGCTCCACTCCAAGGAAGGGCTTACTACCAGACTATGGAGTGTCTCGGGGTAATATACCGCTACAGCCCTTACAATAAATGTGAGAAAATCAATTGTAGGCGCCGCTGCTGAATAAATCTTCTTGAGTTGGTAGTTTACTGGAATCTATCTCACAAGCCTTCATGTTGGTGTCTACAGCTCATAAGGATTCATTCACCACAACGAAGAGCTAGCACAAGCTTGCAACCCGTGGATATGAGCAGCAGCGTTCGCCACGCCGCAGCACATCTGGTCATGCCAATCCATTGAGACAAACAACTCCAAAATCACCAATTCAGAAACATTCCAAGCAATCTGTTCGAAGTTCCTTTCTAGGAAATTGGCATTGCGACCTCAACCACAGGCCCAGAAAGCCACGCTGAAACTCAAACCGGGACAAGATCTTCAGAATGCAAGTGTAAAACGAAAAGAATCAAGTAAATAAATTGACCAGAATGTAATGTACAAGGCCAGGCAAGCCTGAATGAGATAGCTGGTCACTAAAGAAGCTAGTATCTCAATAAAAATCATAACTACACCCTGCTGCATAAAAAGTTCATCCTCAATATTGATAATACGAGCAAAGACGTCATAGAGGCAGACTTGTTCCTCATCGATCACGCTCGCATTAGAGTTCCCGTGGTGGTATAGCTTCAAAAGGAGTGCCACATAGAAGCCCAAGCTACCCATTCTGCTTGCAAATGGGCAAATGGGCAAATCTAAGAAAGCTCCCCAACTGTTGATCTCTCTTTCATTTGAAAGAACTTACACCTTACTTTCCTTCACCTATACCTTCTCGACTAAAACGAGACCTTTGTCATTACTGAAAATGAGCACACCAGCAGCTGGGGTGGTGATTCCAGCGCCTACACGAAATGACACCTGCAGGGCTACTGGCGCAAAGATTACCTATCCATACAAAGGCCTTTGAAGGACGAAAATCTTGGCCAAACGGGGCCACCATGTGTCCAAAACGCTTCTTCAGTTCACAAGCTGAGGTTTCGAGTAAACCGTGATGGACGAGACGTTGCCCAGAGCAGCAGCCGCCGACTCCACATGCTGCAGCAGAAAGTCATAAATCTTCCGCTTCAAACGCGCCTTGGTCTCCACCAGATTCGAATCGAGGCTGTCGCCCACCTGATCCAACCAGTCGTTGACACGCTTCAGCTGCGACAACATGGTGGCAATGTGGCTATTCTCCTGCTGGCTCATGACTTTGGCGCCGTGCAACATGTGATCCTCCCGCTCATGATCCCCCCCGGACATCGTGGCCACATGAAAGCCCACGTCGAGAGCGGATTCCATGAAGTTCAGGAACCAGCGTTGGGATTCACTCTCCACTTGCTTCGCAAGCTCAGCGGTTTCGGCCACACCCTTGCCACGCACCCAGGCTGGGGGAGGAGGGGTGGCTGCTGAGGGCACTGGTGGCATTAGCTTTGCGTCAATGAAGGGTTGCGCTTCTGGCGACACTTTGCTGCCCGATTTGGAACACTTCCCCAGACCAATTCGACTGATGGCGTTGCTGCGTCGGGAGGTGGAGAGGACAGCGACCTAGACAAATACCAAAAATATCAGACCATCAGCAACATGCCATTAGCACCTCCTATTCTTGCAGATTGCGCACTACCATGTAATCCTAGCGAGACCAACAAACCCAAGGATACTACTCACCTTATAGTCTTGCAGCTTGTGCTCTAGTACGATGGAATCACAGGATATGTAGAAAGACCAATATATTCATCACTCTTTTGGGGGTAAATATAACCAGATCTCGACTAAAAAGTTCCACTAGCAACCAACCAGAAGAGAGCAGCCGGCGCTTAACTGGAGATTGGGGCCGACTCTCCGCCGCGGTCCGCTTCTCATTGGCAATGTAGGTGACCGCGGACAACGCCGTCCTTGTCTGTGGCGATGACGGCGTGGACAGAGTCGACCGCGTGGCGACCGACGGCGATGAGCTTCTGCCGCGAGGTACCGTCGAGGGACCATTTTGATCTAGGATGACCTGCAATTGCTGGTGGTTCGCGCTTCTCTTCGATATGGAGCTTCGCAGTGCCCCACCAGCAGACCCCGACTGTTTGCTCTGGATCGAAAACGCCGCCAGATCCGACGTGAGCGCCGCGTTCACCCAACTCGCCGCGCTCCGCGACTTCTCCATCACCACCTGCGTCTTCTCATTCGTCTCGTCGCCCTCAGAGTCTGTGGGAGTCGCACTCGCAGTAGTCTCGGGAGTGTTTCGAGCAGTGGAAAGAGCATCGGACACTGCAACTGCATTCTTCAGGGACTGGTGCAGGTTTAGAAAGTACTCCACGGAAGGTTGGGGATGGTCTGTCCGCGCCACCGCGCAAAGTTCGGCAAACATGCTGCAAACAGAAAGAGACGGAGCAATGAGCCATTAGAATTTATCCCCGTGAATTCAGCTCTCATTCCAGCGTTTCATGCAACTCGGAAATACCAAAAAATTACTCCGTCCATCGTGATTCAAGTGTCCGCAGTATTGTTCAAGACTCTTTAGACCAATTTCATGGATCATATTGTGAAAAACATATTTCAGAAAGGTTCCAAATTTTATATTCTTAGAATCAGTGAAGAACGTTACATCTGATCATTGCAACCTAAATAAAATTGGACACAAGAAAGACTCGATATGGCCTCAAAACAAACGTAAAAGAACACGAGGTCGAAAGTGGACACTTAATTCAGGACGGAGGGAATATATTCGTGAGTACGATTTCAGATCAAAAAAATGACCCATAAAACTCACTTTGCACCTCACAAATTTAATGGAATTTTGAGTGGGTCTATTGGGGACTTTCTACTATTCAATTTTGGTCAACTTGTCCCAACACAGAGAGTGTTTCTTCAAAAATTCCGGAAATATTAATTTGATTCCAATCTGAAATTATTACAACTTTCACAATATGATTGTGCGAATTGGTCGTATTACAACCATGAATTCTTGATGATTTAGAAATCCACATTCATGGACTTGCCTGAGACTTCGGAGGACGCTCTCGGCTGCGGACGCTTCTTGGAGAGCTTCCACAGCGGCTAAAGTTGCAGCTTCCCGGGATTGCATGGCTTCCTGCAGAATCAGAGAATTCACAAGATTAGCGTCGTTTTTGGATCCGACGGTGATGAGACCATTTTCAGAGGTCAACATCACGCAGCCTTGCCACTCACCATGCCGAATGTGGCCAAGTGGCCCGGAAGAGCCTCCCAGGAATTGCCGCTCGTGAGTGCGGAAGTGACTTCGAAGTCATTGGCATGGACGCTCGAAATGGAGTGCGTGGGCGACACGGATCCCACGCCGGAGCAGTTGCTGTCCGCTCGGCTGTTGGATCGCCCGTTTGCATTCACATGTGGGGACGACGGCCCGCGGTCCAGCGACGTAGCGTTCCCGTTCCCGTCCAAGCTGAGTTTTCGTGATCCTGACACCTACAGCAGCGAAGTTCCACGTATTGGTTTCAATACTCAAAACAAAACTCAAAACAGTACTGAGCCATACTGAACTAGCACATGTAGTGAATGATCGACACCTCTTCCCGCACGCCACCATGTGTTACAATCTCTATTTGTGCATAAAATTACAACACATACAATTGCGCGTTGTAAAAGGAAAGGAACTTCATTCGAATTTCACTGTATTGTGAAAGAATGAACTTCAGTTTGAGGAGTAACAAACAAATGCACCCATAATCGAATGAAGGTCGTGACATTGAAGTTGGTATTTCAAGATCCTTTCCGAAAAAACTATCTCATCTTGAGGACCTTTGCGTTCCATGAACTCAAACTCTAAAGCGAAGTTACGTCGATTCACATGATTTTCAGCATAACCTCGGAGACAATTGTGGGTTCACATTGTGAGTTCCACGAGTTCAGGAAAGTACAGTGCCCTCCAAACTCGAGGAGTCCAGTTTTGAGTGCCCCGAACTTCATTGAACTCGTTGAAATAGCAGATGAGAAACCCGGTGATATCAAACCAACGTCGAAATTCAGCAATTTCAAAATTCATATATGTACTGGTTCACTACTGTTTCAGGGTTTCAATAAGGGTTTTAGAGTACAGTTATGGGCTTTGAGATTCAGACGAAGTAAATGAGCTCTATTGCAAGCACAGTCCAGGCATGCCTTACCGACGACCAGAGCGTGGCCTTCACGTCGGGCTTCGCAGACACAGCCTTCCCCTGCTGTCGGTCCTTTCCGTTGCACTTGGCCCCCTCCCAGCTCTTCCTCAAGCTCTTCGCCGCCACATTCACAGCCTCATTCCCTCTCACAGTGGCACTCCCCATGGATCTCCTCTTGGCCGCGTCCACTACTCCATTGGCCACTCGTCCCGTGCTAACGGACCGCTTGGTGAGCGGCGACGTCTGCTTGGCCCGCGAGGTCGCCGTGGTGGTGTCACGGTAAGGAATGACACGATCCTCCGGACACGCCACCACGCTCCGCGTGAACAGCGACGCGGGGGATCTCCGATCCGTGAAGAGCGAGCTCATGATGGACTGCGACCTCGTCGGAGAGGTCGACGTCCTGCTCACATCCTTATCGGAGGCTTCGACATACGCTTTCGGCTTCTCCGTGCGGACTTTGTGTCGAGAGATCGAGCGCGGCTCTTCCTGGGGGGCATTGGAGCGCTCGGAATGGGAGGAGGGCTTGAAGGAGGAGTTGCGAACCATCGCCCCGCGCGCCAGACGCTCCGTGAGCTGCGCACCGAAGTCGTCGGAGGAGATTTCGATGGTTTTCTCTACGGTGACCTCCACGTCGTTGAACCGGTAGGAGTTGTGGGAGGGAGAACGGCCCATGATGACGTGACCGTTTGTGGAGTGGGAGCGCTCCGCGTTCTTCCCGGCGATGCTCTCCGCGGAGGAGGGATCGAATCTGGAACACAACAACAGCACAGCTAACGTCAATCTCAATCTCAATTACAATCCCAAAATTCGAAGATACTGTTTGCAGCAAAAGCAAAAGCATGGTCGCACTCGTGAAACGCACAAAAAAATTCAAGTAATTTCGAGCATTTTCCGTATTTGACAATGTGACGATTCACAAGTATTACATGGATGGAGTAGCACTTCATAAAAATAGGCAAATCCAGAGAGCTTCCTTGCCAAGGTTTGAATTCAAAAGCATATAACTTAGACACTGAAAAGCAAAACGTATGATGGCAGGATTACGGAGGTTTGAGGTTTCTACACCAAATTCACACTAGGAAAGCTTCAAGTGATTTGGAGCATTTTCCCGTAAAAGGCAATGTGGCGACTCAGAAAATTTACATGGATAAATTAGCACTTCACCAAAACAGGCAAATCCATGTGAGCTTCCTTGCATCATCGTGCAAAGGTTTGGATTCAAAAGTATACCTTAGACACTGAAAAGCAAAACGAATGATGGCAGGATTATTAAGGAGGTTTGCAGTTTCTACATCAAATTGAGGTCCGGAAAGCTCACGATTGTCACGCACCTGTTTGACGCATTGCGCGAGAAGCTGTCGATAGTGTCGGAGGTTCGCAAGTCCGGTTGAAAGAGATCAGGCAGTTGGGACGTGTCGGATGACGACGTGGGCACCACCGTCGCCACCACATCCTCCGGATTGCCCACGCACTGGTGGCGTCCCGGCAGCGGCCGCACGCCGCGCAGCAGCGGCACCGGGGAGGCGGCTTCCAGCCGGTCCACGTGAATGAATTGCCCGAGTTGCAGCTTGTCGCTCAGGATCAGATCGTCGTGCTCCTCACCCAAAGACACATACGTCGCATGCGAGGAATCAGACACTTTGATGTAGAATCCTTGGTTGGGCCAGAGCTCGCTCCCTGCGAGCGCGGGCACAATCGAAATCACTTGCAACAGAGCCGACCGGTGCTCGCCCGTCACCTTCACGTCGGAGTTGATGTGCTGCAGGAGCTTCAGCAAAACCCCAGGCGTTAGCGTCGCCATCGCTCCAAAACCCTGCACCACCACCTCCTGCTCCTTCCAAAAACCCCTGGAATTTCACAGATTGGGACCACCACCACCTTGCGACCGATTTAAACCTTCAAGAAGAGAAAATCTAGCACCGAATTTCACCATGCGCGGCGAGATCACATTGCTCATGCGGGCCACCGGCTCGGCAGGTGGGAGGGTTCAACTCTCTGCAGGATCTTGCGCATCCCACGCCCATTGCATCACACACCAAAGCTCACGATCATGCACGCGACAGGGCAAAATCAGAATCTCTTGTATTCACAAATACATCGATGAAGGACAACCGCATTAGATCTCATCTTGGGGCACCACCAGTTGTCGACAGGATCACAGCAAGACTCATATATATATGCCAAGATTTTCTTGACACGCCCCCCAAAAAGAAACGCTCCTATCCTCGCATACAGATCTTCCGGATCCGCCACAACCACGACCTCCCTTCCACACACACAAATGTGCTCACACTCCACGCTCCAATCTCAAACCCAAGCTCGCGTCAGAGGTTTTGCAACAATCACGCATCTCGAAATTCAAAAGCAACTCTGCAAACCCGCGCTCCTCTCGAGACGTCTCTCCTCCAATTCGGGGCTTCACTGCACGAATTCCAATCCAAGTAGTCGTGATGATCCCACACCACCAACGGAATGTGACGTTCCGAAACCTGAAGGACAGAAACGAAAACAGATTTGAATCCCCACACCCCACGAGTGCGTGCAAGAAGCGCAATAACGCTGTGGCGCCAGATCTAGAGAGAAGTTTGGGTTCTGAAATCCAGGCTGGTGGCGGGGCGGGACACGAGGGGAGGCCGAAACAGGACAAGATGAAGAACTGAAGGTGATGACCGGCATCCAGGGCTGCAGAGGAGAGTGAGGCTTTGGCTGAGGCGCCATGTCCGCCGCTTCCGGCGCCTCCGCCATCGCTTGCGGACCCCGCAGCGCAGCTTTCCTCATCCATGGGAGAGCTCCTCACTGAGTGCTCGCCTCTCTGCCTTTGCATTCTCTTCCCTTCTTTCGCAATCTCGTGCTTTGGCTTCGTTGGGGCTCTGCGGGGTTTTTTCAAAAGGTGGAGTTTTGGTGTAACTTTGGTCGGGTGGGGTCCTTGCTTCTGACACTGCCACCTCCGCATCCGCCATCGCCTGGGCGCCCCTTGGCAACGGGAGCGCCAGGCACGCCGGGACGACGTTCACTTGGAGTGCTACAGTAGGATATTGATCCAGGTTCTTTTCTGTTGACGGCTGGGTGAGCGCTTGTCACTTGGCGCTCCCGCAAAGGTTTCCCTCACTTCCTTCCTTCCGAGCGGTCCACTGACACGGCCTGTTTACAAGGGGCCCTCTCTAATTGCACTAGCTTTGGGGATTGGTAGAGGGAAGCGGATAGCAGGGCTTTATTTAAGTGCTTTTTCTGTCCTGAGGAGCGATGATTTTTTTTGGTAGGGAATCTCAGGCAAAATATTCTTGCTTTTCAGTGGATGAAATCGACAATTCGCCAAAAATTATTTGTTATTCATGACGTACTTTCTCAAAAAAAACGAAAAGGGTTCAATAAGATGGAATCCCGATATATCTTACAACATCTAATAGCATGTGCTATTTCAATTGGATATAAATTCAAGCCCTTGTAGATTGTCCTTGTACTTTTTTTCGGCTATTCATTGCCTCTACATCCCACTCTATGGTATTCCATTAAATCATGGACGGATGATACTAAACTGAAGACATGGAGTAGCAACAAGAAATTATGATTCACTTGCAAAGATTCTCTTTTCCTTCGTGAAATTCAAGAATATTATTTCTGCACCTATGCCTAAAGATCCATTTCAATAATAATACTCTCCTCCAATGCCATAGACAAAGTAACCATGGTTTCATTCCCCTGGCACACTGCCTCTTGTTCACACCCATGCAACCAGTAACTCCCATCCTGCCACTCCCCTTCGTTCACTGCCTTGTACCCCATCAAACACTCACACACCGGCACATAATTACTGCTTTTATAAACACTATTCATCCCACACACACTCCAACTATCACACGCCTCCACCAGTGCACTATCTACCATGACCTCATCGTAATCATCCAAATGTATTGCCTCGCCACTCCATTTAGATCTAGGCGCATCCTCTTGAGCGAGATGTCATTGGTGATGGATCTCCTCGAGGTCGTGTACCAAATGCAATGTGCTAGTGTCGTAGTGGAAGACATCCGAGGGCATGGTTCTGCTGAATTGAAGGGGTTGGTGGAGTAGGACCAAGGGCCAAAGTTGTATCTAATCATATATTTTCACAAATAGCGTTGAGGAACTCTATTCATTGCAGTTGCAGTAGGATTTTTTTTAAATCTACATCTAAACTCTTCTTAAAAGACAATTGTATAATGACTCCTTCTAATTCTTCTACAACATCACTACCTATTTCTCTCAATCCTTTTCTAACTTCTCCACTACCTAAAAACAACCCTAAAAACAACCCTAAACCTAACCACACTAAACCAAATGCTATCCATGGACCTAAATTACCTCCACTCTCTCTTCTTCTCTTCTAATCACTATTCCTCTCTCTCTCTTCCTCTCTCTCTCCCTACACTCCTCCATATCAACTATCATCTCTCCCTAGCATCATATGCCACATCTCTTCACCCAAATAGCTACTTCCATGGCCGCAGCATCAACTCTAATTGGCCCTTCCTGCTTAGCTAAAAAAAGACGATCCCTATTGTCTCGAGAAAGAAAATCACCTCTTAGTGAGATTTCAAACTGGATAGCACATCCTATAGCTCAGATGCATTTCACTTGATGTACAATCACTAACAACGCACCCAAGGCCACTTTGCATGCAAGACGATGCTTAGACATCGAAAATTGGGTGTGCCGTAAAGTACATGAGCAGCAATTTCCAGATGTATCGTTGGGGTACAATCACTATAAGAAAACAATGTTTTTTGGACACGCAATTTTTGCATCCAAACGTCATGCGTAATGTCTTGTCATGTCTGTCCGGACATCCCAAAATTCACATTATGGCAGATGTGCCAAAAACATGGTACGTTATGCAAAACGTCGCACGTCCAACGACGGATGTCACAAAAAACATTGGTCATTAGGGTTCTTAGAAGTTGACATGTGGCTGCCACCTAAGCGCGGAAAAGCCAGTGTCATTTTTTCATCCATTGCCCGTCTATGATATGGCATCTGACGTGTTGCTGACGTGGCATGCCACGTCAGAAATGACGAAATTGGCTAACTTGGCATTCATAGACGCTGACGTAGCATTTTTTTGAGCTACCTAAACAGTCTTTCTAGAATTTAATGATGTTTTTTGAGACATCAATGTGGACGTCTAAGTGTCTTGAATAACATCAGGTGAAACAATTGTATGCTTCTCATCATGTCCCATCTAAACATGTGGTGTTTGCACAAGTGTGCTTTTTAAAATATATGTAATGCTCACATGTTTTTTTGAACATCAATAATGACATGAGGTATGTTTTTTATATCATATGGTATAAGACATGTTGTCAATGTAGCAATATGTTGTACACAATATAAAATATGCAATATATGGTCTATCATATGCAATACAACATACAAAATATGTCATACAAAATATAATATATACAATATGCCATATAAAATACACCATACAAAATACAATATATATACAACATGCCATACAAATTATAGTATATACAATATGCCATATACTTGTACACAATACATTGTATTTATCAAGTATATTGAATGGCTTGAAGATTCACTTATTAACTAATGAGAAGACAAGCCTTTTATACTAGTGGGGTGTAAGTGGTATAACAAACCATATGGGATATACAAAACTAAAATATGAGCAGCAATATAAATACAATGATGTCTGAAATGATGTTTTAAAAAACATCTACATGTCTTAGTTATGTTTTTTTTTACGTCATTGTAAACATTCAAAAGAACATCTGTAGTATAAAATTAGACATTCACATCAATGTTGTTTTAAACATTTGCTTCAACAATTTTTAAATTTTCTACAAATCTTATTTGTTGTCTATGATGTCATGATGAACATTTGCATGTCATTTCCAACATATATGGGGATGTCTCCTTAAACATTTAATTGATAAAGTCACATTTATTAAATCTAGGTTGTTTCCAATATCAACTTCAATATAGTATGACACAACAATACATCCAACATAGAATTCCAATTGTAGAATATATTTTTGTCTATCTGGAAAGCTTTGATTCATTTCATTTGGTTTTGTTATGAGAAAGTTATGGACATTTTTATTTTTTGGGCAATTAGAGCATCTTCTTGAAATAAATAGCTTGTTGGATGCATTTCTGAATGCAATTTTTACAATTCTTTCAAAATAAGAATTCCACATGGTTTAGTTTACTTGCTAGAACAATCTCACCATTGGGATTAGTGCATTTTAATTCCATCTAAAATATATTAATATTTTAAATTTTTCTTCTATCTCATACCTACTTCTACTTAACAATTTTCTTAAGAATGAAATTTAAGTTTTCTTATTTTTTATTTTTTTTCCTAGACTCTCAACTCAATTCTCTACTATAAATATTTAAATCTCAGAACTCTGTAGTGCAAAAATTTTAAGTTAAAAATCTTCAAAGTCAAAAAATCTAGTCCCTCAATGTGCTGAAAAACTTGTTTTTCCACTTTAAATCTATGCAGTCAAAAATTCTGAAATTTTTTCTACAATTTTTTCAACTTGTTAGGAGTAAGATCCTATAGTTAGATGTGAAAAAAAATTAATATTTCTTTTACTCTTTGCTACAGAAACAATTTTCAATGTTTTCTAGTAGATAAAAGGCCTTGGTCCTTTAAGGGTTAAGATGTCAAATATCTCAAAGTCCAAAAACACTAGAAAATCACTCCACATTAGATATGAATAATTTGAAAATAATAAGTTAAGAAGGTGAAATAGCAATAAAAATTATTATTTTTATATAATATAATATTGATATGATTTTGTAAACCTTTTTTTATTACAAATCCATTCATCTAATTTATATAAATTTGTTATATAAATTAAATCTATATAGCTTATAACATTTTGAAAATAAATTTTCATAAAATTGATTTATAAAAAAGACATCAAAGAAGACACCTACAATTGCTTTTGCAACATCTGCACGTCCAGTCAAACATCATGAAAAGCACAGTGGATAACATGTGGTTTGAAGTTACATTTGCAAGAAGTAAAAAATGTTAACGCCAGAAGTGATGTTCCTGAAAATGTCAAGATGTCTTATATGATGTCCACAGAAATATCCAAGGTTGGAACATGGACTGACCGGGTATGATGACGTGGCATGCCATGTCAATATTCCATATCCACGTCACATAATTTCCACGTCATCATGCCATGTTAGCATTTCATATCCACGTCATCATGCCATGTCAGATGCCACGTCAACTTTTTGGCCTCACCACCTACCCGTTATCCTCATTTTCACCTCGGGCAATCACTTTACCACTAACTACAAAAAATTTTGTCTCAACTTCTAAGCTAAGTTTAACCAAAGATGCTGACGTGGCTACACATATTTTTCTGGACATTTTTGAAAACGTATGATGTCCACAATAATGTCATAGATTGCATCATTGTTTTTCAAAGCACCAATATGTTGTGATTGAAATTTAACAATGCTTTCTACAACATCAAACCAAAGTCTCTACTTTTCCAGCATCCGTTGACTTGGCATCCCAATGTTTTCTGAGAAGTATCCTGACATCGAAAAAAATACAGTTTTCTTATAGTGAATAGAGGGCCTACTCTTCGCAACACAGAGTACGCCTCCACTACTCTGCCCACGCCTCCGCTACTCCACCCACACCTCTACTACTCCCCCCATGCCTCTTCTACTCGGCCCATGCTTCCACTACTCCGCCCACGCCTCTGCACTCCGCTACTCTGCCCAAAGCCTAGTCGAGCAAATGGTTTAACCCTCGAACATCTTGAAGGCTCTTTTTGGCCGTATGCAGAGTTTTTTGCGTATTTGGCGAGTGTGTCACTACAAGAAAACCTGTCCGAATTGACAGAAAGTCATTCTAATTGACAGAAATCAGCCCCTCCTAATTGACAGAAAATTGACAGTTTTTTGTCAATTTGGACAATTTTCTGTCAATTCGGACAGTTTTTTGTCCTAATTGACTGAAACTAGTCAAATTTCTGTAGATTAGGAGGGGCTGATTTCTGTCAATTAGGACGAGTTTCTCTTGTAGTGTATGCATTGAGAGAGAATGCAATAAGAAGTGTTCTATTGTGCATTGATTTGAAAAGATGTAGAAAAAATTTCAGAAATTTCAAGCTTTTAGATTGCAAGATATTAGCATTTGAGGTGACAAAACCTCTTTTTCGGCCCTGCAGAAAAATCCAGCAGCTTCACTTCACAAGATCACATTTATATGAAAAAATGTCCAAAATGGTGGTACTCCATTGGATTCATTCTTCGAGGAAAGTTGGCTACATACTTGGAAAGTTTCAAATCATTTGGAATTGTATAGCATATAGGAAAAAATAGTAAGTAGAAAGAAGTAGAAAATGATTAAAAACCACTAAATTGTTGAGAATTTAGTTATGTACTTGAAAAATGCCAATCCCAATTGTTGTAATGTGTAATGTCATAACAAACAATTTACACCCTATGATTTAATTTTTTTTCAAAAATATTAAAAATTGAGTTAAATAAAGGACTTCAAAGTTTATTTTAGAGTAGAAATTCCATAATTACTCGCAACTAAAATTCCTCGTAACTTTTGATTCATTAATAAAATCAGAATGATTTTAATCTTTCAATGTATATATAACTCTAAAAAACCAATTTCAAATTTTTTTTAATGAAAAAAGTGATTTTCTAATCTACCTGAACATCCCATTCACGAAAAAAATAGCATATTAGGCCATAACTTTCGACTCATATTTCCAAATGTCATGAAATTCAATACATATAAAAGATATTCCTCGTCCCTATCTCAAATTAAAAATGCTACTCACAACACTATGGATTCCTTGTGAGCAACTTTGTCAACAAGGAATAATAAAAAATAAAGCCAAAGAGCTCAATGCCAAGCATTGTGGAAATTCCACTATATCAGGGAAGCTGAGGAAAAAAGTGTCAAATATCCCATGCTCGGTGAGTCAAATTTTGATAGCCACACTACAATTGGGGGCAATTGGGCTTTTGGCCCGGCCTATGGCATCCCAAATATGTAGGTTGAGCCATAATGAGGGATGCTCTAAGTTTTGGGCAAGCTCAAACTTTGTTGTGAGAAAATAGAATTTGAGTGTATTGGAAGATAGTTTGGTGAGGCCATTCACGGTTCATTTCTAGTGCTTTAGAATTAGTTTTTTGTTTTGTTTTTAGATACGTTGAGATCCAAGAAAGTATGAATCTTCATGCCTCATTCTTAGTACTATTGCAAAGCTATATACAAGGAGGGGTGCAAGGGCTTTGTTTTATGGTATTTGGACTTATAGTTTGAAAGTTATTGAATTTGAAAGTTTTAAGGAATAAAAAATTGAATGAAATTGTCTTTTATTTTAGAAAAACCATAACTTTCAACTCGCAGGTCTAAAGGCAATAAAGCAAAGCCCTTAACTTCTTTTGTACATAAAGTTTTCAATTCTCAACCTCTCACACCATAACAAAGCCTTTTCATTTCTTCATGCATAGAAGATATTGAATTTCAAAATTTTTTAAAATAAAAAAATAGTAGTTCCTTTTATTTTGGATGTAGCAACAGCATAAGGTGCACCAATCTATCCATACTTTAAATTAGGCTATTTGTTTTGTCTGTTTATTGAGGTGAAATCTTTTAAACCACATGTCCTTAATCTCATTCTTTGCACTGATGGAGAGCCCATTGCGAGGACTGATGCATGGGCTTTATTTCATGACATTTTAATTCACAATGTGAAAATTATTGATTTTTGAAGTTTTTAGGAATTACAAAATTATTTTTATTTTAATTTTGACTATAGCAACAATATTGAGCATACTAGTCTATACCTTAAATTAGGTTGCTCTTTACACCTTGAATTAGGTTGTTCATTTACACCTTAAATTAGGTTGTTCTTTATATTGTCTATACCTTAAATTTTTGTTGTTTGTTTTGTTTTGTTTTGTTTGTCATGTTGAGATCTCTCAAATCATGCATTTTCTAGTTGCATGCTTGGTATTGTCAAAAAATCCTTGGCAAGGAGGGGTGCACCGACTTGGTTTCATGGCCTTTGGACATATGGTGTGAAAGTTATTGAATTTTGAAGTTTTTACAAACTAAAAAATTAGAAAATTACTTTTACTTTTGTTTTGATTGTGGCAACGGACAAAGCATACTAGTATACCTTAAATTGGGTTGTTTGTTTTATTTGATACTCTAAAATCTAAGAAATCATAAGTTTCCTTGGTGATGTTCTTAGTACTATTGGAAAGCTCTCTTCAAGGAGGGGTGCATGGGCTTTGTTTCATGATGTGCCGAACTCCACCTTCCGGCACGATGAACTGTCCATAGCCAATAAAAAAATCAATAGACACCTTAAATTTTTTTCCATATTGAATTTGAACTTTGAAGTGACATAGTATTACAATATAAGTCCTAGGCACAACACAGAGGTATCCATTGTAATGAACTTTTGTGTTTGACTAATCTATAATCATATTTTAATCCTAACACTAAATACACTTTCATCATAATACAATCAAGGAGAAGTAAATATCCTATAGGTTCTACAAACTCTTTTCCTTAGGAGGCGGACAAAGTCAGAACCAGATGTCTCCTAGTCTAAGGTCTTTGCGCTGCGCTGCACGTGACTTTTAGGGAGACATATAAGGCCAAGTGTTGTACAAATTCCAATCATTGAAAAAAACATTAGAGACCCTCAACACTTTGGCAAGCTGCTTGTACTTGAATTGTCCAAATTCATGAATGAATTGAATGCCCTCGATAGCATGGCCTCTATGAAAGGGGTATAATTTCACAAGCCTCTCCATATGCAACTTCTTAATCCATGGAAGAAGTTAAAAAACGAGGGTTTTATCACTCGCACCAAGTCCTTCAAATGACCACGGCTAAAAGAGCACTACATTTGTGGGGTTGTTCAAGAAGTACTTCTCCGGCTTGTTGTTCACTATAATAGTGTTATCCTTGGTGAAGATTGAACCCTCCAAATTGTACAACTTCTCCAATGGCTTCATGTACATGTCATTGCTCAACCCTAAAAACGTGTAGTTGACTAGCTTTCCATCTCTCCCTTTGCGTTTCATAACACTACATTGTTCATGGCCAAGGACATACAAGGGAGGGTCTAAGCCATGGAAATGGTAGTCGGAAATGTTTTGGGCAAATGACCTAGACATTGAGCTCCAGACCATGACATTTACAATGGAGGTTAGTGACCTTGTTAATTTCCATAGTAACACCTTCTACTTTAGGAACTACCTCATGGGAAACACAATCTCCTTTTTTTAAGGTGATCCAATCTAGAACAACATTCAACTTAGACGTGAATGGGCTACAAATCTGTCCTTTCATAATAATTTTCTAAGAACATGAAATTGGATTCCTACCAAGTATGGACACACCCAAGTTCTCATTTCTTACTAGTTTCATATAATGAATGTTTTAATTTGAAGTGAGAATAATAGTATTAGAAGGAAAACATTAATCAATAAAATATTTAAATCTTGTAAATGTTTTAAGTCTTAAAATAGATTCAAAAAATTATTTTCAATACAATTTGTAGTTCTTTTTGAGTTTTTGGTTTATTGAAATACGTAATATAAATTATGTGTCTATTTACTTCCTAAAAGTGAATGTGCTTAACATTACACGGATAGGTGAATAGGTTCCCATTAAAAGAATATTCTACATCAAAAACAGTATTTTATATCTTATGTGTAATCTTTATTTTCAAACATCAATTATATAGAAGCATTACACGCAAGAAGGGGGACTATCTATATTGTTATTGTTGACACCATTCCTTGTATTTTTGGTTCAATTGAGGTTTGAGGCAACAAACTCTAATACATAGTACATACAAGATAACAAATGATTCAAATCTTAACCCCTAAAGTCCCATTGTTTCCTCAAGGGACAAAATGGATTTCAAGTAGGCTCCTATGGTCTCAATATTTGTTGTGATGTTTTGAATCTTTTAGTGAAAATAATAAAATACAGTAGCTTTAGAAAAATATAATTTTTATTTCAATCGAAGCTTGAGAGCAAAAGTTATTGAACAAAAAGCCCTATTTTCGTCCAATAGATAGAAAAAAAACTTCAAAAAAACTTAAAGTAAAAAATTTTAAAAATTTGTTCTACATAGATTATATTTTTTTATACATGGCAAGCTTTGATTCATTCCATTTGGATTTGTTATAAAAAAGTTATGGACAATCTTGTATTTTGGGCAATTAGTTTCACAAGGTTAGGATCTCTTGCTAGACTAATTTTACCATAGATCAGTATATTTCAATTCCATCTTAAAGCTATTAACAGTTTAGATTTTTCTACCTACTTCTACTTAACAAGTTTTTTAATGAATGAAAATTAAGTATTTTTTAAAATAAAATAAAAATCCTAAAATTTAAATTCAATTCTTTATCATATAAAATTATAAGTTCAAAATCAATAGACCAAAAATTATAAGCTATGAAGGTTTAAAGTCAAATGTACTTGAACAAGGTGCAAAAAAATTTGTTTCCTTCACTTTAAACACAAATATCTTGCAATCTACACGGTCAAAGTTTGTGAAATTTCTGCCACACATTCTTGTACTAAGGTAGAACAACCCATTGTGTCAGATGACCCATAGTGGACACCTAGGAAATGACCCCATCATAGATTATTTCAATATGTGAAATTTTGACCACAATGCATGTCTTACATGATAGTTATGGAGTGATTAGGAACTTCATTAGGAACTTCCTACTTTTTTGTGTAAATTCATTATAAAAATGAATTTTTTAGACTTTCTATGTTAGAAAATACAATGGCCACTTTAAGTGAACAAAATAAACATGATGGATTCAGATTTTGTTGGTACTAAGGTAGTCTACAGACTTTTCTAGACCATGATGTATTGAACACTTGAAAAATTCACAACAAACTCACACTTTATCAAAAAAAAACATGAGGTTGTTTTACCTTAGTCAAATACAAGATCCTCTAGTTAGATATGCAAAAGAAACTTTTTCTTAAAAAAAAATTCTCATTGCTATAGAAATGGAGTTTTTGAGTGTTCTTTTATGGAAAAGAGGCCTTGGGACTTTAGAGGTTGAGTACAGCTTCCATGATATTATCATTTCAATATTGTAAAGAGTCAATTGATCAATCTATGCTGCACAAAAACAATGGGAATTGCCTACATCTTTGACCTACAAATAGCAGAAAAAAAGGTCTCAAAAACCCAGCTAAAGTAAGGATATGAAAAAATGGTCTATAATGTTCAAATATACCATATCAAGTGTAGGCCTAAGACACAATTTACAAGTAATTTCTAATAACCTACAATAGGTTCCCACAGCCGAAGTAGGCCATTTCAAGCTCCACTGCATATTCGACCTCATTCAACATCTGAGGCAACACATCGTTCCACATAGATACAAATGTGCACAAAGTGAAGATGACAATATTGGGTTAGTGGCGCATTTGGAAGTGTCCACCTACTTACATGAAGAATTTTCATCCAAAAAAGAATGACAAATTAGAAGATTTGTCATAACCTAAGGTAAACTAGTTTATAATAGGTTAAATGTTTGGTTTGCCATGTTGGCATTCATTTGTTGAAATTCATTAAAAAAAATTGATATAAAGACAAATGTGAGAAATGAGGAGAATAGTTGAATTTGGGGGGGAGACAAAGTGTGGATTTGTTATGAATTTCTAAAAGTGAGTTGCCCATTGGCAATGGTACTAGTATATAAGCATGAGAAAGGGAGCATGTGAACTTTGAGCATATATGTAAGTACATTGTGAACACTGAAATTTTTAAATTTTTTGTTAAGTTGGCTTTTGAGTGTGAATGTAGTGTCTATTAGACTCTATTTCCATTTGTATGTCCATTAGATGTGTAAATATTGAGCGAGAGTGGAAAAGGTGTGGAACTTTGTATGAATTAAAATTGTGTGAAATCAAATTGCCTGCGAAGTGTACGAGATCAAGTAAGCTGCAGAATTCAGCACTTGCAGACTGGAAGCATTGTCAACTAGGTTGAACTAATTTATTGTGTGTGTAAGTGATTGTGAATTATTGATTAAATTCCGGAATTGTATCAATTGTGGAAAACTGTCTAATTGCCATTGTGCATACTTGTTCATTTGATCCAGTGTGTATGAGTGAGAATTAATTGTGGAAGTAATTAATATCCATTTGACTGAGTGGCCGAGTGGAAACTGTAAAGTAAGGATTGTCTAGTTGTCCAGGAGCCATTGAATTGGTAAATTCTTGAGTTGAATTATGTAAGTGCATAGATGAAGTGTGATTATAAAATTGTTAAAGTCAAATTAACCTTGAGAGAGAATGAATTCTTATGAACAAGACTGTGAATTGGAAGCCATGCCTATGTAGAGGAGCCGATGATAAACTGTGTCAAAATTGTCGGTTTAATAAAGTTTGGCTGTGAATTGAAATTGATAAAGAATTAATTATATAAATTGTTGGACAAGTGGAAATTAGAACAATGAATCTAATTGACTAAATAATAAAATTTGAATTGAAATTGATAAGTTTGGTCCAGTTGATTATGTAAATTTGATTTAAAAATGGATGTTGTGTAATACAGTAGAAGAGTGAGAATCCTTGTCAAGTAAATTTGTGAGCCAGAAGAAAGGCTTAGTTTTAATAATTTCCATGTCAAGTTGATCAGAGGAGATTTTTCTTTGGAACTGGCATGGTCTAATTGTCTGTAACGATGACTAGCTATATGCATATGAGTTCAGTTGACTGGATTTAGCAATGGAGGATAACAGTGAACTTAAGTCAATTTGAATAAGTAATTGGTGTCTAATAGACTAAGTAGTAGCTGCAATAGTTTAATTGTTTGTGATTATTCATTGATAACAATTGCATAGAGTCAATTTGATGTATGTAGTTGTGAAACATGTCGCACCGCATGTCCAAAGTCAAATTGATAATGCTGAAACCAAATGCATGGCCGGAATCATTGGGTGAGTCTATTTGTCAGTTAAAGAATTTAATTGCAAGTTTGGAGTTTAATTGATGCATTGAGATTTATTAGACTTATAATAGACTAAAATTTGCAAAGCAGATAGTTAAGTCTAATTGTCATATCAGAAAACATCTACCAAGTTAGATAAAGTCAATTGGAAATTCTTTGATTAGATTTACATATTCAATAGACAAGATCTTGAATTGGATATGTAGTCTAATAGATAAGTAGGTAAAACATGACCAATAGCCTTGGAGTTGAATAGAATGACAAATTGACAAAGTCACATATAGTTAGAGAAGTCGAATAGTCACAGGTCACATGTCCATGGTGATAGGTCTAATTGTCTTATTTTAAACTAATAGTGGGCTTGGACCAATTGACTTGTTACCTGAATTCCTCAAAGGAATTAAAGTGGGCTGGACGTGAAGATTAAAATTCAAGCCTAGGAACGCTTTTCCCACTTCTTGTTGAAATTTAAATATAGAAAATTAGACATTATCCAATCAACAATCAAGGGGAATGGATAATTTCTAAAAGAAATACATTAAATAAATTTGAGACTTATAAATATAATATAAGTATTAAATATGCATTTAAGTGGCTAGAACATGCATTGTCCAATTGACATACACTTTCGACGACGAATTGACATGAGTATTTGACCCAAGCCACACACTAGACAGGACTGGAACGTCATGCCATGGGGTCTATATATAGCATTGGAAATATGGACTGAAGACAAATTGACATAAAGAGTGTTTATCCCTGGGTTTTCTTTTATTAGTTTCAAAACCAACGTAATAGATATCCCAAAATACAGAACGAGTGACCTTAGTCACAAACTATTAGACTTATTGACCTTTCCCACGGGAATTACCCCTAAAAACCACTATATTTAGGTTTTGTTGAGTAGGCGAAAATCTACTTCACATACATGTACCACTACCATTGAATGTACTTACGAGTCATATTTTAGCCTTATACATCATGGCCATATAATATATGGCCATTGGAAACACCAAAATACTTCATAAAGAATGGTAAAGAACATATTTAGAAAATGCCTAGTCATATTTTCTAGTCATATTTTTTCTTTAGTCATATTTTGCAATTACATCTCTATGATAGTAAGATTTTTTCTTTTAGGGCAGCCCAAAAATAATTTGGGTAGAGAATATGTTTAGAAAGTATATAGTCATATTTTTCCTCAGTCATATTTTGTAGTCATATTTTTTGAAAGTCATTTTTTTATAGTTGCCACTAATTTAGGGTTTTGAAACCCTAGACGCCACAAAATAGGGTTTTGAAACCCTAGTTGCCAATAAATTAGGGTTTTGAAACCCTAGCCACCACTTTTTATAGCCATTCCTCTTTTTGCCCCTTCTTCTTTCTTTTTTGTTCCTTCTTTATTGTTTTTGTTGCTTCTTAAGTTTTGTTTCTTGTTGCCTCTTAGGTTTTTTTTCTTCTTGCTTCTTCTTACTTCTTGTTTCTTAGGTTTTGCTTCTTCTTGCTTCTTCTTACTTCTTCTTGTTTCTTAGGTTTTGCTTCTTCTTCCTACTTAGCTTTTGCTTCTTCTTCTTTCTTAGGTTTTGCTTCTTCTTACCTTTTAATTTTTATTTATTCTTCGTTCTTAAGTTTTGCTTCTTCTTCCTTCTTAGATTTTGCTTTTTCTTGCCTCCTAACTTTTGTTTCTTCTTCCATCTTAGATTTTGCTTCTTTTTGCCTTTTAACTTTTGTTTCTTCTTCCTTCTTAGATTTTGCTTCTTCTTACTTCCTAGTCATATTTAGCAGTCATATTTTGTAGTCATAATGTCACTTAGTTTTTGCTTCTTCTTTTTTGCTAATTTTTGCTTCTTAGTTCCTCTATCATCATTGTTATTTTTTTTTAATTTATAATTTTTGGATATGTAATGATCATAACTTTTTTTATCTTCAACATGTCTACATATTTTGTAGTGCTTTAAATCTTTGAAGTTTGAATTATATTGTTCATTCATTGAAAACTAACCTTCTTGTTTATACATGTAGGCATTGGAGGTTGAAATGAAGTTATTGAAGACTACTTGTAATACAAAAGAGATAACATCTTTACATTTTTCTTGGAATATAGGTTCTACAAGTATGTGGAAATATACATATATAAAGAGCCATTGTGATATATTTTGTGTTAGTAACTAATAAATGTTATTGAAAAAAATCACATTTTTTCTTATATTTGACTTTCTAATGTGATTAATTTTTTCCCATTTAAGAAATCATATGTATTCATTTTTAATTAAATGGATTATCTTATTTAACTATTAAATTATATTGATGTATGACTACACATAGTCGTTTTATAAATCATCAAAAAATATGACTGAAAAGAATTGTTTTACACATCATTCAAAAATATGACTCATCATAGTCATATTCCATGTCATCCAAAAATATGACTCACCACAGTCACATTCTACATGAACAAAAAATATGACTCACCGTAGTTATATCCTACATCACTACAAAATATGACTCAGAAGAGTCATATTTCATATCACTGCAAAATATGACTCACCATAGTTATATTCCATGTTATAAAAAATATGACTCCTTGCAGTCATATTCCATATCACTGCACAATATGACTCACCGCAGTCATATTCCATGTCATCAAAAAATACGACTCTTTGCAGTCATATTCCATGTCATCAAAAAATATTACTCTTTGCAGTCATATTCCACATCACTGCAAAATATAACTCACTACAATCATATTCCATGTCATTAAAAAATATGACTCACTGCAGTCATGTTCCATGTCATCAAAAAATATGACTCACCATAGTCATATTCCACATAGGATTTTTTTTATTTGCCCGAGCAACTCAAGAAAAAATCAAGATCCCCCCTATGATAGTCAAAGTATATGCCATGTTGACATACTATGGCTAAATATGGGTATTTATACCCTTCAATCCATATAACTGTGAATATGACTGATATCTGAAGCGACTGTTTTTAAACTACGTCAGTCATATTCCGAGTTATCTATAGTTATTTCTGCGTGAGTCATATTTTTTTATTTTACAACTCATTGCAGTCATATTTTGCAGTCATAAAACATTGTTTTTGTTGTAGTGTATTACACAATAATCATGAAAGGTTTTTATGGCATAGACATCTTTAACATACATATATTATAGTCTTTTCACTACAAGAAAGTAATGACTGATTTGACTAAAAACCAACAACCATTTGTTGTTTTGAGCACCATTGGACATGAATTGCAACAATCAACAAGTTTATGTTGAAATGAGATTTCCATTTTGTTGATTTAGGTACTGTAGGGTGTGAAATTTTAAAAAAAAATTCTATTTTTAAATCTTTTAGAATTTTTTTGGAATCTTTTGGAATTCAAAAGAATCTTTTAAGAATGTTTTTAGAATTTAGGGAATTTTTTAGAATTATTTTGGTTTTTCAAAGAATCTTCAAAAATCTTCAAAAATCTTATAGAATTTGAAATTTTTTGAGAATCTTTGAGAAATTTTTGAGTTTTTTTGAATTTTTTTCAAAATTTGAATACAAAGGTTAAATTCTAATTAAAGAATTTGAAATAAATTCCAATTTGATTCAAATAAATAAATTTCATTAAATTCTAATTTGACTAGAATTAAAATTTCAACTCATCTTCAATTGAATTTTTTTGGAATATAATATAGTTAGAATACAAACTTTTATTTTCATTAAAACTAATTCATATTTCTATTGTGAAATGTAATACAACAAGTCCAATACATTTTAGAATTTTTTGGTTTTTTTTTTATAGTTTTGATAATATGACTTTTCTAAGAATACTTTCAAAATATTCTTGTTTTCATTTTTCATTTGATTAAATTCTAAATTTTTCATTTGATTAAATTTCTAAATTTTTAATTTGATTGAAATTCTAAATTTTTAATTCAAATTACTCAAAATTTAAAATAGAATATATTTTAAACATTATAATATTTGATTCAAAGTTCCAACTTATATATTTAAATCTCATTTATTCTTCAAACTTATAAACTATTTAAGTACTAAACTATTTTGTATTATTGAACTTTAAATACATAGTTCCAAGTTCAAATTCAACTATAGAAATTGGAACTATTTAAAAGTTAAATTCTATGTTTTAATCTATTCAAACTCTAATTACATTAGAATTCAAGTATTAAAATTTTGAGTTTTGAACTACAAATAAAAAGAATTAAATTTGATATTTAGCCTAATTATCTTCTTATAAAATGCTTGCCAATAAATCTAAACATTCTAGAAAAACTTGAAAATTTTACTTAAAAAACTAAACTTCAACACTAAAATTTTTCAACAACTTTTATGAAACATGAACAAAAGTATGAAGGAGAAAATGGCCTACAAAGTACAATTTTTTTTATTAGACTTCATCGAGGGGTTGCAAGATTTTGTAGAGGATATTATGAAAATGTTTTTTTAACCTAATTATTCACAATTCAATATTTTTTAAACTCATCAGACTTTGGTGGCAATTTTGATATAGTGAAATAATTTTTTTTCAAGTGAGAAAAGTTGTATACTCAAACTAACTTTAATCTCTAAAAATCCATTTGAGAATTTGAGCTTGTAATCGAAAGTTATGGACAAAGTTTAGAGAGGGGTTCAACAGGAGATTTTTTGGGACATTTCCAATTTTCCTCTCTAAATTTTGTCCATAACTTTTTATTGGAGGCTCAAAATCTCAAACATATTTTTTGGAGATGAAATTTAGTTTGCTTTCATAACTTTTCTTAATTCAAAGTTTTTTGAAAAAGTTGTTTTACTATGTCAAAATGGCCTCCAAGTTCTTCTAAATTTACATAGAAAACAAAAAGAATTGGAACAACTAGTTAAATAAATTCTACTCCATGGATATACATGTAAATGTCATGTGGTATAATGGCAAGATCTTTGGGCCTCAACTTTGAAGTCCAAGGATTGAACCTTGTTAGTGGCACTCGCCCACGTGATAAACCACCTAGGTGGCCTTGTCCGTGTGGTCTTGCTCATGTGGATGGTGGGTAGTATAGAAAATTTTATTTTTTTAAATTGCCCCAAAATCCAAATAGTTGAAAAAGAAACTTTGGTAGCCCAACTTTTTTGGGGGTAGGAATAAAAATTTTGATTAAAAAAATATTCTAAAATTATTATTTTTTTAAATTAAAAAATTATAGATTTGACCAAAACGACAAAAAAAATCAACAAATTTGAGTGTAATTTTATCAAGTACAACTTGACCAAAAGTCCAAAACAACAATTGCAAACAACAATTTTCAATTGTTTTGGTTAAAAAAATTTCTACTAGTGCCTAAACTCATGCAATCATGTGATCATGCTCCTTGGCTCACATAATAGCAACCCTCTCCAATTAGCCCAAAGGACTCTCTAGACTATTCCAAAACTACCAAAAAGTGTACCCATTATGGTCATTAGTTACTCATCTACAACAATTAAAATATTTCCTAAGATGGCTACAACATGAAGGCCTAAAAAAGTCACTTCATGTAAAGAATTTACATTCAATGTGAGATCTAGTTTTTGATAGGGTTTGGAAATTAAATCTTTGATTTTGATGTATTGGCACTTGATGCTACTAAAGGACAATATAGAATTGGATTGCGGAGGTGTTTGTGGTATAGTAATAAGCCGGGTCAACCTCCTACATAGGTTTTCTTTTCCACCCTTTGTCATTAGTTGATGGTTCATATTGGTGTTGCGTTTCGTAGATTTGTAGAGTGTTGAATCCATTGAATGTTTTGAATCCTTGAATAAGTTTAAAGCTTAAAAGACTTAAAACAAGGGCTTGGATATTGAGGCATTGAGGTATTGACGAGGGTATTGAGGCTTGTAGTTGATGGTGAATTTGTGAAAAGGTAAATTGACTAAAGCTAAAGCTTCAATTTCATTGGAATAGGGGAAGAGATATCCATCCCACTCCTACTCTTTAATATGAGGCTTCATCCCATCATCCCTTATTGCTTTTCCTCCTCAAAGAAGCTTAAATTGGGGTAGAATTCTATCCTCTTAATATCCTATTGTTGGTTGTCTACCATGTTGTAGATAGTCAACTAAGATTTAAATTTATCAGTTTTTCCTTGCATCTTTTTTTTAATCTTTACGTAATCACATGTCTTGTAGTAATCAAATTTGTAGTTCTATTTTGGAGAGAACAATTAAAATTCTTTTTCTTACATTTTATTTGTAGCTATTGATCATGTTAGAATTATTTTTCTTACATTTTATTCGCAGCTATCCATCATGTTAGAATTCTTTTTCTTACATTTTATTCGTAGCTATCCAGCATGTTATAGATAGTTTGTAAATATTAGGATCAATGAATATTTCTTTGTAGCTCTTTCTCTTTGTTTTTTGTGACTACATGTTTTGTGGTAATTGAATTCACAATTAAGATATATAAATTTTAGAAAGTTGTAGTCATAATTGGAAAAAATATGGTTCACTCTTTGAAATGTTCTAGGACGTTCATTGCTTGTAGGCATTTAGTTTTTCACACCTACTTTGGTTAGATTGTGGTACAAATTCTCGTGGGGGTTTGGAAATCCCTTGACAAGGACCAATGGATATTTGTTTCAAAATCTATCATACTTTTTTTAGCTAGGTCTTAGACTTGCAATTCTAGAAATTGTAGATATCTTGATTGTTGGTTGAAACAATCTAGTTCTTCTAGCCATTCAAATCTAGAGCATCAAATACTTCAGCAATATTAGCAAATGAACACCTTGCATATGACATGGTTTAATGACATGACAAATAACTTCAAGTAATAGTATAAGGACCTTGATAAGGACAAATCAAAGTTTCAACTTATTATAATTACCTTATCCTTAGGTCTTAGTTGAAAAAAGATCAACAATGCATCCTCAACAAGGGTTTGGAGTCAAAGTCATCTTGGAACATTTATTGGTGGTATGTAGCTATGACAAACTTAATCATGAGATGCCTTGTCTATCCCAAAGAAATGAAACCAATACATGAATACCAAATATTTTTGGTCTATCATGCATCTATAATCTATTAATTATTAGCCACAATTTAATGTCTATATCATAATAAAATTAATAACGGCCTTTTGTCATTTCCAATCATTTGTGAAGCATGCTCATTTTGGCATGGACAATGTTCATGTCAATACATGAAAGTGAATGCAAATTCACAATTTCCAACTATTGTATTTTGCCTCCTACTTTAGTTTTTTTTTCCATCCAAGATCTTCCTTAGACAGTTCTTATCCCAAATTTCATTCATTTTAACAAGTTAATAATTTTAAAATTAAGCTTCTTTACTTGCCTCCACATCAAAAAAAAAGTGTTCTTCATTTGTTATATTTCTAGTTGAAGTGAGTATGAAATTGCAATATGTATTATAATGCTTCCTTTTTGGTCTTTAATTTTGTGAAGTACATCCATTTTTTTTAGGGATACTACAACAAAAATAATCATTAGTTTGAAGTAAGAAAGAAAAAGGAGACTCCAACCTACTTAGAAGTTGGCATAAACAAAAAGTTTATTCATCTTGGATCCCACACAATGCCCCTATGGTTAAACTAAATTACACCAAGTCTATATACCTCGGTATTAATTTATAACAACAATTAAAAATTCATGTTTTCTCATTCATAATTTTTTCTTCAAAACTTCAATTTTGAAAAAGTCCCATAGTATTCTAATATACAATATTTATTTGAGATTTTTTTGTAAAACTAGTAGAGTTTTTCATATTGGTAGACAACACAATCTCATAAAAAAAGGATAAAAAAGAAAAATAATAATAATAATAATCTAAAAAAATGAAATTAAATTGAAAAAACAAATAATAATAGGCCTCCCTAAATATTGCAAATTTGACCTTGAAAAGACAAACCCTATCGCCAAACTTGTCCATAAAAAAAATGAAAACCTTAGATGAATTGATACTTGCCAAACTTGTCCATAAAAAAAATGAAAACCTTAGATGAATTGATACTTTTTACATTTCTATAGTGAAGGTCATTCATTTTGTCCTTCACAACATTTCAAAGTTCACCCTAGAAGGATAGGTTGGTCACCATGAAAATCATCCTTTTGGATACCATGTGATTCATTTGTTTAAAAAACAACCAAGAGCACTCATTCAAGGTCAAACTATAGTACAAGACCTTCCCTTTTCATACAAAATTCCAAGGATGAACATTTGCATTTTTGTCATATATGGAAGGATTCTCTTATCACCCATTGTACACAAGTTGAAATGTGTGATACTCGTAAATACCGTAGTGCCCCAAATGGACTGGAGGCAACTCTCCACAATTGCAATAGTTGCAAAAATACTGTCATCCCAGGTCTAACAGATAAAGTTACGTTATCACCAGCAACATCTCAAAAGACCAAACAGGTTGAGGAAAGATTTATTGGGTTTAGGTTTTGCAGCTGCAATGGCCAATATTCTTGTATACCTTCAAAGAATGGCCACTCCAGATGTAAGAAGCAGTCAGCCCCAACAACACAGAACCTCCACTCAAGCAGACTGCAAATAAAGCGACAGCAGGACAGTTGACTGGAGAAAATGAGATGAAGTGAAACTTGAAACTGGGTGCTCACGCTCCCTAATGTACATAAAACTACGATTGGCATAATTGCTCTGCTGCAGACCCCAACCTACAGACATTTCACACACCCCATTCGATCACCAATCCCACCCTAGCAAACCTCTCGCTTGATTCAGCAAGTGTACAGAGCTAAGGCATGTGTGCCACCGCCCTCCCAAGGACACCACTCCAGCTTCCAAAATAACTACAGCTACTACGTTTGTGTGTGCATTGCATGCATGCATGCATGCATACATACATATGTGTAAGCGTCTCTGAGATCATGCTCAACGTTCTGCTGGCCACAAACTCCAGCTCCACAGCGAACTGCTTAAGTAACCCACTTGATAAGGCTCTTGTTCCAAAGAGCAAGTTCACACTCGCTGTAATCCCTAAACAGAGCCTCACGAAATCAAATGAGGCTTCAGCTTCAAAGGTGTGCTTACTGTTAATAACTTGTTCCTCTCGCTCATGACCGGCATCTGGTATTATCCCTGCCCCCTCACCAGAAACACATATCTCAAAAGTCTTGTAGTCATGGAATGCACAACGTATTCACATGCATCTGTGTACATCAGATATTTAATATGTGCACACATTGCACATATACGAAATTTGGATTCTGGTATCAAGACACACGTAACAAAAAGAAACACTGCCAAGTCATGAATTTTCATGCTTCAAAATCTGCTGACCTTGGCGCCACGCGGAGGAGTTCCAGGTCGGGATGCATTATTGCCGCTGGGGTATGACGGATATTTCTGTTTCTTTTCCGCTGGTTTTAGAATCTGAAACGAGCACATGAGGGTATCGTCCACACTCATCATTGCACCGGCATTATCAAATTCGCCACAATAATTTGGTGCGGAGAAAATAGTGACCAGCTGGCGCTTGGCAAAAAACTCGTAACCATCCTCCACTACCTGTATGCAACATCCCACGCTGGTCAGTGCTGAGTACACAGAACGTGAAAACACGACCAATTAGGACTTAACATAAAATATATGCTACACATGATCAAATCCTACGAATGCAAAGCAAATAGCATGAGAGTTTTCATGCATATTCAATCATAAAATTCAAGGCAACTTTCAAGATTCGGAGAGTTGAACAAGTCAGTACTTGATGGGCTCGACAAATGAGATCCAAGTCGTGCTTTTGTAGGAACTCGGAGACCGTGTCTGGACCAAACGTGAACGAGACTCCTCGATCGTTTTCTCCCCAGCCTGCCACATCCTTGTCGGGATCGGCCCATAGAAGGTCACACAACAAGCCGGCATCAGGGACGTCTGTTGGTCGAGCAATCTTCTTTATCTGGTCCAAGTTCTTGAGGTCTGGGGAAAGGCCTCCATGCATGCAAAGAATCTTCTCATCAATCAAGGCAGCCACGGGCAAGCAGTTGAAACAATCTGTAAACGTCTTCCACAACCGTATGTTGAAACGACGTTTACATTCATCGTAGAAGCCGTATATACGATTGATTGATGCGCATTCATGGTTACCTCTTAACAAAAAGAAGTTCTCTGGGTATTTGATTTTATAAGCCAAAAGGAGGCAGATGGTTTCTAGGCTCTGCTTTCCTCTGTCCACGTAGTCCCCTAAAAACAAGTAATTTGCCTCGGGTGGAAAGCCACCATATTCAAACAACCTCAAGAGGTCAGAATATTGCCCATGAATGTCACCTGCAACAGTAAATCGGCATTCATCAGTCACCGTCTACAACGCAATTTGGTAAAAAACTAGCCCAGCAGGTGCCTAAGTAGTCTTTTAGAAGACAGACCCACCAGATCCCAATCACATACAGCTTCAGTGTGACATCCTGTCTCAGGTATCAAAAATATTTTGCTTCGTTCACAAAATTCCAGTCTTCGATAGCTATCTCAGGAAGATAACAGAAACCACTGAACCCTACCCTGTGCATTGAAACCCATATCTACTTACGAACAGAATAAAGTCCAAAGGAATGCATTTTCATGAATATTTTGAAGTCTCATGTAATGCACAGGTATTCAAACCTTGTAAAGGATTGAATCGCACGAAATTCTCGTACACATGAATATTCCCTAACAAGCACAGAGATGAACTCCCAGAAGGAGATGCCATTTCAGAGACATTTTGATTCTTTAAAAATGCCTCATGGTTGAATGAAATGTCTTCACAAGCGAGCTTGCCTTCCGTGATAACAAGTTGAAAGTGCCAACTCGAGCTGATCCGAAACCACAACATCGTGATCATTCTTATGAGGAAAAAATGACATAAAAAGAGCACTAAGAGAATTAAGGGCATACCACAGATCTTGATCGGAGCTTCAAGCTCCAGAAGATTGGGCTGGGATAAAAAAATGTCCTTGGACGCAACACAGAGCTGGCGAATTTCAGCCTCCGAAAGCTGCACTTGCTTGCCCGGCCGCCCAGTCCGCACCTCGAGCAGCCGTGCTATGATATCATCTAATACCGCGCTGTCCATTCCCCTCCCTCACACTTCTCCCCACCTTTAGGGATTTGTCCTTCCCACCTTCACCTCCGTTTACTCGTTGAGCAGCCACTAATGCACTAAATTCTGCACAATATATGAGAGGTCGCTTATTAAGTCGTTTGAACACCCCCAGATCTTAAAGAGCTAAGTGTCTCCAGATGAAAACGACGAAACCCCGCTAAACAAAATCAACTGATCAACTGCAAAGAGAAGACTACTGGGATAGCGTTTACATGAAAAATAGGCTCTTACTGCCCATTCGGCCACTATATTTTGCATCAGAAGGCGCGTCCATAAACGAATTTATCCTAAAAAGTACAGATTTCAAGTTACCTCCAGTCTGAAATCACTAGAACATTCAACATAGGGTGATCAGAAAATATTGACACATAAGTCGATTAACACAACAGTCATATTTGCACTCAACAACGTATCCAAGGGCAGCCAAACCAGGGAAACCTGGCAACAAAGGAGAAATCAGTATTGTTGTAAGAAGGACAAGATAATGTTAGGGTTTGATATGTTTATCACTGTCGGGAAGACGATGATTACCGAAAGAACCGAAACTATCAAAGCATGGACCATGCCCAGCCAACAGAAAGGGATTGATGCACGAGTTTAAGAGGATACGAGAAATTATTTAGGACGAATTCTAGCCTGATTTAGACGCTCTAAGGACGTCCAGAACAGAAGACAGAAAAGTAGGAACCCTACAAAATTGTAGCCCCTAATAATTGAAATGCATCCATAGACTGGTCACACCAGGCAAATGCCGAGCAGCAGTTAGGGTGCACATCAACTTGAAAATTCAAATATTCTTTTGAGTGCATAAAGCCGCGGCCGGTAATAAGAAGGGCAACAAGAAGTCGAAGTAAAATACATACCAAGAGCAGTAGATAACACATTCTCAAGGTTAGCACACAACTCTCGGGCAGTTAGGGTTGAGATGCCTGGAAAGGTAATGACCGTTCCTTTACAGGGCGAACGGAGAGTTTTGCCTCACAAACCTACAAACGAAAGACAATATCGGAGGCTGCTTAAACGAAAACTATCCACTGGAATGGCAGGCGATCATCTCACGAGGACGATAAAATGAAACATCTCCTACCCTGAACAGCTTAAGTAGAACTCGTGAACAGCATCCTCAAGAACAGGTCATCCCAGGTTGCATGCGCTCATATGACGCACCATATAGCTTGACAAGGTCAACAGCAGCCACTTTACATGCATCCTCGATTCCCAACCTACACTCTACCACCAACAACAACCCAAAGTACGGATTCGACTCTTTCAAATTTCGTGAATCGCTCTTCTCAGGCAATCATCCTCCAGCGCTCATCCCTAGGGTGCAAGACCATAGGAGTCGCCAAATCGACCACCCGACCACAAAACAGTCCTTCTTAGAACTACAACCGCCACACACACATCCCCATCCCACACCCACACCTCAAAATTCTCACAAAATCTACCCAAAAACCTCTCAATCCAATCAATCTCACCAAACGCCACCTACCAGCACTTAACGCCACGACAAACTCGCCACGAACGCAAATAACCACAACAAGACGCAAGAAGACCTACGCCACCTCCATGTCCCCCCACTTCAATGGCGGAGTCCAGCCGAACTTACAGGTGCTAGGGTACGCCCCCGGCGAAGCACCGGCTCACGGCCGCCCGCGAAAATCGGCCAGGGCGTGGAGAGACAGGTAACGAAGGAAATGCACGCATCGGCACGGTTCCAACAAGCACACATCGGCGATAGTGATCGCCCTTCTGATCTCACTCTCGCGCGCGCGCTCTCTCACCCTCTATTTCCGCAACAACAGCACCAGCGAAACAGCAGTAAGTAAAACAACAAAAACAACAAAACCAGGGAGCACACAAGGCCCTCTCTCTCTCTCTCTCTCGCTGCCCGCCCCCATCCCGCCCTCCTCTCTCTCCCGCCCCCTCAAAATCTACCAAAACGGGTGAATCTTTACCCCCGTCATCCCTGCGGGCAGGTTGATCCGTCAAATGTACGCTACACGTACAGGAATCGGGTCAAAGGCTGAGCTCCTGTTCATCTCGAATCTCTTGCTGATTTCGTGGATGTTCAGTGACGCAGAGTGCCACAGTTGCGCCACGTCATGTTCGGAAGTATTTAAATTATGGGACCCGCCGGTAAGGTACCTTCCGTGGGGTTGGTGGTAGAAGAACGATTTCAGTAGATTTCAGGAGAATGAGTGCTGAGCTGATTGTGTCTCCTCCTCTCGTGGATTGACACGTGGCATATTTGGAAATAAATCCCAAGTTCATGTTTTTTTTTAAAAAGTAAATAAATGTGTAAGGGCATCACTAGCAATAATTAAGGAGGTCTAAAACACAAAGCTATAATACTAAGTAGGACTTGGTATTGGACTACTTGATTAATCACTACAAATTTAGCACTATCAAACCAAATCCTATCTTTGTACAAATGTGGATGATGTCTATAGTGGTTGACTGCAAACACAGTATCATAATAGGTAAGTACAAATTTAGCACTGTCAAACTAAAGCCTATTTTTGTACAAATGTGGATGATGTCTATAGTAGTTGACTGCAAACAAAGTATCATAATAGGTAAGTGTAGTTAACTTCGGTGTCTCCTTGTATAAGCATTAGTTTGACACGTACCTGAATGTGTCTTTGGACCAAAGGCTTGTTCCCCATTAAAACTTGCTTCGTGCATCTCTAGATGATGTCTATAATTGTTGATTGCAAAACGAATGTCATGATAGGTGCATGTGGTTATTTCCACTATTAATTTCCACGCTGTCGTGTAGAGAGCGGTTTGCCTCGGGAAGTCACGAGGATTCTGGCTGCAACCAAAAATGGCCTAGGAAATAAAAAAATCGTTGTCGCGTCGAATCTTCTACTTCGTCTTCAAACTGGTTCCCGTTGGCCTATCCTGTATGGTTGGCTCTATATGGGCCAAGGTAAGGGTAGTGTGATAAGAAACAAGTCCTCGGATGGGTAAAACGGGACGGCCAGAGCACAAGCTAAACTGTCCGAATGATGGGCTCCTAAACTTTCAAACTCCCGGTGACCAGCTTTAAGAAACAAGCTTTCACCGTGAGAACAAGCAAGTTTCGACCATGTGGGCCATTAACCCCACTTCGTCACCCACAACACAAAATGAGGCTAGCGTTGGTGTTACCCAAGCCGCCCGCAACAACAAAGTTTATAAAGCCACAAGCCCCCCACACACACATACACAAGTCTTCAATACTCCTCCAGACTCCAACACTCCTCCAAACTCCAAGCTGAACTTTGGGTAAGTGCTACCGTTGCTCCACAACTCCAAATCAGGTGAGTGATAGCTTTTCGGAAAGCTAACACAAACTTTTACTTCTTCTCCAATTTTCAAACAATTCTAAGACTCTGTCCAACTTCTATGTCCATCCAAAGTTTCGGTCTTGAGAAGAAAAAAAGGCAGCAGACCCTCTTTCACTCTCACACTCATAACTTACTCATACAAGCTTCAAATAAAACGAATGATAGCTTTATGGAAAGCTAACACAATTTTCTAAACACCCTCTAATTTTCATTGCAAACAAAGAACCTGTCCGTCTTTTATGGCCAGTCGAAATCTCTGCCTCTTAATTTCAAAGGCAACAAATTCCCCTCCACTCAAACTAGCACAACTTTTGATTTACAACTTCAAATCAAGAAAGTGAGATCTTTTTTGAAACTACACACCATGATACATAACTTCTCTAAATTTCATTGAAAAACTCCTTCCAAACCAAAAAAAACATAGGCCTCCTAACATTCGGAGTCTTCCTTAAATCCCAACGGGAGAGAAAAAGAAAAGTACCCCCCCTTTTTCTTCACTCTATCTTCCCTCTAACTTCCTTCTATCTTCCTTCTATTTTTCCTCTATCTTCACTCCATCTTCCTTCTATTTTTCCTCTATCTTCACTCTAATCACCAAACAAGTGGGGTCAGCCCCTAACTCACTTCCAAAGCTTCTATTTCCCTCTCTACAACTATCTCTTTATCTTTATCTTTGAAGGAAATTCTCTTCAAGTTTACTTAGAAGGCAAACTATTAGAATATTTCCCTCATACTATTCCACAAACATAAGACTATAATAGAAATTCATTCCAAATATGGAATGAAGAACTAAAATCCAACACACATCTAATAGAGGTAAAAAAACTAGAGTTCCAATCAAAATATCACTCTATCTGCAAGAATTTGAGAATTGCAAACTCACGCTCCGGTTGAGATCCTTCATCTTGAGACTCAGAAAAAACCCTTCAATTCGACATGATACAATCTAAAATAAACACGAAGAAGAAAAATATCAAATGAGATGAACCTTTCAAGTGAATCCTTCTCTATATAGTCGGAGAGAGAAGGCATCACCTTGAATCCACCTCAACTGACATCATCTTCTTTATAATCTTATAAACATTTAAATCTATCTAAATCATATGTATATACATTTTTTATATAATGTGAGCATTTCCAGCACGACAACGCACATGCATTAATTTGATACGCAAATGTGCCTTTGAGCCCAAGCCTTGTGATCACCCAAATTTGTTTCATGTATCTGAATGATGCCTATAGTTGTCAATTTCAAAAAAAATAGCATATGACAAATATTATTGTCTTAATTGTCTCCTAGATAGGCATTAGTTTAAAGCCTAAAAATGTTTTGGCATCAAGCCAAATCATCATCAAAACTTGCTTTCTATATCTCTAAATGACATCTACAATGGCTAATTTCAAAAAGAATAGCATAACATGTATTATTGTCTTTGTTGTCTTTTCATATAGGCCTTAGTTTGATGCCTGAATATGCCTTGGGTACAAAACCTTGTCATCATCAAAACTTACTTTATGTATCTCTAGATGATGTCTATAGTTGCTAATTCAAAAAAGTGAGGAGCATAACAAGTATTGATGTCCTCATTGTCTCCCTATATGAACATTAGTTCAGCGTCCCAATGTGCCTTTAGTATCCAACTCTATAGCTTGGTAAGAGTATAATGAATAGATATTTGAGGCCATGTATGGAACACAATAGGAATGCTTTAGAGTGATGATTCAACAAATTTGCTTATGATTAAGATCATATTAGGTACAACTAAGTAATTGCCACCATGTCATTAAAGTAACTAAGTTAAAATGGATTGTCAGCATGGACTACTTAGAGATAAATTGTAATCAATTTTGGTACTATCTAAGGCTCTAATATGCAATGTTTAGGCTTTATATAAATAATGAATGGCATTGAACAAGGTTAGTAGTAGGCAAGTGTAAATGGGTATTAGTGGTTTACACATTTTCCACTTTGAAAAATTAAGAAGTTCACACAGTGACATGGGTTGTCCAAAAATCACACTTTTTATAAATTGATGATTTCCATTTGCTAATAGAAAAAAAATATTCCTCCCACTAAAGAGAGTTTACAACTTTACTAAATTCCTTATTATGATGGTTTTATGTATTTTTACCTTTAATTGAATTCAATACATAATTATCTATACAATTCCATAAGACCAACCATATTGGATTCTAAGTAGCTCTAGATAAACCATGAAGACTTTGCTACTTCAACTTTTTTATGGCAAAATAAACTTAATTACTCTATAGTTACGTGCAAGGTGAATTGTTATAAAACTAATGGTGACCCAATTCATAAAAATTTAGGAACATACACTATAAGAAACCACAATTTATTGATGTCAAAAGGAACGGATTTTAGGTGATATTGAAAAAAACAAACCCATGTTTTTATGTCAACAATGATGTCCAATATAACATCAATGGACGTCGTTGTTGACATAAAAACATGGGTTTGTTTTTTGATGTCACCTTTGATGTCACCTAAAATCCGTTCCTTTTGATGTCAATCCGTCACGTAAAACAAGGTTTTCTTATAGTGACATGTCATTGTAGGATGTTAATCTAAGATTGTTCAAAATCATTTATTTTAGGACAATTCAATAATAAAATATCATTAACATTGATAGATTAGTGTTTTGTAATGAATTTATTTCTAGTTTATTTCAAATTTTCTATAAATCAAGTTCATAGTTGGGTTTTTAACAATTCACTATATCTAAAGCAGAATAAGCCATTATCATCCCTTTGATCATTGTGTGTATATCCTTCTTGAATACAAAGTCTTGGTCTTTTTTTAATAATGTTATTGTTGAAGACTAAGGTAGGGACCCCCAAAGGTATTATTTTTTTAAGTTTGGGCCATTATATGATGAGATTGGTGAAAATTTTATATTTTATATTGTCAAATAATAGGAGATTTCAATGAATTAAAAAGTACATCATTTAGATAGCATATGCAAAAGTTATGAAGAGTCAAAGTCTTTTTGTTTCATGTCTAAAATTGTTTCTTTAAAAATAGTTAAATATTGATTTAGGAGATCTACACAATGTAATCATCTCATCAAGTGACAATTTTAGGCACATGACACATTTGGGTGTAGTACTATTGAATTTGAATACAACATCCATATGTGGCAAGTGATAATTATAACATATTACTATTGCAAAAACACTACTACTATTAAGCTTCAATTGAACTATTCAATTTAGACTTCTAAGATTTGTAAATTTTTGAGATTTGCAAATGTAATGCAAAAGAATAAAAAAGCAAGGAATTTTCTAGATGTATTTTCCAAAGATATACAAAAAATACCATACATTTAGATTAGATTTGAGACTTTGTTGTCAAATATCAAATTTCCAGATCACATTTCAAGAAGTTCTAGCAATTCTAAAATGACTTGAATCATCCGCAAATGGACAAGACAACAACACTCCAAACATGCAACAAAATTAGTAGTTACCCCCAAAGAAAATGAAGTAGAGATTACTAATGAATAACATGGGTTACATACATGAGCAGATTTTTGAAGCCAATGAAATTATTAATCTCACATTCTTGCTCTTCAATGCAACGCTTCAAGCATTCAACAAAATCAATAGTTACCCAAAAAAATGAAAGTACAGATTATTAATGAATAACATGGGTTACATACATGAGCAAATTTCTGAAGGCAGTAAAAGCACTAATCTCACATACTTGCTCATATGCTTCAAGTTTTGGCTAAGAAAGACTACACCAATGATAATATTGAGTGTTATATTGCATTTAGTATTACTTATCGTATTACTTGTATTATATTAATTTTTATTTAGTTGACAAATCATGTTCAAATTAGCATTTAGTGCTAGTAAAATTAGTGGTATTCTTCACATTTCGCACATTAGATTTCAACATAAACAATATTGAAAATCACAATAGCTAACAAATAGTATTGAAGTTTATAATTAATATTGCAAATCACATAAAGACACTATTATATATGACTCTTCATTAACATTATTTTAATCAATATTAGTTTGGGTTTACAAACTAAAAATAAATATAAATTTTTGAATCCATAATCCATAATAATATTTTATTAAATTTCCAATTCAAAAAATTGACCATTTTTTTTTCGAAGATAAAATTTATAAATATTTTAAATACTTAAACATTCATTCAACTCTTGACATGTGTGTCTTTACTTTTGTATTTTTTGAATTATATTTGAATAGATAGATGAATTTAATTCTTAATTTTATATATTTTTATTTTCACAAAATATTATTGTACCTTTTGATTGTCTATATCATAAAAGATTTGATCACTTTACTTTAAAATTAAAATCTAAAAATAGTTAATTCTTGTTGTTGAATTGTAAACTGACAATTGGCAAAAAGAAAGTAACATTTTATCCTAAATTGAAGCCATTCAATATCTAAGTTTTGTGTCACAATTGCTTTCATCTTATATTATTAGTTTTAGATTTGTATGGTAAATCATGTCATTAGTAGAAAGACAATGTCTACTATAATTGAAAAATTGTTCACAATGACTCATTTATAGTCATTGAAAACAAAGTTTAAAGTCATAAAGAACATTTTTCTACTAATGCATATAGTGTCCTTGTAGTTTCTATTACATTGTGATGAGTAATATTGAAGCCATATAGGGGGCTAAATCAAGGGCAAAACAATCAACATCCAACCTTTGCATCACAACTATTTCATCCTATATTGTAATTAGTTTTGAATGGTGAGTCATATATACTAATAATTTTAAGTTCTTTATTACATTGATAGGGGATCATTGAAGCAATGTGGAAGTTTGAATGAAAGGCACGTCAATTATTGTCTAATTTTTGTCCTCACTACCTATTATAATTAGTTTTGTATAGTATGCCATACGATATAGTATATGTACATCACAAAGTTTAGATCCTATGGTTTGTTAACATGTTATCATGTGATTATTACTGTTTTATGATCTCACACGTTAATTACAATTTATCGCATCATTACAATGCATTACTTCGCATTGTTATTGCATCATTACAATGCATTTTTTGCAATTGCATGGTAACCATTCAAAGTAATGCATCGTAATGATGCAATAGATTGTAATTAATGTACAAACCCATGAAACAATGATAACCACATGATAATTGTTGACAAACTGTAGGGTTTAAACTTTGTGATGTATGTTCTTTATTACATTAACATCGGTATTTTTGCAACAATGTACAAGTTCATATCAAAGGCCAGTCAATCACCATCAAATCTCTATCTTCATCCATCTTTATTCCTAAATATATATTGAAGATGTTTGATGATGCAAAAACAAGAACATGCATATTTTTTATTTGATTTAAGTACTTTGCCATCAAAGTCAAATCATAATAAGACCACTATCTTTAAATGTCTTAGGTCAAAATATTGAGGGAGTAAATTTTGTGTATTATTGTCAAAAATATTGAATAGTCAAACTCTATGTATTATGTATAGGTAACCTTGTGTGCAATTTTCATGTAAGTAGACAAGTATATTGTTCCCTATTGATTGTCGGTTAATTCTCCTACCTTCAAAGTTCACAAAAATTTTGTGCATTGACCAATTGTTTTCCAAAGGTTTGGCAAATAATTTCTTATATATTATTCCATACATTAAAAATTATAAGTGAAATTACAAATTTAAGCTGAACATTGAAATGTACATGGTTATAATAAAAATTTGTTGTAAAATTTTCATCAAGTGCCACACTAATCTAAAATAAATATTTATAATATCCTCATTGGAATGGTTTTGCATACATGAAGAGCATAAGGTTTTCCAACAATGACCTTTCCACCCTTTAACCCCAAAGTGACATTCAATTTCTAGAATTCAAAAACATCATTGCTTTTGAAGCTTTATGGATCTAAATGTCTTCAAGTTATACAAATCTCAACCATACAATCTTGTAGTGTATATGTTGTAGAGGACATGTAAAAAATTTGAAGTCATTTGGCCACATAGATTGCAAGATCATAATGTTTTAGTGTTGAAAATGGATGCTGAAATTTTCCCAAAAACACATTTGGAGGTGAAATTTGATTTCTAAACCTACTCAAATGTAAAAACTTTACACTACAAAATGATTCAAAACTAGTATACAAACACATTGGTGAAAAAAAATTCATTCAATTGACTCATTGTATCTACAAAACGGCTTTGAAATGTCAAAAATCAACAAGAAAAATTGCAAAAAACACATCTAAAGGTGAACCTCCTTCTACTAGAATGCTTCTCAGTCACTCATTAATTCTTGGATTAACATGAAATTTTAGCCACACAAACTAGACTAGTATATGCAACTTTTCCAAAAAGAATCATTGAAAATAAACTTTGTATGAAGAAGAAACAAGCCGCCAAAGTTCACTATACTCCCCAAATGGCAAGATTTTGAACTTCGAATTGGTCCCAAACATTCAAAACAACTTGGATTGACATGAAAACTTTACCACAATAACTATACTTTAAGGGGAACAAAACCCAACAAATTTTATTGAAAATGAGCAATGGATGAAGGAGATACAAGGCCCCGAAGTTGCAGCCCTAAAATGCAGTTTGGTGAACTCAAATTGAAGTTGTGAACTTCAATGGCTCCCAAAAAATCAATAAATCGTGTATTGATCTGAAAATTTTATCATACAAACTAGAGGGGAGAAAGCAACATTCCCAACAAGTTTTATTGAATCTGGACCTTGGATGCAAAAGTTACAGCACTTTGAACTGGACCTTAAACTGTGTGAGGACACTTTCTGTCCTCTTTGTCACTTTGGGGTTAACAAGGAGCTTTAGCCATAATCAAACATTTGGAAGTTCAATCTTAATAGGGAGGATGGATTCTTTTAAACTTCTTGCTTAGCTTTTAGAGATCAAGTTTTTCTTTTTGTGTATTCAAACTCTCAATTAGAGAGGGGATGTTACATTATACGGAAGTTATATTTTGAGTTTTTTTTTACATCCAAATCTACCTTCTTTTATATCCAACTTGATGAAATGAACTCTTCAAAAAACAAATGGCCGTTGAATGTGTGTTGGTGATTTTGGGTAGGTGCTTATGAAGTCATTTTTTACAGGATCTTCAAGTTTTGATACAAGGTGTGAACTTATACCCCTTTAGTGGAAATATAATTTTTTTTCCAATCGAGTGTTGGATTAAAAGTTATGTTGCCTTGAACTTTTGGGGTAGCCTAGGCAACTTCAAGTAACATGTAAGAACTCCTCCTATAATTTTGAAATTTGGAAGGATAGATATGTAACTTTTTAATACAAGATGCAATCATCAAAAAAATAACCATGCATAATACAAAAATGTTACTTTAAGAGAAGTTTAAGTTTGTTGGCCATATTGGGCAAGATTAGAAAAAAAAACTTTAATTTTTTTCTAACTTTAAACATTATTATAATCTTTTAATTTTTGCGATCAAAGTTTCTAAGAAAAAATTTCACACATTCACGTAGGAGTCTAATATAAATTTGTAAAATTAAATTTTGAAAAAAACTTTTTTTTCATTTTTTTCTCACTTCCCTAAAAGTAGAAGTTTTTTACAACATGGCCCCAAATATGCCTCAATCCTTTAGAGGTTAAGCTAAATAGTATATTTGTAGAAAGATACATGAAAATTTATACAGAAACTGGATAAAATAATTTCAACATTAAAAGGTTAAATAAATCCATAAATCTATAAAAAAAATTCAATTCAATTTATGATGCAAATTAACTCCAAGAGCACATTCATATCAAAATTAAATATAAAGGTTGAATAAAAATTTTAAACTCATTGCATTAACAATAATTTAAAATACATCTCACTTTGAAATAAAATTTTCTCCCAAGATTGAGAATCCATCTACACATGAGGCGGAATATAATTTTCAAGGATGCAAACACGGAATGAAAAGCCTCCAACTTCCTTGTAGGATTTAACTCTTAAATTACTAAAAATGACTTTATGTAGGATATTCTATTTCATTTCATGAGTACAAATTTTGTATCAAAATATGGCAAGAAATGCACTATTAGATTTATAATTCAATAATTATTCTTTCATTTCAATGTCATTCTAACATCTAAACCTTATCATGCTCCAGATAAGAGCATTCTATAGGTAAAATGATTAAGTGACCATTTTATTGCCTCTCAAACATGCAAGAGGTGTAAGAATGATCTGTTGAATTTAAAATGTCCTATGTTATAGGAGTTGGGTAGGCATGAAGACAACTCTTGTCACCCATATTCTTCAATTCTTGCACCTTCTATGTAGTAAGTGCATAAAATAGTAGGATGTTGTGACCACAATTGGACCTCCAAGACCCTTTTAGATTACACACCTTCCCTATTTTCTTCCAACATCAAATCATTTTGAAGATTATAATGCCATGGCTAAAATTTATAATCTTCCAAACTATAACTCATTTGATATGTTAGATGCCACATTTGATTAGGGTAGAAATTGACATGGAAATTTGTACCATGATGCAAACTATACAATTGAATTTGAAATCTTACCTCCTAAGAGCCTTTAGTAGATAGGGAAATGTAGATTAGGAGTTGTAGAACAAAAAAAATCTATTTAGACATAAGGTCTTCAAATTTGCAGGTTTCCTTTCTCCCGTGATTATATAAATTAATCCAAAACCTAGTACATAAAGCAAGAAGCAACGAGTGATAAAAAATAGCTAATTTTTTTTCTTCTAGACATTAAGTAGTATGACTTATATTGTTGCCACAACTGAAATACAAATACAAATATTTTTTTAATCTATAAAAACTTTGAAATTCAATATCTTTTGTGCATGAAGGAGTGCAAAAGTTTTTGCTATGGTGCGAGAGGTTGCATTCTCAATACAAATGAAGAGCTTTATGCACAAAGGAGTGTAAGGGCTTTGTTTTGTAGCATTTGTACATGTGACGTGAAAGTTATGATTTTTTCAAAATAAAAGATAGTTTTATTTAATTTTTGAATTCATAATTTCTTAAAAACTCACTGACTTTCACACCATAAAATCTAATTACTACGAAACAAAGTCCGTGCATTCCTACTTGCAAAGAGCTTTCCAACAAGACCAAGAACACCCCCGGATGCCTCATGGTTTTTTAGGTCTCAATGTATCAAACAAAACAAAAACTAACTAACTATTTTAAAATATAGACTAGTGTACCTTGTGCTGTTGTCACAACCAAAATAAAAATAAAAATAAGAGAATAACTTTTTAATTTATAAAAAACTTGAAATTCAATATCTTTTATACAAAGGAGTGCACAGGCTTTGTTGTAGTGTGAGAGGGATACAAAATAAAAACTTTATGCATGAAAGAATGCAAGGGCTTTGTTTCTTGGTGTTGAGATATTTTTTTCTAAAACAAAAGATAATTTAATTCAATTTTTTAATTCATAAAAAATTTGAAATCCCTCCTCTTGTACCCCTCCTCGTGAAGAGCTTTCCAATGGTACCTAACATATTGTTTAGGGACTCATGGTTTCTTGCATCTCTTGGTTGAAATGTATCCAACAAACAAAATAGACAAACTAACTTACATAAGGTATAGAATGGATGTACTTCATCCATTTTGTGCAACTCCTATAGAAACTCTTCAAGACATTTATAATTGGATGCTCAAATTCTTAGAAGTGAAATTCCTTCATGTTATTCCCCTCTAGTATCAATCTCTTACATTAAATGCAATCAATGTCACAATTTCATTTGTCATGTTTTCATATGCACAAATTTTTCGTTCATTTGTTCTTGCTTAAATCTAATGACATCCATGCATCTTCTCAATAAAACCTTATATAACTCAATGAAATGAAACCTTGTGAAGGCGGTCCAACATGTGGAGAGGGAATTGAAAAATACTTTTCAAATTTTCTAGAATTGAAATTGCTTTTGCTGACCTCCATGATGTTTGGGCTTACACGTGAGTTTTATGGAGAAACTAAATTTGAGAATCAAGGTTTGTCTTGTTGTCAAACTAAAAGCGAGCCCAAAGCTCAAAGTCCAATGTTAGAATTAATTTTCCAAAAGTCAAAAACTTGTTCCCCTTAGTTTTCTTGGGCCTCTCACTCTAATCGTGCCAACAAACTATTCCAATTCTCCCCTTGCAAACATTGCACACTTCCATGTGGAATCATGACAAACATGATCGTTTCTTCGAAGTTTGACTGATTCCGGCACATGAAAATTTGCCCTAATTCGATGAAACAAAACCTTATCAAAACCTAAGAGCAGGCTTCCATGTGGAGTCGGGGCCCGGTGGAGCTTGCCGACCGTCAGTCAAATGGGCGTTCCAGAAAACCGACGGGGAAGGTCCGTGTCTCTCAGGATTTCAAACCCTAAAACTGAGGACGGAGGAGCGATGGTGAATCCAAGCCCTAAGTGTCTTCGTTGTCTTCGTTGCCGCCGTCGTCTCCGTCTCTTGTGAAGGAGCTAGCCGGTGCTTGCCATGCCGTCATTCACTCGTGAGTGCGCCATCGATTTCTGTGTCCCACAGGCTGGATTATTCAATTCCAGATTCAATTTCATCTTCCCACTCGTCCTGGGCTCCTGGCCTGGGGCTGCTCCGCACTCCCACACTTCCCGCTCATTCAACCAAGATTTGTCGTCGTCGTTGCTTTTCCCACGGCCGTGCACCGCCATTAGACTTGACTAGTCGCTGCTTCTTATCGTCTGCCCCGTCGCTCGAGAGAATGATCCGCTCTTGCCAGCCAGTCTCCGATGGTCATGCAGGCATATTGCTGTCAGCTCTCGTCATTAGTCACGTTCCAGATACAGGTCTACCCTTCGTGGCATGGAGCCTTCTGCTGCAGGTCGGTGATCGATCAAGGTCCCACCTCAAGGGGTTTTAGTTTGCTCCTAAACCGGGCGTGTGCAGTCAGGAGGGAGCATTGAGTTAGCGTTTCAATAATCGTTCGCAAGCAATGGAGACTTCCTCAATCCTCAGTGAATTCAGTGCAGTTGGCACTGCGCTTTGCTCTTCAGTTGCCCTGCAGAGATACTCAGTGCGCTGTAATAAGTAATTGACCACGAATATTGTTACGGAACGGCAGAAGCCGTAAGACCTAGAATTGGTGCTCGGTCAAGGCCCCACCTCAAAAACTACATTTCTCCTTTCAGAGGTAGCCTATCCTCTTCTAGTTATGACCTGCTGTGACCTTGGCCATTTGAAGTTTGATGCAAGCGTAAGTGCCTTACAGATCACCAGTCCATCATAAGGACATAAGGAGGAGATAAGGAGGAGATGAACTACACAATCACAAAACATGAGACAAATTTATACTTTGGAACCTATTTGCACTCGGAAAGTTCACATGCAGAATTGCTTGACCGCCTGTAAGAAGCCAATTCTTTCTTCTCCTACCATTCTATTGTCCTAATCCCTTTGTGCAAGAACTGAAAATAGAGAAGTTCCACTTTTTGAATCTTGTAGTCCACTATCATTACTTCCAAAGTATGTTTTCAACCCCAGCCACAAGAGATGCCCCACCAAACCCAGTTTCATGACCACACTAAAAACTGCGGTTGGGTCTTTCGGTGTGCAAGTATATTTAAGTGACAATAAAAAACTCACTGTACATAACTCAAACTCAACTCCTATCAAAAAATGCACAGATGCACAGGTCGTTCCCACTGTTCAAATCATCACTCTGCTGCAGAAGAGACATAACGCATGGCTGTGACATAGACAGTGTTCCCAGGGCTGCCACGGTGTTTTTGCTAGCTACAATAATTAAAATGCTCAAGAGAAATAGTTTCAGTCGCAGGATCAACTCACGCCTTCAAGATCTGGAGTGCAAATCACCCGTGTAAGACGATCACATTCAACTATACATTGAAATACAGTTTTCGCTTCTTCAGATAGGTCATTTATAATGTTGCAGATTGCAGGAAGGCACACACTACATTACAGAACACCGTTAAAACTTCCAACAACAACGTGCGGCTTTGACAGGTCGATCATAAGGCCACGCCTGAGGCGCTACTCCGTCAGAGCTGCAACACCACCCAGGCATTCCCCTTAGAATTTGAACCAATTTAAGAAATCAGTGCTTGCAGATAAAGCCCCAGTTAAATAAACAGATAACCTCATTTATATCACCTTCTTTAATATTGCAGCCAATACGTTCTCAACAAACTGTCGGGAACGGACGTAGAAATTGAAAACTCACTCCGTACTCTCTCTATCACAGTCCTTTATGTCAAAAGAAGTTGCATACGAATTCTATATTAGGGATATTGAAAACAGTGTGAAAAAGGATCGAAATCACCTTCCTGAATCTTGCACCCTCAAGTACTGAGTGCACTTCCATAGTTTTAGTTTGGGCACTTTAGAAGGAATTAATGTCACCTTTACATAAAACACTAATTCAATAATGATTGTCACAATGTTATAGAAGTTGATGAAAATGACGTCGATTTCTGGCACCTTCGTTGACACTAAAGAGGCCTGGGTTTATAGATTCACTAAACGAGAAATCGGCAACTCAAAGGGATTCACAACAAGGACGTAATCGAGAGAATGAGGGCTTACTTGGGGAAAAAAGGATCCGCACGACCCTCAACGAACGTCACGAAACTGCAGCAACCGAACATGGATGTAGTCAAATGCCTGTGCACAACTCCGAAGAAAAAGAGCCCCACGGAGCCATAACTCCCCTGCAAGCTTAGATTCTAGGACTCTCTAACAACCGAAACGCAGAACAACGGATTTGCCGATCACTACACCAGTACATCATCACGATCCTCGAAGACGAGCGACCTAAGCAACGCAATTGACGTTCGAACGAATTCGCACAGAATCGATGGGCTTACTCCTTGCAGGCTTTGGACGCCGGGGGTATGTTATCCAAGGAATTCAGCTCCTCCTGCAAAAAGAAAGCAAGAGCACACGCAATGTATTGGAGTGAGCACCATTCACCTTGTGCTTGCATCACTCCAAGATCCTCTCTCGTGACATCCTAAACCCTAAACGCCCACCGTTGTCTGAGCCGTTTTGGAGTAAATCATAAGGGGACTCATTTGTTAACCTTCTCACAGATTCTCTCACCAACACATGAGCTGATCGTCACTTATTCTCGTAATAGAAAACATAACAACGAGAGACCTATAATTTCAAAAATACATTCAACCGAATTCGTGACTTTTAACCACAAATCCTTGGCCATTGAAAGACTATTGACTGATTCCAAATTGCAAATCCATTCCGAAACACATGAAAAAGAAATTAGGGCAAATACTCGAGGGGCACACCTGGAGCAGCAGCATTTCGCTGTTCAGTAGCTGCAGTTCACGGTTCCGTCCACGCACCACAATAGACGAGGCAGTGGGAGCAGACGTCGGCTGCGGCATGGGCGCAGACGGGATGGCGGAGGTCGTCATTGACGAAGACGAGGAACCTGCTGCACTGGATCGATTGATTGCTGCGACCCTGCTGAACACATTCTACCACAATCGCACTTGGGCTTCTACATAGAATCCCCGTAACCACGAGACGCCACAGCCAGAACTTCTGTAGTCGAGGAAGGCGCACACAATGTCGGCATGGATGGGAAAATGGCAGCCCTAAACCCTAGAGAAGCACTCTAGATTCTTCTCGATCAAGTCCTAGTTTCCGGACATCAACAACATTGATCCTTATTACACTTGAAAAGAGCCACAATCACTGCATCTTTTGGAAGTAAAATACATACGAAGAGCAGTAGATAACATATTCTCAAGGTTAGGGTTTAGGTTGCGCCCATATGACGCACCATATGGCTTGACAAGGTCAACAGACTTTGCATGCATCTTCGATTCCCAACCTACACTCTACCAACAACAACCCAAAGTAGGGATTCGACTCTTTCAAATTTTGTTGGAAATAAATTTCAAGTTCATGTTTTTTGAAAATAAATATGTTTGAAAATTTTGAAAATAAATATGTTGAAAATGTGTGAGGGCATCACTAGTTAAAATTAATGAGGTCTAAACCACCAAACTATAATATTAGGGCTTGGTGTCAAAGGCATGGACTACTTTATTAATCCACTCGAGAATTAACACTATCATCATCTAACTAAAACCCTATATCGAACATCTATAGATGGCATCTACAGTTGTTGATTGCAAAAGGAGTACTATATTAGGTAAGTGGGATTAACTTCATTGTCTTTATAAATGGGCATTAGTTTGATACGCACCTGAATGTACTTTTAGAACCAAGGGTTGTCTTTAAGTATATTGTTTCCTATTGATTGTTGATTAATTCCCCTACCTTCAATGAAATGTCATTTAAGGGTTAACCCCAAAGTGACATTTGATATCCAGGGTTCAAAAACATCATTGCTTTTGAAGCTCTATAGGTCTAGATATCTTTAAGTTATACAAATCTCAAACATACAATCTTGTAGTATATATGTTTTAGATGATATGTACAAAATTTGAAGTCATTTGGCCATATAGATTGCAAGATTATAATGTTTTAGTGCCAAAAATAGATGCTGAAATTTTCCCAAAAACACATTTGGAGGTGAAATTTGTTTTCTAAACCTACTCAAATGAAAAAACTTTACACTACAAAATGATTCAAAACTAGTATACAAACACATTGGTGAATTTTTTTTCGTTCAATCGACTCATTGTGTCTAAAAAACAGCTTTGAAATGTCAAAAAACAGCAAGAAAAATTGCAAAAAACACATCTAGGGCTAAACCTCCTCCTCCTAGAATGCTTCTCACTCACTCATTACTTCTTGGATTGATATGAGATTTTTGCCTCATAAACTTGACTAATATGCGCAACTTTTCCAAAAAGATTTATTGAAAATGGACTTTGTATGAAGAAGAAATAGGCTGCCAAAGTTCACTCTACTTCCAAAATGCCAGGATGTTGAACTTCGAATTGCTCCCAAACATTCACAATAACTTGGATTGACATGAAAATTTTACCACAATAACTAGACTTCAAGGGGAACAAAATCCAACAAATTTTATTGAAAATGAATGTTTTATGAAAGAGATCCAAGCCCCCGAAGTTGCAGCCCTAAATGCAGTTTGGTGAACTCAAATTGAAGCTGTGAACTTCAATTGGCCCCCCAAAACTCAGTACATCTTGAATTGATCTGAAATATTTGCCACACAAACTAGAGGGGAGAACACAACTTTCCTAACAAGTTTTATTGAATTTGGACCTCGGATGAAAAAGTTACAACACTTTGAACTAGACTTCAAATTGTGTGAGGACACTTTCTGTCCTCTTTGTCATTTTGGAGTTAAATAATCCCTGCTAAAGGATTGACATGTTACCCATTTGAGCATTAATGCACTAATTTTGTTTGAATCTTTAAAAAATTTAGACATTTTTTTGAACAATTGTGGATGTTTTTTCTCAATGGAATTGGGACCAAAAGTAGGGTATGGAATTGGACAATGAGCAAATTTAGGTTGGTCTACCTTGTATCCATTAACATAGATGATATGTAGATGGATATACATATATTCATCCCAAAGTGTGAAAATTCATTTATAATAGAGTGATATTGTTCTTAAATTTTGTTGCAATTGAGTGATTTCATTCAAAATAAGAGAATCTACTACCAAAATGGGACCTAATGATGTGGGTGCAGTGTTAGTGAGTTGAGATCCAAATGATATTGGAAGTGAAGCATGATATGCCCATTAAGCCTCTATAAGCGATTTGGAGTTGTAAGGTGTTACTAGGGTTGGGACATTCCAATACTAAAAACAAAAGCTCTCCAAAAGTGAGACAAATAAGAGAAATTAAATTTTAATTATAAAATAATTTTAAGGGATACAATTACAATCAAAACATGTAGAAATAGATTTTTTTATTTTTGGCGTTAGATTTAATTTTCAAAAATTATAGCAAAAGAGAAAACGAGTTTGAAAAACCCTATTAAAATTGTTTGGTCTTTCTTGCAATCACCTACATGTTTTGAGAATGGTGTTGAATATTGCCTCATTGTGTTTGTTTTTTATTCTATCAAAAGTACCACCTACTTACATCTAGGCTCAAGGCTCGTAGGCTCGCATTTTTAGGTTCACATGTTAGCATTGTTGGGGTGAATGTCTCCATCTTGTATCAAAATTTTAGAAACATTTGTTCATTTTGGCTTCATCATGAGCTACCTAAATTCCAAGTGTCCCTTGAATAGATACTTGGTCCTTAAAGGGTTGAGAAAATTTTATCTTTGCAATCTTGAAAGTCCAATTCTAGACACAATGTGGTATTTTTTAGTATTTAACTATTTGGTGAAAAGATGCAACCCCCCTCCTCTTGTCCCCCCTTCTTATTTTTTATTTAAAAAAATTTCAGACCATAGATCTCTCATAGGAAAAAAATAAAACCAATCTCCAAGCTGTTGATTTGGAATATGAAAACGTATATGAAAACAGATGCGAACACGGGTTCTGAATATAGATATGAATACTTGTACAAAAGATGGGTACGGATATATGTATAGAAGATGGATACAAATACATATACAAAATATAGATATGAATACAAAATATGGATACGAGTATAGAATATATATATATAATATATGTATAGATACGAGTATGAATACAAGTACAAAAGATGTATACATATAACACACTAAAATCCCATATCAATTGTACAACCCATGTCAATCTCTTACTACAAATTAGGGGTGGGGGGATGTTTAGGGTTTGAATGAGGGTTGAGTTGGAGTTGGGGTTGGGGTTTGGGGAATTAAAAAAAAAATTTAATATAGATTGGGGGTGGATTGGAAAGTTAAAATAATATATATATAATTTGGGTGGAGAAGTGGGGGTGAACCTTTGCCTCACTATCCATCCAAAAGATAGGTTACAACTATCCATTACAACAAAGAAAGTATATAAATTGAGGTACACAATAATAACAAATGTTTGTATTTTGCATTCAATGACATATAACACTCCCAATTTGGATCATTACTATACTTTCTACATATGTCAAAAGTTCCAATAAAATTTTCTTTGAATCTTCGGATACTGTATTGAAAATTTATAAAATTTTGGACATAGCTTCAAATTTTGCTCAATTATTCACAAAACGAAACTGACCCGGCCTTAGGGTATGTCTACCTTGCACAAGGACAAAATTCTGTACTTGCCCCAAAATGTTCTCAGCAGCAACATATCAGGAGATCCCTGCATGGAACCACAATGCGGACGCCGTGAGCGGTACCAAGAGTAAGCTTCCCAAGTGGACGCGAGCAGCGCGAGCAGCGCGCAGGACGCTCGCATTCCAGTCTTGCGCTTCACAGCCCATCTAACTCAACTTCCTCTCATTCTGCATCTTCTTCTTCCTCGCTTGTTTCCTTAGTCCTTTCCTCTCGTCGCAGTATCTGTGTTAGCTATGGTGATTCCCTTGCACCTCCATCCCCCCTGCCACACCTCCCCCCTCTTCCCTGCTCTGCCCTCCTCTCGTCACCTCTCCATTACTCCCTCCCGCTTCGTCCTCTCTCCCCGATGCCTGGCCCCCGATGCCTCCTCCTCAACCCCCACCTCCGAATCTCGCCTCTGGGCTTCCTTCATGCAAGCGAACTCCTCCACTTCCCACTCGGAAGCCCCCACGCGCTCGCCTCCCCCACAATCAGCTACCCGGCTACCCCACTTGCAGAAATTCCGCTTCCACGCGCAGCCGTCTTGTAAGGTCGGAATGGCTATCGCTAATTCGTCCCAATCTCCATTGGTTTCGTGGTTCCTAGCTGGGAAGATCTTATGTGTTGATTGTTTGTGTTAATTGTCTTCTTTGTTGTGTTGGGGTGTGTGCAGGTTCAGGTGGCTGTGAGGAAAGCGGGAGGGGATGAGTTTGTTGTGGAGATTGGAGTTGATACGGGAGGCATGTTTTCCGAATGTGAGGAGCCTTTGAAACTGCATTGGGTGAGCATTGGGGGCGCAATTGCAATGGAAGGGATCGGGGGTCTTCAGGGATTGAGCAATCGTTTAGATTTATCTAAAATTTGAATGTCATACAAATTTTCTTTGAATTTGAATTCTAAGTATGTTCGAATTTTATTTGGAAGGGAGTTCCCAGGTTGATGAGGTTGACCTACTTCACTGTTAGATGTGGACTCTATATTTTTTGACCAAGCTGTTCGGAAGGCAGTAATGTAAATTCTCCATTCTCCATTCACCGTTCGGCAATGGAGAGGTTCCTTTCACCATACAAGTGAACTTTGAGCCTTTCCCTGCATTGACCTAGACACTTGCCCCATCTAAAATTTTGCTCAATTATTTTGTGTTCAACAAAAAATAAATTGAGAAAAGCAGAATTCCAGTAAATTAAGTGCTTTTACACATAGTACAAATCAAAGTTCACTTGTGTGGTCAATGGAGTTTCTAATGTGTTGTATGGCTAATGGTGCCTCTCCTTTAGTTGTTTCAAAAAGACATCTGATATTCCATGTCCTAACCGTTTAAACTTTCCTGGAATTTGAATTCCAGATTCAAATTGCCTGGAAATTGAATTTGGTTTGAAATTGAATAGCTTTCAAATTGCGTGAAATTAGAATGTGGTTCGAATTTGAGAACTATTCAAATGTTCCTGGAATACGAATTTGAATTTATGTTCAAATATGCATCGGGTTTGATGAGGTCACGTTTATATATTGATTGACATCAACGGGTGATGGCAGGGCCTTTTCAGGTCCGATTCTACGGAGTGGGTGTTACTTGAACCAGATGAAGCTCCCGATGGCACTGTCGTCATGGATGGGGTGTAAATCTCTGAAACCTTGCGTTCTTTAAAGCGTTTTTCACAAGGCTCACTGTTGCTGATTCTTGTAAAGAGCTTCATATGTTGAGGAGATTCAAGATCAGGTCCACAAGGTTACGATCACCATCAGGAGCATTTTGTGTGCTAAGTATATTTCTTGCAAGGAACTGTGATCTCGTGTCTCTAAGGAAGTGTAATGAGGGATAGTCGATTTAGTCAAAATGGTATTAAAGCATTGCTCGCTGTTGACAGGGTTGAAGCGATGCAGACGCCCTTTGTGGTCGACTCTCAGGGTTTGCAGACACTGAGTTTAACCTTGGATGCGACTATGGCTCCTTTTTTTGTGAATTTCGTGCTTTTGAAACCGGCAACCACAGCACAGGAGGAAGACATTTGGATCAGGTCCAATTTCAGGCCCTCTTATTGATTTATGATGCTAGCAGCAGGAATAAACCTGCTCGCACCTGCCTTTCCAAAGTTTGCACCGAATGTCAAATAGTTTTAATGTGAGACAAGTGCGCTACACGCAATGAGAGTGTGGCAAGTCGGCAGGATATTTCGGAATGTCGTTGAAGAGAGGGTCAGATTAAAGAGGTCTGAGTGTAACTTGCAAATTGCTGTGTCCTTGGTTGCTATTACCAAAAACATGATGCACATGGCATTTTTCAAGTCACAACCAAAATCAAGTTCTTCCAAATTAAATGTCTGGGATCTTGGAGATCATGTATTGTTTGATCTACCCTTTAGCCTTTAAAGTCCCAAAGTCCACTCAGGGGACCAATGGGAATTTGGGTAGGCTTGTATGATCTCAATTTTTTGTGTGATTTTTTAATCTTTTTCTCAAGATAGAAAACATATTAGCTTTGTAGGAATATAATGTTTATTTCAATATGTGCCTAAGAACAAAAGTTATGCATCCAAATTTAAAAATAGTTGAGCTTGGGTAGTATAATAAAATCACAGAAACTTGAAACTACTAAAAAGAATTTCTTTGAATAATATATTTTTCTTTATTTGGAAATCTTTGACTTATTCAATTTGGATAAGTGACAAGAAAATTATGGAACATTTGTGTTGTGGGTGTTCATAGCATCTTTGTGAAAAAATAATGACTCAATTTTCACAAATTTTTTCAAAAAAAAGTTCATGGGGTTTAGTTTGCTTACTAGAACAATCTCACCATTGGGATTAGTGTGTATCGATTCCATCTTAGAACTATTAACAATTTAGTTTTTCTTTCCATCTCTAACCTACTTCTACTTAACAATATTTGAAAGGGTGAAAATAAAGCCTTTTTTTGACAATTTTTTTCCAAGACTCTCAACTCAATTCATTCATATAATTTTTTTTCAATCAATAATGAAAAAAATTGAAGTAAAGAGGATTCAATGTCTTATAATCTAGTGTGGCAATGCCCCCCAAAGTTTTCATTCACTTCAAATGCTAATATGTTCCAATCTATGCAGTCCAACTTTCACAAAAATTTTACTGCATGTTCTTATACAAGTTTAGCATAAGATCCTAAGATTCATTACTGAAAATTTTCATTTTTCTGTTTTCTTGACTCAATGCAATAGAAACGGTAGTTTTGAGTGTTTTTTGGCCAAAAAAAGAAAGGAAAAAGGCCTTGGGATTCTAGGGGTTTATTTCCAACTGTTGATTCTAAGTATGGTAAGACTATAACATAAAAAATTAGGCTTCAAAACTCTGCATGATACTTTGACCTTGAGGGTAAAATTGTGCACTTGAATTTCATTGGTTGCTTATCTTCTCATTCAGATTCTATAGTGGATTGCAAGTACACTTAATAAGGGCTAGCATTGTGGATTCTAATCCTCCTTCTCTTAAGCATTGAAACTCTGCCATACCAGCTTCATAATCCTGCATTGGCATTATGTGCTTATGCTGTTTCAATATACGTTGACCGGGTTGATCTCAATCGTCCTTCTGTGTTAGTGAACAGAGGAAATCAGGGGGGCAATTTTTGCATTCCCGTAGGTATGAGAAGGGGTCGGCCTGACCCGCTTGGGGTAACTTGGGGCCGACATGGTTCTGTCAATTTTGCACTCTACTCACATCGTGCGGAGAATGTGGTGTTGTGTCTTTACGAAGCTGAGGCCACTGAACCTACTGTGAGTCCTTTCCTAAAGCCACATCGTATCTCTTCGCAATTTAATGATGAGAAGAGACTTTGGAGCATTTATTACGTGCATATAATGTAGCATGAGAGATAAATACTTTTCTCTCCGTGCTCCACAGCTTGAAATAGACTTGGATCGGTCCGTTCACCGGACTGGTTACGTGTGGCACATTGAGCTGGAAAGCGTGGGCCCGTACACACGGTATGGCTATCGATGTAAGGTACATTGACATTCAACCCAACATTTCATTAAAGTAGGTCTTTTGCAGCATAAGATGTCTCACTCATGTGAGATCGGTATGATTCTTTTTTCGTTTTGTTGAGAACCAAAACTGAACACCCCAAGTTATGGCATTATCTGAACACCCCAAGTTTCTAATAGCTTTGCAAACTCAAAACTGTGATAAGCGATCAGAAACTTACCACAAGTATTGGTCATTGTGTGTTGAACCTTCCATGAGAAAAATGGTTTAAGAATCATGTATCTTTTGTGATTTACGATGCGTTTAGTGATGAACATCCATATGATTTTATTAGAAATTAGAAACAAGTGGTTCCTCTTGACTAAACATCCTCCACGCATTCTACCTATCGTAGGGAGTAAAAGTTGGTCATACAAGAGTGGTTCTTGCAATTTTACAATTGATGATTATATGGATAGAGTCCCCAAGAAGGGAACCAACTATGTTACAATGTGAACGAATTTTTATCATAATCATTCTGGGTGGACGTTAGTTTGCGTATAGCGCGTAGAGAAGTGGAGGTGTGTGATCATTGACTTCTCTGTATCGGTTTGATTGTAAGTGTAAATATGCCGATCATGCTACCTACGTAGTTCTGTTGCCATGCACGCGGAAATTGAGTTTTTTCTTGTGTAGGGGCAAGTCGGATGGGAGAGTGGTGATCGTTTTCATGCTCGAAATGTTCTGCTCGACCCATATGCGAAGTATATTGCTCCCCATGTTCCAGGACAAGGTCAGATTGTGTTGCCCCTATTTGCATATTACATGACATTGTTTACCTCATTAGAAGACCCTTTTATCAGGTACATGTCTTGTCAAAGTTTTAGTGGAACACCTAGTTGAACACTGTCGCTCATTCTAAGTATTTGCATTCTTGGTTGTAGCTAAGCACCTGTTCTGTTCATACTAGCAGAGGGACAGCCGTCTCCAGCTCCTGTGCTTGGTTGGCTTCAGAAAGGAGGTTTGCCGTTTGATTGGGAGGATGACACAGCCCCTCGGTGATTCTTCCTTAGGACCTCTACTTGTTTACTATTTTCCCTGATTTCATCTGTCATTGTAACTATCTTTGTTGACCATATGTTTTTATAACGTACATTTGACAATGACTTTTTTCTAGCAGAATTTCTTTGGAGACCTTGGTGGCATATCGATTGCATGTGGGAACATTCACAGGCGAAGCAGACGATGTTAACGAAGTCTCCCGTGGAACTTTCCTTGGAATACTAGAGAAGGTTCCACATTTACTTAAGCTTGGTGGGTATTTATATTCAAGTGTCCATCCCACCCCACCCCCAACGTATTGGATATCATGACTAGGAAAAGACTATCTTTTCTTTTGTATTCAAATTTACCTACACATATGTTAATATTGTCTTATAATGTTTATCCTAATCGGAATCTTGAACCATTTTAATTGATGTTGTTCCATATTAGTAATTGTTTGAAGTGTGGACTCTAAATTCTGAGACTCTCTTATATCTCCATTTGCAGGGGTGAATGCTGTAATACTGGAACCAGTCTTTGCATGGGACGAATCCAAGGGGTGCTACTATCCTATTAGGTATGCTTTTTTCCTTTTTCCTTTGTATCTACGATTTTAGCCTCGCTGAGATGAAGATGCAAGTAATATTGTAAAGCTCGATCTTTTTATTTATACAACCCTCAAGATGCTGATGAGCTAAGTCTGGAGTTAGCAACCGTTCATCCAGGAAGCATTACACTAGCATACCTGCTCGAGGAATAGGATCTCTGGCCTTTTGTTTTACGATAACGATCAGATTCTCCTTATTTCGTGAACGAATCATGTAATCGATTCTCTCAACACATTTGCTTAACACTTGCATGACGTCAATAACACAACAGACTTTGTTTTGGGTTGAACTGTTCAGCTTCTTCTCGGTGATGGGTTGTTATGGTACTTCTGGCAACAGCTTGTCAGCAAGCTTGGCTTTAAAGACATTAGTGAAGGAACTTCACCGAAATGGAATTGAGGTATTAGCCTTTGCAGTCTGATCTGCCAACTTGTGTTATCCTATAAGTTAACAATTGCAGTCTTCTCTTTCATCCGGGGTGATGAGTGGACTTATTTCTGGAATTGGAAGGGGACCATATTTGTGAGGGTTTCCAAAGATGCGCATTTTTTGGGTAAGGGCATGCGCAATGCCACTTTGACTACGGTTTTTGACAATTTCAGATGCAACTTTTTACCTTTGCTATTAATTTCTACAATGGATGTGTTCAGGTGATACTGGATGTTGTGTACAGTCACACGGCAGAGAATGGGGATGATGGGCCTAAGCCGATGTCGTTCCGAGGCATTGACAATGCGACCTACTACATTTGTGACAAGTTTGGCGTGTATGTATATTTTAACCTCTCCGGATTTGTCAATATCAACGATTTATTTCAATCCCGTTTAGAGATGAATCTCTCTGACGAGTTTGTGAATTCTTCTTGTTGTTGAACGCAGAGTTGCAAAATCTGAATTTGGGACAGACAACTCTTTCAACTGTAATCACCCTACAGTTCAGAATCTGGTAAGTGGTCACCAATTTCCTTGATTGAAGAACTGATACCAATGTTTCGTCTTGGTAGTATAGTGGGAGGTGATGGAAATGGAATAAGTACATCAATTTACTACCTAGGATAGTTGCTTCGTAATTCTTGAATTACAAGCGTTCCTGTTGAAAGTGAATACTTTGGGTGTCTGTGGGCACAGGTCATGGACAGTCTCCAGTACATTGTGGATGAATTCCACGTGGATGGTTTCTGCTTCAAAAATGCTGCGTGCCTTATTACCGGACCCCATGGACAAGACCTTAGCAGACCAGTGTTGGTGGAGTCTATATCATTTGATTCCGTACTTGCGAACGTGAAGCTCATTGCTGATCTGTGCTCACCTATTAATGGAGTTTCAAAGGTATATATAACTCTCGTACTGGTTTTACGAGACTCTCTATACATGTTAAATCCACTTCTTACCTACTCTGCAGTCACAAATCTGACACACTGCCGGCATTTGGATCTGTATCTCATAGTTGCCTTCGAACTAGAGGCCTTACAATGGTCCTATGGGTCGGAGATCTTCAACAGCTGCAATAACCACTTCGTGCGAGAAGTTTGACTGCGACTTGATGTTGTCTTACAGTATCTAGTTTATGAGGTTTGGTGCATGTTGACTTTGACAGGATGCGACATTTCCTCATTGGAAAAGGTGGTGTGAATGGAATTCCCAATTCAAGATTGATGTGCGCCGTTTTCTGCGGGGTGAGGCCGATCAGTTGAGTAGATTTGCGACGCGACTTTGTGGCAGGTTACTCCTCTTTCTCAAGAAAATTTATTTTTGAGTCTCAACTTAAAAAGCGCTCTTTCAACCTTATCATTCAATTGTCCTCCATGCAATTGTGAATCAGTATGTGGGGATGTCCTATGTAATGACCGTAGTCGCTTCAACACTGAATGGAGGGCGCATTCCGTAATTCATTTCTTTCCTTCATAGATATGGGAAACTTGGAGAGAAAACGCTGTCCAACCTTACAAGTTATGCTATTAGAGGGACAACGCAGTGTTGATGCGGGTTCATGTTTTAACGCAATGTATTACGCTACCAGTGGTGATATGTTTGCAGATGGTCGAGGAACGCAATATTCGTTTAACCACGTCACAGCCCCTTATGGTTTTACACTCACTGATTTGGTGAGCTACAGGTACAATTTTAGCCCGTGTACATCAGAATGTGAGAATGCAAATTTATTACTGTCATTTTGTCAGAGTTGTTTTAGTCGACTGAGTATTCCCTCTTCACATTCTTACTGTGTGCGTTTTTATGTCCTGTATCAGTGACGTGGAAGGAGAAATCAGCGAATACAGGCATGACTGTCTTCTGCACGCTTTACTTTGTGAAACTTGTTTACAGTGTAGGTCAAACTGTATAGCGGAGTCTTATATTGAACGAGAAGGTCAGATGTTAGAATTTCTGATCGAATGACCGTGGAGCTTTTGGGTTGCAGTTGGAACTGTGGACATGAAGGGCCTGTAGTTGACCCCTTGGTTATTGAAACACGAGTAAAGCAGGTGACGACCACTCTCCACCAATGTGAATTCCAATCATGGAGCCTGTCTTAAATGGTCACAGCGGTTTTGAGCTTCATACTTTGTATGCAGCTTAACCCCTCACCAATCGTCAGTGATATTAAGGGCCGTTGTTTGTATGTATATGTCATGCTGGGAGAATGGGATCTCCTGGTTTGTGTAGCCAATGGGGCGCTCAAAGTCCTGTCAGAGAATCCTCAAGCATGAAGGGTGCACTGAAGTGCTTATATGTTATTTGGTCGTACGTGGGGGAACCTATTAAATTCAAATTATTTTTGCAATCAAAAGTAACCAAAAAATTGAACTCATGCTTAGGTTGTGCTGTGGAGCAGCCAAACATAGTTGTGCTCAAGGGTATATCAGTGCATTGTGTGGTTGTGTAATATGTCATGGCACTAATTCATTGGAGGGTGAGGCATATTTGAGTTCGTCAATATTCGTTCATCTAATATTTCTAAGCGAATCTTGTATACTGTTCTCAGGTTCGCAACTTTCTCACGACGCTATTTTTATCTCAAGGAGTTCCTGTGCTCAATATGGGTGATGAGTACGGAAATACAAAGGAAGGGACCCTTGATGTTGATAATAGGTACGCACTTCACTTGAGAGACATACGTTGTGGACCAAATGAAGAAACGTGCATCAATGGAGAATCCGTTTTGTCAGAGACTTCCATTAAAGCTTGTCAGACCTAACGTGATTGTGTTTTTCCAGTTCATGTTTTCACTGGGAGTCATTGGAGTCAGAATTTGGAAAGCAAACTACATATCTGATTGGCTCTCTTGTGGCATTACGCACACGTCGAAGGGATCTGCTGCAGGTTATCTGAAAGCTCACATTATATACTTCATTCTGAATTTACTTGCCATGTGAGGACAATTGGTCGAATCTCTTATTACGTGATGTCTGCTCTTGTCGGATTTTTGTGTATCAGTTTAATTCACTATGTTGAAAATGGGTATGATATCAACTTTCGAATCTTGTTTTGTGGAATTGAACAGACGAGGGGGTTTTTGGAGTTGAAAATGCTCACGTGGCACGGCAAAAAGCCGGAGGAACCTCTTTGGGAGAGCTCTGAATTGTATGTCCATTTCTATTATCTTCTGTCATTCCTCGCTCAATATTGTGATTACTATATATTTATACTGAAATTCGATTGCAGATCTTTTGTGCTGATTGATTATTTCTTATTCTTTGAATTTGTCAGTTATGCTATAAACGTATGCATTCTTGTGCTTTGTCTTTATTTTCTCTTTCCTGACGGTTGTAATATTAGTATATTAACATTTATGTTCGACCCTTCGCAGCAATATTCTGGCGGTCAGTCTTCACTCTAATGTAGTGCAAGAAAGCTCAGGCAAAACCTTTGGCGACATCTACATAGCCTACAATCCTCACCCTGTTGCTATTCTCGTTACCCTTCCAGAGGCGCCATCAGGCATGAAATGGTACGTTTCCATTCAGCAAGATCTAGTTTTTTTGGCTTCCCTTCAAACCTTATCCTTACCCTTATGTGCACAGCGTTACCCATGTTACCAGCTTCATTCATTAGTACACAAGTGTTACCAGTCATCAGTACGTTTACATTCTTGCGTTGATGTTACATAAAGGTTAAATGATCTCATACTTTAATCTCTTTACACTAGAATTTATATCTTGATTTTCGAGTGTTGTTTCTCGCTATCAGATAAGTTGATTTCATGAGCAGGGTCAAATTTTACATTCTTTTCTTTCTTCAAGGCCTCATGATGTGCTTGCATGAGTGCAGGGTTCGGATTGCAGATTCTAGTCTTCCTTTCCCTGATAGTTTCCCCGTGGAAGGCAAACCTCTGCCAATGATATCTGATTCTACTTCCAGGTAGTTCTATCTGGTCCATCACGATTCCTTTTTCTGCAAATTTTCACCGTCTTTAAATGCAATTTTTGTCTGAGATGCTTAAAGAAAAGTCTGTTTGTTAGACTTTACAACTGTTTGCTGTGCGTAATGTCCACCGTGTGCTGAGTGTTGCAATGGTGGTGCAGTCCGAAGACTACTTATGAGCTGCAGGCTCATAGCTCGCTGATTCTGGAGGCTTGCGCCGGCACAGCAGAGTTGAGCAGCGGCGTTTAGGCGTTCGTTGGAGATGCCTGATTTGCTATTAAGACAGGGATGCTATTTACGTCACTTCAAGGCTTTTGACATATGGAGTGTGATTTTTGGGAAATTTACAGTACAGAGCAGTAGAGAGATCTTTGGGTACGAGAACGAAATCTGTTTTGATCAAATTTTTATCATTATGTAAGTTTCTTATTTCAAAGTGAGGAGGTTGTAGAGTATTGTGACAGGGGATCCATGTCCATTTAAAGATCAAAGGCCTTAGGACATACTCCATATATTGTCTTAGATTCAAAACAATTGGTGATGAGTTTTTAAAATTTGATTGAAGAGATATGTAGTTTGAAGAATTACAAGCATCACCTTGAAGCCACTAGAAGCGCCATCAACAAATTTCTTCTTTTTGAATTATAAAATTTTATTATTTTGACTTTAAAATAAAAAGCAAAAAAGATCGCTTCAAAGACATATTTCACATTCACCACATACAATAAATATAATGTCATAAAAACAAGAACAAGAGAAAAGTGTCACATAAAAGACAATTGTTTTTGTATTTATGAAAGTTTCTTATAATCTCAATCTATTTATTGTACATTATTTTTATCTTAATAAGGTGAACTTTTGTGTGGAGTTAGAATCATTTAGTAAACAAAATTCAAGTTTTTTAGAGTAACTTTGTCTTGTCAAACTAAAAGCAACCAAAAAGTTCAAGACCAATATTAAAATTAGTTGAAAACTTGTCTCACCTACTTTCTTATGGGCAAATTATTGTTTTGATTTATTTATTAAAATTTTTTTTTTCTCATGCCAATTTGGTTGATTTTGGCATATAAAAGTTTGTCTTGAAGGAAGGATAAATTTACATAATCTCAATCTATTTTGATGAAGGACAATAGTTTATCCTATTTGTAAAGGCAAAAAATCAATGTCACAACAAACTTAAATATTACTAAAAATTCATGCATTTTGAGGAAATCAATACAATACAATAACATTTGATAATTTGAGCCTATACTAATTTAAATATGTTCCAAGTAGTCAATGCAACTTTGGTAAGTCAATGCCATTTGCATGAAGTAGTTAAAAACCTATTGAAGTGCCTCAAAAACACATTCAAAGAACAATTGGAATCCTTTTTGACTTGCCATTAGTTGATTCAACAAAAAATTAAAGCATTCCATTAATAAAAAAAACACCTTCAAATATTCAAAGAACAATTGGAATCCTTTTTGACTTGCCATTAGTTGATTCAACAAAAAATTAAAGCATTTCATTAATAAAAAAACACCTTCAAATCACTTGGATGTTTTAAGGATAGGGACATTGTATACAAAAGTAAAAATCTGATCATTTTCTTTTTTTGTCTCTACACTCTATTCCCTTTATAGTGACTACCGTACCTTTTATTTCCATCATAGTGCTTATATTGGGGATGTGTCATATTATGGAATTAAACATACTATAAACGTGTAAATGATCACAATACAATACTAGAGCATGATAAAAAAATGTGCAAAAGAACAAAATATTGGTAGAAAAATAATACAATATACTAGTACATATAATACAATACTAATACATAAATATAATACACTATGTAATATACAAACATAGTACAATACATATGCAAAACTAGTGAAGTATATACCTTATTTTTCTATATTATCACAATCATTTGTTTATTGAGGTCACATTAATAAATACTAGTGTGCCCTGTGCCATTGCCACAATCAAAACAAAAGTAAAAGTAATTTTCTAATTTTTTAGTTCATAAAAACTTCACAATTCAATAACTTTCACATTGTACATCCGAACGCCACGAAACCAAGCTAGTGCATCCCTCCTCACCGAGGGCTTTCCAACAATACCAAGCACGCGACCGAGGGATGCACGGTCCGGGAGATCTCAACGTGACAAACAAACAAAACAAAATAAACATCTTGTCACAATATCCATACCTTAAATTTGAATGTTTGTTTTGTTTGTTATATTGAGATCTCCCAAACCGTGCATCCCCTGCTCGCATTCTTGGTACCATCGGAAAGCTCTCAACAAGGAAGGGTGTAGTGAGAAAGTTATTGAATTTTGAAATTTCTATGAACTAAAAAATTAATAAATTATTTTTACTTTTGTTTTGACTACACAAGGCACACCAGTCCATACCTTAAATTTGGATGTTTGTTTTGTTTTGTTTGTTACGTTGAAATCTCCCGGACCATGCGTCCCCCAGTCGAGTACTTGGTACCGTTGGAAAGCCCTCGACGAGGAGGGGTGCACCGGCTGCATTCAGACATACGGTGTGAAAGTTATTGAATTTTGAAGTATTTTATGGATCTAAAAATAAGAAAATTACTTTTACTTTTGTTTTGACTGTGGCAACGGCACAAGGCACACCAATTGAGTCCAATTTTTAACTAGAAACATATGTTCCCAAGAATCTTCTCACAACATAGAATTTATCATATAAAAGGAGTAAGAGTAAGCTTATACTTCAGAAACCAAAACCTCTAAAGGAGTAAGAGTGAGCTTCTACTTTGGAAACCAAAACCTCTGTAGTATCTCTTCGTCGGACTCCATAATATCCCTCTGCCTCCCTTGTAGGAAACCAAAACTCCGTAATACCCCTCGCCCACTTCGTTGGCTTCTGCGAAGCCGTTGTGAAGAAGCCTCCTTGCCTGCGTTTCTGCGTTTCAGCGTAACGGAGATTCTCATTCGCAAACTGATTCTCAGCATGCCTCGCCTCCGCAATCTCACGCACTTCCCAATTCCCCCACTCCCCAACAATTTTTCAACCTCCATGACCGCTTCTCCTGCCCTTCCTCACACCACCTCCGCCCCTGTTCTGTAATTCTCTTCTTGTGCCTATGGTGTTGTAATAACCAGAGCGATGATAGCGTCGAACGAGACTCCCCCCGCGGGACCTCTGGAAGCGATCATGGCCCGAGCCGCAGCCCTCGCCGCCCAGCCGTGTCCGCTCGCACGACCCGCGCCAACGCTGTGGGCCATGCTCACCGCCGTCTCCCCAAATGCCCGAGAAAGACCCCAAGTAAGGGGCACAACTCTATTCTTGAACTCTGTCCTTGAACTCTGTTTTTTGTGAAAATATTTTTATGAACGATCTTACCGATTTTGTTGATGCCGATTTTGCAGGGAACGCATATTTTGTTGCAAAATTCCGAGCATGTTTTGGGACGCACTGTCAAAGAGGCGAGCTGTTTGTTCGAGTCGCCGAATGTCAGTGGCCGTCATTGCACGATTTCCAGGCGCTATGTTGGTGCCGAGGGTCGAGTTATGGCCAACAACCATGTTCCGGATCCTGCTACTGATCGCCTTGTTGCTTGCATTCGAGACTCGAGGTTTGTGTTAGTAATGTGTGTTTGTTTTGTTTTGTTTTTTCGCTTTTGCTTTTGCTTTTGAAATTGGATCTCTTCTTGTTATGGGAGTGTTTTGTGATGGGAAGATTGTGGTGGTGTGCGTTTGTTGTTGTAGCTCCAATGGAACTTACGTCAATTTGCAAAGGCTTCAGCGGAATGGGGAGGAAGTGCAGCTTCGGCATGGGGATGTTGTGTCGTTGGTGGGGACGCCTGAGAATGGTAAGCGCTTTTTCTTCTTGTTCGTCATCTTGATTTTATGTTGTTGTTTTTGAGGAGTTGAGGAAGTCCCATGGGAGCTTACTTTTGTACTATTTTAAAGAAAAAATTGACCTACTCGTGCAATGTTGTTTACTGATACTGGTGATATAAAATTTTGCCCTATCCGAACTCTGTTTTTCACAATATGATGAATTGGATTCTTTTCATTTAAAACCCTTGAAAGATCAAGAATCCTTAATTGAGGCTCATGTTTTATGTAGCACTTTTGAGTAGGTCATACGGGGACATCATTTTGTCCAATTTGTTTTATTTCTTGATGATCACATGTAAATTTCTTCACTGATTCTGGTGATATAGAATTTGCCCCCTAATGAATCCAATGTTTTTCATAATATGATCAATCCATTTGCTCATTAAATATCTTGACCTAGCATCCATTGAATCAGAGTCTGGATGATGTTGTTTTGAAACAGCAACGGCCTTCTCATTTGTGTATCGAGAGGTTTCGGATCACGTAATCGGAGCTGCAGCTGGGGCTGCTGCTGCGCCTCTTGCTTCTATCTCACCTGACGAAGCTGCAGGGCCATCCAATAAGCGAAATTTCTCTTGCATTGGTGAGCAGTAATCTCTTTTGCATTGGAATGTGTGGGGTCTTTTGCGTGATTGTTTTAAAGTTTTGGTGTTAATCTGCATACAATGAGTAATTTGAGTGAGTTTTACTAGAAGAGTATTTCACAAGCTGTACCCTTTTTAGCGGAAAAGCAGCATGGTACTGCTTATTTGACGATTGGTGGTGCAGATGATGCTGGGGAGACACTTGCCGTGGATGGGAAGCGTATCAAGGGTCTTGGTAATGGCGGTGCTTCGGGTCCCATCATGCTCAATGATGTTCGCCAATTGCAGCGTTCGAATGAAGTGAGCTCCGTTCTCATTTTAATAACTCATAGAGCAGAGATCAGAGATCAGCTCGTAGATTTTCGTTTTCTGGTCTTCATAGTACATAAAAGAAACTGAGGATTTGGGTATGAACTTTGTAATCGGTCCATTCTGCTCTGCTTTTGGAAATTGGGATATCCTTGGGCACGAAATATGCTGTTGAAGTTCAGGTGAAATACCTTCTTAACCGTATGAAGGGCGACTGTTGGGGGTTGGTGGCAGGAGCTAAGGGTTCTGGTGGAGGCGCATGTGCTGGAGGTTGAGAAGATGCGTTCTGAACATCGTAGTGCTGAGGCCCGCCATTCTTCTGTCAGTACCGACCTCATGTTTGTGACTATGAAAAGTTATTCTGATTATATCTATTTTTTTCTGTTTTGTGACTAGGAAGTGTTCTCTCTATGTGTATCATCGTATATTGTTTCTGATTGCTTTGATCCGTTTTCAGAGCGCCCCGCAATTACAAGTCTCGACGTGATTTGGGGGATTTGGAAAATGTAACAATGTTTTTTCCTTTATGTTCTTGGATGACTATCAGGAGTTGAAAGAAGTACGAGCTGCAGTAGAAGAGAAATTCAGTGCACAACAAGAGGAGTTGAAACGATCCCTTGCTACCAAAGAAGCAGAAGGAGAAGCAGGTGCAGCTTTGCGTTTGCAACTAGAGAGCAACATTGAGCTTCTTCAACAACGACTTGCGTCTGAAGTCAAATCTCGTGTTGATGCAGAAGAAGTCATAGATGGGTTAGTATCAATCTCTTCATGCTTTACTAGATGTAGCGATGCTTTGTGAATGATTTCGCAAGTGAGACTCAAAGCAATGTTATTAGCTCATAATGGCGCCGGCTCGCAGCTATTTGGTCCGTTGCTACTTAGGTACGAAGTAAAATTTTCGTGCTCACTAGTGATATATGCACCTCGTATGATTTTTATTTTGTTTTACTCACTGCCACCATTGTGGTTCTCGAACTGCCAGTTTGAAATCGAGAGTTGCAGAGCTTGAGAAGAAGTGCACATTTCTAGAAGAAGAGCGCTCAAAGATAAGCAAGGAAAGGGTAGAAGCGGAGGCTAGTCTAAGGGCAGCTTGGGATCGGTTTCGTGTGGAAGCAGCAGAAGAGCTGAAGCGCCACGAGGAAACTGCTATTCGTCAGCAAGAGCAGCAGAATGATATTATCCTGGCACTTCAGGTTCCAGATCATTCACTTTGTAGCACGAATTTTTTGGTCACCATTGTTTGTTACCATTTTTCGTACTAGTTATGTCATTATTCGTTGGTGCTCTTAAGATTTATAAACTTCATGGCTTTTGGGCGGTCCTTCTAATGCAGTGATTTGCCTGATTTGATGTTATTGACTGGGACATGCGACTATCTTGTAGAGGACCAATGTGTCTGGCTTTTCTAATAGTAATTGGCTAGACTTGTGCAGGAAGGAGAAAAGGACTACCGTGCTGCTGCTGAAATTTCACGGAAGAAGCTGGTATGCTTTCTTTTTGCAGTTTCAGGCTTTTGTGGCTGCAAAGATCTCTCATTTTCATTCATGGTGTTGGTTAACAATTAAAGATTGATTTAATTTGATTCTGTTATTTTCATTCCAAGAATGTGTTTCTGACCACTTAAAAGCTTTAGTTTCCTTAGACAAGCATCATTATTTTCTCAGGGGTACTTCTCCGTCATGTTTGTTTTATCGAGGCTCGATTGTTCGATTGTTTTATTGCTTGAAAATGCATTTTAATAGAGCCAGATTCTTGGAGACATGCGCAGTGATTTATTCTTTGAAGCTTTGACTTCATGAATTTAGTACATCCTTTGTAGCCTAGTGATGAGGTTAATTTCAGGCTGCCTGCAATTGATAGATGGTCCTATTTTCGTAAGCGAATAGCTTTCTCTAGGAGTCAGTAGATTGATTTATGTGCTTATGCATTTTTCTCTCTTGCATTCAGGATTCGGAAAGGGCGGCCGTTGTTGCTGCAGAAGAGCGAGCTCGTCGATTGGAATCCCAACTTCAGGAAGAGAGAGTTCTGAGTCTAACTACACAAAATGTAAGGCCACCGTCCTGTGAATTTTCTGTTAGAACTTCTTAATCTCGACCTGGGTCCTCTACATACACCTGGAGCACTATGTCTAATGATAGAACCTTTAAGCTCATGAAATCTGAAGCGTTTTTCTGTGCCTCAGAGAGCTGTTGATTTTGAAGTCAGACTTCGGCAGACATGCAGTGAGCTGGAAGATGCGAAGGTATGTTATTTTGCTTGTATACTGTTTCTACCTGAAGTCAAGAGACTAAGCAATGGTTTGGAAATGAAGAAAGTTACTGTGTCTAATGAGACTTGTTAAAAGTAGCATGTTGGAGCCCATAATTCCAAAGAATGACTTTCTTGTGTCTCGTATGAATGTAAAATGTGATTCTTGGAATAGTGCCATTCTGAGGTTGTCAAATATTGATTCTTCAACCTTGCAATTTTGCAATTTTGCAATTTTGCACTTCTTTGGATTATTTCAAGGATTACATGGAAAGATACGCATGAAAATTATGCATATCTGTTTGGGTAGAGACATTTGCAGTCAGCCGCTTGTTGTGTTGTATCGGCCTTGAAAGCACAATCCTGATTTTTCATCAGAAAGATGACGTCAACATGAATTTGAATTTTTAAGTTATGGACTCTAAAGCATGGCCATGGTCTTGTTACATACTTGGCAGAGTCTCTAAGCCTATTGATGTTGTCGTTTTGGATGCTTACTACCTCGTGCATTATTGCCGACTATGCATTCAATGTAACTGTGTTGAGTTGGCAAACAGATAGCAAGAGAAGACGCCCAAGGAAGGATCACGAGATTGGAAGTGGAGATGGAAACAGCATCTAGAGATCTGAAGTTAGAAAAGCAGCGATTGCAAGGTGCACGAGAACGCATTGTGCTTCGGTAAGTGCCAAGTTGTAATGTGCCCTTTAAAACCTTTCTGTTTAGAATATTTTTCTTCCATGTTTGTAATTATTTCATTTTTCATCTTGAGAAGACTTTCATCCGTGAAGCGCTGATTATCTGTGTCATTTTACATAATTTTCGCTCCCAGTCAGCAATGAATCATAATATTTCCTCCCCTTCACATCTTCAAATCTTCCAGGAAATTCTCTAGAATATAATCTTCGTTTCACCATCGTTTTATCAGCTGATCAAGTTAAGATAACAGAATTGGTTTACAGCTTCTGGTTAGAAGTCCCCCGTTTGGCACATGCCACGATTTGGGGAATGGGTGCTAGGTTTGGAAAGTAATAGAGCACAAGTCAAGCCATGTGTACCTTGATTCAAGGGCAGTGAGCACTGCTAGCCATTTTTGCAGTAGGGTGAGGAAGTGTAGAATAGGCTATGATATTTTGGCTTTCTGAATCGCATGATTGTTTATCTAGCAGAGAAACTCAACTTCGAGCGTTTCACTCCACCGCCGCAGAAATAGCTGATCTGCAGCAGAGGCAGCAGGACCAGCTATTGACGATGATTAGAACTCTTGAAGATGGTGACAGTGACAATGATCACGACAACACCAATGTGCGCAGTACCAGTCCGCCCACTAGAGTTCCTCTCCATTTCTCTGAGCATCAAGGTAGCAAGCGAATCAAGGGAAGAAAAAGAACGTCTCAAAGCACATCTGGGAATGGGCCCATGAAAGGTGAAAACATGGGGTCCAAGCGCACTGTGGTTCAGGATGATGAAAAAAGCAAAGGGGCTGCAATGGATGATGACACAGAGGGAGATACACAACAAGACGGTTGTTCAAATGCGTCCCACTCGGCCACACGGTCCTTGGATGTCAATATCCCTCCCACACAAGTTTTGGATTTTAAGATTTCCTCCACATATGACGAAGCTGGGTACGTTCAGCATGTGCATGGAAGATCGGAGTTTTTGCAATTTACAAGTGGTGACAACATTGGAGGCACACAGCTAGAAAATGGTGAAGTTGGGTTTACCCAGATTGCAAATGTTGACGCGGGCTGCACTCAGTTGCTTACTCACGAACCTAACTTGATAGGTGTGTATTAATATCTAACTACAAGCAGCTGTAGGGTTTTTCCTCAAGTATTTAGCTTGCATGAAACTAACTATTTTTTTCTTGACCTAAACTTGAGTGATTCGGCCATCTTCTTGTAAAAGGGAGAGTGCTCTCTTTTTCCAGTTGTCTTCTGTATAATGCCTCTTTGGTTTTGTGAAGAGGCCATAGCAAAAGCTCAGTGTTGATGATCCGGGGGATGCTAAAGTCTTTTAGTAGACTTAAGTTGTTGAATTTTGAATGAACACATTTCCGTGATGTTGCTGGAGGCGGGCCTCTGATTAGATGTTGGCCGCTACACATCGTTTATGAGGGAGATAATTGTGCATTGCATTGCACGAATGTTCTACTGTAGGTTTATTAGAACTCGCGAATGTTTAGGAGGGTCTGACATTTTAAACTGACAGATCTAGGCTATTGAAAAATGACATTGGCTTTTTTCTTCTGTAAATTCTAGAATCTAAGAAACTCCATGTCACTCCTAGATCTGTCACTAGCAGGAATGCACTCTGAGCCTGTCTAGTAGTATTCGAAATTCAGATCCGATCACTCTCCTGAGTGCCCAATTGTATGAGTATCTTTTAAGAGTGGGTTTTTGCTTGTCAGGTGTTTCCCCCCTTTTTAGGGGTGTTGTGGTAAATGCTCATCAGGGCCTTAGCACTGGTCAAGATGAAATCCCAACAGTTCAGAGGGATGGAGCTGAACCAATGGAAGAAGAAATTAATGCACATCCAGACAATATGAGAGTTCGCACTGGGTTAGTGATTGATAATACAGAGCAATGGGACGATGGTGCTGATGGTAAGACTTTCTTGTGAATTCCTTGTATCTTTCCCTTGACTTCTGTTTATGTTACCATGAAGCATCTGTATATTTCTCGTGAGTTTGCCTGATTGGATTTGTTTACTAAGAGGAGAAAATTTCCGTCAAACTAAGCATTTCAACATCTGTAACAGTGACATTTTGGAGTAGACGTATAGATCTTGGGTCCAGGACCGAAAATCTTTTCAGATCAAAATTTTATCACTACGTCTGAATTTCTTTTGCAATTTCAAAGTGGGAGGTTGTAGACTACTATAATTGACAGTAGTCAACCCACTTCCATCGAGAAATCAGTGCCCATCGACAATCAACCAAATTATGCTTATACCCCTTGCTAAGAACTCAAACAAAGGTAACGTATATACGAGTTACTATTGGGAACAAGTGCCGTGTAGGATCCTAACGGTTTTATTATCCACTACATCACATTGTACCTTTGCGGGAATACTTGCAGAGGTTTATAATCATTTAATTTATGATTCCAACTTGGTGTCAATCTGATTTCCACAGAAGCGCGGCGGTTTTCGTTTGGTATATCACAAGCTGAGGCGGTTTTCAGAGAGAGCGTGACAGACAGCAAAAGGCACCCTCGTGATTCACTATGTACAGCAGACTTACTTGCTTCCGAGGTAGCTGGCAGCTGGGCCATGACCACACCAGCCTCAGCCCTTGGAGAGAATGATTCTTCCAGTGCCGAACCTGCTGAACCTGCCGAACCACCAATCCGGCGGACCAGCGATGAGGGAGCAGAGTACGCAGCCAGTCAAGTGGCCACCAACCATGTAGCAGGAGAGAAGCCGCTCGAGGGAAATGCTGAAGGGAAACTTCCTACTGAAGTGGATACTGAAGCGAATGACGTAGATATGGATATGAGTCAGACCACTCCGAAACGGAGCAATATTGCTAGTGGTGAGGCCCAGATGTTTCAAGAAACAGAGCAAGCTGCTGGGGATGTAGTGCCGAACCTTGCGGTCTATTTCCAGGAGCATGGAAGACGCGCTGGGGTGTGTGCTAGGGATGACTCCAGTGACACCTCCAGTACAGAGGATGGCAGCAGAGAAGACGGGGAAATTGGAGCTTCGGAACCTGTTTCCCCGTTTATGTATGCCCAGTAGGACAACTTGAATACAGTGTCTTCAATTCTGAGTACGGTACTCGCTTGTCTTTCAGTTGCCATTTCTCTCTGCTGTCACTTTCCTTGCCACTGGCACTTTCGTTGGCTCAAGGTGCACGGCAAATGGAAAGAGGTTCAGAGTCATAAGCCCATCCTCCTTTCACTTTTTGAGAGAGCCGCACACCTGCAAGATTCGACGGTGTTCATTTAGTTTGCAAGTCAAGGTTATGTCTTATAACCGACTCAATACCCAACAGTCATGTAGTTCACAAAATTCTTTAGCAGGTTGTGAGAACCCACCCTTCGTCTTTGTCTTTCGGTTGTTACAACAATCTGTAGATGTAGTGAGCACTGCAAGCAGTCGGAGTATTGACCAAGTCCCTATTAGGCTTATCCCTAAATAGGCTTTTAGGATGCTTCTCTAATTATTGACCAAGTCCCTATTAGGCTTATCTAGATATTAGGCTTATCCCTAAATAGGCTTTTAGGATGCTTCTCTAATTAGGTTGCTTGATCTTACATTTGGATTCACAAAGAAAAAACTAATTTCAAAAGTTACTTCATAATTGATTTCTAGTAGAAACTCAAAAGTGTCCTAGTTAATTTTGTAGAAAATTTAATGAAATTTTTTATGCCCTTGAAAAATAATTTCATTTAATAAAGTGGACATCAACTATTGTGGCTGTGACTTTTGGTGTCAAAAGTGTATTTTACGACAAGTGGAATGTCCATGGACAATTGAGATACCTTGAGCTTGGAAGCGAATGGAGAGTCGATAAAAAATATATTAGAGATTACAAAGGAATTAAATAATTGTGCAATTAGAATGCTATGGGGAAAGTTTGGTAGATATGAGAAATATTTTTTTATAAGAAAATTTGAAATTTTTTTGAAGAATTTTTCAATGCTCTCACAATAAGTTTTTGAAAACATTTACAATCCATCCAGTGAACACTAACTGTCTTAGGACTTTTTGTGGCATTACCTTTGAGTCGTGTATCAAGAATAATTTTATTGTTTCTATTAGATGGATGTACTTTATTCTTTTCTATGGCATTACCTTTGAGTAGTATGTAAGAATAATTTTATAGTTTTTATTGAATGGAATTACTTAATTCCTAAAGGATTGGGGGTGTTATTAACAAAACATATCTAAAGTTGCCACTTTCTAGTGCATTGAGCATAGTTGAATATAAAAATATTTTTTAAACTTTCAACCTTATAAATTTGTATTAAACTACTATAGGAATGTTTAGAAAATATTTCAGCCAATTTGACTACATAGATTATTGCATTCAAGTTAGAAGAAAATAATTTTTGGACCCTACCCAATAGAGTCAATATAGTTTGATTCGACTTTGGGAAAAAAGAAGCACTATTCAACTTTGGGAACTTGGACCTTTGATTATGTAGTAAGTTATGGTAGTTACTTGCATGCCAATTTTGGAGGTATCTAATATATTCCAAAACATTTTGCATTAAGACGATGTCCCCCCCTCAAAACTACATGATTAAGTTTCAATGTTTTTTGGAGAACTCATTTTTTAGAAGAATCAAAATCCCAACATTCAATAGAAATATTTCCATTTCTTGAAAAGTTAAAATAATAATAATTTTAAAATAAAATTATAATCTCACAAATTTATACTAGAATCTATACTAATGATTCTAAAATTGTTCAGAAATTGCCATTTCTAATACATTGAGTGATTCATTTTTCAACCACGCATGGTTCTTCTATACTACTATGAGAATGTCTAGAAAGTCCCAAGAATCCCCTTAGAGACTCTTGAAGGGTTGAATGACTAGGTAATCACAATCTCAATTTTGGCAAAGATATTTTGAAGTTTCTTCTTAAGATATGAAAATTGATTAGATTTGGGGGAGTATAATTTTTATTTCAATTAGTGTCCAGGCACAAAAGTTATGCTACAATAAGTCCTAAATAGAAGAAGGCAGGCAACAAAAATAATCTATTAAAACTTGAAATAATTAGTTTTTCTTTGAATTTCTTATAGATTACATTTTTGTATATGAAAAGATTTGATTCATTCCATTGAATAAGTGATGTGACAAATATGAAGCTTTTATTTTGTAGGCAATCTTAGCAAATTCTTGAAAAAATAATGTATTGGATCCGTTTATGAACTCAATTTTAACAATTAAAAAAAACTGAACATGGTTTAGATTTCTTTCTAGAACAATCTACCACTAGGATTGGTGTATTTCAATTCAATCCATCTTAGAGTCATCAACAATGTAGTTTTTTTGTCTATTTTGTACCTACTTTGACTTCAACATAAAAAGTCTTAATTCAAAATTTGTAGTACAAAAAATTTTAATTGAAAATTCAAAGCTTTATAATCTAACAAGGCTAAAGCAAAAATAACTTGTTTTCTTCACTTTAAACATTTATACCTTGTAATCGATAGAATCAAAGTAAATTTTTGATATTTCTTCTAAACATTTTTATACTAGTCCAATGCAAGATCCTACATTTGGATATATAAAAAAAAAAAGGGTTTAAATTTGTTGTTGTTACATTGAAAATGATAATTTTTAGTACTTTTGACAAATAAATGGCCTTGTGACTTCAGGGGTTGAATGTAATAACCTATGTGGTTTACTTTTGGACACCCAATTGACCAAATTTGAATTGGTTGATTTCATCTTGAGTTTCTAACAACTTCAATTCAACCTAATTTTTTTTCTTTATATATCTAAGTATTCAGAACAATCTATTATTGGCCAATGGTCCAATTTACTGTGCTCCAATTTGATTGTGTAGAATGAAGTAGCAATTTTCTCTTAAAATCAAAGGTTAAATTTTGACCTTGAATTATTCAAAATTGAGATGATTGTATTCTTACCTATGATGTATACACAATGAACAATTATAACATCCTAAAACCTTCAAACTTTTATCTTTTAATAGAGTCAAATTCAAATATATTCCCTAGAGATTTTTACTCACAAAGCGTAATTGAATATTTGAAGGTATTTCTTTAGGTGATCCTTGAGGTGATTACTCTTTAGTGATAAATGTGGCATACCTCATGAAATTCACTAGCCTCATGGTCAAATGCATAGTAATCAATGGTTTCTATACCAAAGGTGTAGCATGCACCAATTTGATTAGGTATGGTCTCTACCTTTCAAAGTGCACATGGATAATGTATAGATCAAGGTTTCTTTTGTAAAAGGTATTACGGTAACCTTATTGAATGGACATACTATAGAAATGAGATTGATTCATCTTTGTAGTAATGAAATAATTATTTATTTTGATGAAAGCCTTTTGTCAAATCCATCTTGAAATTTATCATGAATTATATTTTTAATAAATGAATGTTGTAAAATTTTGTTGTAAATTTTTTCATTGCATGAATATTGAAGCAAATTGTACAATTACATAATAGAACTAAGTTCCAATAACAAAAAATAATCAATCTTAACTAACTCAACATTATTGTAAATGGTATGGTTACAAACTACTAACTCTCTCTCTCTATTATACCAACTACATATTGTGTCAAAACTAATTATTGTACTTTAGATCTTTGTTTTATGAAGAAGTCAATTGAAATGACAAAATTTGAATTTACTTGTAGCATGAGTTTGAACTACAAAGTTTGAACATGTGGACATTGTTTTCCATTATTTTGAAACTATTGTACAATCGATCATAAACACTTTGCCATCATTGCTACCCAAAAATTTGAAAGATTGAAAAAATAAAAATATTTAATTATTGATGAATAAGCCGTGTGTTGTGGTAGTTTCTTTTTACAAAAGTCATTATCAAACCTTACCTTTCAAAGACCTTATTCATTTTGTAAATCTCTTATAATAGCTACCATCCATCATGGCTTTGGTTGTATTCATAGTACGTACCTCTTAAAAATCACTACCAAAGTCACCATCAAAGGAGAGACCTTACTCATTGTTGCATCACAACTTTATTAGCAAACGTAAGTCTACACCAATAACATTCACCATCATGTTTTTGTAATAATAAAGACTTTACATGTTTATCATTACAACATTTGCATGTACTTATAGTAATCCAACCAAAGGTGTAAATGTACCTATATAGAGTGGACATGTCTTTATTTTATAAAAGAGCTTATTAAGTTCTTGCTTGCATAGATGATTTCTAAATTTGATGCTTCACATTTGGCAATTTGCTTCAAAAAGAATATTTTAGTTGGTATGGCCTAATTGAAGCCTAGGGCAAAAATGGACATATGCTTTTTAAGAAACAAATTTTATTTTAGCTTGGATGTTTTAGTTCATATGGACCTAATTGAAGGCTAGTCTATGCTAGAAAAACAACATTCTAGAACAAAGAGCTTGTAAAAAACAATTCATGTGTATCAGCAGTTGTGGTAATATTTTTAAAATCAATTTTTTTATATGAATATTGAAGTTTCTTGATTTCTACAAAAATGTCACCTTAAATTGTATTTTTTGAATGACGAAAAAGTAATGGTTAGTCAAACTTGGAAGCAAGGTAAAACATCAAAATTAGAAATTATTGTTATAATCAAAATATTTATAGGTTTTTTTAAAATATATTTTTGAATTTTTATTTTTTAAAATCAACAAAAACATAATTCCTACTCATTTTTCATTTGAAAAATCATTCTATTGGCAAGAATTGCTCTATTGATTGATTTTTCTTAAATGCAAAATATCCAATGAAAAAACGTCAATGTTCTCTTCAAATAGTAAATTTTTCAAGTTCCAATACTAAAAAATAGTAAATACTTTGCTCTATTCACTTTGTAAAAATCTTTTGATTGTATTCATCTTAGTTTTAAATTTAAAAAATTGATGAACACACCAACCTTATTTGCATAGAAAAATGATTTAAAAAAATGTTCTTTCTCAAATTGTAGACAACTTAAAATTGAAATCAAAATTTCGAAGTATGCATTTTCTAAGTACTTGGAAATAAGTAGGTGTTATTGTAATGAATCTTTAGCTACTAAGGGTTACATATATTGCAAACTAAACATAGCTATACATCCATTCAAAGAACCTTGTTTGAAAACACGATTTCCTAAAGCCTAAGAAGCATTTGTTTGAAATGAAACATTTTCACTTGTAAGCTTGGCCATCTTATACATGCCACCAATTCCATCGAGTTAATGTGTGCACTACAAGAGAAAGGGGCCATCTTATACATGGCAACAATTCCATTGAGTCAATGTGTATGTCCCACAATATAGCAATGGTGCATATTCAAATTTTGAAATGTAAAATTCTAAGTACTCAAATTGTTACATTTCAAATCTACACCAAAGCTACATAGTGACACAATGTGAAATTCCAAGTATTCAAATTGTTTACATTTCACATTTCATCCAAGTATTCAAATTGTTCACATTTCAAATCTACACCAAAGCTACATAGTGATACAAATATACTCAATTTTAATGACAACAATAATGGGATGCTGTAAGATAAATGCACCTAATTGTGACATGTTTGCACAAGTGTCTTCAGTTTCAATTCTTGCCTAAAATGTAAATCCTTTGAATGTTTGAGCACTTTGAAAATTCATTGCTTTTTTTATGCTTCATCCAAAAAATGCATATGAAGAAATTTAGACAAATACATGTGAAGAAAATCTAGTCAAGCCTCTATTGACTCTCTAACAAGGTCAAACAACAACAACAAAATTGACATAGTTACATAATTGGAACCTTGCTCAAAAACTTATTAGGAAGATTTTACTCAAAAACTCATTTAGAAGATTTTAGATGGTGTTATTTTTCCATATTAAGCTCTTCAATTACAACAATTGTGTGGAAGAGTTGGAGTTAGTTATTATTTTCCCATATCTTCAAGGTAAACTAGCCATGATAGACACCTATAATAGATTCTTTTCAAAAAATGAGATTTGGATTATATTAGGTTGAATTAGAGGCTACAATCAATGTTTTATAGTAACTACACTTAAAATGGACCACTCCTCAAAAATTGCCTTCTATTTTTGGAGTGAAAATGAGTAGAGAGGATATTCAGAACTAGGGGAGGGAGGTTACTTAGAAGTGGATAATTTTAATTTCTTTGTTGGTATCATTTTTTCATGAGCATCAAATGCATTTGGCATCACCTACTACTATAAGAGAAAGGAATGTTTTAGGTATAGTCCTAATAGTAATAACCTTTTTAGGAGACTTTCAGTAAAATTTCACTAGAAATACATGTGTTTTCAGTAAAATTTTACTATAAATCTCTTATAAAGGTCATTACTAAAAATCTCCTATAAAAGTCATTATTGTTAGGACTATACTTAAAACACCCCTTTCTCTTGTAGTGTACTGTATATGACACTTTTAGCACCATACACTTTGCATTTTAAAAAATTTGTAACTAATTTACAATGCGTTCAAAAATTAAAAATTATGGAACCACTTGGCATTTTGATTTTCATCATCCTTCACTGACTAATGTGCAAAAATTGTTGTTCATTTTCTAAAGCATATTGGTTATGCTACACAACTTATTTGTGCGATTTTAGGTGTAGTTACTTTAAATGATGGTGATGACACAACCAAACCTATGATAGATTCTTTTCAAAAAATGAAATTTAAGCAACTTTAGGTTGAGATAGTGGCCAGAATCAAACCTATGATGAATTCTTTTCAAAAAATGAAATTAGGGCTACTTTAGGTTCAGTTAGAGGCCACAATCAATGTCTTACGTGATGACGATGGCATGATTAGTGACTACTATAAAAACTTTCACCTTCACTGATGTAAATTCATCACATGAAGTAACTTTTTTATGACTTCATGGTGTCACCATATGATGAAATATTGTGATTACTTTAGGTTCGGTTAGAGGCCACAATCAATGTCTTATATGATGATGATGGCATGATTAGTGACTACTATAAAAACTTCCACCTTTTTAAGTATAAATTCATCATGTAACAATCAATGTCTTATATGATGATGATGGCATGATTAGTGACTTCTATAAAAACTTCCACCTTCTTAAGTGTAAATTCGTCATGTAACAATCAATGTCTTATATGATGATGATGGCATGATTAGTGACTACTATAAAAACTTCCCCCTTTTTAAGTGTAAATTCATCACATGACGTAGCTTTTATTATGCCTTCATGGTGTCACCATATGATGAAATATTGTGATTACTTTAGGTGAGTAGGATGGATACACTTTTAGTTGCTTTTGCTGTAATCTGGAGCCTCCTTTGGGCCTATTGGACAGTACACTTCAAAAATTCGTAACAAAGTCATACTTTGTCAGAAAAATAAAAGAATTTGTAATTGCTCTGCCCATTTCTCTCATTCGTCTTCACAAGGATAAATATTGTCAAAGATGTTCAACAACTGAACGCCGAAAGGGCAAACTAGTCTGCCTGCCTGCCAGGGCATATCACAGGCTGGTTTACGTCACACACACAAAAAACAAGGAGAAGCCGTCATAAGGAAAAGCCGTCACTTAACTTAGTTAGTGTCACTTAGTGCATGGCGGCTTTCCCTTTCGTCCTTCTGCCGTTGCACCCCCTGTGCACAACCATTCTGTTGTGGGTTTTACGAAATCCTGCAGAGAATCAGGAATTCAAGACTTGGAGGACAGGACGAGAGAGCGCTCCAAAAAACCTGCCACGAACAGACCCCGCTTCAAGTTTGACGATTTGTACGATTTTGACTTCTCTTTTTCTCTATTTGTGTTTCAGAATTTTCTATAAGGAGAAAGATGTGGGGAATCCCAAGCCCTGCACTTGGACGGATTTGGCAAAATGCAGCTCAGAGGAGACCCCATAATCTCATTTCCTTTACAACTCGTGTCGCACAGGCTTGAGGAAGGCACGTCGGGTTTCTGGGATATTTTGCGGTAGATCGCCAAACCAAAAAAACACTGGCTGCAACAGACCTGCAACCGAACTGAAGTACAGAACCTGCAACAGTGGCAGCAGCAGTCGGACATTCGACAAATTGCCCAAGATTAGAAACCTAATTCCCGCGTACATTCCCACCGACGACAGACAGAGAGCGAGACACTCAACGGACGGCACTTGAGTGAAGACTCTTTAATATCAGCCGCACTTGAAGAGAGAAAGAAGCGTCGCTTTCCTCTCCAACCGTCGTCTCGTTCACTCTCAAACCGTCACTTCACACTTCAAGCCAATCTCTCGAAGCCAATCTGAAATGAGAAATTGGAGAAGAAGATTGAAGTGATGTTGCTGGGTTTGCAACGTGACGAACCTGTCGCATCATTTGGTGTATTGGAGCATGATGATGGAGCTGGCGTGGAGGAGCTTGCGAGGATTCTTTGACGTTGGCTTGTTTTTTCGTCCTGAGCCTCCTTGCGATCATCCTCCTGTGGCGGTTGGCTTGATGACATGGTGGTGGTGAGGACTCCTGGCTCCTTCCTCTTGGGTTGTTCTGTTTTAAGTTGTTTTGGGTTTGTGGCCTCGGGCTTTGTGTCTGGACTCGTTCTTTCTCTCTACAGGGCAGCTGTCCTTCTCTCCATTCGTGCGCCCCACTCAGCCCCTCGATTTGCGTCTGTCCTTGTCGTCACAGGTTCTTGTGTGTCCTTGTCGTTGCTCTTCGTTTTCGTTCTTGGCATCTTTGACTTGTTCGATGTGGGGAGTCTGGGGGATTAATTTGGGGACTCTGGTTCCCGAATTAGTCTCCGTCGTCGTTGTGGGTTTTTTCGTTGGTGGTGTTTGTTGGTGTGTGTGGGATTGTGTATTGGTGCAATGCATTCCGATTGTTGGGTTGGAGACGGAACGAATGGTTTCTTGGAAGCTCAATGGGTGCGAATTGAAGGAAAGCGCAAGGGGTGTCATGGGATAGAGACGATCATTGCTTCGTTTCTATTAGACTGAGCAGAATGGTAAGCAGGGACTTTCGTAGGATTGTGTGTTTGGGTATTGGGAATGGTACTGCGTTTTAACCTAATTCGAGAGATTGTGTAAGTATTGCAGGTAACGAAGCCAGGGCGCGGGGTAGCAGCTGACGTGATTGGGAGAAGGAGACCAGCCATGTCCACTGCCAAAGCGAAGCTGCATACGGAATTGGCGAGGGCAGACAAGAAATGCCGCTATGAGACTTGGCAATTGCCGCAACCCGAGCCTGTGGTTTCTGAAGGGAATCTGGAAACCGGTCTGCTTGAGTTTAACAAGGAAGATCCCATGTTCGCATGCAAGTTGCACCTTCCGGATGGCGTCACCATCCATTCTAGCAATTTTCGACGGAAAAAGGATGCCGAGCAAGATGCAGCTCTCCTTGCACTTCAGAAGGTACAATTGGAAGGATGCTATGTTACAAATTTTTGTTTTGAGACATCTGTATGTGTTTCATTCCCTTTTTCGACTTGTTTGTGCTTACAGAATCAAAAGAATTTCACTAGACTGGGGTATGTACTGAACGAGCCTCCTTCTACAGGCAAATGAAGTATATTGGGAGAACTACACTTGCTCTATTCTTTAGATTTTTTGTTGCTCAAGCTCTTCTTTGCCCTGTCTGGTTTCTCCATGTGTATCGATTTCCGGAATTGCACTACTTGGTGTGCGGGTTGGGGTAATTTTAATGTATGACAACGTACTTTTGTAACCTTGCAGATGGGAATATCATATGAACCCGGCGCCTTGCAGGCCACGGCTAAAGAATTATGGGATGGTTTACTTCGCAAGCTTGCTTTGGCCTTCACAGATCAGGTTTCTTCTTCCTCAATGTGAAGTGATGTTTTGTGTATTGTTTTAAATGCTGGTCAACCTTAGCTTTATCTATCTATTGTTCAGCTTCAGCAACCAGCCATCAAGGTATTTAGTAGAGTTGGATAAATATACAATGCCGTCCGCTGTAATGTGCAGGCTCGTCGTTTCTTGTATTTTCGATTTCGTGAGTCATTGTCCGCTTAGTTCTCTGTACAGAATCTTGAGGATGAATCATAGAATAAGAGAATGGTTGCTCTTGTTCATCTTTCTTCTGAACAGGATCGGGGGGGTTCATATATGGTGGGAAGAGCTTCTCACATACCTCACTTCAATAGTTCTTGTTGTATGTTGAAGGTGTTACGAGTTGGATCTGGTTTGTGTTTGCAATCATGAAATGATGGTGTTTGTGTAATTTGAAGTTGTCATTTGATTGCAGATGATGCTGTCGTATAAGCCACTGGCGGAACACTTCAGGGCGGCTGTGCAGCGTGAAGGGTCTCGGTCTGGTCAAGTTCCAGTCACAGTGCTGACAGTGTTGGATGCCAAGATTACCTCCCAGTGCAAATCGATTGACCAACTTGCAGAGAACAATCCTGCTCATGCGGCGGCCCTGGTTTCTAGGGCAGCAGCTGCATGTCCATCTCTCAGACTTTCTGACGACGGCCTGTGGATTGGTCGCTCGGAGCCATTCTCTCCTGAACTTGTCGGGAATTTCTTTATTGACGGGAAAGACCGAACCAATTCAGCTAAACCAGATGGGGTCAAGGGTATCGAAGAAGCAACGTGCTCATCGACAACGACGCCAGCTTTCAACAAAGCTTTACCGTATAAAGCAGTATATATTCCTGCATTTGCTGATAAGGAGGCAAGCTCAATTAGTCTGACTGCTACACCGAATGTTTATTATCTGGATGCTATAGCACATGAGCTTGGTGTGCAAGATGCTGGGCACGTGTTCTTGTCAAGGTACTTGTTCTCTGCTTGCTTCCACTGCCTCGATGCACTCACATGCAAACGGTGATTTTGTTTTTCTTGAGAAGCTGTGTTAATTGCATGATCTGATTAAAAGTGCTTGTGATATTTGAATTAATGTTCTCGGGATTTACCCTAGCAGTTATGAGGCAAATGTTTTGTTTCTACACCTATTTTAAAGTTCTGAATATGAGTTTTTTGTGGTATCTGAATTTGTAAAAAGAGGTCTTACTTTTCTTCATGATTTCAGGCAGATTGCAAAGGCACCTGACGGGTCCCGCTTATTTTGGGGAGTACGGGAGAGGCTTCCCTGGGTCAACGTTTCTGATGTTGAGCTAGTCGAGCAAGTGGAGCCCTCGAAACAATATCCTGACGTGTGCTCGAAGGATGGGCCTATGGAAGCTTTGCGCAATCCAGGAGGGCAGACCCTGAGAAATGAGCGAGCAAGCTTTCTCGTGGGTCATCCTGTTTGTGGTGATGCCATCCTCGCAACTGTTGGGTCCACCTGGGGATCGGAGGGGAGATGCATCTATTATGACTTCACCTTGAGTTCTTTTCACAGGTACGATTTTGTCAAATCACCAGCCTGAACAGTTCCATCGCCATTTGCATTAGATATTCCTCGAGACTTGCGAAGGACTTAATGAGGAATTTTCCGTGTGTGCAGGTTGATGGTGGGTAGAACCCCTTGGGGAGCTTACAAGCTGAGTAGAGGGTCACTCTTAGTGGCGGACCTGCCCAAGGTCTACACTTGCAGGATGCATTGGCAGGGTGCTAGTCCGAAGTCTCTTTTAGCCGACTTTATTCAACAGCATCGCCTGCCTGAAGCTCAGTACACTTACAAGGATTCTGGCAATAGTATTGGAAATGAGGATCCGTTCGAGGGGGAAGGGCATGCGGAAGATAGTGCTTTCTCCAAGCCCTCTAGTCTTGGAAGTATTCGTCAGGGGCCATTTCAATGTAGAATTCAAGTGGCCTCTCCTGGGAATGACGTTCAGAGGTTTGATTATCAGTCGGATGGTTATTTCCGAAGTCGTCACGACGCAACGCAGAGTGCTGCATTAAGAACCGTTATTAGTTATGGAACATGGTCTGGGACATGCTGCCTTTGCAGTTACTTCCAGAATCAGGACTGTTGCAAATTAAATGGAGATTTGGTAGATATTGCTTCAAGTACGATTTTCAAGTCAGATGAGAGTAGTGGACAGCCAGAGTTTGAAGTCATTGCTGAGGAAGAAATTCTTCGTGATCGACCCCCTCCTGGGTCATTTGTTAGTGTAAATTACAGCGTACACTTGATTCAGGAAGGATCTAGAGGTTCTGGTAGTAACTGTTTTATTGGTACTGCATCAAGTCATTCTTTGGAAGCTCAATCAGACTTCAAGTTTGAGCTCGGTGTTGGCGCCGTAATTAGCCAATTCGAGTCTTGTGTCAGTAAGGCGACTGTTGGTCAAACCTTGCGATTTTGCTTAGCTGCGGAGGCGCTTGGGGTGTTATTTTCAGCCAGCAACAATGTTAATGAATTTCAGCCAGGTACGTGTTTAGCATTCCCATTTCACGTCCTTCCAGAAGTTTTCATTTTCTAGGTTTCTGCTAAAGTGTGTGAACTGCTGATTGGAGTCGACCACTAGAAATCTCTGATACGATTGTGTACGGATATGTTGCGGGGTTGCTTTAGGCTGGGTGCTCGAGTATACTGTGAAGTTGCTCAAGTTTGAAGAAGCGATGGAGGACAGAATAGAATCATCACATTTTTCACCCCCACTTTCCAAGCAGCGAATTGAGTATGCTCGCACAATGATAAACGCCGTGGAGGCGAAGACTTTGGTACTGGACATTTTTGGCTTGCAAACATTTTGCAAAATGATAAAATCCTGGTTTTAGTTTTTGAAGTACTTTTTTAATTTCATTTTTATGTTGTTATGTCTGAAACAAACACCTCGCAGGTGGATTTGGGATGTGGGTCTGGAAGTCTATTGGAGGCTCTTCTCAGGGAGCCAACCACGCTGCAACACATGATTGGCATCGATATATCTCGTAAAGCTTTGATTCGTGGTGCTAAGGTCTGGATACCTCTTGCTTGCTGCCTGGTGTTTTACATCTACTTTCTATAGTTTACATTGTATGTTTTTTGACGTTGATTTTACATTTTGGACAAGAAATACGACCAATTTTATTTGCTTTGATTGGTGTGAGGACTGATACCAGCATGGCCACAAGCATTGAGCTCCCCGACACCTTATTTGCAGATTTACTGAGTGCCATGGCCAACTGTTGGTTTTCCTTTCTGTGGCGGGTATAACAGACATTGAGCGCGACTCTAACGAAGCAAAGTACAGCTCACGGTATCCGAAGTATCACTCTCTATGATGGCTCGATCTCGGATATGGATCCAGGTCTTAGCTCTCCAGATTTGGCAACTTGCATTGAGGTAATCGTTTCTAAAATACTCTCATATAGAAATATTTGATTGCACTGTCCTGAATCCAATGCTGCACAGAAACCACCTATTTGTGTCAACGACTTTATCAGACGCAATTGAAAATTCTGGTAGTGGTACCCAGGTGCTTCAATCAACAAATGACACCTAGAAGCTTAGAAAATTTGATTAACACTAATAGGTGTTCCCTGTGTTCTACATCTAGTTAAATAATCTCATGAGATTTGAATTGGTGCGGCACATTCTTAGTGGCAGCTAGAACGATTTGACTAGGTTGAGGAGTCATTTCCCATCAGTGTGTCAGCACCCCAACCGAATACTGGTGGGTCTAATGCTAAATGCGATGGGTACAGTGCTATTCTTAGGTGTGAACCCTGATGGCCTTCAGTGGCGCTTTCATACCTATTGGTGTTGAAGTTAGTTGTTTAGGAAGCTTGGTAGGCAACAAAATGTACACAGTGAAAGAAATCATACCCTACATTATTGACTGATAGAAACCAAAAAGAGCTTCCAAAGTCGACTTCCTATTTTTATCTTGGATTAAGGTCATGCTGAAACATAAACAATGATTGTGTTTGAAGGTGGTGGAGCATATGGATCCAGAGCCTTTGTCCAAGTTGGGCGAAAGTGTACTTGGACAATTAGTTCCCAAATTATGGTTAGTCAGTACACCGAATATCGAGTACAACCCGATCATACGCGGCTTGGAGTGGGATCCTGAAACTAACAGCCTGAAGAGAGGCTCTCAGCAGCAGGTTTCCTCGGAGGAGTCAGCGGAATCAAAGAAGAAAGTGTTGGACGTGGAAATTCCAAATCTTCGAAACCATGACCACAGATTTGAATGGACACGAGCGGAGTTTCGGGAGTGGGCGTCTCACCTGGCTGCGCAGTTCAGCTATGAGGTCAGCTTTGCTGGTGTCGGAGGAGATGGTGAAGACGATGACGACAGTCCTGGCTTTGCCACCCAGATTGCTGTTTTTGCACACAAAGCGGTTGTCTTTCCCGACTCAGCAAATTTTAGTGGACATCAAGTCGACAGAATGCAAAGTACCAGTGAGTTAAAAACTCAATTAGAAAATCGAGAAGCTGCTGCCTCATCGTTCAAGGAGCTTTGGCAGTGGACCTCACCTGAACATGCTGCTGCAGTTTTGGAGGGATGAAGATTGCTTCCATGTAGCATGCCTTGGTCCTTGCTCTCCACAGTTCAGAACATCACAGATTTCAACGTCAAGACTCAGACCCCTCCCAATTTTTTTGTGGGATGACATCCCATTTCCCTTCATTGAGAGCTTTTGTATCAAATATTGAGGGGCAGAGAACATCAATCAATTCTCTTCATTACCAATTTACGATTATGTAACTAGTGACATTTTTTAACAAATGCCCACGGTCAATGGATTTATTAGCGGTACGTAAAATTCTTGAAAAGAGACGCTGACAGCTTAAGCCCATCTGCGCATCTAAGATGAATTGGGGTGTCCAAGACGCTTCGACCAAGTTTTTCTGACAGATCTTGATTTCCGAAGTTTAATAAAAGCTACAGAAGTTGGACTGAAATGATATATTTGGATGCTATACTGGTCGCCTTTCCCTAATCCGGGCAATTAAGAGACTTCTTGAGCTGCAAATTGTTCTGTTTTGAAGGTGGGAAGACTTTAACATGCAGGCGGTACAGAATCTCCGACTGACAACGACGTCATGATCATGAGCTCGTGACGTGACCTAAATTCACAGTTCACAAGGACAATGAGCTCGTCCTCGATTCAACTCACCGACTCAAAACAATTCCAGGACAGGTGCGCGATTCAAAAAAATGAAGTGTCTCTTTACTGGGCAGATTTGGAAACAAAGTGAGACTTCAACCTACATTGGTGATAGAATCTCTCATACCCAAGGTAAAAGTCAATGGAGGTCGCATCTTGGAAATCAAACACTGCTGCGAACGAATAATTCAGCAGTGTAATGCGCACTCATTTGGGGGACTGAGCTCATCTTTTCGAAAGTGCACCCGGCGGTTGTCCCAGTTACAACTCAACGAGGTGAATAATCGCCATGAATGTAGCCTACTTGCTCTCCTGGTCGTACAGATTTGATCTGTAACAGTTCGTCAAGGATTTGAAACATGAATGAGGGTGAGACCTTTGAGTAAGTCCCTTCATTAGAGCAGGAATCTATGAGAGGCCAACGAGTTCATGTGAAGAACGGGACGCAGTTGAAAATAAGACAACTTTCCAATCTACGCCATGTAACATTAGTAGCATTGTTCAAGTGATAAGATGTCACAGTTGAGAGTGAAGTGCCCCTGTTCCGAAGAACGGTTTAGAGAAATAGTGCCAATGCTCGTGAAATAAAGGGAACGTATAATTGGGGACATGTCATGCACAGTTCTCCTGTAATGAGTGTGGAGAAAGACCCGTGACAGAAAGGAAGGCTACAAAGCAATAGACGTTGAGGATACACAAGGTAGCCACCGTGCAAAAGTGCAGCCGCAAGTACAACTCCAAATACCCGGTCTCGTAAAACAGGCTGCTTCCTCAAGCTAATCCTTACTGCACATTGCCAGGCCGTTGATGGTCAATAGGGTGGAGGTGTATCACCAGAAGAAATCTAACCAATTCTTATCAGCTATACATCGAAATTATGCATATTGACCACTGGCAAGCGTAACAAATCACCTTAAATTAGTGCAAAACAACAAATAGCATCTCTCGAGCTCATGGTACCATGAAGCAAAATGACACAATTTGACGGAGAGGGTGTGAGAACATACTCAATGGCAGAACAGGGGCGTAGATAAGAGGCACCAGAAACTTGAAAGGGGCTTTCCTCGGTTCCCGTCGCCGATTTTCCAACCTGCAACAAACATTGCCGAACAATGCAGATGGAGTCGTCAAAATAAACCTCGCATATTTCCACGCAGAAACAGGGAACATCAGTCTCACAGTTCTTAATTTCACATAACTTTAAAAGCCTTAAACCCTAGGTGACCAGACCAATATTTCGTGCTTCTCAAGCCGAAGTGAACTGTTTTCGTACTTTGAGGAACAGATGCTGAAACATAAGAAATCAGAAACAAAACTAGTAACACGCAGAAACAAAATGCCAGGTAAACCCTAATTCTATCAGACGAGAGTCTTCGGCACAGATTCAGACAGCGCGATCAGAGAGATTATGAATGCATTTTCACAAATTCCAAGGCTCGATCATTTAGAACATGCAATCGCACGAAAGATTAGGGTAAAGCACAAATTCACCAACATCACCCGCAACTTGTTTCCAATACTACAACGTCAACACAAAACATAGGAATTGAACCTAACCTCTTCCACGCTCTTCAAAATCCTAGAGAGAGTAATTTGAACCGCAAATTCATCACAGCGACTAATTTCTCGGGTATTCAAGAAATTCAAGAAAGTGAACACAAAAAAAATTGCAATGGAATCAACATTCTCAGCAGCGCATCAATCGCCGACTGAGAGGGATACTTACTCGTCTGACATCGCTGGTGACAGCTTCGATCCTACTAAAATGCTGCTCTTGCGAAAACCGGTGCACACAACGTTGATTTCAATGCATCACCGGAAACAAAAATTCAGCGATGAGCGATGTGGACTTGGGGCTGAAACTCCTGCAAGTGAGTCAGCGGCAGAAGTTGGAAAGAAAATGGTAGGTCTTGGGAAAGAAAAGTGACAGATTCCGAGGAAAAAAGTACTTTTTTTTAAAACACTTAAAAAGATGAGCCGGTCACCGGTCTGTTTGGATACCGTGTGAATTGTTGACTTAAAAATTTTAAGAAGTACTCATTGGAAGATAAACTATTGTAGAAGATCTTCCCTTTTCACACAAAATTTGAAGGATGAATAGTTGCACTTTTTTATTACATTGAGAGTTTTTTTGTCATTCATCTACCAAAAGAAACATTTTTCATGTCACCTAAAAAGAGACTTTTCCTAGTTCCACTCCATCAAAGGCTAATGAAAAGAATTTGAGGTTATTATAGCACAGTAGGACCACCCATTCCCAACTAGAGACCCATATCCAACATGTAGGGTGTAGTTACTTCTAATTGAAGCTTAAAATGTACTTTTTCCTCCTATTCAAAGTTGGGACTAGTAAGGTCATGACACATGTTCCAAAGTAGTGAGCAAAAAAGTAGATCTTGAATGATTAGAAAGTACACGACTCTAAACATTGTACATGGGTCTTACTAGACTAACCTCTCAAAATTTATAATAATTTTAGTTCAAGCAATAAAATGACCAAATTTTTGGCAATCCCTATCATTTCTATCTTTGCACCTCCAAAAATATTTGCATTGCCTTGTACTACTCCAAATCATGTCTACAATTGCTTATTTGATTGGATGTGGATGGCTTTCCCTTAGTGTTTCTACTAAAAATAGTATTGTACATGGATACATACTCCCTTGTCTATAGGCCAAGGAGGATTGAATCCCTTTTAGCCCATCCAAGGGTAAATGTAAAAATTGGCCCCTATTTTGTGTTGCATAAATTTCGTATTTCTTCACCTCTCTTGGCTAATTTGGTGCCTCTAATTGCAAATATGAATTCATAATTTGCAAATTTTATCATAGGTGGCAAATAAAAAATTCTAGAGTTTTCTTTAAGGATAAAACATAAGGCAATAAGGAGGACGATTCTCTTTGACATTATCAATGAGGGTAGCACTTCATTGTTTGTGTGGAAGGGCCTTTCATCACAAAGTTTAGACCCTACGGTTTGTCAACAATTATCACGTGGTTATCATTGTTTCATGGATTTGCTCATTAATTTCAATTTATTGCATCATTACAATCCATTACTTTGCATTGTTATTGCATTGTTACAATGCATTACTTGCAATTGCATTGTAACGATGCAAAGTAATGCATTGTAATGATGCAATAAATTGTAATTAACTTGCGAACTCATGAAACAATGATAACCACATGATAACCACATGATAATTGTTGACAAACCATAGGATCTAAACTTTGTGATGTTCTATAGAATTTTGGTCCAATTACAAAATTAAGTTAGACTATCAACAATTTTATGACAATCGTTACCCTAAAAGTAAATAATCATAAATATCTACATCTTTTTTCATTTGATTTCATCTTAAGCCTCGTTGAAATATCATATAATTTTATCAAAAATAAAATAAAATGTATAACTACACCTCTTTGATGTTGTAGCCTATGCAATCAAAATACAATTGATAATATTACAAGGCCATATTCGTTATATTGAGACTTTTGGTAGATTTTTAGACAGAAATGCTAGATATTTTAAATTCATTTACAAATAATTAAAAATAAGAATAAATAATGCTCAAATAGTGATTCTAAAATGATATTTTAAAAGTTGGTGTTATTATCTATTTATAAAAAAATTCTAGTAGAGAAATAAAGCGGTTTATCTTCGAGTCAAAGATAAAAATGAGACTTCGAAAAGTCTCAATGTAATGAATATGGACATTTACATTTATAACATTGTAACAATAGAGAGTTACAAATAAAAGTGACTATTCAGAGGGCTATTAAAAAATATTTGGATTGCAAAATCAAAAAGATAATTTAGAATCCTTTTCAAAATTATTGAACTCCTTATTTACAACCTTAGTATAGAGATTTGTATACAAATCTCATAGCATAACAAATTTTATGAGATTTGTGAATTGGATGTACAAACTCCATCTTGTCAATTAAAAATTCATAATGCTTGACTATGCACCCAAAAGATGCATGTACACTGCTCTTAATTGCCACTCCAATTCAAAAAATCAAGGACCATTGATGTGCTTAAAAAAAGTTCAGTCCCCCTTCCCATGCCATTGTTCTAAATTGTAAAAAAAATAGTTTTGATTGATTGATTGATTTTGAATCCCTATCATCAATCTCAAATATGAAACTTAAGAAGTATGGTATATGATATACAAAATATATACATATATATGGTACAAGATATATGAATACATATGGATATATAATATATTGATGTACCAAAATAGATATTAATAATTATGAAATATGGTGCCAATATTTCATATTGATTGTAGTGATAGCAACTTCCAAAAAAATATAAGTAGGGAGGACAATATGAATTTCATAAGCACATAAATTGTGATTATGAATTTGAATGAATTAATTCATGGGCAATTTCATTAAATGGCACTATTCTGCTACTTTGACAGTTTTTATTGTTTTACACCACAAGTATCCTAGATGTCTAAAATCTATACAATTTTTAGATGTTTGAAATCTATACTTGTCCTAGATGTTATTTTTGTAGTTCAGATTGCATAATTTGAAATGTACACTAATCATGCCATATTTAACTACTTTTGGACTTTTCAGCAAATTTTGGACTTTGTCCAACGGGAGATCTCCGGTTGTCATACATATCTAAAATCTAAACTTGTCGTACATTATTCAAACCACCTAGTCCAAAATCTATATCATATCTAGATTCCTAAAATCTATAGAAATCAAAATCTACAACTGTCTTAGATGTCCCTTTACCAATTTTAGACTTTGCAAAGTCCAAAAGTAGTTAAATATGGCATAATCCTAGATTTCTTAAAATCTATATAAGTACAATTCTTTTGAAATCTATATTTGTCCTAGATGATACTTTTACGGTTCATAGCAGGTGGTCTAAAAATGGCACATGGAATACCACCATTTTAACGAAATTCCCCATATTGGTAAATTGTGTCAATTGACACTATACACTACGCATCTAAAACAATTGTAATACTTGACTACTTTGGCAATTTTATAGTGCAAAAAAATCTAATTATACCCCAAGTTTGTTTTGAGAATGAAATATGAATTTTCAAATAGTGCTTTATGTACCTACTAGACCAACATAACTAGTAAGAGCACCCACATATATTCTCAATATAAATTTCACATAACTTTGAGTTAAAGAAAGACCCAATCAAATTTTTTTTTGAGGGCAAGCTTGATTGCCCCATCCTTGCATATATCGTAGAGGTACCTATTTTTGATAATTTATGCATTTCAACCTATAGGATATGGGAAATTTGTTGAAAAATTGAGTTCAATATGTGCATTATGAAGAAGAATGAAAAAAAATATGAAAAAAATATTTTACTCAATGTAAATGTGGATTTTCTTTTGGACCCATTCATGTCTCATAGGTTGACCTATCGCTCTTAGCTTTGGCATTTCCTCTTAATCAAGGAGGGAAGAAAGATAAGTGGACAATATGGTACAAACAAAGGATTTTTTCCAATGAATAGTACATCCAAGTGTTATCAACAATAGGTCACCTTATGAAAGCTATTACACATGATCTGTCATAAATAGGCACCTCTATCTTATTACATACACACATACGTTAGATTATGTGTCACCTCTAGCACACCTCCCCTATCATAGCATCCACCTTTCAACTAAAAAAAGTCAGTTGATTAGTTAGTTTGCTCTAATTTTGTATCAACAACTCTTGAATCTACACTCAATGAAGTAAACCTAAAAGGCCCTTGACTTTTGTATGCCCTAGCCATATTTTGAAGAGCCCTTATACTCTTTTCAACTATTACAGGGACATGGATGGGATCCCCCAACATCTAAGGGCTCTAGGGCAAATGTTGTGGCTCTCAATCCTAGGTTTTTCCCTTAGAAGAAGGGTGCAAAACTTTGGATGCTCTAACAGCTTGTACCAATGCAATATTCTTAATCCAAAGACAACAAATTAAGTTATTTTACTAAAGTTCTTGTATATTGTATGTGAAATTTAGATTTAGCAATAGATTGCCAAAAATATTTTAAGTACTTTTCAGTGTTGAATGATTTTGGCAAGTTGAAAATCTATCACGTTTCTAAAATTTGGCACTCTTGGATATTGAATTTTAGGGTTTTTGTCTACCACAACTCTTCCTTGTTTTGGTTGTCATGACTTTTCAATCTTATTTTCTTAATTGATTTGTTTTTTTATTGCTATGTCTTGTCTTCATAGTTTTGTATTTTCAAACTGATGATAATTATTGAATAAATGTTTTAGAATTTTATACTTGGAAATGTTATCTTTGAAGTTTCTTACAAAATTTAAAATATTCCAAAAATTAGGCAATTTAGAATTATTTTTTTTCAATATTTTGGACATTTCACTTATAATATTTCAAAAATTCAAAACTTTCAAAAATACTTAAATTATGTTTGAATTTGACCTTCATATACTAGGATAATTTATTAGACTATCAAGGTAGGCATTTCATGCCAAATAATTAAGTAAAGTGGTAAAAAGTGTTTTAGCAAGGTTTTTTGGAATTTAAAAGTATTAATATTTTTATTATTTTAATTAAAGTTGAAAAATTTGACTTGACTATATTCTTTTCAAGACTTGTGAATTAATGTCTGAAAAAAATTCTATTAATTTTTAATGGCAATATGAAACATCCCATAACATTGTTTATAAATGAGGTAGGGGGCCCTTTTGTGTCTTTGAAAAGGATCCTCCATAGCAAAAAAATTGTCTTATATGGTTCTTCACCCCCGCCAATCTTTGCATTAATTAAAAGTCCCTTTCAGAAGAATCATACCTTTCCAATATGGAGAGGGGCATTACTTAGTTATATAATATTATATCCAAAGAGGCAACTTTGATGTTTGACCACATGGTTATAGACTTCACAATTAATCCTTTAACATTGTTGCAAATAGTAAGTGTTGAATGGATGACAAAGAATTCTTCCATATAAGACAAAAGTGCATTTTTTCATCCTTGGAATTTTGTGCAAAAAGGAAAGATCTTATTCAATAGTGTGATTAACCTCCAATGAAAGCTTTTGATTTTTTTCAATATGGTAGAACCACCCATTCCCAACCAAGAATCCATATCCAACTTGTAGGTGAAGTTATTTTCAACCAATGTTTGGAATGTGAATTTTTCTCCTTTTCAAGGTTAGAACTAATAAGGTCATGACACATGTTTTGATGTAGTGAGCAAGAAAGTAGTAAGTAATAAGTAGGTAAGTAGTTCTTGAATGATCAAAATTGAAAAAGTCTATACATTAGATTTGGGTTCAAACTAACTTTAGGCCTCCAAAACTCATGAAAATTTCAAAGTTTATTAAAGTACATGAGTAATTCCAATTCAAACCTACATGACAAAAAATTTACAGTGCCTTCTACTACTCCTTTAACATGCGCAGAATTACTTAAGTTAGATCCACTATGGGTGGTTCTACCATCGTTTCGATAATGCTGACCAGTTAGTTGATTCTCACGAACTGCTGCGATACTGTACGAAAGTTCACATCGGCCGTCTGGAGCTCTGGGCCATTGATTCGCGGGAACTCGACGGAGAACGTCCAACGGGAACATCGTTCACAAATCGTTTCCGTCCTTTCTATGTTTGGCACTCTGTTTCACCAGGCCCACCCTCGAATTGACGGGCCACATGCCTCTCTCTGAGCACTAGTGGCCTCTGCTTCCTGCGGCATCAGAGTCACGCCTCACTCACTCAACCATCCGTTTTTCGCCTTCCAAAGGTTGTCACACTTTTTTATTACTTCGCCTGCACTTGTTTCATGCTCATTGAGGTGTTCGGTGTGGCGCAATTAAAGTCTCCAAGATTTCTTTAAGGCCGATTCGAGCATTTTTCTCGTTGGATCGGGGTGAGAGTAACTTCGTCTCGATCGTCTTGATCGTTCAAATAGAGTGTTCTGAGAGTCTCTACCGCTTGTAATTCAATGCAGTTGTCGCCTTGGAGGGAAATTAAGAAAGGAAGTACATGAGTCTTGTTTTAGTAAAGCTGAGCTTGATTCGAGTGGGAATCGGTAGGCGTGTCACGCTTTCAGTGTCTGTTTCCATTTGCTTTAGTATGTGGATTACCGAATTTGTCTGCGAAAACTGGATTGCGGGAAGCCTGACGAAAATTTCTTTTGTTTCGTGATTTGGTCATTGCATTTTCGGCAGATAACGACTCTGGAGCTCTCGGAGGAGAATGCAGCACGAAAGATCACGGGATTAATATTTTGATATTTTTCTCGGGACGATTTGGTATGGCAACGGCTGACGAAAAGTGTCAACAAGCTCGCTGCTGTCTTTCTCAGAGTGATCTATTCTTCAAGTACGTTCTTACTTTTGAGAGTGAGTGAGTGAGAGTCGACTTTGTTTCTAATAAAACCTGGAGTAATGGCATTGATTGGGAGGTGTTTTTATCATTCCTGTAAATCGGGTGAGGGAAGAATGATAACAGAAGCAGTTAATAAATCACAAGAGCGTAGCATAAGAAATCCCGTCAATATTTTGGAGGAACATTGAACGTGCCGATTGATTCTACTTTCTTAGTTTGAGAGTATGCTCATCATTGTTATGGATGCATTAAAGGAATTTTTGCTTTTAGACTTTCTGGCCACGAAATAGGCCTCATTCTGTTTCATTGCTTACTTTTTCTGAAGTTACTCTGGTCACTTGTAATGAAGCTTATGTTGTACAGTTTGTATCTGTTCTCATCCTCATTATATGTGGCAGAGAATATAAGCTGCGCAAGGATTTGTTCTTGCTGCTCACTGAAGGTTTGAAGCCGCAGGAAATGGAGGCAGCTCCAACCTTAGGTTCGTGAACTGTATACTTTTTGATGTGTTGAAGCTAACTTTAATATGTCTAGATTATTCCTGTCCTGGAGCATTGAACTGTGTAATGTCTGATTTGCTTGCATCAGACCAGGAATCCTAACGTGCATTCAAGCGTGTGCAGGTTTTAATGGAGAACCTTTTCTGAAAAGATCCCTGGAGGCACTACTCGGAGAAAATGAACGCGCACAGAAATGGCCCCGCTTAAATGGTTATCTATCAATTGGCGAGACGATATTTGATGGAGAGGAGTTGGTAATCCCTCGACTTGCTGAATTTCAATCCTGTGTGACTAGTGCATCATGATTACTTTGCTTAGAGATGAATCTACAATCTAAAATGAAAAGACAGAAATGTGCCCTTCCTATACGAGTGAAACTGCAGAAGCTTCTCAAACGAAGATGTGGAAATAGGAAATTTTAATTTTAGGACTTGAATATTGCACAGGTGGATGGAACTGGAGGAAGCAAAGGTAGAGAACAAGACGCCAGCCCAGAGCCTGTTTCTCCATCACGAGAACCTCCTGAGGAGCGGGAGGTGAGGGTTTGGATTGGTCCGCCTGAATACCCTTGGCATCGTCCTTGTCACGTTGAAATATATTAGAATCATTTATTTATTTATAGGACTGTTTTTGTGCTTATGAACCGCTTCAAAATAGGAGACATTCATAAGAGTTGTGGTTGCGTGTTTCAGGAGGAGAAGGAATCAGCTTTAAAGGAGGAAGAAGCGCGCTCTGAACAGACTCAAAGCGTCGAGACAAGAGTAAGTCTGGCTCTGACTCAACACATAAGCTTTCACAAATATTTAGTGTATCGATCCTCATTGCCTTGTGAAACGATCTAACTAATGATTTCAGTAATAATGTAGGTGGAAGAGACGGAAGTTCAACCCGATGATAGTGGTAAGACTCATTACATATAACTCAAAGCAATCGGAAAGTGTTTATTTTATATTTTAGATCCTGTTGCATATGGCTATTCAACTTGACTAAGTCGAGTATGCTATTTTGAAAATGAAGTATTAGAAATAATTCATCATTTCAGAGCTAACATCGCCTGCGCACACATCTGCTCACAGTTGAGGATCTCATCCGCAAAGGCAAAGAAATTTTTATTCAGGTATTTCCCTTGAGTGATGATATCGTTTTATTTCTGTTTAGAGCTTGTTCAGGGCATGAGGGAAAGTAACGAGGCATACAAAGGAGCTGTAAAATAAAAATTGCTCCTCTTGGCTCAGGGCTTTAACTGGGAGTCCCATAAGCAACAGTGGTGGTCGTCACTCAAAGAAAAAGTGTCAGAACTTGCTGCGTGGGGGTTTACCTCTATCTGGCTTCCTCCCATTTGTGATTCATTGGCCCCGCAAGGTCAGACACCCAGGCTTTGGTTGGCCTTCTGGTCGTTTTCGGGATTTTAGCTGTTCTTGGAGGGAACTTCACAATTTCTGGGTTTCACTCCATGATATCGCATAGTTGCATCATCTTTTCAACAAGTTTTTCCAAGAATTTGCGTACTTGAAGGTTTTGTTTCTTTTTTTCAGGATACCTCCCAAAGAATCTGTATAATCTAAACTCCGCATATGGTAGTGAAGCTGAACTGAAGAGCTTATTGCGCGAGGCGAAGAAAAACGGGTTGAAACCGATGGCTGATGTAGTGATCAATCATCGAGTAGGCAGCACTCGTGGAGTTGGTGATCTATACAACCGTTATGATGGACTTCCTATGCCTTGGGATGAATATGCCGTCACGTCAGATTCTGGTGGTCTGGTACATTCACTTCCAAACTTCGTGCTCAAGTGGGGATTTTTTTGCCTTTTACTGTTTCTTTATTTTCCTATCAAAATTTCGTGCCTCCTGGGAAACTGAACATGGAGAGAAATATGCTGACGTCTGATCCTTCTGACCTTGCTCTGTTCTTAGGGAAAGCCAAGTACGGGAGAAATATTTAAAGGCATACCCAACTTGGACCATTCCAATGAGGTGGTTGCAAATGACCTGAAGCATTGGCTGCAATGGCTGCGCAAGGAAATAGGCTTTGAATGTTTTCGGTTTGACTATGCCAAAGGGTTAGTTGATCTCTTTCACCGGTGTACGATGTGCTTCATCAGTGCTTATTTGGTCAATAAGTGCGTTTGCTGTTTCAGCATGTACTTTCTTTTCTTTTCTTATTCCTTGCCTGACCTTGGAATTTAAAGTGTTACTTTCTGGGGTATATCTAAAATGGGCAACAACGTGCTCCTTGTTAAAATGTCACCTGAAAGACGAGTTGTATGCGATGGTTGTGGGCAGGTATAGTCCCAAATTTGTGAAATCTTACATTGAAGCTTCGAGACCTAGATTAGCCATCGGCGAGTATTGGGACACATGCAGATATACTGGACCCAAATACACTCTCGACTATAACCAAGGTTCGTACTTTTTTTTCAAATTTGCTTTTCTGTTTTCAACTTATTCATGTTGGCTTTATAGATGAGACGTTGCAAAATTAGGGTGGCACTGATTGTAGGAATGAAACAGAAAGATTAATATAGTTATGTTATACAGATGCTCACCGACAGCGAATTATTGATTGGATTGATGGCACTGGTGGGCTATCATGCGCATTTGACTTTACCACTAAGGCTATCTTGCAGGTGAGATCTGCCATATCAGGTTCTTAAAGCAGAATTTAGCATGTGCAGAAAGTATCATTTGAAACAGCAACTGTGTCGCTGTAGGGAAATCGGACTTCAGTGTGTCATTGCAAGAGGTGGAAAGAAACGGGCAGACTTCAGCGTGGTGTTTTGCAGATAGCTTTTGATAACTTTTATGAAGAACTTCTAGTTGATTCATTTCATGGGAGCTGACATCCAAGTTGATTTCAGGAAGCATGTGCCAAGAAGGAATGGTACCGACTTCGTGATGTGCAAGGGCGCCCACCTGGACTGTTGGGTGTTTGGCCTTCGAGGGCTGTTACTTTTATAGATAACCACGATACTGGATCTACCCAGGTTTGAAGCCTGAACACCCTTTTACAAAATCATCTTTATTGCATTTCATATCGAGGATTTTCTTCGCATTTTGAAACTGTTGAAATATTATGGCTACATTCTTGGGTAGTAGCGCAGAGGATGACTTAGTACCCCTATTCGTCATAATTTCGCGACACCTGGTTACTGGAGACACTAACTCCCACCTTCCATTGCATCATAGGCTCATTGGCCATTTCCACGTAAATGTGTGGCACAGGTACTATCCCCACCCATCAACGCAACGTCCGTTTTCGAAAGTTTGCATATCGAATTTGTCAATTGATATAGGGAAATTCATTCAAAACATTCTTTATCCTCACTGCACTATCAACTGCAAATATGGACGATTTCGATCAAAATGACCTTGAATGTCTTTTCTGTGACATGATGCAGGGTTATGCTTATATCCTTACTCATCCTGGACAACCTTGTGTTTTTTATGACCATTTGTATGAGTGGGGCAGCGACCTTAAGCAGGCTATTCTGGATTTGGTAAGTACTCTTCTGAGACTATCGATAATTGAAGAATTGCAGTATACTCGATTCTTCAAGATACTGATGTCTCTTTGTGTACAATGATTGTCTCTTCTGACCTGTAAGATAAGAGTTGTAAAATGAACTGATGTACCTTGAACAAACTTTAAACTCGAGCATCACTCTAGAGTGGAACTCTTACTCAACCTTAGATCTCTTGAATGAATAATCAACAAGATGTAAAAGGTTCCTCAATTGTGCGCGACAGTGATCACATTGTATAAATTCTTCATTTCAGAATACCTAGTTACCTTGAATTGAAGTCACTCAATGGCGCATTCTTTTATTTGCACTAAATCTATTTACTTCTATGCACAGATCAACATTCGGAAGATGCAAGAAATCCACAGTCGATCCCCTATGAAAATACTGGAAGCTGACAAGAATGGCTACTCGGCAATCATTGATAACAAGTTGTGCGTGCGGTTAGGCAGGACCGAATGGACCCCTCCCAGTGATGAGTCCTGGGACCTCTCTCTCTCGGGCCGTGACTTCATAGTTTGGACTAAACCCAAACCCCTATTACCTGCTCAGTGAACTCAGTGCGTTGAACTGTACAGAGATTATTGAGTCACGAGGTACTGCCCTGAAGCTTAGGCGGCATACCTCTCTCGTCAAAATAGTAATAACATCTAAAACCTTCCTATGATCTACCTACTTCTCATTCATTAGTTGCCAAACAGCAGTTGGTAAGCTTACTACCGGTATTTAAAGTGCAATTACATTGCATTGCATCTGAATTGTATCTGAATACCGAATGTAGTATTTTAGTTCAGTGTGCCACTATTGCAGTTACATATGAAATAAGCTGCAAAGTCCTTTTACCCTTGTGGTTTAATTATAGAAAAGAGAGTTTTTTCGGAAGTATAATTGCTTGTTAATGGGATTTTCCGAAATCGTAATTGATTTTTCAGAACTTGTCAAACCCGTACCCGGTGGTCAGTGTTGGGTAAAAAATGACTCTAAAAATGGATGTCGGAATTTTAGGGAAAGTTTTTTTTCAAAAAAATTTGTATAGAGAATAAAAGAAGCTTGAAATAATATCCTTATTTCAAGCTTGAAACAATATCCTTGATAGGACTATTGAATTTGTTTTTTTCCAACTTTGATTAAAAAATTCATCATGAATGTTGACCTTGGTAGTCAAGTATGGTATCCATATTCTAAAAAATTTGTGTACTACATACTATGTGCTAGAAAATTAGTATATTTTAGGTTGCAATGAAAAGATCCTTGAAAACTTTTCAACTATGTTTTTGGAAGAGAAGGTGTTTACAAATTTTTCACAACAATGGACTTGGTTGAAATGATACAAAAGCCTCTAAAATGTTCTATTATATACTAACATTTATAAACATTGTATATTATGCTTATTATGCTTTGAGAGTGTATTCAAATGTAAAAATGTAATCACATACAATATTATCAAATTACAAAAAAAATAAAAAATAAGCAAAGATATATGGTTAGAAAGGGCCTTTGGGACTTGCAAGGGCTACAATTATGCTTGTAGTTGGTGTTAGAAGTACAAGCATAATAAGCCAAATCCATTGATGAACCTTGATTCATCTTTATAATCCCAAAGAGCCTAAAATTCATATTTTAAATGATAAATAGGATGGTGTTTTTCTAAATATTTCTCATTCAACCAATGTAATATTAATTGAGTCATTGTAAAAAAACAGTTGTTTATAACTACTTTTGATAAAAGTGATAGAAACCATTAAATTGTTAATAGATGTGAATAAAAATATGCAAAAATTCAAATAATGAATTAGGCTTTGAAAGGTTATCTAAGATCCTTGCCAAGCAATACCCAAATTCCTCATTGTCAATTTCTAAAGTTGTCTAAAGATGTGCTTAAAGTTGTACTCGTCAAGAATTCCATATCAAACAAAATAAAATTGTCACCATATGATTATTGTAGTAAAAACTTGCCTCCTACTTGGAGTTGTTAATTTTGTATTTAATGACCCCTTCTACCTAATTTTGAACTCCCTAGCTAATTCTAAGCATGAATTTAAATATTTTAGAAAAAATAATAAGTTCCCATACTTTCTTCTTTTTAAAAAATGCTTGTAGAACTTCTCTAAAGTGAAAGTACAATAACAATACTCTAAGCAATCCTACATATTTTAGGGTGAATCAACACATTCATTCATAATAAATTAGATTTTAACATTTTAGGTGGCAAATGAACACAAATACATCTTGGTTATGCATGATCCTTATTTTTTCATCCATCCAAATGTTTGTAGATTTCAATATCAATTCTTTTATAATTTGTACAATATAGATTTTTACAACTTTGTTTAGCAAATTTTTTATACAAAAAATAGTGAAATTAGGTTGGACCATACTAATTTCTTGACATTTGACACTATATAAATATTTATTATTATTGTTCAAGAATGTATCACTTCTGAATTAGATATTGTTGTAATTGGGACTCATGAATCTCCATGTGTGCAAATGAAAATATCTATAGAAGTATTTGTTGACTTTGATGGTTTATAAAGTAACTTTCTTGGAGTAAGGCAACCTAGTTGTTAAGGCAATCTAATTTCACTAATTTGTATAGTTCAAGGAATTTTAATGTTTTAAATCTAGAAAACTAAGTTTGTCAATTTTAGGAATGACCCTCCAAAAACAACATAAACTGTCACTTCACATATATTTTCAAGATTGGCTTATTCTCCAAGATTGGTATATTTGGGGAATGGAAGCTTGTAAATTACCTCAAATTAAGGTAGGTACCCTATAACTACCACTTTATGCTATTATGCCTAAGTATTTATTACTACTAGACTAGTCAGATTTTTATATTTTCCTTGTTGGTAGGTGAAAAAAGTTCTAACACGTTAAAGAATGCAACATTTGGATACCACTAATAAAAGTTACAAAGGGTTAAAAAATATTTGGGTAGATATTCTAAAATCATTTCTTCAATATAAGTACATATTATTTTGGAGATGTACATAGGACGGCTAATAGTGATAGTTTTAGGCATGGTGTAACTTTGAATGGGTGTAAGATATGTGCATCTAAAAGTGACATTTCTCCTAATTGTACTACCTATCTACAACTATCCAAGTATCTATAATCATTCCAAGATTTCAAGCTTGAAATCTTAGAACAATTGTAGATACTTGGGTAGTTGTAGATAGGTAGTGCAATTAGGAGAGTGTCACTTTTAAATGCACATACCTTGGGGGCATTGTACACTATGGCCAAAGATTGAGAGGCCATGGATTTCTACCAATCAAATTTTAAAAAACTAAGAATGGCATTTTAACCCTTTATATAAAAGACACAAGTTCAAAGGTCACTAACCTCCAACTACCTACATAACAACAATCTACCTACATAGAGGCGGGCTCTCAAAAAAGGGTCAGTTAGAAGTGGAGACCTAAACTATGGTTAAGAAGCCGTTGACTTATGACAAGATCTCAACCGTTAGATTGGTATGGATTTGGACTTTGGACTTGGCCTTTAGAGACTTCACACTATAGCCATCCCAAGTGGGAGTTCATTGCTAAGAGTTTGGACTTTGGATTTAACATGCACTTGAGAGGCTTTACACTATAACCATCCAAATTGAGAGGCCTTAAAAATTCATTGCCAACGGATTTGGACTTTGGGCTTTGCCTTTGGACTTTGGACTTTGCCTTTGGCCTTTGGAGGCTTTGGCTACCATCGCTGACCTAAAACTCCATTTCCTATAATTTAGTGCCTAGTTATTTGCTCGTTTTTTAAACTCTCAACAAAGTTTATCCATGGCCTTTCAACTTGGACGGCTATGGTGTGAAGTGTACTTAGTCTTTCCTCAAACAAACCAGCCAATCACTTTGTGACGCCAAGGATCCCAACACGTGGCCGACTCTCCAACGTGTCAGGTTCCAATGCAGATGACTAGGAGCCAAGTGGCAACCACTGCTGGCTTCACTTTTGATGAGCCCAGTCAATCTAACGTACATTCCCAACAATCTCCTCTTCTCTCGGAGCTCCTCTTTACAAGCGTGCTTGTGCAATCCCCTGAACACTACTCATGAGAGCGCAGAAAAAAGAGATCAGTGGAGCTCAACAGGGGAGCTGAAGTGAGACAGTTTTATCTCAAAGGAAGTCGTTCCTGGAAATTTCATTGGAAATTATTCAACCTGGAGATCACAGACGTGTGAGCTAGGTCGCAATTCAACAGGTACATAACAAATCATTTCAATGAATTTCTTCAGTTGTTGGGGAGAAGCCCGAATTGCTCCACTCTGCGTATTGAGCTTCGTGTGCATACTGAGAGTGGATCACTGAATTTCTTACCTTGGGAAGAGAATCATTCCGGTAATTGTTTTGGCGCTGGCTCCCGGATTGTGTAGTCCTTTGTGGCCGACTGAATTCTCGAAGTCATGTGTGCCATTGGATGTCTATGTTAATGGCGAGAATTTCCTAACAAGTAGTGAAATGGAGATGGAATCCTCTTCACCCTGCTGTAGTTGTTGGGTTAGAAAGGAACATGCATGCTTGTCCAGGATTGTAAGATTTTGATTCCGACACTGGGCAACCGGATTTCAATTTCAAAGAGGATTTGATGGTTGTGGTGGCATGATGGACGTCTCACGTACCTGCAGCAGAAATTTGATTTCGAAATGGATGAAGCCGCTCGAAAATCGACTTGGGATGTGAATACGAAGGAGACGACGCAGACTCCTCCTTTTGAAGTTGCCATTGTGATCGATTCCAAAGAGGCTGGAAACAAACAAGAAGTGAGTGCTAGTCATTCCCCAACTGGTACTCAAGAACTTGTTAAGATTTGTAGTTGTGAGAGATGGACGTTCACTTGAGAATTGAATTCTAACCTTCTGAGGATATTCGAGCCGTGGATGCAGGAGGTTGGAGATGACCCCGTTAAGCACCTGTTCACAGCGTTAACGAATGCGGGCTTAGTTGTTGAGAAAGACGAGGGTGCGAACGGCTTGGTATTCCTCAAGGTAAAAGACCTTCCTCAGCGTGAAGCTTAACACTGGGAGCTGTCAACTTGGGTAACGCAACCAAATTCTAGGACGGACTTACCCAATTCTAAGAGTGGACATGTGTTTGTTCTGGCAGATTGCGGCGCCCCTGGAAGTCATTGGGCGGACAGCTGAGAAATTGAGACTCAGAAAACCGACTAATTTAGGTATGGGACAATTCATCCTGCAACGCGTCTCTAGTTTGTTCTGAGTGCTATGTGGGCGTTTTAGTGTAACTATTGATCAATGCTGACGTTATGAAGCTCAGGGAACGAACGCAGATCCATCTATTGTTAAATCCGTAAAGGACCAGTTGGCCCAAGTGGGGCTTCACTTTTTCTCTGCAGTTTGTGGTCATTTCGGGACCTTCTTGAATCTGATTTTCATTTGTTATTTGACATGCAATTCTTTCTTCTGATTCTCGTGATATAAAATTTGGCCCCATTTGAATAATATTTCACAGCATGCTGGATCAAATTGGTCATTTTCAAACCTTTAGTCCTAGTCCATTAGGGTTTAAAGAATTATAGGTTGTCTGAATGACCTTTGGAATCTAGGCTGGGACTTACAGCCAGTGTGCACACAGGGCTGGATGTGGTCTTCGATTGGGAGCGTCGGGATTCATTCTGTCGACAGCCTTTGGGCGATGCTCTGTTCAGCTGGACGGAACGGTATCAGTGTCTCATCACCACCATCGAATCCGTGGTTGGCCCGGGAAACACTTCAGACTCCTCGCTGGTGAAGAAATTGCAAGATGCGGGGGTCATCAAGGAAATTATGCCACTTCATCGTAATTTATCTCCTTCCTTTTGGTGGCACTTCCATTTCCTTGTAATCCCGTCGACTTCCCACCTCGACGTGTTCTCCGGGCTTGTTTAACGGTTGTTTTCTGTGACTTGCAGAAGAGCAGCAACGAAAATGGCTGCTGGAGCACTGGGCGTTGAGGTGGATGGACCTTACTCATCAGCCTATCGATGCCATCTATGCATACTTCGGTGCCAAGGTAAGAAAAGCAGCGTCGGTACGAGAGACTCTTTCCATGCAAATTTAGAATTGAACATGTTATCATGCACTCTGTAGATTAAATTCAGGGTATAATTACTGGTGGGCAGTGTTTTTTTCATTGTATGCGCTCTGTGGCAGAAGCTGACTTTTTCAGGAAAGGCGTACTAAAACTTCGTCACGTTCACTATAGATGTTCCTTTTGTCAAAGCAAAGCCTCCTCTCCAGTTTGTTTCAGTGCCAATGAATTGCAAAACACCTTGCATGTTGTGTGCAATGGAGTTCGTTCATTTTTTGATGATTATGCATATTCTTTGGGACGAGCAAGATTAAAGGTTTGGTTCGACTTACTTGGCTTGAGATGTTGTTCATGTAGGTGGCTATCTACTTCGCCTTCCTGGGCATGTACACACAGTGGCTTCTTTTCCCGGCTGCTCTGGGAATCATATTGAGCGTAACAAACCACGGGTTAGTTGCTGAACTTGCAAGCTGAATATTCGAACTTTCAATAATGTATCCGAATCCACCCCAAAAGTAAGCTGAGACAATAGAATCAGGATATGATTACAGATTAAGAACGAACTTGGCATCGAATCGATTCATCTTGAAGAAAGATAATGATGAAGTTCTAATGCTGTAAACTAGAATCCAGCAGAGGAACAATTTGGTTTTGTTAGACGCTCGAGTCTTGTAATGCATTATTTTCATGTAAAGCATGGTATCAAACCAGGCAGAATTAAATGAACTGTGAGCTCTTGACTCGAGGAACAATGTTGTGGAATATTTTTGACGAAAACTTTTTGAAGGACATGTGCTGGAATGTATGATTCCCAACTGGAGTAGTCTCAGTGACGTTGTAAGCCTGGTCTGGAACAGAGCAATGGAGCCTGCGGTGCCCCCAGTTTTCGCCATGATCGTCGTCGTTTGGGCAGTAGTGTTTCTCCAGTTTTGGCGCCGTCGGAATGCAAGTCTCCAGAACAAGTAAGCATTGAGTGACTCCAACAGATTGCAACAGTGGTGTTAGCTGAACAGTAGAATTCGCTGTCAATTTGCTGACTCTGGGATTTGGGTTTTCCTGGTGAAGTTGGGGGATGAGTTACGAAAGTGAGGAAATGCAGTCAATCAAAGCGCTGACGAAAGAGCAACAAGGGGCGCTCCTCCGCGGGGCGGCAAAGCAAGAGGAGGTGTACGGAGCCAACGTCTCGGATTACGAGGCCAAGGTCCTCGGAAGAGAAGAATGGTTGTCTCGAATCCGCAGCGTCAAAAACAACATGATCGCTTTCACCTGCATTTTGTGTGTCCAGTTGCCCTTTGAGCTCCTGTACGCTCATCTCAACAAAATAGCTTCCAACGACATCATCAAGTAACGAAGCTCTACCCGGAATTTTTTATTGCAGTCTCAGCAGTTGTATTGGTGTTTGACAGGAAAGTGTAAGTTGTTCCTTGCTAATCAAATGATTCTGTTACATTCTTAGGTACATTCTCACTGGAGTTTACATTCTGGCAATCCAGTACCTCACTAAGGTCGGAGGCCAAGTGGCCGTAGCTTTGACAAAGTCGCAGCAGTTGGCCAATACTGAGGCCGCAGCTAACAGCATGATTTACAAGGTGCCTGTTCAAATCATTCATATGTTAGTAACATGATTTGAGGCCAGCATTGTTTTAATGCGTCTCAGATTCAATGCAGCCTCATGGTTTCGCGATAACTACACACTAAAGGACCACGAAGGCCACATTGAGCATCATGCTTTGTTTAGCATTTTGAATTGGTCTTACAGAGACTTACTTTTGTCCAATTTTATTCATTGAATGACCAGCATGTACAATCTTTCAGATGATATGAAAACGACTCCATCGAAAATATATTATTCACAACAAGATCCGATCAAATTGGTCATTTTCAAACCATGAATCCATGGTCTTTTAGGGGCTAAGAACTCGTCTATGGATTTACGGTTTTACAGGTGTTTGGTGTATATTTTCTGCAATCGTACGTTGGCCTCTTCTATCAAGCCATTCTCCTCAAAGATTTCAATACTCTCCGCTCGATGTTGGTACAGCGCCTCATCGTTTCTCAGGTATGCCACTCTAACCAATCAGCATAAGAATGATTACTCTGTAACTCCATAATCGTAGATTGTTTTCTTTCGTCTGATCCGCATATTGATGCAGCTTTCCTTCAACTCATTAGTGCCTGAATGGTTAAAAATGGTCCAATCCAAATCTATAGGGAGTTGGATCATGTAGGAAGCTTTAAGAAATTAGCAAAACACTTCCTAAAAAGAAGAATTCTTCCCCTAAATTCGTGAGTGATAAGATGATGCTTTGGAATTTCCTACACTTTACTACAGTCTTCCAAAATGAACTATCTAGTATAGCTCTGATTCTAAGGGGTCAAAATGAAATCAAATAATCGCAGTTGATGAGCAACGTGGTGGAGAATCTGGTGCCGTATGCGACCTATCGGTGGGCGGAGTACAAGGCGAAGCAGGCGAACGAAGAAATCAAAAGGAGCACGGGAGAGAAGGCACCTGAGAACCATACGTCCCGCTTGGAGAAGGAGTTCTTGACACCGAAATACGAAGCCAGTATTGGAAGCGACTTCGAAGACGGACTATTCGATGGTGTGTTACATACAACCTGTTCTTCATTTTCTACAAAGCAGATACATCGCCAGGATTCTAAACAAAGAAAAGAAAAACATGAAGACTTACCCAATTGGATGCAGATTTCTTGGAGCTTGCTGTGCAATTCGGCATGGTGACAATGTTTGCGAGCGCCTATCCTCTCGTCGCCGCATTCGCCATTCTTGTACGCATCCTACCTCTTCTATTCTATCATGCACTAACGCCAATACAAATCTTGTTCACCTTGTAGACCATTTGCTTTCCCAACTCTCTGTTTTCTTCGGCATTCAGAATGTGTACCATGTGCTACGCAGAACAACCTAGTGGAGATTCGGTCCGACTCACTCAAACTTCTTGTATCAATGAGGCGACCAGCACCGAGACAAGCAGCCTCTATCGGAGCGTGGCTTTCCATATTACAAGTGCGTCCTAACGACTCTTAACGCTAGCATTGTTACCTTCTTCATACTTCATAGCAGAGTTCAGGGAAAATTTCTTCAAATTATTATGAATTCCAAGTTAACATTACAAGAACTAAATGCAAGAATTGCAAGAATTGCAAGAATTTATTGCCGAATTGCAGGAATCCATTACAGAATTGCAGGAATTGCAAGAATTCATTACAGAATTGCAAGAATTGCACGAATTCATTGGACCCAATACAAAAATGGCAAGGATTGAGCTCAAGAAATCCATGAAAATTCTTCAAGTGCTCATGTCGAAATTTCAATGAACAGGCTGATTGACGAAGTAGAATGAATTCTGTTGTATTGTAGAATCTCGGCGTCGTAGCAATTGTCACCAACTGTGGATTGCTGGTGTGCTTATACGACGACGCGGGTCGGTGGAAGATCGAGCCGGGTCTGGCTGCCATTCTGCTGCTCGAGCACTTGCTTTTGCTCGCCAAGTTTGGATTCTCGTGGTTTGTCTCCGAGGTAAGTTAAACCCTGAACCCTGAAACCCTGAACCCTCGAACCTGAAACCCCTAAGATCCTAAACCTCGTTGCTATAATTCTGTGCAATCAATCTTTTCACAGAGTCTCTGACTGAAGGTAATCGTTCCTAATTGCGACGCTGAGCATAATTTCTTCGATTAGAAATTTAGAATGGTCAGATTCTTAAATTTATTGCTTGCAAATGAAAGAGGATTCCAATGCATCCAATAATGCATGTATTGGATACCATATGCAAAAGTTACAAAGGTTCAAAGTTTTTTGTTTTTTTTAAAAGTTCAAAGCTTTATTGACCGGTAGACGATCAAAACCAATGTTAGTCCAATGTTGACCAACACGAATTTTGATGTTGAGGTGGTGTACAGTACATTCTCAAAAATAATTTGCTCTCATTGTGTGTTATTAGAATGGTTGGTTAAAAAAATTTATTTGCAAATCAACGAGGATTGGAATCCAACCCGCTGAAAATGCATGTTTAACGTAGCATATGCAAAAGCTTATGACAATTTAAACTAAAGATCGATTGGTAGACAATCTAAAAGTGATACAAGTATTCATGTTGAGGTAATGCTCATTTTGAAGTCAATGTGTAGTTATTTCTATATTAGATTAAATTAAAACATCTTTGTATGCAAATCATATAGAATTTGATTGCAACAAAGAATGCATTATTTGAATACCATATGCAAATGTTACAAGATTTAGAACTAAGATGGTTTTAAATCCTAGAAGCACATCACAGATTCTAAGCAGCAAATGGATGATGGTGGATCCTTCTATATAGGACAAAAGTGCAAATGTTCATTGTTGTAATTTTGTGTTAAAAAGGGAGGGCTTTGTGGATGACAAGGAATCCTTCTATATAGGACAAGAGTGCAAATGTTCATCCTTGGAATTTTGTGTGAAAAGGAGAGGTCTTACACAATAGTTTGACTTCCAATAAGTGTTGTTGGGTGTTTTTTTAAGCAAATGATTCACATGGTACCAAAAAAAAAACTAATTTCTACAGGAACCAATTTGTCCTTCTAGGGTTTAATGAATTAAAGTGATTTTTCAGCTTCAAATATTCTCAAGTGCAAAATGTACCCATTACGCAAGATTTTTGGATTGTTATATTAATGTACGTTTCACAATTAGGTGTGTTGTTAGCTGCATTGAAATGTGATGTAGATCATGCGATGCAAATGTGAAATTATGTGGCAGGAGCCGGCGTGGATCAAAGCTCGCCGCATCAAGAAGGCGTACATCCAAGAGCATGTGTCACACCAGATGCTTGGAATGTTGGAGGAGGAAGCTCAAGAAGAAATTCTCCGTGACGTACAAAACCCTGCCCAAGAGTGAGTTGGTTTTTGCCTTTCATTGGCAGGCCCATGCTCACATGTCCCATAAGTTTTTGTTTTTTTAATACATGTAAAAAAATAGCATTAGAATATCAACGTTATGTAAGTTTTGATAACATCTTTTGAGTTGTATCGATATTTTGGTTTGTAGTTTTTGCATCTTGTTAGGATGTAGGGACATTGAAACGTGGTATGTGCTTGAAAGCACCACATGAGGAGATGATCACTTTGAGTACATCTCTTAAATCAATATGTATCTATTTTCGAAGAAACGGTTTTAGGACAGCTACCCCAAAAAATTTGAACTCTTTTGTAAATTTTGCATTTGTTACTCGTTGTTTAGAATTTGAACTTTGTATTGTTGGAAGTGTATTCTGAAGTACGTTGAATAGGTATAAACCCCCCTCAAGTTTAGACATTTGACAATGAAAATAAAGCACTTCAAAAGCAAAATAAAAGATAAAAATTACAAAGGGCTTGACAAATCATGCTTACCAAAACAAAATTCTGACAATTGCACAACATTTTGGATTATGGATGACTTATGCCAAAATTGCGTACTTCCATTAGAAGGGAGATTCTATAGAAGTTTATATTGTTTAAGGTTTATATTTATTTAATGGGTGTTCATTGAAGGGAGAGATTTTTACTAGTATAATAGGTGTTAATAGAAGGAAGACTCTATAAAAGTCTAGATTGCTTGTAAATTATATTAGTTTAATATGAATTAGTAGGATGATTGTTAAGATTATAGGTTCAATGTAGAGTTACATTTATAGGTTCAAATTTGTTAATAGTGTTTGATTGTTTTCTAATTTGCAGTGTTTGTGAAGTAATATGAATATGGCAAATGTAATTGACAAGTTGTTGGTATCATATAATGTGACATTTATGGCACTTTGTAGAATTGAAAGGGTTTTGTGTACTATTGTAATGGATGATATATATGTGGTTCTTCTTACACCTACAATTATGACAATAGCTGGTTTTGCATTCCATCAATGCGGACTCTAACTTGAGCATTATTAATATAGTCCATAATGCTAAAGCAAACCCATGTTATAGAAATTAACATCCCTCTATTCATCCACTAAGAAAATGTCACCATGATACTCAAGGGATTCATTGAAATTCACTAAAAGAAAGAAGAAATTTGTTCTACACAAGGAGCACTTTCAACATGCTTTTAAGTCTAATAGTGTCAAAATTGCCTCTATTTTGTAGTTGAGTAGAGCCCCTTTTTTTAAGGAATACACATATGTGGGAAATAAATCAATACTCCCATAGAAAATATTAGCTTAATGCTATAATGTTGTTGCAAACACTTAGTGTCTCATGGATGACTTCACTTGGCACTATAGGATGGAAAAAAAATGTTTTCTCATCCAATTTAATTATTTGGAAGGTACTTAAATACATTTTTAAAGAATAGTATTGCAAAGCCCTTTATTATGATCTTATAGACTTTTCTAAAGAAGATGCTCATTCCGTAGATTACTCTTATAATGTATTTTGGCTATTTTTGGCTATTTTCTCTTGATGTGAATTTAAGTCATAAAAATGATTTTTTAAAATTTGAATTCAACTAATGAAATGAAGCTTATCCACTTCACTTTCTACTTTGATTGGAAAATTTTGAAAAATTCATAAATTTCAATATTTTTTAGCAATATGAATTTTGGGCCTACAACCAAGGTTTGTTGATTTTCAAATTTTAGAGTGACATGGTAACCTAGGTTTATAACATGATGTTCTACACTATAATATAAAACTATTGTGAAAATTTCAATATTTTTGACTTTATTTTGTAATTGATATGAATTTTCTTCATTTGTTTCTTAAAAATTCATAGTAATTTCAAATTTTTCCAAAAAAATTTGAAAGTTTAATAACTTGTATTAGACCTATGATTTCATCTCTAAAAAATAAATTTGAATCTTTTCATTCATTTCTAGTTGCAAAGTGGCAACAAACAAAGTGATGACAATTGAAACTTGAAATCGATGGTCATGGGTTTGTTCTGACAAGGTTAATCTATGGAATGCCAGGTTAGTCATGACGGAAAATTGTTCTTTTTGTACCATGTGAATCATTTGCTTAAAAGAACTCAAAAACACTCATTCGAGGTCAGTTTATTTGTGCAAGACCTTTCCTTTTGTAGATGTAGCAAATTTTCAATTTTGAGTCTAAATGGCTTCTAAGTGTGAAATCGGACTAATTGACCACTTATTTCCACTTGGAAAAAACTTATTCCACTTCTCAAAGTGAATAGATGCCTAGAATATAAGCTAGTTTTTTTATTTCTCTCATAGTTAGAGCATAAACTTTCTCATGTGTATATTTTTAGACTTGTGAACTCCTTTACATCATAATATAACCTATACTTTTCAATTTGGCTTGTCTATTAGTATTTGTGCCTAGTGTTTGTTGTGTGTGTATTAGTATTTGTGCCTAGTGTTTGTTGTGTGTGCAATTTTGCTATAAAGATCTAATTGGCGAATCAGGCAAGTGAAACAATTGGTGTAGATTAATAGTGAAGCTAAAGAGATCAAACATCTTGATTGAAGTTAGGGAGATGTTTACTTGTATTGTGTTTAGGTTTGAGTGATGATAAATTCATTAAGATAAATTATTTGATTGTACAAATGTTTTGGTTAGTGGTGAATTGGATGTGTGGAATAATTGAGTGATTTGATATATGAATTGTGCTAACAACTTGAGTAGTTGGATTATTAGGAAGCATCTAATTGAACTATACTTGGATTTGTAATTGTTGTGTTTGTTGGTTTATAGTCCTTGATAAATTGTTGAGTGTTTGAATCTAGACAAGTTCCGAGTACTAATTGATTAAGAGGAATTTTTACATTGACATTAACACTACTGTAATTATGTATATAATAGTCGGTAACAAATTGATAGGTGGTGTGAGATTTAATTGAAATAAAATAATAATGCTACTCATCTGTGAAGTATTGTAAAATAGAAATGATTAGTTAAATAAATTTAGGATAGAAAAACTGGTGAGTGATTGATTATCTGAGCATATTGAGCTATTGGGGCATGATATTGCTAATTTGAGCATGATAGAAGATAGCTCAACATGATATTGCTAATTATGTAAATTTATAGGCAAATTGGAATCAATGTTTTAATTAGTGTTTGAGAGTGGTATGCTTAGTCCACATGTGCAAGTGAACTTGCTTGATTTTTTTTATCAGTAAGAAATAGATGTGGGAATTAACCACTTGTTGATATAATCAAATTATGGGTATATGTTGAAGTTGTTTTGAGTTGTTGGCTGGTCAAATCAAAGGAGATAAAAGTATGTTCACACTTGGTGTTAAAGAGAGTTGTTACTAAGGGTCTTAGGAATGAATTCAAACCTACATCTAGATTGGATTTACACTACAAACATCAACCCTAACACCAAGTGTGAACATACCTTAATTAAGAATGAAACACTGAGTACACAATATTGAAATTAATACATACAAATTGAGGAATTTTTATAGTAACAAGGATCTAACTTGATCAACATCCAAATTAATAAAATTACCTAGATCAATAAGTTGATAGTAACTTAGGTGGTTAGCCTTAAGATGGGTTTGTATAGGGATTAATAAAATTGCCACACATTTAATTTGAGTCATCTTGTGATCGGTAAACAAGTGAGAATTTTGATGTATGTATGATAATTTATTTGCTAAGAAATATCAAAATTTTATTCCATTAGCCTAAAGATAAAAACCTGGAGGAAATAAGATACCATGATGGTGTTACATTTGTAGTTAGTTGGAAGTATGTGTCTGGGAGGATTTTGTGATTGAGCTTTAATTTGCCAACTAGTGTGTCTACATAGAGCTATATAATTGGTTGAAATAATTATACTAGTTAATATAGAGCATGTGCCATAAGAGTCACCTAGTTTTAGTGTATGTTGAATTTAAATCAAATCGTACCAGAAATTGACATATAGTGTCTTTACACTTTGGGGGAGGTTATTTGTTTGTGTGGTTAATCATGAATTAAAGTTAGGTCAAATTGAGTGGTGAATACGAATCAACAAAGGAGATGAATTGGCTACTATGAAGCTATGGGAAATGACCACTATAGTAGTCAAATGACTTTGAATGATGATTAGTGAATGATCTATAAAAAAATTAATAAATAAGTTACCCTAATAGACCATACTTTGCATTAGTTAGTGACTAATTGCCTAAGCTAGGAATTTTATTGTGCATCTTAAAATTGGCAATTAGGCTAATAATGTATAGACAAAGATAATTTCACAAATAATAAAGAATTATAGTAATTAAGGAAACTATTAGTTTATATATTAAAGGTATACTAATAGTTTGGTATTTAATTATGGAAACTATTAATTAATGGTTTAATTAAGGAAACTATTAGTTTACCAAACTATTTACTTGGTATTTAATTACGCGATAGGTCATTTTTATGATCAACTTGCAATCTTGTCCATCAATTTGCCAACCCTTATTCTCTACTATATAGGACCGAGACGCCATACATGGTCAATAGCATTAAAGGGATGGACTGCACAAATTTGAAAATAAGAGTGATTTAATTATATAATATATATTCTAATGAATTTGTATTTATATTTTTAGGAGTTGCAATAAACCATTTAGAAAGCACAATAATTGAAAAGAAAAATCGTGTCCTATATTGACATCTAGTTGTTTTTATGTCAACAATAACATCCAATGTAACATCACGAAAACATAAAAACAACTAAATAATAATATCCAAAGGTTGTTGTTTTTCCTAAAAGAAAGTTAAAAAACATACAAATCTACAAAACAAGTGACTTTAAGCACATAAACGGTAGAGAAATTGACCTTTTCCTTAGAAAGGCCCCTCTTATGTTTGTGGTCTTGAGGTTTGTAAGTTAAGTACAAATCTAAACTACACCTTTTTACATAATATTCCAAGAATGAACATCTATACTTCTATCATCCATTGGATACTCTTAGTCCACTACATCTTTATAGGGTTATATGAAAGGTTGTTCCTTGCCTCCTCCCCTTTAATCCAGAGTCAATATATTACCCTGGATTGCACATGAGACCTAATTTAGAGCATGACCATTGTTATACACCCAACCTGGCATGCTCAAATTTTCCATCTATTGGAGGCAACTCATTTCTGATCACCTCCTATTTTGGCAATGTAGACCACTTTCTTCCTATGTAAGGAGAGATGAATAGTGATAAATTATGGTATAGTTCCCGATGTAGTTTTGATGCATAATAATTGGCTACAAGACTCTTAATATTGCAACCAACCTTGGGTGGATTTTGCAACCACCCCTTGGTTAGAAATAGGAAGGTTTATATGACAAGAATGGGGGGAACAAAATTTGCAGCTAAAAAACTCATGGTAATTATGTTTTGAAAAATAAGAATCTAGAAAATTATAGAAACCATCCAAACTCTATTTCTACACATGGAAAAATTTCTCCACTAAAGAAATCCATCCTACAAATATTTGTACCTACTTAAATGGTCAAAAATGGATTGTTTGCCTTAATTTTGAAGGGTTGTCAATTTTCTTGTCCCTCATTGTTGCTCACCAAATAAGGCCTATAAATAGTCCAATCACCACTCATCAAGAAGAATAAAAGATAAAACAACTAAAATTAGGATGAATAGTGATTTCAAAGGCCATTCCTTAATATGCTAGGATTAAGTGTCAAGAGAATATTATAAAGGGCTTGTAGTGCTTTTCATCCACATTTGTAGAGTGTCGGACCTTGAGTGTATAGGGCTTGTAGTGCTTTTCATCCACATTTGCAGAGTATCGGACCTTGAGTGTATAGGGCTTGTAGTGCTTTTCATCCACATTTGTAGAATATCGGACCTTGAGTGTATAACAGTGGCTACGATGCTCTTTGTATAGTACTCGACAACTCTAAATTGTCCACTTTGAGTGTATAGGGCTTGTAGTGCTTTTCATCTACATTTAAGAGTATTAGACCTTGAGTGTATAACAATGGCTACGATGCTCTTTGTATAGTACTCGACAACTCTCAATTGTCCATCCTATTCTGCTACGTAAAAGAATTTTGTAAATTTTTTTTGCATAATATATAATATGATTGACATTGGTGTCTTGCACAATCAACATTCAATTCTTATGCAACATTCAATTCTTACGCAATTTTGATTAAGCATACCAAAATTGGGCTTTAAAAAAGCAAAACTCCATTCTTGGTGAATTATTTCATTTATAATCCATAGTTTTATATGATAATTGATTGAAAACCATTGATGATGAATTTTTTTTAATTCAATTGCAACAATACATAGGAAACATCCATATACACATCTGTCCATCAAGAAGCATCTCCAAAATGTTTTAGAATTTCCTCACAAAGGTTTCAAAAGTAGGGGTAACAAGGTCCAAATTTTGAAAAATAGATATTTCTTTATAATTGTAATTAGATTTTGGCAAAGCAACTACACCAATATACAAAATTAGTGATAGTGTAAAGGTCAAATATCAAAATCTAATTACGATGAAGAAATATCTATTTTTCAAAATTTGGACATTGTCACATTGGCCAACTCTTAAAACTGTTGTGAGGAAATTCTAAAACCATTTTAGAGATGTGTATGGATGTTTCCCACACATTGCTACAATTGAGTTTAAAAAATTCATCATCAATGCTTTTCAATAAATTATCATGTAAAATGATTAAAATTTAATGAAACAATTTACCAAAAATGAAATTTTGTTTTTTTGAAACCCAAATTTGGTACACTAGATCAGAATTGCATAAGAATTGAATGTGAATTATGGGAGCCAAAAAATGTTTTAAGCATATGATACATTCTGCAGTTTTCTTTTGAATGGCAGAGTAGGGTGGACAATTGAGAGTTGCTGGGTCTGTATAGTACATGAGAGAGAATGGATGTCGCCTTCAATAATGCAGGAACGGGGTTGAGAGCCTCTCAGGAAAGCGTGATCACCACTGGCGGATCCCCAGTGCGCTCGCAGGTGTCCCATCCCTCTTCCACTCCAGGAAGGGAATGTGACAGAAAGTGACAGAATGTGGGAAAATGTGGAAGCCAAAACGGGATGCAACAACTGCAGAAGCAGCAGGAACAGCAGCGGCTCGGACAACGCGCAGCTGCTTTTCCCAGCAGCAGTCCCCACCGACCACTCATCACGACTTGCTCAGCGCACCCCTCACAACTCACACAAGAAAACTGGCTTGCAAATCCCTTGCACTACTAAGCATCACTTCATGAATTGCCTGGCTGGCTTGCAGATCCCTTGCACTGCGCTTTCACTGCCACACATGAATTGCCTGCATGCCTGCCTTTGCAATAGTTGCAATCCATATGACCACTGGCAGTAGTGACGACGGATGCCCTACCCACCTCTGCTCCCTCACTAACCACCATGCAACAACCGCTGATGACTTCTTCCACGCACACTGCTCCCTCACGATGACGACGGACTCTGTTTCTCTCGAGATGTGGGAGATGGTGCAGCCCTATGGAGCTATGAATGGTTCAAGTTCCCAGTCTGGGTTCTAAATTGGAGGGCTGCAGTTGGAACTTGCTTTTCCACGTTTTGGGAATCTTCCTTGTGGGTCTTGATTGGGGAAGGCGTTCTTTACTGCTGATTCCATGGTGGGTGTTGGGTCCCTCCATTTGGTTGACACATTCTCAAGGGGAGTTCTGTTGGGAGTTGGGATTATATTAAGGCATGGTGGCGTTGGACTGATGCGGAGAGGAGCCTCAGTCGCTTTCTGGTTTGGATTAGGATGAAGAGCTTTGGATTAGCTCCACCACCGGGCTTTCGTTTTCTGCTGAGACTTTCAAATCTGATGGTGGGCTGCAGTGTCGTTGTTGGGAGGATGGGAAAGAACTCCATATGTCCCGTGAAGCGCGCATGTTCTGGAGTTTCTGGGTGTCAATTAGCCCGGTTCTAGCTTTGGGAGAGGGTTATTGTTATGGGTGAGAGATGAGACTGTGGGAGACTTGTTTGAATGAGCGTTGGAGGAGCGAATGGAGGGTTCATTTGGGAAATATGTTTCCTTTGATTATTGTCACAAAGCTATGTGAGGTTTTGTCTGTGAGAGATGCAGGATTCAAAAGAATGTATCATGCGCTAAATAGTGTGGAGTAGTTTGTCAGGGAGCTTGATTGTGTGCAACCCTGGTGTTGGGTCACTGTTTGTCGATTTGGAGAAGAGGAAGCGCAATGGCGAGACGGTTGGTGACTCGGCTGCTGCAAGCTGTGGGCTTCGCGAAGAAAGACAACAGGCTGCGCAAGGGCTCCGCACCCAGCATCTTCAGCCAAACGTACAGCAGTGGCATGTTGCCTGCGCTGGGATCCAACCAGAGCACCAAAAATGTCATCAACCAAAAATATGTCATTCACCCCTATAACAAGAAATACAGGTGCGTCTCTCGCTCTCGTAAATTTAGGGCATCCTCGTCTTGGTCTCGTGATTCTGCTTCGTATTTAGAGTTTGAGTTTAGCTTTCCTCGTTTCTTTTTGCTTTGGCAAGTGTTTCAGGGTTTAGATTTTGAGCACATGAGCATTTCTTGAAACAATATAGGTGTACAGTCTCTGGTGATTATTTCTACATGTGTAGAAATTGGGTCTTTCTTGCCCTTTTTCATCTCTTCTTTCTTCTGCAATTGTTTGAGGGTTTAGATTGGCAGCACTTGATCACGTCGTGAAACAATATAGGTATGCAGCCTCAGGTGATTTTCTGCATTTGCAGAAATTGGCTCCTTCTAGCTTTTTCCATGTTTCCTGACTTCGGCAATTGTTCGAGGATTTAGATATGCTGTACTTGCGCAATTCGTGAAGCACTAGATGTGGGGTTGTCACTTTCTTCGTCGAATGCTGCTGTGTACCTCTTCCAGGACCACCGATTACTCTATTTAGAGTCTCATAGTATTGTGTTCGTTTAAGTTTAGGTCAAGTTTTATGAAAGATGTTAGTGATACCGTGACCAAATTTCTCTGTACAGCTTCGGAGGCATGCAACGATGCTCGACTTTCCTGTCTCGCTCGCCAGTTATTAGGGTGTAGGGTTAAATGTGTAGGGTTAAGTATCTCGTAGTATTACTGCTTGTGGACCCTGAGTTTCGAAGACAGAAGTTCTCATCAAATTCGTTTTGGGGGATAAACTGTCACCGTGATGTAAATAAGACAAGCTTCGACTTTTCAATTTCTAAATAACATGTATTGAGGCCATATAGCATAGTGATACAATGATCTTATTGATTTGAACTATGGGGACAAAGGTCGAGGATACTATTTTAGTCACTGATTTTTGGGAGATGTTTAGAGCTGTGAAGAGGATTGGGGGTCACTATGAAATGTTGATACGGCAATATGAAATATTGTGCCAAATCTATTAAGATCAAATTTTGTTTTTGTAGGAATTTTCTCACGCAATTGAAGGGGTAGTAGACAACCCCATTTCCATTTGCAGATCAGTGGCCATAGACATATAGACAAGTCATGATTACGTCGTTTGCAAATGAAATCTAGCCAACTATGTGGATAAATGAGGCCCTAAAGGCTTCTGTGTCTTATACGTTATTTTTGTTGGGGGGCCATTTGAAGGACATTTATATCTTCTAATGGAAGTTGTTCGTGCTGTGGACAGGTACTGGCAATACTGGCTGGTATTGTTGGTATTCTATTCTGCATGGGTTTCGCCATTTGAGTTTGGGTTTATACAACATCCTCGAGGTACTCTGTTGATCATCGACAATATCGTCAACTTTCTGTTTTTGATTGACATCGTCATGACCTTCTTTGTCGCTTATCTCGACCCTTCAACCTTCTTGATGGAAAGCGACTTGAAGAAGATTGCAATAAGGTAATCAAACTGATTGCAGAATCATTGGGTTCATAGACTCTTGCTTTCACTGTGCTTCTCATCTATTCTACATGACTTTGATCTCCTTTCTAGGTGCATGTGACCTGCGAATTCTATTGTGTCTTGGAGAATATTCGATAAAAGATTTTTGAAGGAGTGTTGCTAATTTATTGCCTTCATCAGATATTTGCGATCGTGGTTTATTCTGGACGTTGTGTCGACTATACCATTGGCGGCAGTAATGGCGATCTTCACGGGGAAATACCAGACTGGATTTGCGACCAGTTTTGTCAATTTGTTGCGGCTCTGGCGATTACGGCGAGTTAGTGAAATTTTTGCGAGGTATAGAAAGGAAACCACAAGCGTTCTTTGCTTGAACTTGCCCTCTGAGTGAAGTGTCCTCGGCTTTGTTATACTTTATATTCAGCTATGGTGAAGGGCAAGTTCTGGAGGTGCATTCAGCAGGCCTTAATCAAACTTCGAAAACCCCATTTATATACTTATCCTGCATTGAAATACCCAGGAAGAAATCATTTTTAACTTATGTAGAACTTGTTTGGCCATTGCTTCATGGTTGAGCTTGTTGAATACTCATTCACACGGGTGAACCTCTTATCAGAGTGCTTACCATGTTGAAGCTATGGTTCAGGGTGGAGAAGAATGTGAAATTCAGTTACTTTTGGACTCGATGCTTGAAACTGTTCCTGGTACGTATTTGTTTTCCTGCTGAAAAGCCTAAGTGGAGTGGACAAAGCAAATCTTGAAACGCTTATCTGTTTGCACCGTCAGAAGATGTTTCTGGAAATGAGATTCCCTTTCTGCTTTCTCTTGAGTCAAATTTTCGATTTTTCCAAGGGGGTTGTGGCTGCTTCATATTGCTTTAGCTGATGAAGTCCTTGCTGCAGGTGACATTGTTTGTTTGTCATTGTGCGGCTTGCTCTTACTACCTACTAGCAGCGCGACACCCGAAAGGCAAACAATCAGACACGTGGCTGGGGTCCGTGCTTCCCGATTTCGAGCAGGAGTCACTGTGGACGCGGTATGTGGTGAGCATTTACTGGGCCATCGTCACACTGACCACCGTGGGCTACGGTGATCTCCACCCCGTTAACCGTGGTGAAATGATCTACGACATCTTCTACATGTTACTCAACCTGGCGTTGACAGCATATATCATTGGAAATATGACCAATCTCATCACTCGTCTCACAGCACGGACTCGACATTATGTGAGCCTCTCACTGATCGTTTTCTCTCTCCATCTCTCTTTCCAGTAGTTACTGTGAATATTAATCTTCACTTCTAATGGACCAAAGATATCCAATTTGATTGATCATACGGTGAAAAATAGAATTCCGATGGTGCCAAATTAGACATCACCAGAACCAGTGAAGACTATTGCACTTGTCGGGTAGAAACAAATATAAATTTGAAGAAGAGGTTAGCATATGACCCACTTAAATGCACTAAAGAAGTGATGAGGACCAAATTGGGCCTAATTAGGTTTTGGGACAGTCATTTGGAGGCTTTTGTTCAAATTTTAATTATTTTTATCATATCACGTGCAATGTTCTTCACTGATTCTGCTGATGTAAAGTTTGGCACCGTCTGAATTCTATATTTCACATTATGATCAATCAAGTTGGTCGTGGAATCTCGGTCCTTGCCAAGTACATGTGAAAACTCTCCTCGAGACTGAAATGATGGTCGGGTCTGAGAGGTCAAGACGTTTGTTGCATTCTTGTCATGTGGAATTGATGTTCACATTGAGTGATGACGCTTTGATCTGATTGGGTTCGATCTGAAGCGTGACTCGGTGCAAGCATTGGTGGAGTTTGCTACAAGGAACCATTTGCCACCCAAGCTTCAGGAGCAAATGCTCTCCCATGTGCAGCTCAAGTTCAAGACAGAGAGTCTGCAACACGAAGGGACAATCGCCACCCTTCCAAAGGCCATTCGCTCATCTGTTGCGCAATGCCTGTTTCTTGATACCTTGGAGAAAGTCTACCTCTTCAGGGGGACTTCTTTCAATTTCCGTAGTCAGCTGGTACTGCGCTCACCCTCGCTGACCCCTATATGCGTTGGATAAAACGTAGATGTGCTCTAACATATGTGCTCTCACATAGAAGTTGATATGAAAATAAGATGTTAAGCATGATGATCAGAAACATATTTATACAATGAACTTAGAACTTTGTCAAATGAATTTCGTAGCTTTAACTCTGAAATCTTACGAGAAACATTTTTTTAATCTGAGATGTGATTTGCTAAAACTGGAACCGGAAAGATAAATCACTCATCTTAATAAATGGTAGTAACTCCTTCAAGATAGTTATGTCATTGATTCAAATAGAGAATCCTTTTTTTCTTTCCATTGATATATTAGATTTTTTCTTAACGTCATCCTTTGACTTTGTTTTTAGTTTGAGCTTTTGAGGGCTAATGTATTTAAGGTCTTCAATAGAGAAAATATGGACATACTTGTGGTTTTGAATTTCATAATTAGAGCATGCATTTCTGTTGCAAATAGCACTATTATAAAGCCAACTTGTTCTTGAGTTTAGCAGTTTTTACTGTTGCCTTCTATTTGATGGAAGTGATGAATGGGACATGTATGCCATGCATGGCATTTAGGGGTTAATCACTACATTGGTAGAGAACTAAGTTTTGATTATTTATACATTGTTTTTAAAAAGCAGCTTTGGACCCTGTGTCTAACAAATTGTGGTGAATAATTTGGTATTGAGTGAAGGTATCGGAAATGAAGGCGGAGTTCTTTCCCCCTCGCGAGGATATCATTCTGGTCAACGAGGCCCCCTCTGAGTTTTACATTGTTGTGAACGGCTCAGCTGTAAGTTGATCTTCTCCTTACTTGAAATCAGGACAGAATACAGGAAGCTATTGCATAGTACAATTGGATTGTTCACTGGTTAAGATTTGTAACAATATTTTGTTCTGGAGAGGAATATTGGTCATTCAATGCAGCGATTAGAGACACACATGATGCGATCTTGTTTCCAATTCCAACAGAGTTTCAGTAAAATTTGACTATTTCACGATCTTTTGGGCATTTTCACGATCATATTCATGGACTGGTCTTTTTATGGTCACTCTGATCAATTAGGCCTCCCAATTGTATCATTGGGAGCCCTAAGGAGACTTTTCCTCGAACCATGCAGATGATTCTCCTAATGATGTTTGAAAGTTCGAGAAACAATCTAATTGTACTAGAATCTATGGTATTTGTTGTCTTTGTGAGGTGGTTCAACTTGGAGTGGCGTTTATTTTCTTCATTCAAGGAAGATTCTAGTTTTTTCTAGTCATACTATTTCAATTAGTGCGAGAATTTGAATATAGCTAGACCCTGCACACTTATTCAATGAATTTTGGATGAATGTGGTCTAATTTGTGAACATTTGGATGAAAGTTGATGGAGTTTGGATGGAGGAAGCTGAAAGTTGGATGAGCATTGCTCTATTTCAGATAGTTTGAAAATGGTGTACACCAAATTATTTTGATTATATCTAACAATTTTAGTTACATATAAACTTCCATATTAGCGTGCCTCACAATTTTGCTTAATTCCAAAGTAGTGCAAGAATTAACTTGAGTACCGTAGTCGTTTCATATGACCATAACAAAATCAGTTTGCTACCATTTCTGACTGATTGGTTGCAGGATGTGATAATTCACAGGCAGGATGCAGGATCAGAACAAGTACGTAGTTACGCTCGCCTATTTTCCACCAACTTATATGTCTTTTTGGTCTTGCCATTAAAATCGAGTTTCCTGTCATGCTAAGGGCCTTTGAAACATCGTTGCAGATCTTAATGACGGCCGTTGCAACCGATGTTGTTGGCGAAATTGGCGTGCTTTGTTACATGCCGCAGCCTTTCACAGTGCGTAGTCGGAAACTATCGCAGCTTTTGCGACTTGACCGCATTATGTTCATGAATATCGTGCAACAATATAAGGAAGACGGTCAGAGGATCGTTGATAATCTCTTGCAGGTTCTATCACTTTACCAGTTTTTGTTTGGCACTATGATATGTGAAGCCAATGGTCACCGAAGATATTGGGAATGGGGTGGATGGCTCTCTAACCACTAAGAGAGTTGTCATCCAATGGGTGGATGATGAACATTAGTTACTATGTGAACTATATAAAATGGATGAAGTTCATTCCAGTATGCTGGAAAAGAAATTTTTGTCTATCTTTTAGTGAGGCGACTAGCGTATCAGTCGGTGCTTCATGATTTTCCTGCAAGGCTTTGAATCAATTCCTGAGAGGGGAAAAAAAGGAAAACTTGCAAAAAGGAAGATCTTAGGTTTGAGGTCTTCTCAAGCTGTAGTTCGTTTTGCCTCAAAAGCTCCAGATGTACAGTCCTTCTCCTAGTAAGCTCTCTTGGGGGTTAATGCTCATGTTGCAAACACATGTTGTGATAAAATTTTGAAGATTGTATAGGTAGAATGGGATAATAAGTTAGGAAAAGGAAAAAGTGACTTTATGCATCTTTTAACAAATTTATCTGAATTTATGATTGAAATCTCCTTCCCTTGTCTTGTGTGTCAGCGGTTGAGAGAATCAGACGACCGTCGATTTGATGAGGTTTCTTCAGAGATTGAGATTCTGCTTGCTGAAGGCAGCGAGTTCTCTGAGCCAAGCTTATGTGCTCAGGCCGCATTAGGAAACTTTGAGCTCATGCAACAGCTGTTGAGTAAAGGTGTGGATGTAGACAAAACGGATTATTGTGGCCGGACAGCTCTTGTATGTTCTTTTACACTTCACTTTGGTCATTTCATTACATGTGTAGCATGAGCACTAGATGTATTAGTTTAGGGAAGTTTTTGCCTTCTTACATTTGGTCCATATCATCAGTCTCGTTGATTTTGTAAATCTGTCTTTGTGGAAGTTTGATTTACATGCTGCTGTCCAGTGGTTGAAGGCCCAAGTTCGACAAGCATTTATCCATCGACTTCTGTTGATTCTGCCCGAATGAAGTGGTCTGAACGAACATAATTTTTTTAGTTCAGTGTGCATTCTCATGTACTGATAATTTTGTCTACTTTTTCTGACATCTGCATTGTTTTTTCTGTGACCAGCTCATTGCCTCGGCAAAAGGTTATGAGGAGTGTGTGAAGCTTCTTCTGGAGAAAGGAGCTGACCCTAACTATTGCGGTACGTCTGAAGTCTCATGGTGCTTTCACAGTTATATTTTAGGCGTCAAACATTTAATTTACTTGATAATCTATGAACTAATACCATTCATAATCTCATACATAATTACATCTAAGAATCTCCTTTTACATGAAAGGATTTATCCTTCGCTACACCTTAGTTGAATATGTTTGGGTTTGAAAAATGATGAATATTTTTTCATCTTCATGAAAGGCAATCTCTCCTAATTGCAACACCTACCTAAATCTGTCACTTCAAAATCTTGCACAATGAGTACATAGTTGATTTTGAGTATGTTCACCTCAATATTTGAACTTGTGTTGATTTCATATCGAACTTGAACCTTTTAGCAGTTACATTTGGGTTTAGGGTTTAGGGTATCCGAGTAGTGCACTCTTTGATGTGCTTGAATCCTTTTTGGTTTGATCACATTAATATTTAAATATCTGAAAATTTTATGTGGTTGCGTGTAGATGTGGATGGGAAAGTCCCATTGCTGGAGGCCCTCATCGCCCGCGATACAGCCACTGTGAAGATACTCTCAGACAACGGGGCGACCTTGAAAAACGCAGACATGGGGGTGTATCTAGGGCAAGCAGTCCTGGATGACAACAAAGACTTGATCGACGACTTCATCAAATATGGAGCAGACATTAATAGGTAATAATGGGGAGCCTCACAGAGAGAAAATGTTCTCTAAGAATACAGAAGCATTTTTTCAACTTGTACCCCCTTAAAAGAAATATTCTGCTCACTTCTTTCATATTTTTAGAAGAAACCTTGAAGTATGAAATCAAAGAATATGGAAAATTTTGATCAATGCATGAAAAGGAAGTGACACAACTACAAAAATGATTTTACAAGTGGTAAATTAGTTAAGTTGCACATTGCAATTTCCAGGCTATCTTGCATGCTCTTTTTAAACTTCTGTTTCAAATCAAATCCGCAATAGTTTTGTACTCCAATGAGAAAAGTAATTGTTCAGTGCAGGCACTAGTGTAAATGGTTGTTTGTTACCCTCGAGGGTGAGCAATTGTAAAGTGCTGAATGTGTTCCACTTTGCCATCAAGTGTAGAATGGAACCTTAAAGTATGAAATCAAATAATATGGAACCATTTGCTCAACACATTAAGAGAGAGTGAGGTAACTACAACGAGAATGATTTTACAAGTGGTAAATTAGTTGAGTTGGACGTCTCAAATTCCAAGCAATCTTGCATACTTGTTTCAAAGTCTTTTTAATCAGAAACTCAATTTTTCAGTTTTTTCAGTTGTTCAGTGCAAGCACTAATGCACTTGTCTGGTACTTTCCAGGGTGAGTGATAGTGAAGGGCTGAATGCACTCCACATTGCCGTCACGGATGGTCGCCTGGAAATGGTGAAGTTTCTGGTGTCCCGTGGGGCGTACGCTCACTTCAAGGCCAGTGAGGATGAAGCCATCCCTTCGCCCTGTGAGCTTGCTGAGAGGCATGGCCACTCAGCAATTTTTGCGTTCTTAAAAGCCCAACCCATCCGTGACGACTCTTTCCGTTATGATCCGCCCTTGGAAATCTACAATGCCACCGGGAAGTCAAATCCTCGGCTGGCGAGAAAGGGAAGCTCCACTGTTGAGTTTCAGGTATGATACCAACTTTGTGGAACTCATTCTTGTGTCTTTCAGCTGTTTGATTGGTTTCCATATTATAGTAGATCTTTTCGTGTATGCGCCTGTGTTTGAGAGGATTTCAACTCACTGGAGTATGCATTATTTGGATACCATATGGAAAAGTTATGAATTGTTGAAGTTTTAATCTTCCCAGCATAGGGAATCTTTTATTAGAATGAAGTTTGGGTAGAGGATGGGTAGCATAGCATGGTGTCTAGTTGACCAAAATTATTTCGGCAAGTAGGGACATTGAACAAGCAAACCTGCTTTCAACCTCACCGCTGACAGGCATTGAGTATAATCTAATCACCTAACACTCTCAAAGATGATCTCTACATTCGAAATTTCAAACTCGTAGAGAGATTGTGAGTTTAATTTTAATACATTCCTTATTGGATGCTCCTTCCTCAAGAAGAAAGAAAGAAAACATAGATTGGTCAAGCTCTGGTCTCAACATGCTTGATTTTCTCATACCCAAGCCCGAGGGGTTGGCAATGTCAATTAAGGGTTAATCACGAGGTTAGACTGCCGTATGTGTTCCACCTACGTGGTGTCTCTTAGATTTAGAGTCAATTGTAATTGGACCTAACAGTATCTCATCTCTTTTAAATCAATTACTTGGATTGCCCTTGCATTGTAAACGGGTGACTTCTCAACTCCCTGGAATAAGGTTTGTTGGATTCTTTGTAAGTTACGAATTGTTGAAACTTTAATTAGTAGGGCCCAAATCATAAGACTGGACTACCCGTGAACCTTAAACCCTGAGCGAATTCATTCTCTCTACTTTTTGCTAATTGGTTTGCTACAATTAATCTCTTATGTGTCTACTAGGCAAAAGAAAAATACAAGTAAATACGGAGTAGTTTCTTTACTTACCGTCACCCATTAATTTCTGATTTTTTTAATAAAAAATCTCATGGGATGATTAACCTGGAAAGGGATTGCTCTACAGTGGGGATTTTGTACTTTTTCACTTTATACATGGTAGTTGCATAAGTGTTATCACAATAAACAGTTGTAAAAACAAGATACTCTTCATTCACTCTACTTTTTTGCTAATGGTGTTACTTTTTTTGCTCCATATTGCTACAATGAATCTCTCATACAGACAGGGCTCCTCTGTGCCTGTGTATCTGAATTGATATATTTCTTTCTGTGCACAGATAGACGACGCTGCTCCATCACCACCGGCAAGTCCTATCAGCAGAGGAGGAGTGGGTGAGAGGACCATCCACAGTTTGATGCGGAAACAATCGGCCCGGGGACGCCTCATGACCTTGCAGGGGCAGAAATCCGCAAACCGGCAGTTAGCCTCTAACTGGGGCTTGCGGCCGCCTCAAAATAGAAACAGAAATCAGGTTTCGCCATTGAAAGAGGAAGGGCTTCGCATCCGTGTTATCCTCCATGCTCATCACCCATGGAACGAGGAAGTGAAGAGCGTTGGGAAGGTTATTGTATTGCCCAAATCCATGAAAGAACTCCTCAAAATTGCCAGTAAGTGGATTCCCTGAATTTACAATTCTTTTCAGTTGAGGATACTTTTTAGGCATTTTAACTATTATGTTGGAGTGTTCTTTCATTGGGAGATCACTCAATAGAGCTCACTGGAGAGATCACTTTGGGTCTAACTCTCCTGAGTATGACCAAATTGTTTTCTCTCTCAATGCATTAATTGATTTCTCACGCAATGAATCAAATTCTGATAGGTCATGTAGACCATTGTTGGAGGGATAGTAGGCAGCCCCATTTTTCTTACAATGATCAGTGGTCATAGACATTGGCCATTTCGTGTTTACATCTAACTAGCTAGTTGTAGGCTTACCGAGTGTGTTGAAAGAGATTTGTTGCAGTTGGGTAACCGAAGTCAGTATTGGAGACGGGCTTAGGTCCCTGACGGTCTTGCTATCCTTTACCTTAGATTATGAACTTTACAGCCTCCAGTAGTGAAGATGTTCAATCGACATTTTGTAATAAAATCTTAGAATGGATCTTAATTGATAATTATGGACCAGATTTCTAGTTCAGAGGGTGAACTAATTTTATGAGGTGCCAATGGTACAGACGAGAAATTCAACAACCACCCTACGAAAGTGTTGACTAAAGAGGCGGCAGAAATTGACGACATTAACGTTATTCGGGAAAACGATCATTTATATGTTATTGATGAGGAAAAATTCGTTAGTGCTCCCCAAGGTGCGTCACATCATCCCCTTCCAGAAGTTAATTAGTAGATTCATATGGAGTTGATGTTTCTGTGGATGATCCTCTATTTTCTGCCAGCTGTAAATTACCGGTAGACTGTCCTAGAAAGTTTAGACGTCATAAATAGATCTTTCCATTATTCATAGGATATCTCCTTATGGTCACTGTGATCATTCAGAGGCCTCCCAATCGTAAAGACGGAGAGCTCTAGATGATCACTATGACCATTGGGGAAGTTTTTCTCTATGATGTTGCCTGAAAGCTCTTGAAGTATTCTAATTTTTGGAATACCGTATTCAGACTTTCTTTGCCGTATCAGTGTTGTAGTGGTGCGGACTAAGATTTGCATAGTTTTAACCCTTTCTAGTGCATATATCTTGCTTTTGTGCAAGTATGGATTGATAAAGTTTTTTCTTTTCTGTTGGAGCAGGGATTGACACGGATGACCTCATAGCCAGGTTGCAAGCAGTAGTCACAGCTTTGGCTCAGGGCAAGAGCCAGATACTACCTACTGGTGACCAAGTGTAAGTAATTTTTTCATAACCGTAAGATTTCACCTATGTTTTCACAAGATCCCTCCATATTAACAAAATTGCTTGAAAGTGAAAGGGTCTGAGTACTTGTTCCCCTTAAATCGAATGGAATTGGAGTACACCAACGATTTTGCTCAAGTGCAAGGCTTGTAAACGATTTAGTATTTATTTTTAGATTTCGATGCATGGATCACTGTTTCATATTTCTGTAACGTTTTGATCAATGAGTGTACGATAAACCCTACCAATCAAGCTCGGAGATTGCTGGAGACTGTCAAGTTTGTCTTAACAACCGATCAGGTACAGACTTCCAAATGATGTACCCTCTAAATCAACGTAGTAGAACATAATAAGAAACTCCCTTTATTTTAAATAGCTAGTCCCATGACGGGTTGAAGCGTTCATAGCCTCAAGCATATCATCAGGAAGACTAGAATCTGTCTTACTGCCAGCCTCTGAACTAGCGGAGGTGCTCAGCAGAGAATTTACAAAATCTTATAGAGTCGTCAAGTCCATCTACAATCTATAGGATGTCAATAAGCTCGGCTGCATAGAAATTATAATCTTTTTACTCAGGATTTCGGTTCCAACCATCGAAGAGGATGGCCACTTCCGTATCTTTATTAGTTGAAATGAATCATTAGGAAGTTTCAAAGAAGTTGGTAAAATATACCAGCATATCATGTCAAAGTTGGCTTGCAGTCGAAGCTCTTGTTCTAAAACTCCGTTAGGGGACTTGTACTTTGAGGAAAGAAAAGTTGTATCGTGCCCTTTTTGGTAACAAACTTGCGCAGTACAGTACAGAGCAAGCATTGCAAGGTGTATCACTCTACTTTTGAATGGTAAAAATATGTTATGAAATCTACTGTAATTGACTAAAAGATTCTATAGTTGGCATTTTACTTTTCTTTTTAGACATTGAGGGGTTAATTTCAATAATCGTACTACTGAAGGTGGCATCAAGTGGCGTCAAGTGCTTGATTTGTATTCTTCACCTTTGTGTTCTATCATTAGGAGCCGGATTAGGGGCTGGACCTGGTGGCACGGGTCCTCCAGTCCCTCCACACCACGGACATGGATTAGCTTTGGTTCCGTTGCAACGATGTTGGTCTGGATCTGGTTCTCTTGGGGAAGTTGGCCCCTGCCGCATCCTACTCATTTTGCAACCCATCTGAACAGGGGCGAGAAGGGGCAACAACACTTAATGAACAAAAACTTACAAAAACATTGCTCTTGTGGAAACCTTGTGCTTTGAAATTAAGATTTTAACTCTTCACTTACAACGGCAACTAGTTGTGAAGGTGATATCAACTTTCAAAAGTTGTAAAATCAATGGAACGATTCAAGGAGAGGAACGACCTTGTTGTCAATCGAGACGAGTTAGTAAAACTCTAATCCCAAGACCCAACACAATTAAAGTGTCTATGAGAAACAACTTTGTTAATTATGCCACATGCACTTCAATTCTATGACGAAGGATGATGGATCAGTTGCAATTGCAGCTTAGGACAAAGAATAATAATAACCTTGATCTAAAGACCACTATGAATGAATGCTCTGCCACATGCACTTCAATTCTATGACGAAGGATGATGGATCAGTTGCAATTGCAGCTTAGGACAAAGAATAATAATAACCTTGATCTAAAGACCACTATGAATGAATGCTCTGTTAAGGATAAGGAGAGTTCTACTAAATAATTACGCCATGTGAATACTTGCTACTACCTTCGATGGACGAACACCTCTCGGGTGACGCAGACTTGAAACCAGTAAATGATTCTGAGCCTCTGCCTCTGGATACCCACATTAAGCTCCGACTTGAACAGTAGTGAGGCTTGGATACCCACATTGAGCTCCTACTTAACAGTAGTGATTAAGTGCTGATGCTCCGCATGAGATGCTGGATTTATATCAACTCAATGCGGGACGTGGTGTCCACGGAACTCCCACCGTTGCAGACTAAGTTAACTCATGATATTGATCAAGTTCCACAGTTCAGTTGAGACTCTAACATCGTCTTCCCCAACGGAACTTCCACTGGGCTCAACTCGTGTATTGCTTTTGCATTTACCGACCAAGGTCACAATTCTATCAGATTGGCCACAATTATGGCTTCAGGATTTGAAACTGAAGAAGTCTTGAAGAAAACTCTTTCTGGTCTTGATTCTGCCAATCGCACCCTTCCTAGTGTCGGTACCAATGCTGTGTCGGTAGTCTTTTTTATTTTGTTTTGCCGAAAGAAGTCTTGAAGAAAACTCTTTCTCGACATGATTCTGCCAATGGCACCCTTGAGCACATGTGTCGGTAGTCTTTTTGATTTGGTTTTGTTTTATGTTTTTTTGGCAGATTGAAGTGGTAATTGTGAAGACAAGACTAACGTACCTGGACTTGGAAAGTATGCTGCAAATCAGAGTGCAGTTTTAGTTTGAGGTGAATTTTGTCACCTAGAAAATTAGTGTCACCACAAATTTTATTGTTGTTCAGGAAATTCTTTGTAGGGCAACGTTGCAATCTTTCGTTGCCATCTTTCCAAAGAGGGTGTGATGTTAAAAAACTTTTTTGTTGCTCTTTGACTAGCTAATGGTGATACAAAGCTCATATGGATTGCCAAAGCTTTGTTTGACCCTTTCACAAATCTGGAGCATCCAAATTGTATCTTAATTCAGTACTTTCAGCCAACAACAAGAGGGCGGGATATTTAAAAATTCTACATTGGTTGGAACTTTACAAAGGGATTGTCATTAGGAAAAAATTCAACCTTCAAAGAGGCCTTGAGTTTTCTTACTAATTTTTATACTAATTGAATGAATATGAAGGTCGCCATGTCCTCATTAGGACCACCACTTGGCGTGTGCTCCATTCTTCATGATGAAACCATCATAAGATTTATAAGATTATGGAGATGAATTGGGTAATGATTACAAATTTTTGAATTCATTGTGCAATTCATAGTCCAATTAGTGAGTTGAGAAGGTTCTTCCCACCTAAATTTATAAGATCGTGGAGATAGATTGGATAATGATGATGAATTTTTGAATTCATCATGCAATTCTTGGCCCAGTTAGTAAGTTGAGAAGGCTCTTCCCACCCAAGCTTTTGCATTACAAAGCGGCCTCTTTTGGAGTTCAATTTTTTCCTAATAGGTAGAAAATGGACAAGACCCAAGAACCTATTTGGGAGGACACGAATTCTCTCATCATGGCATAGAGGTCCAAGGTCAAAAAGGACATAGTGCAATATGTCCTTAGAATCCTTGCAACTTAGGTTGAGGTCATCAATGGAAGTAAGAGGGTTTTTTCCTAAGTTTGACATACAAAGGTCTAAATATGGTTTTTCATTAAGATTTTTATTTTGCATAATCTTCATATACTTCTGATTGAATATGAACCGAGTATTTTGGAGGGACTTTATAATATTTGAAGCTAAGTTTCATAGTTAGTATTCCATAGTAATGTTATTCATAACCATGGATGATTTTATATGATTTAGAATTGCTTGGTACAAAGTAGATGGTGTGGATTGGAATATTATGATTGGATTTTCTTAGATTTCTATTTGGAATATTTTGTTTTGTGTGTAGTTATTTGTGCAGCAAATGCACTTATTTATAATATTTAATATATTCACAATTACATTATCTATATGAGATTGTGTATGTTGGTGTCATTTCATTATTACATCATTTTGTAACTCATTGTCTTTCAAAAATATAATTATATGAGTGGGAAAAAATGGTAGTAGATAAGACCGCTTTTTATTTTGTTAATGTGTCAAGCACTTGTCACAATTTTGGATAGGAGGCTAGTTGGTTGTTACAACTTTTCGGCCTCTAGAGCTTACTAAGCAACACCAAATCATGTATATTTCCTAGCCACTCATACAAATTCCATGGGAATCAAACTCAGACTAGTTGAATGAGATAAATAGCTTCTTACAACCAACCATTCACCTCATGACTTGGTGTTAAACAAAGACTAGTCATTGCATTTGTGTAGGAAATGACTTATCACTTGATTCATTCCTATTTGGATTTGTTATAAGAAAGTTATGGACAATCTTGTTTTGGGGGCAATTAGAGCATCTTCTTGAAAAAATGACTTGTAGAATTCATTTTTGACCTCAATTTCCACAATTTAAAAAAAAAATTCACAAGGTTAGGATCTCTTACTAGAATAATTTCACCATTGATCACTGTATTTCAATTCCATCTTAAAGCTATTAACAATTTAGATTTCTCTTCAATCTTGAACCTACTTCTTCTTAACAAGTTTTTTAATGAATGAAAATTAAATTTTTCTTAAGAAAAAAAAATTCTATAATCTCAATTCAATTTTTTATCATATAAAAATATTAATTTAAAATCAATGAAGGTTTAAAGCCAAATGTACTTGAACAAGGTGCAAAAAAATTTTATTTCCTTCACTTTAAACACAAATATCTTGTAATCTACACAGTCAAAGTTTGTGAAATTTTTGCCACATTCTTGTACTAAGGTAGAACAACCCATTGTGGTCAAATGACCCATTCTTGTCCTAAAGTAAAACAACCCATTGTGGTCAAATGACCCATAGTAGACAAGGGAATGATCCTATCATGGTTTATTTCAATATGTGAAATTTTGACCATAATGCATGTCTTACATGATGGTTATGGAGTGATTAGCGACTTCATTAGGAACTTCCTACATTTTAGTGTAAATTCATTATAAAAATGAACTTTTTAGACTTTCTATGTTAGAAAATACAATGGTTCCTTTAAGTGAACAAAATGAACATGATGGATTCAGGTTTTGTTGGTACTAAGGTAGTCTACAAACTTTTTTGGACCATGATGCATGGAACACTTGAAAAATTTACAACAAACTCACACTTTATAAAAAAACATAATTTCAATTGGTCTCACTATTTCTCAGACTTGTTATAATGTAGAAAAAAAATTGAAAAATTTCAACAAGAACATGAGGTCAAACTCATAATTCTGATCACAATGGGTTGTTTTACCTTAGTTCAGTACAAGATCCTCTAGTTAGATATGCAAAAAAAAACTTTTTCTTAAATTTTTTTTCTCATTGCTATAAAAATGGAAATTTTGAGTGTTTTTTCATGGAAAAGAGGCCTTGGGACTATAGGGGTTGAGTACAACTTCCATGATATTATCATTTCAATATTGGAAAGAGTTGATCGATCAATCTATGCTGCACAAAAACAATGGGCACCACAAATAGCAGAAAAAAAGGTCCTACCAACCCAGCTAAGCTAAAGGATATGAAAAAATGGTCTATGATGTCATCTTTATCCCTTGATGAACATGATGTTGGTTCAAACTTCAAGTACGAATTCTCGAACTTATTGCTTCAACTTGAGTAATCTATAGTGGCCGTAAGCTTAGAAGGTTGAAAGGGCAAAAGCTATTGCTTCTAGAAATGCACTATTTGCCATCCAGGTGGCATGTCGAATCAATGCACAGGCTGCCGAGGTTCTCATGATATATCTTCCAGTTACGAACATCTTCGTTCTATAGAAATATCGAGGTTTGACAGAAAGCATCATGATAATTCCAGAAATGAGTTCAATCTCAGCAATGTAAAATTTTAAGAATGCCAAACGCAATACCAAGCAGCCAAGCTTCCCAAAAGAACGCACGATTTGCAAGAATGATGAATTCGTCCACTAAATGCGATGAAATGCAATACAAGGATGTGAGTTTGGCTCCACAAGATACCATTCAAGCACAACTAAATTATTGTGAGGTAATTCGTCTGCGCCAACACTACTAACGTCTTAGAACACTTGAGTTATTGAGTTTTAGACCTACAGAAGCTCCCCGACTCTAAATTTCGATCCTCATAGAAACACAATTATGCAAGGCAAGAAACCGAGTTGTACAGTTGCAAGGAAATGGTTGACAACGTATTCCCGTTGCAGTTGAACGGTAAGGACACTGATACAAAACCTACTCGCACCAAAGAAGAACCCACGTCAGTATACAAGAAAGCATATGTAGAAATGCCATGAGAATAGAAACATGTATCTCCGAGATTAGGATCCGCACCTGTTGTATAATTACGGACCTTCACTACATTGAAATTTAGCGCACTTGTACTTTGAAGACTTCCATCTTGCAGAAGAAACAGGTTGCAGGATGTACAAATCTTAACAAATGTCACTGGAAAATTTATACGAGATTCTACATATTGGATACAGACCAGAGATAAGCCTCCATCTCAGTTGCTTGTTTCTCAGCCTTGGCTTTGAACATCTGACTTTCAAATCCTGTGCTTCGGTCCACACCATCCCAGTGACGTCCAGGCTTGATTCCATACCGGTTCATTGGAGCTCCAACACCTCGTTTCAGCCAACTATGTTGCGGGATACCCTGAGGTATTATAAAACCAGATTCCTTCATTTCCTTTGATGCCTCTAAATCTGCCAATTCAACTGCCGGATCTTTCCTTTTGACAAGATGTGCCATGGAATCACCCCAACGTACCCGCTCTTTGTATATCTTGTCAAGTTCAGGATCATCGCAAGTGCGTGCAAATGGTTTGGCTTTCTCAGCCTCAAACTCTGCATGTTGTTCTTCCACTTCTCGTTTCTGTACTAATCCTTTCCCCCACTCAAGCGGTTTAGCTTCAGGTTTGACTTCACCCTGTTGCTGCCTTAATAGCTCCTCTAAACCCTCTAAGCGCTTCCCATGTTTATCATGATAGACTATTTCAGCAGCCCGCCCTCCGCCTTCTTTGAGGGGGGGGAGATGTCAGGAGCGTTTCACCTCCTAAGGGGGGAGATATCTTGCGACGGTGACGGTGGGTCTCTTTTTAAAAGAGAAGCACCAAGGGAGCCTGCACGCAATGTGTCAGTTGTCTGTTGAGCATCCTTTAGACTTTCTATCTATAGTGCTCCATCCACTACCATCATCCCCAATGGACATATAAGGTCAGTGTTGCTTTAAGGTAGGTGGCTCTTAAACCGACCTGGTTCTAAGACCGATTTGGTACATTTTACTTCTGAAATGTACTAACTGTGTACATTTCAGAAGGGGGTCGGTTTTAGAAACCATTGTATTTCAACTTCAAAAATTTGTAACTAATTCCACAAAGGACCAAAAAATATGAAATGACTTGGATTAGATGCCTATTCTTTTTTTTTCCTATCGAAATTCACTGAAAATTGTTTTGAGATGTTTAGCTGTCCCAAAAATGCAATCAACTCTTAAAGGGTTGGTTTAAAAGCCACCTACCTTACTCTCTCTCCATTTGATGCATGCGCTTTACTTCAACAGGCCAATGCACATGAGGCTTACAAAAGTTGTGCGACGTCGAACCTGAGGGCGCGGAAATGTGGGTTAGCTCTGCGTAGCCCTCACAAGTGAAGCTAATGAAATCTGCGACCTATGCCCTCACAGTAGATTTACTGTGGCCCTTTACCCCGAGTGGTAAAAAAAATAGTAGCACTGTAGCCTGTGTCAGCTCCTGGGATGCTCCTCATAGCTTCAGGGCTTCTCCTTCTCCCCACAGGCATTGCTGTTGTTCTTCTGCTCTAGAGAGTGAACTGTAAGTTTGAGTCTTAATTAGAGTGAGTTAGGATTTTTGTTTTTGATCATTATGGAGGTTTCAAAGGGGGGGTGCTTTTAGCTCTTATGCTTAATGATGAAGGAAGACTTGATTTTCAAGGGGCTCAAGAGAGAGGGAAGAGTGATTTTTCTAATTTGAAGAGGGAGTGGACGAAGGGAGCTTTGAAGTTTTTTGTAGACATGTGGGAAGAGAAGTATTGGGAGTACAACCGGAAGTCGTTCAAGCAAGCAAATTAGGAGGTTTTGCGAGGAAGTTGAATGCACAATTTTCTAACGACCTTTAAAGAACGTGGATCCAAACTTGAGACAAGTGGAACAAGATGAGGAGTACTTATCAAGAGAAGAAGGCAAAGCAAGAAGAAACGGGAGCTCCACTGTCTTCTTGGACTCCATGGTACGAAATCTTTGACAATATCTTTGGTCGTACGGCTAAAATCAATGGGATTCTTCAGGGTGTTGATCAAGGTGTCTGTTTATAACATTCAGAGGTTCATGTTGTGAGTGATAATGAGGACAATACTTTGCCTACTACTCCTATTCCTCCCCCTCCAGGTGCTACTTCCACATAATCTCCACGCGCACACAAGCAGTTAACCAACCGGAATGTGAGGGGCAAGTCAACAAGAGTGTAGGGAAGAAAAAAAAAAGCTAGCTACTTAAGAGGAGTCCATTGCCTCTGCCATTAGTAGTTTCTCTAAAGGGATTTTAGAGGTGGAGAAAATGAAGATGTCTGTTGTGAAACAGTTGATAGAGAGTAAAAGAGAGAATAGAGACTTGGCAATGAAGGGCCAATTGCAAATGGCTGTTTTGTTTGTGGAGGTTTTGAAGGCTAAGGATTCTCTTAGTACTTCTAAGTAGATGTTCTATGTTTTCTTTTATTTATTTGCAGGGCTTTAGAGCATTGAAATGTTATTTCAATCTTGTATAGAATTTCTTTTGATTTAATTTGAATTTGTTTGGATTTGGTTCAAATTCCACTACATTGAATAAAAGATTTGTTTTCTACATCATTTCATGTACATGTATACATGCTTCTGTATGCAAAGCTTTGAAAAAATGCAAGTGCAATGTATTTGTTGTCATTCATCATTTCAGAATCTATTGTCTAAACAATTTTTGCCTTAGTCTTTCTCCCTCACATTTTTCTCGTTCTCCATCCCTAGTTATGGATAATCTAGCATTCCCAAATCCAACTAGTGGATCTCTTCTCAAACCTGCATTAGCCACATGAGGCTCTAGTTGATTCAACAACTCACAATAGTTGTGCAATCAACAACAAGCTACAATTATCCTAGCTGTCCTATCAACTCTAGAGTTGAAATTCTTCAAAATCCTCCATCTGTTCTTCAACGTGTCAAACGTTTGTTCACTGACAACTCTTCCTGGATTCATGGAGTTATCAAATCTTTTCTTCTCCATATTGTTTGCAGCCTTCTAATTCTTCATCAAGTATGTGCAAATGGGATAGGCAGCATCTCCAATCAAGTAAGGAGTACAATAGACATCTTCTACCATTACGACCGGTTCTTAAAAAATCTCTCTTGTCTTCAAACTTCTATACAAACTTATCACTTTGAATTGGCATTGTCATACATTCCTCCAGGTTGTCCAACGCACACATTACAGAAGATCTTTTGTGAATCACAAACCGCTTGCACAACAATGAAATGAAATTTTTTTTCTATTAAAAAAATCATTTGCTCCTAATATTACTCTTCTACTTGAATTTTCAGCTAATGGTATATGTGTACCATCAATAGCTCCACAAATGTTTGGCAATCCTATTATTTCTTCAAACTCAGAGATGATGCTTCCAAGATAGTCTCCACTTTGAATACTAATGTAGTGGCTAAACAATTTGTTTTTATTGGTAAGTACGTCACAAACTATGTCTACATACTTTCTAATGGTTGAAGCTCCAATCTTAAAACGATCTACCATATGTTCTGGACTATGGCCATAAACAAATCTATAAATCACACATGCTATAAATTCTTTGATTTCCAGTTGCGGCCTCACTTGATTCACACACCTACTTTTTAAAAACGGAGTCAACATGTTCACCAAATTCTCAAATGCACCAAAACTTATTCTATAAAACCTTTTAAATTTCTTGTGGTGCATTTCATTACTCGATCTCCACACTACCCTCTCTACATATTCCAGTGTGTTTATTGCCTAGGCTCTATCCAAGAGAGGCGGGGAACATGCAATTTCTTCCTTGACCTAACCAAAAACATCAACGAAAAAACAGAAGCCTATAGAAGTCCCACCACCGGAATATAAAACCTCCCAAGCCTGCCTTCTATAATTCAAGGTATCACTCATTGTCATAGAGAGCATGAAACACATGAGCACTACTTGAGCACAAAAATTCGCAATAACCATGGTAATCATGTAGCTGGAGGCATCATTTGAGACAAATCCTACAACATGGAGCGTTGATTATCCTGATGATAAAAAGAAATAGCAAATAAATTAAGACAAAAAATCGGAGTTGTATCTAATCTTAAATTTTAGCAAATAGCGGTGAGGAGCTCTAACGTTGAGATTTCTCTATTAAATCTACATGTAGTGTTTTATGGAAAGGCAATTGTATACTAAAACCTTCTAATTCTTCTACAACATAACTACCTACTTCTTTCAAAGCTTTTGCAATCTCCCTACTACCTAAAAACATCCCTAAACCTATGCACATTAAACCTAAAGCTAACCAAGGTCCTACATTATCTCCATTCACGCTTCTAATCACTATTCCTCTCTTGCTCTTCTCTTTCTCCCCACATTTCTCCATGGCAACTAGGTGTGTCCCTAGCATTGTACGACACGTTTTTATTTGCGGTTGTGAATAATGCAGGCCTTGATAGGAGGAATTACTTGCCGGAAGGGCTTCTGTCCAAACATGAAATCCCTACGTATTTGATCGGAGAGGTTGCCAACCACACCCAAATAGCTACTTGTTTAGTCGACGGACATTCGCAACCCTAAACCCGGACTAGAATAGTCATGTATCAAATAAGCTGACTGATTTGTCAATGCAAGATTCTCTGCTTCTAAAAAAAGAATGCATTCTTTCCTCCATAGCCATGGTAATCAGATAGCTGGAGGCATCATTTGAGACAAATCCTACACGTTTTGTGAACGATGTTCCCGTTGGATGTTCTCCGTCGAGTTCCCGCGAATCAATGGCCCAGAGCTGCAGATGGACGATGTGAACTTTCGTACAATATCGCAGCAGTCCGTGAGAATCAACTAACTACAGTGCTCGACTATCAGGGTCGAAATTGACAGCCTTCTTTGGAACCGTTAATAGTGAGGACGGAACTTCACTTGCTACTCCGCCAACCTGTCGAGCAGTGAAGGTTTTTTGGTCCTGAACTGGCTATCGCGGAAAGATGAAGAAAATCTTCATTGAGAAGTCAACTTTAACCTAGGGAGAGACATGGAGGCGAGTAGAGAAAAAGAAAGAAGAGAGAGAGGTATAGTGGTTCAATGTAATGGAGGACCTTGGTTGACATTAGGATTAGTGTGTATAGGGGTAGGGGTGTTTTTTGGGTTGTATGTGGGTAGCAAAGAAATTAGCAAAACCTTGAAAGAGGTAGTAGGAGAATTTCAAGGATTTAGTGTGCAATTGCCATTTAATAAGACATTAGATGTAGGGGTAAAGAAATATCAATCCTAGGATCTGTCTCGGAAAGTGTGGAGTTCTCTTTGGGCAGAAGGAGAAGGAGAAGGAAATTCACTACAACAATGGCAGGGTTTTATGACTGCAAAAATATGACTAAGGATGACTAGCGACTGCTTGCAGTCATATTTTGAGAGGCCCAAGTCTTCTGTAGAAATATGACTGGGAAATATGATTGCTAGTCATATTTTGAGAGGCCCAAGTCTTCTGTAGAAATATGACTGGGAAATATGATTGCTAGTCATATTTTGACTTTGTACTACATATACGTATACTATACGCCCATGGGGAACATGTTATATTTCATAGGGAACATGTGGGAACATGTTTAGGGAACACCTAGTCATATTACCAGTCATATTTTTTTTTTCAATCATATTTTTCAATCATATTTCCACTTTTTTTTTTTTTTTTTTTTTTCGAGTAACCCAATGAAAATTTGGGCAGGTGAGTGCATAGTCATATTCTTGTTTCAGTTGTTTTTTCCAGTCATATTTTATGTCCGTCATATTATTTTGTCAGTCATATTTTGCAGTCATATTTTCGGGCTATCATATTTTGTAGTCATATTTTTTTGTCAGTCATATTTTTCAGTCATATTTTCTTGCCAGTCATATTTGTTAGTTATACTTTATGTCAGTCATATTATTTTGTCAGTCATATTTTTTTGGCAGTCATATTTTGCAGTCATATTTTTGGCCAGTCATATTTTATAGTCATATGTTATGTCAGTCATATTATTTTGCCAGTCGTATTTTGCAGTCATGTTTATTGCTAGTCATATTTTGCAGTCATATATTTGGCTAGTTATATTTTGCAGTCATTTATTTGGTTAGTCATATTTTCCAATCATATTTGTCTGCTAGTCCTATTTTATAGTCCTATTTTATGTCAGTCGTAGCAGTCTTGGCCTTCACATGTACTTCACACAATAGAGGCATTCTCAGACAATCATGATTTTAAACGTTTAGATTCTTGATTTTCTGCTAACACAAATGACATATATAACTTGACTATTGAATTTCAATGATAACACATAATCTCACCCAATTTCTACACAAGCGCATTCACTATCCAATCTACAATACAACATACAGTATCCCTTGTATGTCACCTTCCTCTAATGACAACAAAACTTTTGCACTATATTTGTATGTTATGTATTCAATGCAATGTTTTTGAAAATACTCAATTCGGAATATGAAATAAATGTTTATGTATTATACTTCTGGGCATGTTTTTGAACTCAATTACAATCTCCATCACAATATTGTAGGTCATCCACATGTACTTCGTCTTGTTGTAGACGTTGCAATGCAATTGCCACCACATCAGCTTCTACTTCCACTGCATCACACAAGATGGGTGTTTTTGGTATGAGGTCTTCAGACAAGTTAGTGGCTTCGAGTCCGTGAAACTCTGTTGTCTTTCCAAGGAATATGCACTCCACTTCAGTTGTTCCTTCATGTTCAGAGAACAATCGAACACCTCTCGGTTCCCTACGGAGTACAACTTCCCATCCATGTCTGGCCTTGTCTGATGCAAAAAATACTTGTTCAATGTGGAGAGGGAATGCAAACGACTGTGCTGAGTAAGGAATCAATCTATTGAAATTCACACTAGTGAATCCATACTCATCACGCTTCATAGTGGCTCCATCGCCCTTCATGTTTGCAACCACCCAATTGCAATATAGTACCACTACCTCAAACTACCCATAATCTACAGATAGAATTTCCTCCACCCACCCTACGTACTCTAGCTTTGAGTCCTTCATGTTTTTATCTTTTGCGCCTGCTCGACAAAGTTGTTTAAAGGTTGCTGCTATTCCTAAGTCCATTGTTGTCAATTAATTCTCAACGCTTCGAACACGAATGTGGTTTCCAAATGCATACATGGAACGATATGACTTTGATCGATTTGATGGAGGTAACATTAGAGTCCTCACATCTTTGTCCACTTCTTCTGTACCGACTTCTATAGCTCGTAGCACTGCCTTTGGAAACCAAATATGAAACTTTTCGTCGCACATTTCAGTCGGGTACACTACTCGACTTTGATGTTTTTTATGCCTATACTCTTGTCGCTCTCTTTCACGACGGCGCATGTCATCTTCATGCCTCCTACATCATTCAATAATTGAATGTATGAGTTCATTCTGATTTACAAACCTAATACTACTTTGAGTCATACATGCACTTACAATACTCATTGCAGTCATAAATGCAATTAGATTGCTAGGTTTAGTCACAAACACAATCACTGAAGTAGTTAACCAAAAGAAAAATACACTAATGTTGTTCTCACAGAAATGTTAGGACATGACTATGTGTAGTTACAATTTCATATATGACATTTATATTCATTACTAAATGGGAACACAAAGAGTGATGGATCTTTTTTCTTCTATGGGATGGAAAAAAACATTATTACTGTCAACATTTGATTCTAAATGCTCTTATGCAGTAGGAGGGTTATTTCTTTCATAGGACCTCACCTCCTCCACTCCTCCACTCCTCCAACGGTGCCACATTGTTCAATACAAACTTGTGAATCCATTGTTGTAGTTCACTTGATAGGTGGCGTGCTCGTCCACTGCCTTCCAAGATTTCGTCATATATTGATGGATCTTCTTTGTCATCCCACACTCTTCGGGTGGTCACTATATACTCCTGCATGTATTTAGTACAGAACCCTAGTGCTTCCACCACAGCGTAGCCTTCAGCCATGCTACCCTCTGGTCGAGCCCGATTCCTGACATATCCTTTTAGTGTCTTCAAATATCTTTCAATGGGATACATCCAACGTGTATGAACGGGTCCGCAAATTTCTACTTCTTCCACAAGATGGACAACTAAGTGGCTTATGATGTCAAAAAAAGATGGTGGGAACTCTTTCTCCAGCATGCATAATGCTATCACCATATCTAACCTCAATTCCTCAAGAGCATTGGTATCAATGGTCTTAGCACATATCCTCCTAAATACATAGCTCAACATAATTATAGCTTTTCGTACCTCCTTTGTTAGCACTGTACGAACATTGAGTGGTAAAACTTGTTGCATGAGGACATGGTAGTCATGTGATTTCAAACCCTTCATGGTCCCATTCACATGCACACGCTTCTTCAATTGACCCACATATTGGGTGGGTGTTTGCAATGTTCGAATTCCATCTACGAAGACATGACGTTCTTGTTTCGTAAATGTGTAAGATGAACGAGGTAATATGACGCTCCTAGGTTTTTTCCCAAGTATGGGCCAAAGATGTTTACGTACACCTGCCTCCTTCATGTCCAAACGGACCTCCAAGGAGTCTTTTTCTCCGTACAAGGTCTTCAACATATTCTCGGTGATGTTCTTCTCACAATGCATGACGTTCAATGTGTGTCGAATCAAAAGGTTATGCACAATGACTTCCGGGTATTACAAATTGCATACACTATGATTATGTTCAATCATTTCATTCATATAACTACCTCTAATATGTCACAATATTTTGATTTATAAGACAAAAATTGTACTAGACTAGTACATTTCTTATCACTTTGAGAAGCAATTTCATAAATTACAAAAAAACATCAAATTCCCACACCCACTTACTTTCCAATACGGCAAATCATATAGACATGTCCTTCTCTTCAATTCGTGCTTGTGTACTGGATCTACCAAATTTTCTACTCCATTTTCACGAGACTTTGTCAACCATTCCTCTCGCTCTTCTGCATAACGAAGTTGTTCTCGACCAGTCATCCTTCTAGGTGGAGATCTTTCATCCACTTCACCATCAAATGTACCCCTCTGTCGTCTCCACTGATGAGTCATAGGCAAGTATCGTCTGTGCCCCATATACAAGTTTTTTCTCAAGGCTTTAGAATGCCTAGTTACTATATGTGGCCCACATACAGGATATGCTCTATATCCTTTTGTTACTTGACCTGAGATTAATCCATATGCTGGAAAGTCATTCACCGTCCACATGAGAATGCCATGTAACTTGAATGATTTCACTTCTGAGTTTTTGCAAGATCCGTCCAAGCAATCAACCCCTCTCCATAGTTCTTGAAGCTCCTCAATCAATGGTGGCAGGTACACATCTATGTTCTTCTCTGTTACACTCTCTTTTCCTGGAATGATTAACGTAAGTATCATAAAGAAATTTTTTGTCACCAACCAAGGGGGAAGATTGTAGTTGAGCATAATCACTGGCCAAGTTGAATGGCTAAGGCTTTGGTTCTGAAATGGATTCACACCATCCAATGCCAAGCCAAGTCTGACATTGCGCTCGTCTTCAGCAAACCATTGCCACTTGTTGTTCACATGATTCCAAGCCTTGGAATCTACAACCGATCTCATCACCTTGTCTTTGCTTTTCCCACCTACATGGCATTTCATGAGCTCCGCCAATTGTGTATTGCTATACATTCTTCTTAATCGTGGAATCAAAGGGAAGTGTCTCAATACTTTCACTGGTACACTGTTGGAGTTCTCTACATATCGGAATTTGTGGCAAGTAGGGCACTCTACTGTGTCTTGTAGTTCGTTGCGGAACAAACAACATCCATCTCTACACGTATGTATGGAATTATATGACAACCCCAACTTCATCAAAAGACTTTTGGCTTCATAAAATGATTTGGGAAGTGAATTCTCTTTTGGTAATATGGTCTCTGTCAACAACTTCAGCAACTCATCAACAAAACTATTAGAGACACCATGAGTAGTGCAGCTCACTAGCAACATGAGTGTGGACATCAAACGGTTGGAATCGCTTCCCACGTACAAAGGAATTTGTGCTTCTCGCAAAAGAACATTCATATCCACGCCAGTTACATCTTCCATGTTGGTTGAAGTCCCCTCTCTCTCCATCCGGTTATTGTTGGCATCCACTTGCTCGTCAAGATTGTTAGTGTATGAACCTCGTAAATCATTTCTCCTCAAACCATCTTCATCTGTTGCATCCTCAAGTGTGTCCGTAATAATATTCTCAATTCTTTCTCCACGGACATGTATGCTGTCATACTTGTTAAAGCACTCTGTTACCATACGGAGCACATCCACCTCTTCAACATTTGGAGAGGGGTCTCGTTGAACAAGCTCTCCTCAAACACTTCTTCGTTTATGCAATCGGAGGTCCACATGAGCATAGTCATCCTGTAGTAGTCCATGTGTACTACATGCACATATAAGTTTATTGTAAAATTAATAATTAGAACATGCAAACTTGTGGGACGTGATCATAATAAAATATAGCATTCTGTACTAGTGGATAATGATCATGAACATTTCAATTAGCACTCCAAATAGGATTTCTTAAGTCAAAGAAATGATTATCAATTTTAGTTTTCATAAATTGGCAAAAAAATCAATTTTCATTAATTCATTGTATGCTTAGGATGAATTAAAAATAATTATCATTTTCCCTTACTACGTCATGAATACACAATTTCATGTTCATGATCTACTTTCCTATAAGGCCAAAATACATGTAAACAATTGACACTATCTGGCACTCTACCATCATATTCCACTACATATAGTGGGCCTCAATAACATTGCTAACTACACAATATGAATGAATACAAAGTGTGACTAAGTATAGTTTTTTAGAAAAATTCAATGATCCTATTCATTTGACAATACATTTTTCAATTTACATAGTAATGTGCATAGAGTTCCTCTCCAGTCACAATATCCCTTGACACTATTGTCATTACATATCCCCACTCCAAGTTGTTCCATGGTTTGGGCAGCATGCAAAACTCCCACATGACGTTCCCTAACTCCTCTCGACCTATAGAACTATTAATAAATCCGGCTACATTTTCCTTCAATACATCTCCGTCTATATACAAGTCCGGCTCAACTTCCATCACATATGACTTTATGCGAGGCCGTCCCTCCTTTAAAATTTTATACTCTGCTAGTGTGTACTGGGGTCCTACAAAGGGAAGTAACTCTTCCCCTTTTTTCGTGGGTTGTAGGGCAAAAAGACCCCAACCCATGAAAGGAAACGTTGATACCTTCACATCCCAATTTCTTTGCCAATAGGAAAATATTGTTAGTTTCGGTATGGGACCATCACACCATTGTCCATCATACACATTTGACCTCCACTTCTCTAAAGCCACTATTCTTGTAGACGTTCCTTTCAGTGTGCCATTCGTTGAAGTATGTGTCTCTTTTACAAATGTTTGTAAAGAAACCAAAGAGGAGGCTTCCACATAGGGTCTCCACAAGGCCTACACAAATCATTGAAACTTTAAGAAAACAATGTAGACGTATATCATTGACAAAAGCATAGTATTTTTTTAATAAACAATTCATTATTTTCAATGTCCTTACCAAGATAGAGGCCGTAAAAGCTGGGTCCCTCTTCTTGCTGCGAAGATGTTTTCGAATTGTACGTCTATCAAGCACTTTTCCTCCTGCATACTTCATGCAGGGGCATGGGTACTTTGTTAGACGCATGTTATCTGCTTGAATTTCTTCTTCTTGCCATAATCGTAGCTCTTGCAAACTTTGAAGCTCCCCTTCAGACATGTTCTGTACTTCCCTGATATGCTCTACAAAGAAAATGTCAATGTCATATATTTCAATCACTTCTGCATTAGTCATAATTGAACATTAACATGACTATTGCAATATGGCTATGACTACTTCAGAGTCATAAAAATTGTTTATAATGACTACGTTCATTCCTGTGAATGCCTAAACTGTACTCGGTATAGTCTTAGAAGTCTACGTACAATTCAAGTTACATGACATGACTAAATACAGTTATATAAGTCAACATATTACTCAACTTACATGACATGACTGACTACAGTCATATAAGTGGACATACAACTCATGTTACATGACATGACTGACTACAGTCATATAAGTCGACATACAACTCATGTTACATGGCATGACTTGATACAGTCATGTTAGTCGAGATACAACTGAAGTTACATGACATGACTTGGTACAGTCATATAAATTGAAATACAACTCACATTACATGACATGAGTCGGTACAGTCATGTTCGTCGAGATACAACTCAGGTTACATGATATGCCTAGGCACAGTGATGTGACTTCGCTCACATCATCAACTATACGTCTATGCTGGATGCCAAGAACATTGCAACATTTCAAGTATAATTTGGTATTTCATACCAACGCACAGTGCAATGGGACAATACGAGGACCACCAACACAAAGGCCAGACATACTTTTCTATTAAGTATGGAAAATGCCCGTTTCGTAGCCTATTCAAAAATAGGCATTGTGGTGAACTGTGGCAAAATGGGCCACCTACACTAACAACACAGATATACCTAACAACACGTGGGAACATAGAGCTCATACTAAGACTACTATTGCTGCACACCTGTAGTTAACCCCTGAGCACCTCTTGCCCCAAAAAAGGGGCACTACTCTAAATTCAAAGAAGATCCTATAACTTCACAAATCCAATGCATACTACCTTGGGTTTACTTAAGGGAAATAAGAGTACCATATGGAGGTCTTCCAAGTGGGGTTGGACATGTACATCATTGGTAAATGGAGTGGGTGGCCTTTGTTATCCGGAAGGGTACAAGAAAATTGCTACTTTTCTCTTCGAATGAGTTCCAAGATAATAGGGCCACTGCTTCTGGCCGGTTGCAAATGCTTGGGGTATGACATCTCTAATTCAATTTCCTTGCATATGTTTGTAGTGCAAGGTGATTGACTTACGTGTAAGCCAATCCTATACCTAGCTGCCGCTCTGTTCAAGTGTTTCAAACTTCGTTGCCATTCATTCAAGGTTCGACTTTGATGATTTCAAATACTAAACTCAATCCTAAATTGGGCAAGTGACCCAGAACTTCTTCCTACTCTTGTGGCTATAATTTCAAGAGCATTTGATGCTTCTCCCTATTGAAGATTCTATAAAACTAACCTTACGGAAGAAAGCAACTACTAGTAACAACGTATGAATCTAGCAAAACCGAATTCAAGACAATACAAAGAGGTAATGGATTGGCATGTGAAGACGAGCACCTCCTCTAGGAAATAGGCAGAGCACACCCCAGCGTCTTCGTAAAAAGAAAGATCCACCAAAATTGATGAAAGGGAGGATCCACCAAAAAATTCTCTACATCAGTTTCAATGAGTTTGGATTGGAGAACATGAACAGTACCAGCACCTTTGGAACGTGCCTATTAGTGATGCATAGTTACGCGTCTTCAATCATTAATACCTGATTTCCATTGTGTACGAGGTTAATGTTATGATATAGAATTCAAACTGAAATCCTAAAATCTAAAACAATTGACAAATTTTAATTTCCAGAATGATGGCGAGAGTCTACGAACTGTTACATCTTATTGGTCAACAACACGGTAGCTATATTCTTAATGGCTTCACTTGTTCTCATAATGCGTGCATTTTGAACTCCAAACCATAAATATTTAATGGTCAAGAACATGGTGGCATCAATATTTTGCCTTCAATTCTATTCATGATGCCTTGTTCAACTTGAATTTAGGAACGTGAAACTTAAATTAAGAATGAGGATATACAAGGGATCAGAATTTATGACGGTTTTAAGTTCCTAGTTTCCATGGAGGATGCAAAAATGCTAGGCCAAACTTCCAAATTTTGATCAATCCTCGTTGATCTTGACCTTGTCCACAACACGCGGTAATCATGAATACGAATTCAACAAGCAGAACACCAAGTTCATGCATTACATGAAAAAACTTCAAAATTGGAGGTGAAGGCATTGCAACTCCTCTCACTGGATTCTTAATTCATGATTGTTATTTCAAAAATTGTTTTGGGATTCACATTCGATCAATCAATCCAAACTTTGCACCCCCAATGATCGAATTCAAGAATTCAGCCACGTTTCTTCTCTTTGAATTTTTCCTTAGCTTTTTAGATTCTTGATGAATGTGATGCCTTTATGCGATTCACTGACCGAAACTCACAAATCTGCTAACCACTGGTACCATGTCAAACCGACATACAGTAACAATGAAAATGATTCAAGACCCACACCAACTTCAAGGGACTCTTGTGTATGAAGTTGGAACTTGTGGAAACGTAGTTCTATGAAATCTATCACCCTTCAGTTGAACCATTAGAGTGATCCATATTGTATGAGACCAAAGACCCTAAACCCTAAACCAACCCTAAAAAACACTAAAACTCTGCATGGCTTATCATTTGGAAGTTGCAATCATGCCGTGGAATGACCTTTGAAAATTCACGTACAATTAATTGTTATATTGATGAGCTGACTCCGAATGATACCATTTCTATGATAGCTATGCACGTTTTTTGCAAGGTCTTCAACTGGTTTGATTGTAATGATCGTAAAATTGACAAAATTTCTACAAATTTGCAATATCATATTCCTATCTAGAACCTCAGACCGACATTGATCAGTCTTAGCTTATATCAGTCCGGGTTCAGAGAGCTCTGTACACGCAAATGTCTAGGTTTCCTTCAACATAGTGTCAGAGCTCTGAAATGGTAGATTATTACATACTGACGTGACCATTTCGGGAAGAGAAGTGATGAGCTCAAGTCATGCCCGCTCTGGTTGGTTGTAATGTATTCCTGAGGATGTTGTTTGTTATTAATGCTACCTTTGACTCAACAAATTAAATTGATTCAATCGTTCCAATTCACAAATTTCCCAAGTTTGACTGTCTAAGTTGCTATCTGTTTGATTTCAAAATGCTGGAGTGAGACAAGGGATCGATCAGCAACAGCTTCCCTAGTTAGAATTCCTGCCAACAGTTGAAGGTCAAAGCGGCAAACATCATCCCCTTCCATCAACTTCATGGCTAACTACGTGAATGTGTTCACGGCCACAGAGTCCACCACATACCCTATGGATGAGCTTGGTTTAGAAATAAGAAAGGAGGAAAATCCTTACATGGAAGTGCCGCAAGAGGGACTGTTGCCATCCAGAGAGCATGCGGGAGCGAGAAACAAGGAATCTGCACGCTAGTTGTACTGCAAGCCGCTTGGATTCTCACTAAGTTCAAAGCTTACGAAATAAAGGAAGGAAGGTCTTTCAGGGTGATCACGACAGACGGCAAATGTATCTTCATCGAACCGCAAACTCCTCCACAGATTTCTTGACTCATGGATGTCTCCGAGGATTCTCTATGAATGGAATCCACCTGCACAGGCAAAACCACTTGAATCTTAGCCTGCACACCCTAAACCAAGAAAGAAATAATACTTGACCAAAGTTTCTAGATGACCGAGAATTCAGAGGCCCAACAATTCCTACGAGAGATCGGTGAACGAAGGTGAACACATCTGCATGCAGTGCGACGGAAGAAGCCACCACAGAGAAATTCTATTTTTAGATGCTGTTTGTTCCGTAAAGTCTGGCAGCGCTTCACTTTTGGGGGGACTTCTTTGTGTGAAGCTCCAGTGCCCCAATGACAGTGCTATTTTAGCACCTACTAATCGGTCCCACTGCATTCATGACTTGTGGGCCGTCGCTCCAACTCCGACTCAGCATAGGTTGGCCGCTGCTCCAGCTCCGACTCAAGCGCAGGTTCAGCTACCCAACAACTTGCGACTTCTTTCCTTTAGCAATCGAGCACTCTTGTTTTTCCTTCGCTGGTTGACTAGGTTTCCAACATTTTCTTGAGCTATCTTGGTTTGCCAAGCACCGGCATGAGACTCTGTGGGCCGTGAACATTTGCTTGTAAGCCACGACTTCAATATGATTTGATTTGCTTCTTCGTCGTTGTTGTTCCGCCTCTCCTTTTCCTGTTGAGTTGTTGTTGTTCCCCCTTTTGCAAGCCATGCTAACCACCGGTGAGAATACCATCGACACTTCGATGGTAGTGGTCTGTCGGGTTGCCAAGGTCCTTGAGTGCATGTTGCCGACTCCGGGGCCGACATCGTACCGATGGAGAGACTAGTGAGTTCACCATTTATGGTGATGAGTAATTGGTATTTGTATTTATAACAAGCACAACTAGAGTATGAACACTTTGAACAGGCCGGTCGGTAGCAGACTTGACTCGCTTTTGTTGTATGGAAGCTCACTTAGTTTGGATTTGATGTGCCATTTCGTCTTTCGGAGATGACTACTAGCTCCTGCTTGCCCGAATTCTTATCGATGTTGCAGTGCGACCTCAGTCTGATTCGATAACTAGCTTGTGAGCAATGGAGGTCTAGAGCTGGTACAGAGCTAGACCGAGTTAGATAAGTGTAGGAAGTGCTTGGTCATATACTTAGCATCCGAGTTCCTGAGTCACCAACGTCTAGGTGACTGTTAATTGGAGGTGAATTTCCTTACTCAGTCGGTGGTAGAGGCAATAATTCAATACAAAGTCCTCTCAAGTGATTAGCCTGGTCATGGACTACATTGATATCAATTGAATTCTGTGCTGGAGGGACAGTAATTCTTCGAACTGGAGATTGCTCAAGTATGGACTCATATATGAAGGTAGTACTTGAGAGTCGGGTTGGCATTGAGAGCTGTCTCTATGCCAATATTCCTTGGCACCAGCTTGCAAACTGACAACTATAAGCCAAACATTGCTTCAGTTACAAGCTCCACACTTTTCGCTAAGTGTACGTGAAGCTACGTTGTAAAATCACTAGTATTTATTGTCCTTTTGAATTTATTTTATCTATTTTTGAACCATTCTAAGGTGAATTATCTAACCTTGCTTGTGCGGCACCCTATCCAGGTCATCTATATGATGTCTAGACTTTCCCTTTTCCAGCAACGTGGAATTTCGTTTGAATTTCCGAGCGACCAAATTGTGAGGTCAAAGCAGCATCCGGTTTCCCTGTTTGCGATTACCTTTCCGTATGTGTGCACGGTAGGGATGATGGATGTATATGAATTTCTGGGTTTCTGCTTACTGTGTGTTTGCACTGCGTCAGCATCTGCGGAGCAAGCTTGGACTTCCGGCCTCACGCGGTACGGTACTGGAGTCGCTTTAAATCAATTTGTATGCGAAGCCTCCATCCCTGCGTATGTCCAGAGATAATGTGAATGGTATACAACGAAGGTTGAGTTACCATCAGTGCTTGCTTGGAAGTACCTTCAGTTTGTAACGCCAGCGTCCCCGTGTTTTTGACATCGCCTTGCTTGGAGCCTGCAGCGTTTGAAGACCACGTACGGTATGCATTTCCCTGCTTGTTCGTTTTTTAACCATTTTCTCCTTGAACCCCGTTCGTGAGGTTCATTTCGTTCTGTACTGTGATGCAGTCATCACTTTTGGGTAGGAAAGTAGCGTGCACTTGGTGTGTGCTGCTGTATGGTTATCAGTTCACAAGTTGTGAGATTTTGGTCAGCATTTAGAGCGTTTCTGATGAAAGTTTTTTCAGATTGTTGAGGCTGTTTCAACCGTATTTACTTCTTTTTTTTTCCACTTCGCTCTTGCAGTGCTATATTGGCGATAGAGGAAATAACAAGCTATACTGGTGATTCTTTAGAGCAAGCGTATTTGCTCTTTTTAGGGCAGTGCAGTGCAACATTTTTATTACAAGTACGTTAATGCACATCACTTGTTATTTGTTTATTTACAGTGGACATTTATGGGAGGCAATCCATTCCTAATCACTTAAGCGAATTTGCACATCTGTGTGGTGATTCAGATTAGTGGGAGAATGTTGAAATGAGCTGAAAAAGAATTTGGGAGGTTTTCCGAAATTTTCATATTTTTTTGACATAAAATGGATTTACTATGAATTATTTACCTCAAAACAGTGTTCCTCCCATACTGGTGATGTAGGACTTGTTTTTCTTGACCATGGCTTCACAACAACATCAATGAAGGGCTGCTTACAATATTGAGAGACTTGTAAACAATCATAATTCACAGCAATTGTTCCAAGTCATTCATTACTATTCATCTCTTCATGTATCGAAAGAGCACACCCTACATTGCAAGAATTTGGGATTAATTAGGAATGGCTTGCCTCCCATAGTGTTGTGTATTGTCGTTGTTTTTCTTGTTTGTTTGTTCATTTGGGATTTGTAGGGAAGCCACATGCAGTTCTCTTTCTTCATTTAGTAAGAAGCAATCATTGTAGGTGTTTTTAGTCATTTATATTGGTCACGTAAATTCAAACAATTGTCTACAAGGGAATGAAATTTTTCCCTACTTACAATCTTCTTCAATATAATTGAGTTTAGGAAGGTGCATGTTATTCAATGAGCGATTGGACATTAGGAATAACATTATCTATAAGTTTGTGTATTTCTGTTCTCATATGTAGCCTTCAAATAATATTGTCGCATAGTCAGAGTACAGGGGCTCTAAGAAAGTAAAAAAGGTTTTCAACGTTGTGCATGCATTGAATTGTGCTATGAATATCAATTCAATGTATTATTGTTTAGTACAATGATTTTCAATTTCTTGCGTATTTGTAGTTTCTAATTTAAAGAGGTATTATGTAGTGCTCTCTTATTGTTTCCTATTATTAATATATACGGATGAAAAATATATTAGCATTAATGTCTGAGACGTCACTATTGTACTAAGATGCAATTTTTTCCTTTCCAAGTAGGATTGTTTGATGTAAACAAGCACAATAGCATGGCTTCAGAGATCACTGAGTACGAGCGGTTGAGAAAGGAAAATATTCAAAGGAACTCACAAAAATTGAGTGATCTAGGCTTGTTGGACATTGTGACACAATTGGCAAACATCAGAGAAACAAGGTAAGATACTAAGCTCTACGTAGTTTTTAAGAAGTAAATGGATTCGTGTGTTGAACTTTTGTGAAATTAAAACCATTGCCCCTGTTCAATATTAATGAATGTACATGTTGAAGTTAAATGTAGGAAATTTTGTTTTTATTAAACTTAATGAAGAGGCCTGACCCATGTGTTTTTTGACTTAAATCAATCACATCAGGGCTTTAGGATTGAGAACTATAGAGAATATCTTGGCGACAATGACAAGACAAATAGCTAATTTGCCAGATGATGTGCAAGTGGAATTGTTTCGCACAATTGCTAGTTTTCCAGCAATTATGTTTCCTATATTGGAAATGACTTCTAATCAGCTTGCGGGGATTTTTGAGAGCAATCGCGACGTGCCCCTTGATAAGCCACAAGGTATAAATCGAGGAAAAGGAGTGGAGAGCTCTGGCACTATCTTACCAACATTGAAGAGGCACACACGGGCAACAACGTGGAGGGCTTTACCAGGAGGTAGTTTTGACATCAACTCAGGAGGCAATGACAAAGAAGTAGAAGAAGAAACATTGGAGGAAGACTGTTGTAAGTCGAAGGTTAGCTTCAATCCTTTCCTATTGGAACTAATTGTGCTGGAAAAAGACACATAATTCATTGAATTTTAAAGAAGTTTTCCATCATTGTTGAAGTGTTTCGTTATTGCAATTGCCATATATATGTGGTTAGTTGTAGTTTACAATTTCTCTTTAAAAATGCATTCATTTATTAGACACATAATTTGTCTTCAACAATTTGGTATTAGTCATTTCTGACTTTCAATAGTTTTAAAGGTTGATGTTTGTGAGAGAGAAGCAGGAACACAGAATTTGTACATCAAGTTACTCTCATATGAGCACGTGTGATTCATTAGAGTTAAAATAAGTCAATACATAACCCTTATTTGTAGTAATGACCAATTACAATACATTGTACTGTAAAATGATCATGTCTAATTGACCGGAGTCATGAATAGCAACGCTTTGTTCACTTCCAACTGAAGAATTTAGAATTGTGTGTATTGTTAGTCTATATTGATTTACTATGACTTCGTGGCAGTCAATATTCATTTGTTGAGACATTTTGTAGTGATGTATCATCTATTGTGACTGTGAGCAGTTAGTAATGATATTTTGTGAGTGAAAGCCAAGTCTCGATAGGTGTTCTGATAGTATTTATAGTCAGAAAAGATATTTTGTGACTGCAAGTCAATTGAAAAATAATCATTTGTGACTCCCTGTAGTCACAAATATTATTATGTGACTTGAAGCCCAGTCACAAATGGTATTTTATGATTGTCTGTAGACGGAAGTGACCTTTTATAACTAATTGTAGACACAAATATTATAATGTGACTTCAAGCCCAGTCACAAATGGTGTTGTGTGACTGCTTGTAGTCAGAAATGACCTTTTATAACTAACACTACAAGGGAAATTGTGTCCAAATTGACAAAAAAATGACAGAATTTCGTCAATTCCTTTGTCAATTAAGAGGGGCTGATTCCACTCAATTTGGACACTCCATTGACAAGATTCTGTCAATCACAGGACAGAATTTGGTTGCAAAATCAATACTTTGTCACTCCATTGACAAAATTTTATCAGATGACTAAAATACTTTTAGATCAAATTATTTTAAATGAATAAAAAAATTAATTTTTTTTATCATCTCTCAAGAATATTTACCAAAACAAAATAAAATCCCGGAGATAATTTATTTACTAAATTACTTCACTCTATGAACCATTTGTATTCACTGTTGAGAATGGGGAAGAGAAGCTCTTTATATACATACACATATGGAGGTAGGAGGTCAACCAATCCATATGGGATATATGAATTGTTGAAGCTGTAGTGAAGTTAGAAACCCGAAATTTTGTATTAAAAGTACAATTTCAAACCTCATTTAAGCATAGTAGAGTGTCTTTTTTTAAGAAACTTTAAACTAAGACTAGTTAGAATATACATTGAAGTTTCAATTACAAAACTCTTTTTGACATTTCAAGTTTTCAATAAAAAGTCATGAACCGATTTCAAAGAGAATTTTGAAAACATATAATAAGAACAATTTCAAACACCTCTTTGAAATTCCATAACTTTTGATTTAAAGCTCAAAATGTCAAAATTATTTTTGTATGAAAAACTTTAGTTCATTTTCTAACTACTATTAGTTAAATGTTTTATGAAGAAACACATTATACTATGCTTAAATGAGGTCTGAACTCCTATATTTAACACAAAATTTCGGGTTTCTAACTTAGTGTTTTCAGTCAGAAACCCGAAATTATGTGTTAAATATAGGAGTTCAGACCTCATTTAAGCATAGTATAATGTGTTTTTTCATAAAACATTTAACTAATAGTAGTTATACAATGAACTAAAGTTTTTCATACAAAAATAATTTTGACATTTTGAGCTTTAAATCAAAAGTTATGGAATTTCAAAGAGGTGTTTGAAATTGTTCTTATTATATGTTTTCAAAATTCTCTTTGAAATCGGTTCATGACTTTTTATTGAAAACTTGAAATGTCAAAAAGAGTTTTGTAATTGAAACTTCAATGTATATTCTAACTAGTCTTCGTTTAAAGTTTCTTAAAAAAAGGCACTCTACTATGCTTAAATGAGGTTTGAAATTGTACTTTTAATACAAAATTTCGGGTTTCTAACTTCACTACGAGCCCTCACAACTTCAACAATTCATATATTCCACATTGTTTGGTCGATTTTCTACCACTCCAAATATATAGAGGGAGCTCAGATGAATTGATATGTGAATTGAAGGTGTTGGTTGTGAGTCGTTAAAGGTTGCAAAGAAGTACATTTTTTCCTAGTGTCAGTAAAATATATTTTCATCATTTTGAATATAAAGTAAATTATATGTAAAATCTTGCTGTGTTTGTAGAAGACTTTCACCTTGTTTGTCAAAATTGATTGAAAAATTGACAAGATATTGACAAAAAAATCGACAAGAAGTTCTGGTTGTCATTTGGGACATTAGGCTATCATTTGGGACATTAGGCTGTCATTTTGGACACTTCTTTGTCAAAAATTCTGTAGATTAGGGCCCATTTCCCTTGTAGTGTAATTGTAGTTACAAACATTATTATGTAACTTGAAGCCCAGTCGCAAATGGTGTTCTATGACTGTTTGTAGTTAGACATTAGCTTTTATCCAAATTTGTAGTCAGAAGTGATCTTTCGTGACTGTTTGTAGTTTGGAGAGGCCAATTACAAAGAATTGTGCTCATTGTAGACATTTTTTTGATAGACATGAGGTAAAAATTAGGAGTTCAGACTCATGTGATGAAAATTAGATAATTAGAATTTGCATTTCTTAGAGAGTAACTCAAAAGTTGAACTTCATGTTTTGTAAAAATTTATTTCTTGGTAGTTTTTCTTGAGTTATATAGGACATGAAGGTCCTCCTTCTGTACTTATTATACTCATATTATAAGTTGTTTCTTTTTGCATTTACAGTTGCTTAGCCATCAACGTCATCACCCTAGGCCGTGGCTCAAGGAAGCCACACGGAAGAAGAAGATGACTTCATCAACAGAAATGATGGTCACAACACCATTGGAAGAGGACAATTTTTTGTTCGATGACACAGAGGAGACAATGATGGGAGAGGAATCGGATGAAGATATTGAGCAACATTTTAGTACGGAGGAGGATGGAGATGTCCCAAATGAAGAGTTGTCCAATGATATAGTGGATGAGTTGGAGTTACGGGAAGTCAGCATATTAAAGCGCATGGCAAAGAGTGGAGCAAACTTGAAGGAAGTACATGAGAAAATGTGGAAACTGAGTGGAAATGAAGGGAAGGAAGTTAGCAATGTGGACCGGAGCAGAAGTCTTCAACGACAATCCAATTTGAAGCAATTCAGGAGGGATCTACAGAAGGTTGATGATAGAGATTGGGTTGAAGTAGACCTTGTTGGTTGTCCTACAGGAGTGCATAGGGCGGATTGGTTGACAAAGCTGCGTGGATATTCTCGTGATTTGGATTGGAGTGTGGATGACTTCAATTCACATCCCCGACCTCTGCTATTAGCAATCAAGGACAAAATGGCGTCCAAATTCGAGTATCGTGGTGGGAAGGGCGATGTTCCTAATAATGTCTTCTTCCGCATTTTGAGGTCTCAAATGAAGACAAAGAGAGCAAACATGAAGAAATTGATAGAGGCCGAAGCTCCCATTCCCAGAACTGTGAAGGCTCATTATGTAGAGAACTTCAAGAAGCTCATCAAGAGGACAGACAAAGTAGCATATTCAGAACGCATGAAGGTTGCACGGCAGACCGTGCAGAAAGTGTCCTATAGTGGCCGATCTGAGGGAGAAGTGAAGTCACGACTGGTAAGTGAAACAAATGTCTACACTTTTGTAACTTCTGTTTACGCATGTGATTGTAGATGGGTATTCGTAGTCATTGTCTTTTGGATTTTATTTTTATAAACATGAAATTCTGAATGTAGTATGTGTTGAAGGTAAACTTTGTTGGTCATATGACAATGCTTAGCCATAAGTAGAACATATTCAGGAGAAGAAGAAATGATGGATAGGATGTTGCTTTGAGTTCTTGCAATCATAAATAACAGACATTAATGTACTTAAAATTGTATTTCGATTGTATTGTGACTAAGTATAGTTATATTTAGCCTTATATGTGACTACTTGAAGTCATATTTGGATGTACATGTGAATATGTATAGTCATGTGTAGGTAATCATATAAGTACATGTGCTCATATTTGGTTTTCAATATGAGAAGTTCCATTTGAAAATAGTAAGTTATGTTAGTAGTAGTTGTTGTAATTGGACATGTGCATTACAATGTGAAATTGTTTATTGTTTGTCAATGCTTTCAAGAAATTTCACTATGGTTGAATGTTTTGGTCTTGAAATTTACACATATAGGGTTGCCGTCATTGTAGGCTGCACATTTGGGGAGACCCCCTACTCAAATGGAAGTGGAAGCAGAGCTTGCTTCACCAGACAAATCAATGCACATTCGGTCGTCAAATTCAGGAGGGGCGGCCACTAATTCAAGGAGGGCGGGTAAAGGCATAGAAGAAGTGCGAAACGAATTGTATACATTCCAAGAGACTGTGAAGGGAGAATTAAGTGAAATGGGTTCCCTAGTGAAGCAGCTTTTGTTTGAAGTCCGCAAGCAGAATGGAGGGAATACACACCCGTCTAGTTCTGAAATAGGCACCGTAGTGCCGGAAGTTGCAGGTGGTGAGGAGATCATGGAGGAATTGGTAGGTTTGAGGAAACTGAACCCTCAGAAGATATAGGAAGAAACAGCCACAGAAGCACATGTATTGAACGTGTCGAAATGTGTTGAGGTAGTGTATGCAACAGTGGAGGTTCGTACAAAAATAAGAAGCCCTTTAGTGTCATTCAATGTAATTGAATAGGGTTTGTTGCCTTTGTATTTGTTTGGAATTTCATGTGATGTGTAGTAGGTAGACATCAAATCTCAACTACTAAATTGTGGATGTCATTGTGAGTTTAAAGGATGAAGGCACGATTGATAAGTCAAGAAATGTAAAGCAAAAACCCAGCACTTTGCCAGTGCTGGAGCAAATTGAAGAAGGAATAGATGTTACAAAAGCAAAAAAGGATCAAGGGAGCGTCAAGAAGAGGAAGGGCGAGGGTAAGAAATTGTGGGCAGACATAAGTTCTCAATCTAGGCGTTCAACGTTGATTGGAGGGAAGATTGGTGAGAAGATGAAGGAGGTGCAAGAGGATTCCAAGGTGTGATGGACTGCCATGACTGTATTCAATGTTGCAGTAGTTTATGGTATTGTGTGTGCAAAAGGGGTGCGAACAAGGTATAATTCTTATAGGTGAACATATAATTATGGATTGAGTGTTTTTTAAAATGGTAGATGGTGCAATGTTAGACAGAATGTAGGGAGGTTCATGTTATGGAATATGTTTTGTACGTGTATGAGTTCTGTTGGACATGTTTGTGGATTAGGTGCCATAACTTGAACAAAAGCATGTGTGCATAATTAGAAGCAATAATATGTAGAAGAAAACAAGTGCTGGTGGTCATAATCTCTATTATGTGACTGATTGCAGTCATTATTTGCATGATGCGACTGACCATAGTGGTAATCTTTAGTATATGATTGGTGTCAGTCATATTATGCAGAATGTGACTGTTGGCAGTCATATATTGCTGTGCATCACTAATGCTAGTCATATTCTATAGTATATAACAATTGTCAGTCATATTATATATTTTAGAGTAAATGGCAATAATATTTTTTAATATATAACTAGTGGAAGCTGTATTTTAAAATATATACGTAATGACAACTAAATTTTGTATTATGTGGGGAGTCATATTAATGTTTTTGTCAGATGTATTTGCCATACATTTTCGTATGTAGTTTTGTTAACCTTTGATTATTTGTATCCATTTCTATTTAGAGCGATAGTAATTTCTTGTTTTGGTCTAAAAGGATCCTTTTGTTGTACAAAGTGTATGAAAAGGAGTATTCGTATTTCTCATTATGTGAAGTCGTACCATGAAGTATATTTTGTCGCATGTTGTGGGGGTCGATAATTTTTCATCATTTAAATAAAGTGACACTACTATTCCAAGTGTATAATAGTGGGTGTTTTACTTTTGAGGTCTCAAAAGTGTTCCTGAGTCGTATGTATTTATGTTTCATAATTGATATTTTGTTGTTGTATGTGTTGAATTTATAATTGTTATAATACCATGACATTGAATACTAAATTGTTGATGTGCATGTAGATTGGAGCAAGAGGCTCTAGAGAACAACATTTGGAATTCGATTCCAAATTAATGGAAGAAGAGCCTACCAAAAGGAGGGGGCCAATGAGGGCCGCAAAGGTTGGAAAACCTTCAAAGAAAAAGAATATTTCAGGGAAACTAAAGTTTCCACCGGTGAGAGTTTCGGATGATTCACGAAGAAAGGTACTTGTGTTGAATGTCTTGGGTTTTCTACGTGACATCCGACCACTACATGATGGAAAAGAGTGGGGTTAGGTGGTACGATCCATTATGAGAGAGAATTCGAAGTCAAAATTAAAAAAAAGGAAGACTGTGCAGCTTTTGTGACAATGCTGCACTATCGATTTGATGTGGGGATATGGGCTCCAATTGGAGAGGCGCTTCTACAAGAAGTGGTTCGATTCCTAGCTCGGGGGACACCCATGAAGTGGTGTTTTTTATGGGGAAAGGAAATTGGTGGTGGAAAAAGAGACTTGCATGATTTATTTGACATGATACCAGATCCAACCCATGGATCGGCTAGGGTACTTCAAGTGGACTGGGATTCCACAGCTACCTCTAAGTCACCTGGTACAAATGTATTACACATTGCTGCATGGGATCCTCTAACTTCAGAAGACAACTTCCTAAAAAACATGAAAGGACCCTTTGAAGTTTTTAGTCAAAATCCTTCCGACATTGAATATTGTGTGATGTTCTTGGACAAGGCAATCAGTCAATTACAGAATCCATTGCCCCAGATATGTATTTTTGAATATGTTGTTTGTCTTTCAATTTCAGAAGTGAAAGTGAAGTTCCATCATTTGTTTACTTAATGTCTACAACCATTGTAAATGTAAATGCAGGATGCACAAGGTGGGAAGAAATATCTTCAAGGTTCTCGAAGCTCAAAGAATGAAAGTCCTATCTCCTTGGCTGTAGGGTCAAAAGTGAAGGTGTTCGATGTGGACGATGACAACAAGGCAGAAGACAATGTAATTGCACATGGAGTCATAGTGAATGTTGCAAGAGGTTCACTTCATGGACAGCTCATTGAAGAGGGCAATGTGTCTATAAGCATAACATCTGTGGTTCCCGGATCCGAGATGGTTCTTCTATATGAGGCAAACAACAACGACGACCCTCTTATGGTGCATGTAGGTGATGCTGTGAAGTCTGTGACAAAGTGGCCCATTGAAGCGTTGGCTCCTTTAAACGAATGAGTGAAGGTATGCAGTAGTGGATTGCTCACTCTAGTATAAAGTGAGGTGTGTGTTTATGTGTTCTCAGTGTGATTTTTTTCATATGTATTTTGAAGTTCAGTAATAAATGTCATTGAAGTGCATTTTGGAATGTATATCCATGTTTTGTGATTTGAGAAGTTGCAAAGACATGTTTAGGATATGATATTAGAGTGTGAATTTGATTTTCTTTGTTTGGAAGACAATATGATTTCTAATTATAGAGACTATTAGTGGAAGTCACTCATAGCAATGAAAAACATGAATGAATAATCCACCAAGTAAGCTTAGGTAGCGTAGAACTGCTTTATCACTTTTGAAATTCGTACTTCGAAATACATGTGAATACTTCTAAAAAAATATAACTAAGCACAGTAACATGGAATATGACTCATTGTAGTCATATTGCATGTCATCAAAAAATATGACTGAACGCAGTCATATTGTACATCACTACAAAATGTAACTCAAAAGAGTCATATTGTACATCACTGCAAAATATGGCTCATCCTGGTCATATTCGACATAATAATAAAATATGACTCATTGCAGTCATTTTTTTATATTACTAAAAAATACGACTCACCAGTCATATTTCACATCACTACAAAATATAACTGACCGTAGTCATATTTTACATCATTCCAAAATATGACTCACCGTAGTCATATTTCACCTCACTACAAAATATAACTGACCGTAGTCATATTCCACGTCACTACAAAATATGACTCATCGCAGTCATATTCCATGTTACTACAAAATATGACTCACCACAGTCATATTCCATTTCATCAAAAAATATGACTCAACAGTCATATTCCACATTACTGCAAAATATGACTCGCCACAATCATATTCCGCATCACTGCAAAATATGACTGACCGCAGTCATATTCCATGTTACTGCGAAATATGACTCACCATAGTCATATTCCACGACATCAAAAAAATGACTCATCGCAGTCATATTCCATGTCATCAAAAATATGACTCATCGCAGTCATATTCCACGTCATCAAAAAATATGACTCGATCCAGTCGTATTCCATGTAGGATTTTTTTATTTGCCCGAGCAACCCAAGAAAAAGTCAAAATCTCCCTAGGATAGTCAAAGTATACGCCTAGTTGGCATACTATGGCTAAAAATGGGTATTTATACCCCTAAACCCATATGACTGCCAATATGACTGATGTCTAAAGCGACTGCTTCTAAACGACTGGAGTCAGTCATATTCCGAGTCATCTACAGTGATTTCTACGTCAGTCATATTTTTTGATTTTACGACTGCTTGCAATCATATTTTGCAGTCATAAAACACTGCTTTTGTTGTAGTGATTCTGAATTGCGTATCCACAAGAGCGAGAGAAACAAAGAGTTGAGTAGGCTTATCTCGCACGCGGTATCATCTATAGAATACTAAATGGGTGGCGACCACAACCTATGACGTCGACATCGTGCTGGTGCACTTCGACGTTGTCTGCCTCCATGGAGACGTAAACCAATAGGATGTCAACCTAAACCTACGATAGACCGACGATAACCTATCGGGAGGCAATGGAGACGTATAGCTTGTCGACGAAAACATATGTCACAGAGACATCGCCAATTGGGTCACAAAGGTATATGCACTGTGACGTATTCACACTTCAAGTTGTGTAAAATTGAAGGACATCCATCGAAACCTTGATATTTTGGATTTTTGGGCAACCCGAACTTGAAATTCTGTCCATGCCTGTAGTCCGAACCTAATTCCAAACCAGAAAAATGCCTTTCCAATTGTGTACATGCCTAGAGCCCCCCCAATAGGTTATTGTCGGTTTAGGTTGATGTCCTATTGGTTTACATCGCCTTGGAGGCTGACAACGTGGGAGTGGAAGAAGTCGACATTGGCATCGTAAGTTGAAACTGCGACCTAATCTTTTTCAATTGCTTCTCCAAGAGCTGGTCTTTCAATACACTCAATATATTCTCCTCAATTGGACACATTCCAACTCCAATCATAAACACCAAACCTGGTTCTCATATTATTAAATTTCCCAATTGGTTTTCTCTCATTACTCATACACATCACAACACACTCTTACATGAATCATTCAATTCTTAACTCCAATTGGACACATTGCCACAATTTCAATGCTCATACATTCTCTCCCGATTGATAACTCAACAACCATCACACACACAGTCTTCTCAATTGAACATCATAATTAATTTCACAAACTCCCAATTGAACTCACAAGCACACCATTTTAGAACACATGGAACTTACACAAGCAAACACACTCAATTGTTAAACATTCCCACTATATTAATTGCAAAGACAAAATTACAAAAGAAAACATCAATTGGGTTTACTTCCTCAACTGGAAGGAGTGCCATCTACTTCTTCTGTTTCTGTAGTGCCGATGTAGAAGTCTCATGTTTGCCTTGTACTACGGATTGTGTCTTAGCTGTTCGCGCCTTCATGTAAGATTCACCGTACGGAGTCAATCGGAACTCAATTCGGGGAAACCACTGTAATGGCATCTCATACACTGGTTGCACCGCTCCCGTCTTACGTTCTGCTGCATTGGCCTTTTCACATGCTACTGATAGTGTTCTCCAATTGGCTCGCTCCTGCTTCAAGGAATGATCTCTATCTCTACTGAGAAATGACTCCATTGCTGGCTTCCGATTGGCACCCTTATCTCCAATGAAATTGTGATGCACACCTTGTAAAAACTGCATCATAAACATCAACTCCAATAGGCGCATTTTCCTGCAACAATTATAGTTCAATCGAGCATACAACTCACCATCCTACAACATACGTCCGCCCAATCGGGGATCAATGATAATCTTGAAAAATTGGCACCACTCCGCTAATGCTTTGCAAAATATGGCTGCCTGATAACATACTGGATCCCGATGGGTGCGGTGCTCCCTCCAAAACCGAGTATACTCCGCCACGCAAGTCTGCCAATCAGTCCAAGTCCCCAGAATTACCGGCCAATTGTACCACACCGTGTCCAATTGAGCATCTATTCTCCACTTGTACCTTCGCTCTGAACTCGAACACCAATCAGGATTGGTCAACACATTCTCAAGTACCACACCACGCTCCAATCGGAGATTTCATTCCGTTGCAATCAACGATTCGATCGGTTTGGGTAACGGTGGTTGCTCCTGGTTATAATCTTTGCCAATCCACAAAAGAGCCTCCCACAATAGCACATCTGAACAGTCACTCACTTGAGCAAACAGATTCTCCCATTTGTCCAAAAATTGATCATCTGATAAACTTCCAATTGTTCCACAATTCCATGTATCCAAATTTAATGGCATGCCCACAATCAACTCCGGTGAAGTCTGCTAATTGTATCTATTCTTGAAAACAACCTGCGAGACTACGTCAAAAGGTAGCATCTGTGAAAAAAATTTAGCATTCACCATCCTCCCCAATCGATCCTGAATATCGCGATAAGTGTAAAAATATTCACTGGGATGAACATCTGTAAATTTAGTCCTCATCGATCGGTTTTGATTATTCTTGATCATCTCAAGTACCCACCCTTTGGATTTGTATTCATCTACAAATCTTTGTAGTACAACTTTCCAATCCTCAAGTGGGCAATTAACCCAATCGGTCGCCAAACACACCGCCACTTCACGTCCCCAGCCTTCACATTCAGGCGTTCGTACCTGCTCAACATAAAAAACTCCCAATCTGTGACGGTGAGCTTGTCCCTCTTCCAATTGGCGATAATAACGTAGAAGACGTGCTCCAAGATCACCAAACATCCAATAGGCTGCAACATAATCTTCCAACAAAATATCACCTCGCACCACAATTTCCACCAATAAGTCATCTTGATTCCAAAACTCGGCCAATTGCCAAATCTTCGAAAATTCTGTCGCTGATAGGGTCTGCTGCAACGAAAGTTCCGCAATCATAAAGAAAACCTGTCGATCGTATACATACAATTGTTCCAAATTCTGTGCAGGGGGAACGTAGGAAGATAAAGCCAATAGGTCTTCTACACCAATCCCGCCTATTTTATCTACTGTTCGCCCTTCCAATTCCTCTTCTACATGCTCCTCCTCAGACACAATAGCCTTCCCCTTCCGATCGGTCACTACCTTGTAAGTAAATCATGCTTCTGTTGTAAGGACTACAACCGATCAGTAAGCTCTTCGATCTTCTGTTGTTGGCTGACGATCTCCAACCGCATTTGGACATGCTTGCTTGTCAAATTCGCGAAAGTACTTTTCCGGTGCTCCAACTCTGCCCTGGCTTCCTCCAAATGTCAATTGGCGTTACACAATTGTTGCTGTAATTCTCCTTTCTCACTGCTCTTCAATCCATCGGCTTCCACTTGCAACAACTGATGTCGCTCTCGCAATATTACCAATTGATTCTTGAGTTCTGCATAATCTTCAAAAATCATAAGGTGCGTTGATAACTTGGCCAATCGGTTTGCATCCTCTACCATTTTTTGATAAAACTCCGGCCCTTGAAAACCCTGTGGCACTATACATTCACCAATTGGATCTCCTGTCCCTCCGTTTCACTCTTTATCACAACATCGATCGGGTCCGCCACATCAAAAATCTTTGTAAGATAATATCCCCCACAAAAACTTGTCTCTGAGTCAATTGGGTTCATCTTGACTCTCTCCACCACATAATGAAGCTTCCTTGCCACCAATTTCGCCCAATTGATTACGACACTGCACTGAAACACTACCACCGTTGCCACTATCACCCCAATCTCCATACAATCCATATCCAAGTCCAAAAATAGCCATCGCTGTATGAAATCCACCATTTCTCGCCACTCCTTTGTCAACTGAGCCTTATAAACCCTAATTGGTGCTTCAGCCAATTGTTTCGTTATTACTACCTGCATTGGTGTTGGAAAACACCCACCAATCGGGAAATCCTCCTCTCTCAAGCTAGCCCACGACACACCACAATTGGGTACACTAAATGCCTTGCTCACCACCTCCGAAAACAGCTCCACTTGTCGTCCTTGAACAAAACCAACTCACGTCGCCAATTGATATTTCTCCACAAACTCCACCACATTCTACTCTTGAATGACCAATTGTACTAAACTTGCCAAAAGGAAGCGCAAAATGCCCGCCGCCTGCACCTTCTTCACCACCTCCAGTTTCCTGTAAAATTCTTTGTCCTCCTCCAAAGGTGGCCAAGGTATCGATTGAATCCGAACTGCACCCACCACTACCAAAGAATCCCTTTCTCAGCCTCCGTCACCTCACTACAAGAAAATCTGTCCAAAATGACAGAAACTCGTCCTAATTGACAAAAATCAGCCCCTCCTAATCTACAGAAAATTGACAGATTTTTGTCAATTTGGACAATTTTTTGTCAATTCAGACAGTTTTTTTGTCCAAATTGACAAAAATCTATCAATTTTCTGTAGATTAGGAGGGGCTGATTTTTGTCAATTAGGACGAGTTTCTCTTGTAGTGCCTCCTTCTCAATCTTGGGTTTCTTCAACAATCGGAAATACTCCGCGAGTGCTTGATCTTCTGGTAGAACCGCCTTCACAAAAATTACTTCATCATCCGACTCCGCCCCCTTCTCCAACATTTTGCCAATTGTTTCTTCAACTAAACCGCCCTTTGCACTTGGTCCTACTGCCATCACTCTTCCACACCAATTGCACTAAAATTTTACACTCTTCGCTTACACAATCGGCAAACTTACTCGTTCCACCTCAAAAGCAACAAAAAAAAATTTCATGCTCAATGTTCTTCCAATTGGGACTGGTAAAGCATCCCTACTCGATCTTGCCAGTTCCCGCCGTCTTTCAAAATATCCCACCAATCGGGTTCAAATGCCCTCAGGGCTCAAATCCCAATTGGTCCTTTCATCATTCACTACAAGAGAAACTCGTCCTAATTGACAAAAATCAACCCGTCCTAATCTACAGAAATTTGACAGATTTTTGTCAATTAGGACAAAAAACTGTCCGAATTGACAGAAAATTGTCCAAATTGACAAAAATCTGTCAATTTTCTGTAGATTAGGACGGGCTGATTTTTGTCAATTAGGACGAGTTTCTGTCATTTTGGACAGGTTTTCTTGTAGTGATTGCCCACGTCAATTCCAACTGGAAAGTAATGCTATGATCCTCATTATTGGGATCCTTTATATTTAATTTTTATTCTTGCAAATCTTTCTTTCTTAGGAATATTTACATTAATTTATTTATTTATAATTTTTATTGTTTAATTTATTGCTTTGTGAGAATTTTTTTCCCAATCAGTGCCCAGAAACAAAAGTTATGCCCAAATAAACTCAAGGGATGGGGGGCAGCAAAAAAAATTTCAAAAATTATTATTTTTTTTTGTAAATTTTGTTTCTTGTAGATTATATTTCCGTGTACATGGAAAGTTTTGATTCATTCTATTTGGATTTTTTATGAGAAAGTTATGGACAATCTTGTTTTTCGGTCAATTAGAGCATATTTTTGAAAAAATAATTGTAGGATTCATTTTTGAATGCCATTTTTATAATTTTCAATAAAAAAAGTCCCACATGGTTTAGTTTGGTTTTTAGAACAATCTCACCATTGGAATTATTTCATTTTAATTCCATTTTAGAGATATTAATAATTTAGATTTTTCTTTTATCTCGTACCTATTTTTACTTAATAATTTTTTAAAATATAAAAACTAAGTGTTTTTTAATTGAATTTTTTTTCCTAGATTCTTAACTCAATTTTCTACTATGAAGATGAAAAGCTCAAACTCTACAGTGCAAAAATGTTAAGTTAAAAATGTTCAAAGTCAAAAAATCTAATCCCGCAATGTGCTGAAAAATTTGTTTATATCACTTTAAACGCACTAATCTTGCAATCTATGCGGTCAAAAATCCTGAAATTTTTTCCACATATTGTTATACTATTTAAGTATAAGATCCTATGGTTAGATGTTGGAAAAAAAATCAAGAAGTTCATTTTTTATTTTTTGCTATAGAAATGGCAGTTTTGAGTGTTTTTTGGCAGAAAAAGGACCTTGGTCCTTTAGGGGTTCAAAATAACTTTTGAGTTGTAGCCAAAAAAATTAGGGTTAGGTTTAGGGTTTACAAAAGGTGGCCCAAGGTTTAGGGTATGTAGTCCGATTTTGTATTTTACTTTTGGCCAATTGCATGTTTTGGGGGTTTTACTGGTAGTTTTATCAATCGGTAGTTCATACTAGTTGTTTATTCTTACTATTTACCGATCGGAGTTGATTTTGGCCGATAGGGATTGCAATGGACTTGATTTGTTGGGTAGTTATTTCAGACCGATAGGTATTTAGCTATGATGTTCCAATTGGCGAGGCAATTGACGGTGACCGTAGTAGGCACTCCTTCCCAGGCGGAAGTAAAAACAATTGTGTTTGTGTATTTTTCTGTTTGATTAATATGATGGAAAATTTACTAATTGTGAGTGAGTGCGTATTTGTGTCTGTGCAAATGGAATGTGTATGTGTTGAGATTTGAGTGTGTGGAGTGAATTCGTGATTGTATGACAATTGGAGTGAATGAGTGTTGTGTGTTTAATGTGGAATGAATTAATTGTGAGAAACTGTGTAGATGTGAGGTGAATGATCTGTGGATGTAATTTGGCTAGTTGTGAAGGCCGATTGGAGTGTTGGAGTGTGTACACTAGAAACTGTGGAATGAATTTGATGACATTGACCAATTGGAAGTTGTTATGATAGTATATACCAAATTGTTGTCATGACTCGAAGATTTGAGAGTGAATTACCGATAGGAGAGATTGTTGTTGATTAGAATGAGCAATTGGAGAGATGGAATGATACTTAAAGAGAATTGAGAATTAATTGTTGAAGTGAATTTGAAAATAGAATCAATTGGGGAAAATGAGTGATATTAATTTCAGGAATATTAAAATTAAAATTAATTAATTAATAAAAAAATAGAAAAAAAGAAAAACAAAAAAATCAAATAAAAACAAAATAAATAATAAAAATAATAATAACATGGATGGAAAAGAGTTCAAGAAGAAAATAAAAACATGTCAATTTTGTCAACAACTGAATAACATCAAGATGAAGTGTGAGAGCACAAAAGGAAATTGCTATGGAGCAAAGTCAGAGAGTTGAAGGAGAAAAGAAAAAGGAATTGCTTAATCAAGAGTGGATTGGAGAAAAAAAGTGAAGCTAAAGATCAATTGGGGAATAAAGAGGAGCAAATTCTTTATTGAAAGATCCGGCTCAATTGATAAGACAACCTTGACCATAAACTATTGATATCTATTGGAAAAAATTGGAATTCATAAACTTGCAATTGAGTGATAAATTAGAATTATATTTATTCCGATAGGAAATAAATACCTCCTAGCATTCAAATCCTAACTTGGGGTTTATTTTTAAGAAAGGCATAATAAACCTTCTTACAGGGTATAAAAGGATGCTCCTCCAACTAAGTTGTCCTCTTTTTTTTGCCCTTTGTAGGTGTTGGTGCGTTGTTCTTTTTTGTTGTTGTTCATTATTTTGTGTTTCTCTTTGCCATCTTACTAGTTTAGTATTGCAATTCGTGAATGTTTTTTCAGCATTTTTCTTAGATTCTTTGAAGTTTTTGTTTGTGTTGGTTTTATTTGCATTTGTTAGAATACCTTTGTAAATGTTTTTTTCTCATTTTTTAAAAAGTTTTTTTTACGGTTCTTTCTCAACACATATTGTTCCTGTGCACATTTGTAGAATCCCTTGGCAACTATTTTTTTTCTTGTTTCTCTTTTATTATTTTTTACCGGTTCTTTCTCTTTGCAATTTTTCTTACTGTTGTTTTCTTTTGGTTTTTGGCGCTTTCTATTTGTAACTAATGATTTTCTCTTTGCATTTGGTAGTTTTTTTGGGCAACATTTTTTTTATTGAGCTCTTATTTTAATCCGGTTGTCTTTTTTTTCAGCCTATTGCTATTGGCGCCCTTACTTTCAGTGAACTATCGACTTCCTTGCTTTTCAATTGTAGTTCTCATGGAGCAGTTTATGGACTCTTTTCTATTGGATTCTTTTTTGTTGGACTGTTTGGCGTTGTGTTCTTTGTTCTTCGATTCCTAGAACAAAATGATCTTCCAGAGAGATAACTATCATTTCAATACCATAATTTGAATTGTTATTTGTATATTTTAAGTATAAGTTATTTTGTTTTGCTTTAATTGGGTTGAAATAGTAAGAAGGCAATTGGCCTCCATACTTTTCTATACTCAATTTATTTAATTTCTAATGGTTTAAGGAATAGTAAGAAGGCAATTGGCCTCCATACTTTTTTAAACTCAATTTCTTTAATTTCTAATGGTTTAAGGAATAGTAAGAAGGCAATTGGCCTCCATACTTTTCTATACTCAATTTATTTAATTTCTAATGGTTTAAGGAATAGTAAGAAGGCAATTGGCCTCCATACTTTTCTATACTCAATTTATTTAATCTCTATTTGTATAGTGTGTGATGATAATATAATCGGCCTTTGTATTCATCAAAAGAACATCATCAAAAGAACATCAAAAGAAATTGTCCTTGTTGTTCAATTTATTCCATTTGATCAAATGTCACTAGAGCAATTTGAAGAATATCAAGAACTTACAACCACTCTTATAAACCTTAGAAGTGGTGCTAGTTTGGTCACATGTAATGGACCACAAAGAGGAGGGAAAATGTATGCCCTTGGATGGAGAGGAGGTATGTATTTTTGGTGGTATTTATTGGTAATTTTTTCAGTTATTTTTTTATCAGGATATTTATTCTATTTTATTTTTAAATGATATTATTTTAATTCTAAAAAAATCTCTAATGAAATGTAGGTTATGACTCGGGTTTACTTTTGGGCCGGTATGTTCCCAATCGGAAGATGCAACAAGATGCTTCAACCCTTCAGAAATGGAAGAGTGATCAAGATTTAATATCATGGATTTCTTCTATTTATGGTAAAAAGTTTGATAATTTAGACCCTATTTTATTCGAGCAGACTAAAGCTGAAGTTGCGTGTGCAAAAGTTCCTAATTTATTTCAAATAGAGTTTGGTATTTCACATGAAGAACAAGTAGGTTTTTGTAGCAACTTAACATACACTATTGAAGACTTCTATAACAAATTCCATCGAGATAAGGATTATAATTCTTATACATATGGTAGTTGGGCTCAAATTTGTTTAGACAGTGGTAAATTAGCCAAAAAAAGCAACGGCTTTAGTAGCAAAGGAGGAGAATATGTCTTGTTGGTAGTTATAAAGTCTATATTGACTTTCATGCTTGTGATGGAGTTGTAGAAATCCTTTGGCGTGGTAGGACAGACTTCCATAGTACCATTCCATCCACTACTTCTTTTGGTTATACGAGGATTGGAACATCCATGCAAGTAAATGAGGGCTTGGTTCAACGGATGAAAATATTGATTATGATGCAAAAGAAGGGTGAAGATATAACCAACAATGTACGGGGTGTGAAACAAATTGTAGAGCCCAAACTACAAAATGTTAAATAGGTTTTAGAACCTTTTTTTAATAAATATTGTCTATCAATTGTCCAATGGATTTTGGATAGGCTCCTTCAATCTCAATTGCAATAATTTGTGATTAAAAAGAAGGCCTCAAAGGTCCAAAAAATATGGAACCGCTTGGATAAGAAGTGGATTTAACATTTTTAAAAATCTTTATTAACTCATGGGTCTATATATCTTACATAATGTTCCATTTTCAAATATTTCTGTAAAAATTTGGAAATAAAAAATACAATAAAAGGGTTGTATGAGATATGAACATATTTCCCAAAAATCATCCAATTTCTATTGTGAAACTAAAAACATGAAGACAAGAAATACAAATTAGTGTTCTATATTATTAAAGAAAAACAAGTTGGTGGTCGCTTTTGATAACCATTGCATTTCATCTTAAAAAATTTGTAACTAATTCCACAAAGGTGATCACAATTGACAAAAAGCACAAGGCTGAAACTTGTGATGACAAAATCAGCCAATGCTATTGTAATCAAACTTTTCTGCAAATTTCTACACAATTAAAAAGAAACTTACAATAAATTCAAATTACACACGCATGAATTACATTTTTCCTTGTGTGTGTATAATTTTACATGCTTTGTATAAATTTACTTGTCCTACATAATTTTAAAGTATGTTGTTTGAAAATTTGCACTTTCAAATGTTGTTTCAATAGAACTTAAAAAAAGTTAATCCAATTATTTGTAATTTGTTTTGTACTTTATAATTTATAATTTGTGTTTTGTAATTTGTAATTTGTAGTGAACATTTTGTGTTTGGGATTGTTAAAACAACTCTTTATATACACATGGGGTGGTACAAGGTGAGACAAACAACGTGGGATATATGAAGTGGTCGATTCGCACTGAAATTGTAGAGGTAAATGTCTTGCATTGTCGCAGTCTCGCATATTTTATATTGTGCATGGTCATTGTTCTGAATGAACCTATGGTTTTAGGAACATTGAAAGCAGAAAATATTTTTGTCAATAGGAAAAGGTACACAAATTAAAAGTCTTCAATAAAAAATATAAAAAATTTATTGACCAATCGGTAAAAGATAAACAAAAATGAAGAGTTAAGAAGGAAGACAAAATCTGTATTATATTCTTGAAATAGAAAAAATGGAAAAAATTACCTTTTTCAAATGAAGAAAAGAAGAAGATAAAATAGATGATGCATGATTTTATTTTATTTTTTTGATTGAGCATTCTGAAAATTGGTCAGAGTGATGAATTAGAAATTCGGGTTGGGAATAGTATCCACTGTACTTTGCAATCATGACACTGTTTGTCTTCAAAATTTGCCATTTCCGTGTATTTTGCTCATTTCTCTAAATCTGGAGTTTCTCCTTGAAAATGATGTTCCTGACTTTGAGCCCACTAACAAAATGAAGTTCACCTACTCTAGTTTCTACTCCAATTGGAATATCAGAAAAATTCGCAATATTGAACATTTTATTGGGATTTGAACTTTGGATGCAATTTTGATGTCTTCTATATTCTAATTATATATGTATACGGTACATGAGTTTACACCATGATGTTTGTCACTACAATATACACCCATGGTGAAATTTTCAGATTTTTTGGAATAAATTTATATTTGATAAGATTTTTTCTTCATATTTTCTTATAAAATTCTCATAAAAATCAAATTTCCTTGAAAAAATCTAAAGTTTCTGTGAGGTGAAGAAGACATGTAACTTTATCTCTGAAAAATAAATATAAAAAATTTTGAACATTTTTAATTCAAAAAGAGTCATAAACTAAGTGCCAGGCAATGAAGCTCGAAACCCATGGTCATAGGCTCGTCCTTTATGGGTTGAAATGAAAGAAAAATCACTGCATGTGATGGTTGCTTGGGGCGGCGGAGTACACGCCAAACGGCAGAAAAGAACAAAAGACATAACCGGGGCCCGATTGGGATAGTAGTGACACATACTACACTTAGTGGCCGTTGCTTTCCGGATGAGAAACCGATCGTACTTACAGATCCCCTACTACGCTGCATGCGCTCGTCAATAGGAATTGACTTTCCTTACTATAATATTGCCAATTGGAGTTTACGACACTTGCTTCCGATGGTTCGAAGCGGCATCCTGTTGTTTGAGGCTTCCAAATGGGTGTTCAGTGAGAGTGGTCTACCTATCGTGATCGATATGAGTCATGGAGTCTGTTTGGGGTTTGAATTCGGATTCCCAATTGGATTCAGACATGAGCGAAGGTGGCGATGTGAGTTTGAGTGCAAACAGTTCAGTCTCTGGAGATGACGTCGACATCGATAATGCTGCTGCTATAGAATCCATTGCGTTGGGAGCACAACTAGGCACAGTTTGCTCTAATGCAGAGTTGTTGGATTATGTGGAGGATTCCTTAAATCGTGGTGAGAAGTTCAATGCAATTGCGGAGTCACTATGCATGACTAGAAACTCTCTTTCGAGGCGCTTGAAGACAATGGGATGGGGAGGGGTGTATCATTCTATTGGGAGTGAGGAAGTGGTGACTGCAATTACTACACTAGTACCAATCGGTCGTGGAGGTTGCAATTGGGGTATCCGAATAGTTGCTGCTAGTCTTCGCAGCTCCTTAGGACTTCGTGTTCCTCGAAAAACAGTGCGGAACGCCCTCGTGAGTATGCAACCAGAGCACATGCAGAGGAGGCAAGTGAGGGCTCTTTTCCGGGGCCAGTACGACATAAGGGAGCCCATGATTTTGTGGCACATGGATTGTGAGTGGGAATTCATTTTACACCAATCCCAGTTTCTTGCAATTCCAATAGGGTTTTCCCAAGTATGCTTTTTGTTACCAGTTTCTTGCAATTCCAATAGGGTATATTTTATGTTTGCCTGTAATGTTCACCTCCATCAGACTACACCCCAGACTGCTTTAAACTGATTGAACCATCATGGTCCACTGTTTCCAGCATATGACAAGTTGGCACAATGGAAAATCAAAATTCATGGGGCAATGGATGGAGGTATACACTTCGTATTGTGGGCTATGGTTGCTACCGATAAGAAAGCTCAAACAATTTTTTCAGCATACAAGTCAGCGGTTGATCTGTATGGTCATCATGTCCACATTCGATCGGACTATGCAGCTGAACACTGTCTTGTTCGAGACGACATTCAGCGAGCTAGACCGAATGTCAAAACTCCTTTTCTAACCGGGTCTTCCATTCACAATCAGGTATCTCATCTAACTTCATGATATCCAATCGGTTAAAGCTCATTTGCATGTTACAGATTCAGCAATGTCTTAGAAGATATATGCAAAAGTGGCTAGTGAATTGGTTTCTAATCTGCACATCCCAATTGCAATTGTAGAGAATTGAGCATTGGTGGGGTCAAATGTGGACGAAAGTTATATGGTACTACAAACATACAAACAATTTGCACTTTATTGGGTATTGTACTTCCACCAAGAAAACAAAAATTGAAAAGAATTCATTGATTTGGAGTCAATTTTAAGCCTAATAGGTTAAACCATAAACAACAGTAAGGATGTTTTTTGGTTGTTCAATGATAAAGAATCTTTCTATGTAGGACAAAAATACAACTATTTACCCTGCAAATTTTGTGTGAAAAGGTAAGGTCTTCTATAGTAGTTTGACTTCCAATGAGTGCTTTTGCATTTTTTTAAGCCAACAATTTACATCGTTCCAAAATAGATGATTTCCATGGTGACTAGCTTGCCCTTTAAGGATTAACCTCTAAAGGACCATTTGTCTCCTCAGGGGACAATTTTGGTCTAGGTAGGTTCCTATTGTCTCAATTTGTAGTGACTTTTTTGAGATTTTTTGAGGTTGTGTAGTTTGTCAAGAGTTTTATGGACATATAATTTTTGTTTCAATTGGATGCTGGATTAAAAAATTATGGACAGTTTTTGACAAAATTACAATTCAGGGGCAGACTGGGCAGTAGAAATTGCTTTGACTTCAAAGTGGGCAGGAAATGTCAACAACAAGCTCCGCCAAGGTGGGTAGTAGGTGAAGGCCTGGCACCTCTCTCTCCATGCATCTACAAAAAAATTGACATAGGGAATGAGAATAAGCTTTAATACTAGATACTAAGGTCATGGCAAGTGGTTTATGGTATACTCAAACCAAACAAACCAAATTAAGAAATGCTAAGATGATTTGCCAACAATCTTAAGAGTCCTTTGAATCAATATCAATGTCATTTAATCCTTTGCCTTCAAAAACATAATTTTGATGGTCCAAAGAATTGTTTCAATGACATTCATGGGAGTAGAGGTTGGAGATGCCATTTTTATACTGAAATCAATTGTCCTCTATGAATCTTCAAAGGGTATGGAATAATTTGAAAATGAGAGTTGACTGTTCACTGCCAAAATATTACAATTATGTATGATGTAGAATTTCAATCCTCATTTAGTCATAGTAGAATAACCTTTTTTTTAAATTTTGAACTAAAAGAAGTTGGAAAATCTATCTGAGTTTCCTCTCCAAAAATTCGTCTAATATTTCTAGCCTCCAATTAAAAGTTACAAATAAAATTTAGAAAGGATGTTTGAAAACGTCAAAAAAATGTCCTTTCCAATCCCTCTGTGAAATTTGTCCATAACTTTTGATTGGAGGCTAGAAATATCAAATGGATTTTTGAAGAAGAAACTTAGATATATTTTCCAATTTTTCTAGTTCAAAGTTTTTTAAGAAAAGTTATTCTACTATGACTAAATGAAGTTTGAAACTCTACTTCAAATAAAATTCCTACTTTAATTTGACTTAACTATAAGTGCCAGAGCTCCTACTAATTTTAATTTATGTATCCCACATTTTTTTAAATTTCTAGAGAAAGAAAAATGGAATTGGCATCTAATCCAAGTCGTTTCATATTTTTTGGATCTTTGTGGAATTAGTTTCAAATTTTTGGAGTTGATAAAGAAGTAGATGGAGTGAGATGTAGGTGGATGATGTGGTGAGGTGGAGGTCCCATGCAATGGAACACAATAGGGATCATACCAGGAATGCAGGGGAACATATTGGGTCCCTTTTCTTTCCATTGCCCATTAGACTTTGGCTCATTGTAGTCTTCTAATTTCTAAATTCAATAAAAATTAGAGATTTTGTTTTTTTAAAAAATATTTTGGGGAGTTTGTCAAAGATAAATAAATATTCCAATCCATTGTTGAGATTTTGAAATTTTGAAATTATGAGGTAGAAAACTTGTTAGCAAAAATTCCAAAAAAGGATAGTGTATTGTCATTTCTCTAGACATTGTGGCATTGCAAGTTTTTTTGGATGTGTTCCACAACTTTTTTTTCAGTGAAATTTGGTGTACATATAGAGTAACCTTGCCATTTACCACACAAACAAATTTCAATTTTGTCTCTAAATTAAAATAATGACTTGACTAATGTAAAATTTGGCATGATATTGCATTGTCAAGAGAAGATTTAAGAACAAAAATCAAAACGCAAAAAAGATTTTTAGAATTTCTTTTGCTGCAGTGCAAAGGCAATGAGTTTCAAATTTGATAAAAGAACTCTGGTGGCCAAACACCGGACACTGTGTAGTCTTTGGCATGTGACATGTTCTAATCCGTTCCCCTAATTCCAATGAATTTGTTCCCTAAGTTCCCAAAGTTCTCGCGTGTCCGGTACCTGTGCGGATTTTGGAAAGGCTGTCGTCCGGTATTTGGGTTTGTCTGTTCAATGGCGGGCCTACTCTATGTAGCATTACCTTCATTATGGTATGCTATGAATTTTAAAGTCCTTAGTTAATTTCAAAGTCCTTAATTTCAAGAAAATTCCACAAATGGTGGTCAAAGGCAGCTGAAATTTTAGGACAGAGTTCAAAAAGAACTTTCCTTCTAACTTTGAATGTTCATATATTCCAATCTATGTAGTCAAATTTGATGAAATTCTTACCACATGTTTTCAAACAAGTTAAGTACAAGATCCTATAGTTAAATTGTTTCAAAAACTATTTTTTTGGTTTTCTTAGGTGAATGTAGTAGAAGTGGTAGTTTTGAGTGGTTTTTGACAGAAAACACCCTTAGGGCTTTACAGGTTAAGTTAGAATTTTGTGAAGTTCAACTTTGGAATTCAGAATACTAAATGTTATTTTAAAAAATTTCAAAGTATTCACAAGATTTCCAATTCTAAGTTTGTAAACTTTAAAATGATCTAAAGACTTTTCAAAATTTTCAAATAATAGTTTGCATATTTACAAAATTTTGGACAAGCTTCAAAATTTTCCTCAACTATTTCCGAATCTGATCCAAACGGCCAAGTCCCAAGTCAGCAGGCCAGCCCTGCTCCTAACTTAATTTAGTTGTTTGCGTGACCACTCTGTCGGCTCATGGCGCATCTTTGCACTGTTGCGTGAAGCAGATGGTTTGCGGTCTGGATGTTAGACTGGTGCCGAAGCTTTAGTTGGTGAAGTGCGACACTTGGTTTCAAGCTCCGGGTGCTTGGTTTTTGTGTCACCGACTTTGTTGCGTTCGTAGGGTTTTGTCGAATTCCGATCCATTGTCGGTGTGACATTCCGTTTTCGATCAAGCGTTTGTGTTGCTCGGTTCTCGGAGATTTGGATTGCGTGCAAGGTCCGGCTTGACCTGCGTAGAATTCGGTTCATACAGCCTCGCCCTCCTCTGCAACCTTGAAGCAAATCCTTCATGCCCAGGATCATATCAATGGCGAAGATGCGGGACGAACTGCTTTGTTGGTATAGGTTTCCATCTTCTAATTTAAATGAAGCTGGAATTCTCAGGCTTCACGCTGCTTTCGTTTATCCGTTGATCTTTGTTGTCGGTACTCTGCTAATGAAACGCAATTAATTCTCATACATTTGTGTGGGCAAGTCGGAGGTATGGACCGAGTGTTAAGCCCGGCTTCACGGCTGGAGCATATGGTTTATACGCCTTGGCCTTCCTCTGCAGCCGTGAATGAAGCCCTAAATCAGCTGGTGCAGCAACGACGAGTCGGGACTGCTTTGTCGATAAGAGCTCCATCTGTTTAGCCGAAGCTTCAATTAATTCTCAAGTTTTGCATTTCTTGGTTAATCCCTTTTTAGTTCTAAGGAGCGATTCTTTTTGGTTGGACGCTGTGTTAAGAGAGTGTCGTGGACGTGTCAAGTGGTAAGCTGCTTCTTCATGCTGGAAGAATTGGCAAGTCTGTAATTCTCATCAAACTAGGTTTGGGAAATCTTGATGCAATGATCCTAGAACGCTTAAGTTGATGCGAGGGAATCGTTGGCTTTAGGATATTAACGTTTGACGTACGCCGGATGTGATTTTCTAGATTGTAAATGCCCTCGAGATGGATGAAGAGTGGCGAAATACTCTGCTAGTGAATAACACCGACTCTAAACTTATTGTGGACTATATTGGTGCTAAGTACACTCTCGTTCCCAAGGAATATGGTATTATTCGTTGGAAGTATGTCGATCACACGGATACAGGGCTTCTTCTTTTAAAGTTTTCGACTGGGGACATGGAACTCCACCCCGTTTTTTCCAGCCACGACTCATATGAGAACAAACGGATAGTTGTTCTCGGAGATTTGGTCAACTCTTCCTCTTGTCGAATGACTCCAAGGACAAATCCCCAGACAATTGGTCTTAACGACTCGGCAGACCCAATGATACTTTTTGGTTCTCAGTGGATGATCTCTTAGGGGCTATGGAGGACCTGGAGAAAAAAGTGAAGATATGGCACAACCAATGTAAACATTTATTGAAGAAATATCAGGAAGCAGTGGAGCGAGTGAAACGAGTGGGACTAGAATTCGGGGACTTTTCCGAAAGGGATTTGGAATCCTTCTTTATGGAAGGTCAGGATCCGACCCGTTTACGCCATCGTCATTTCCCAATCTCTTTGGACTGGGTTCTAAGCTCTGCGTTACAACCTTCTATATTGGAAGGGGCGGCATTACTACGTTCGTGTAGTGAAAGATTTTACAACCAGGCTGCGTTTGCCTTGACTTCAATACCACCTTATGTACCAACTTTTTCAAAATTTGCTTTAGCAATTCGTGAGTTCAATTGGAACGTGGATTGTCTTTGTTTGATAATTGAACGGAAACCACTTAGACTTGACAGTTGGGAATGGTGTGAGGAGAGGTGTAGGCTCGTATTCTCCCATTTTTCGAATCGTATGAATGCGAGTGAAGACGAGGATTTAGAAGCTGATGTTCGTCGCCAATATGCCGATCGGGAAGCTTTGCGTTCATCTCTAGACTTGAAGCTGAGCACATCTCCGGGTACCTCTTCTTTCAAATTCTTGAATCCTGCCACTTGGTTTGGGTGGAGGGCGGGTGCACATGTCCAAGGCGAGCTTGATTCCATCTGGAGGAAGAGGTTGCAAGCCATCTCCTGCGCTCCTGGGTCGTATTCACCTCTCGATGCTTTCATCATTGACAATCCAGATACCAGTTTTGTTCAGGTTCCACGTTCCAGATCCAGAAGCGGAACTTCTAAAAGCGTCCAGAAGTGCAAGTGGTTGGGACAGACTGTGGCACTATCTGCCGTAATGTCGACTATATCGAAAGTTTCAGCACAAGCAGAAATAGGTTTCTTAGCAAAAGTGCAGCATCCAAATGTCGTGGAGTGGATGGGGTATGCATTCAAGGAGGATTTACGGTATCTGGATAGCTACCGGGAGTTTTTTCTTGTGACTGAGCACATGGAGTGTGACCTACATGATTTGATTACGGAACGCTTGACAAGAGATGATGGAACAATTTCCAACACTCAACCTCCTTTTGAAATTTTCATAGCAATTGACATTGCCTTGCAGATCGTGGAAGCCATAATTCACGTGCACAGGTGCCGAGTAATACACCGGGATCTCAAACCAAAAAATATTCTTGCCAGCCCAAAATACTCACTGGAAGATAGTCAAAAGGGACCTTTTTTCTATACCATCAAATTAATAGATTTTGGGTCGTCTAGGAGCGGAGATCAGGGTTCTCATTTTCACACCAGAAAGCAAGGAACTCCCATTTACATGGCTCCAGAGGTTTGGGAGTCGGAGGATAGCTACTCATGGTCCGCAGATGTGTACAGCTTTGGGCTGACCTGCTTCGAGATCTTCACTGGAAGGCTTCCTTTCGAGAGTGGGATGCCGTGTACACATGCTAACATTCAGAAGGTCTTGCGTGGAGAGACTTTATTTCCTGCTTGGTGCCCACCGGAATTGAAGGCGCTGATTGTGAAATGTTGGGCTCAGAATCCTTCTGATCGACCATGCTTTGAAGATATTCGGAAAGCTTTGTGGCGGTTGAAAGTATGTCATGGATTAGTTATCTTGCGGTTCTATCCTTTTTGAAAGTGAACGGAGGCATCGACGTGACCAAACCCCAAGACGCTCGCACAACACTAACGACGAAATGGATTCTTAAGGCCTGTGAACGAGGTTCCTCTAATCTGCACACCCTTCTAAGGCACCTACTGAGAAACTTTCAACTCTTTATGGTATGAAGATGGGCCTCCAGCCTGGAATTTTTCACTCTTCCTCATTTCCAAGCGTTGAAAGGATCCTCGGTCTGGAACAAGGTAGGGTCATTGCGGCATGAAGTCCTACCGATCCGACCAAGACTCCCAAAGAAGTGGTGGTGGAATTCTTCTGGCGGTCCCCCTTTGCACCCATCATAGGACCTGGATTCTCCAAGGCAAGAACCACCATTTCCATTGCCACGGCTTGAAGCAGATTCGGGACGCACAGCGAGAGGGGCGATTCCTCTCAGCCATTGAAGCTGGGGTGAAATTTGGCTTGAAGCCAGAGGAGGAAAGTGCCTGGCAAGCTGCAAATCTCACGATCCAATCACAGTGGGGGAGACTGCTCACCCAGAGCCCCCTTTGTGCCGAAAAAAAAGAATGGATTGGCTAGTTCCCGGATGCCGCGCATCATTCTTCACGCTCCGACGGGCAACATTGCCTGCATGGCTGCTCAGCCACGCCCTATCCCGTCCTTTGGAGAGGAATTCTTTCATCTTTTACCCTTTCCACAAGTTTGTCTTTTTCTTTTACGTTTTGAACAATTTCTATGTGCCTTATTCCTTTCTTTCTTTTGTTCTCTTTTTCTCTCTTTTTACTGTACTCCTTTCTCTTTTTTACAATCACCATCTACTTGTGTGAATTGCATGTCACTTTATGTACCTTTCTAAAAAACTTCTTTCCTTTTTCCTCTTTTTTATATTTTAAATGTCTTTTATTTATTTTTATTGTTGCTTGTAATTGGAATTTTTTGTACCTTTTTTTATTTCTTTTTTTATTTCTTCTTTTTTCATATTTCAATTTATTTTATTATTGCTTCAAATTTTTGGTATCTTTTTCATTAAACCTCTTTTCTCTTTTCACTACAAGGAAAAGGAGTACTTTCAATGCAATCTTAAATGAAAAGATGCATATAGAAAGGTCATGTGTTTTCATTAATATTTCCTTAAGTTCATATATCTAGTCCAACTTGCATTATTGTACATGAGTGAAAGACTGGAAGGCATCCTTTCAGGCAAAAATGTATATGACTTTAAAATGCTTGGTGAATTCCATGATTTTCACTTCTTGCATGTCAACACATGGCAAACTCACCCATTCTATAAAGTTATTTTGTAACCATCGTGTAGCCAATTGCTTTAGGTCAACTTCTAAAAGTCAAATATGTCTATTTATAGAACAGTATACCATTTAGATTTTTCAATTACATATATGAAGATTCAACTTTTAAAAACAAAAATGGAAAATGGCATTTGTCATCTTCAATAATTACAAAACAACAATCTCTACTTCCACTTTGAGGGTTGGAAAGACAAAAAAACAAAAAATTGCTCTTTGGCAATATTTTATTCACATAGCTTCTCATTCATATCAAATAATATTTGAAACTTTGAAAGATAACCTTTCAATATGAAAACTTTGATAGGATTGACATAAATAAATAAATATATATATATAAATAATAATGCATAAAATTTGAAAAAATAAATCAAGTGGAAAAGAGTTTTGAATATGAAGATGATAACATGCCAATCCATGTGCTATTGTGCTCAAATGGGGAATTCCATTAAAATTGTGCCATTTTGCAACCTTGGCACTTTTACGATTTAAACTGCACAATTGGAAATATATACCTATCTTAAATGTCACTTTTATGATTTAGACCACACGGTTAGAGAAAGGCATATGAAAAATGCCACTTTAATGAAATTTCCTATTTAAACAAATTAAGGTTTGAGTGATTCTAGTAGAATACTAGAATAGTTGTACAATAGATTGTTTTCACCTTCAGCAACAATGGAAGACAATGAAATTTTTCATGGAAAATTACTGGCAAAATTTTACATGATTATCATGCTAGCAACTTTTGTACTATTAAAAGAGGGAAAAAATGAATGAAATAGTCAAAACAATCTCCAAGAAATATGAAATTTTGTGAATATTTTGATGAAGTTTTTTATTTTTAATGAGTGATGGATGGATAGTAAAATTTGGATGACCTAAATATTTGCAGCTACTCCAATAGTTGTCTTGCTTTCACCAAGAAAACAAAAAGAACTTTTCATATTAATTTATGAGCCTAGCAGGTTAAGTAAGAATTTTGTGAAATTCTTTCACCAACTTTGGAATTCAGAGTGCACAAAATGTCATTTTCTAATTTTTGATGTTCTTCACAAAATTTCACATTTTACTTGTTTAGATTTCAAAATGAACTAAAGACCTTTCAAATAAAGTTCTCTTTGTCTTTGGCATTGTAGTATATTTTTCGGAATCTAATCTTATTCAACTAAATTCGAGTTCGAATACTAGGGAATGAACTATATAAGGTTAGCGTAGTGTGTTCAATTGTCACAATGTACTAATTTCCTAAATTAGAATGTTTTATTCACTCTTAAGTCTACTAAAACCCAAGGTAAAATTTGTACAGTCCATTAATACATGCTATTGACGGATGAATGTCGTCCCCGTCCTATCTAGTGTTCTAGTGGCTCGTGACAATAGTTCTTGGACAATAGGTCAATGTGGACTGACTTGACAATGAATGCATGTGCAATGCAGGACTTTTAAAACTAAATAGATATTAGTATTAGTATTTAGAAAAGAAATTAAGTTTTAGTGGTTTAAAACAACTTATCATAGGCTACAATACACAAAATCCCAAAGACAATATTGCCAAAACACGTGCAATTAGCGTGCACTACCTACAACATGCAAGACTCGTACTTATAATACATACATGCGAATATTAATATAACCTATTAGATTTAATCTTTACACAAAATCCTATTACCACATACCTACAACCTAGTCCTAAAACCAAACTCTAAGGTCTTAAAACCTTACTAGTAAGACAATAGATTCTTTCTATTAAAGAAATTTTATTATTTAAGGATTTAATACTTTGAATTTAATTTTTTAATTACCTAATCAATTAATTATTAACTCAAATATCTCTCAATTCTCCAAATACAATAATATTTAAAATAAGTATTAGTTCTTGAAGTACCTTCTTTCAAGAGTTCAAAAATCTGAAATAATCATTTATTCAAATGTTTAATTCAACCTAATATACTTTTGAACACAAATTTGAATTCCACAAATCAATAAATTTGATTCAATCACAAAACTGAATCCCTAAATTTCAATTCTTTAAATTTCCAAATTCTAATTTAGATTTTCAATTTTAGCCTCAGTTCCTTAAAGTAAATCATTAATGTATGGCAATAGGTTCCCCTTTTTATTTTGTATGAATAACTTTCCCATAAAAGTTTCAATTATTGTAATTCTTAAGCTATTACATAAAATATTCTATAACCTACTATTAATAATCAAAACTTAATCAAATAGTCTTTAATATGAATTTAGAACATAAGGCCAACTTCCCTTAATTTATCACTGAATCCTTAATCTAATTATGTGACAATAAGTCGTGACTGTAAAAATTAGTTAACTTCGGAAATTAATAATTTTTTAATGAATTCACCAATTTTAATTATTCCAAATCCAACCAACACTATATTATATGGTTTATTATACATAATCCAGATTTAATCAAATAACTTGTTATAAAAATTTAAAATGCGAGACCCAAAAACCCTAGATTACAGCTGAATCCCTAACCTTAGTTTTTTTTTTTTGGGACAATAAGACTTTTGACTGTAAGAATTAGTCAATTTAAAAAAATCCGTAACTTTTGCATACAATGTCCAAATGCGGTAATTCAAAGACTCATATGCAATATATACTACAATCCACCATGCAGTATACACAAGCAGCCAAGAAAAGTCAATCAATAATTTAGAAACAATAAATCAAAGAATCAAATTACTGCTGTTACTCCAACTCAGTCCGACTTGCATTGGTAAATGCATGTTCAGGTCACTGATAACGATGCAATTTCCATTGATCATCCAAGTGACAGCTAGTACTGCATTGATGTTTGGGTCAGCAATTGAAGTAAACACAACGATAAATTTAAACACAAAGCCCGTAATTCCTCAAATTACTCTCTGAATTTTCCATGAGGCAACCAGTTACATAAGCAGCATTCTCCAGCCTTGAATTCTGTGAGCCTGCCCATCTGTCGAAGATTCTACACCATGCAATCACGAACTAGTTCCTACTACAACTTCAGATCACTAGTTCCTCTCTAATGCGAATATACCTGGCCTTGAATCCACGCAATTGAACTCGAGTAGCTTCACCAAACTGAAGCCTCAGATATTTAGGCAGTCCAGTGTCTCGTTCACTCAAAGGACCGCTCTCCAATTCTAAGTCCCAATCTGGATTCTTGCTTTAATTAGGGACGACTGCTTCAAACTCGTATGCACGTCTGGAATCATTGGAAATCAATTCACATCTCCCTGAGGTCGGGATGGTTCTTCCGAATTCTTCACCGAACTCTCGATGAAAACTGCAGTCTCAATTCCAATCAGCGGTAAGGACCCTCACACTCACAAATCAGTGAACTTGTAATCTCCGTAGTCAACACATAATTCTCCTCAATCAGCACCCTAAATTACTGGAGCAATGTCAAAACATCACCCGGTCAATCGCATCACAAAACAATCACCGGGAAGCCAAAACTTCAGCGCCGTGAGAGGAAAAGGTTGCCAACAATTGTACGTTCTCAAATTAGCAAACTTCCCCAATACACATTGTGAATTAACCAGTTGCAGGACATACCAGGCACTCAAATCTCCACAATTTTTATATCAGCACTCCTAGGACAAGTTTCCAGACATCTGATCACAGCACTCAAGATACACCACTGTATAAACACAATACACAAACAAAGCACCAAGGTATTACAAATCGCACGTAAATTGCAGGCACAACTGCGCAGGTATGCACAAGATAATATATGAAAATCTGCACGGGGGGGGGGAAGAATGAGAGAGGGAGAGGGATTTAAGTTCAGGAAGGAGGAGATCGGAAGCGAGGGGAAGCAGCAGCAGCAATGCTCCGCGATAGAATCTCCCCAAATCCCTAATTTGATTTTTCTTTATCTTTTTCTCTTGTCTTCCTTATCTTCCTCTTTCTCTATCTCTTTGTACTTTTTCTTTAACTTTTTGCTTTTTGTCCTTTTAACTACTGTTTTGACTATCTATCAAAGTATCTTTTAACTTTTTGGAACTTTTAGTGCACTTTGAACTACTTTAACACTAAATACTCAAAATATATATAAATAATATAGGAAATGTCATAGAAAATCGAAAAAGTTCTATAAAAAACTGGAAAGCTAGACGACAGGCATATGGTCTTTGTCTACAAATTTGGAAATGCTTAAGAAAATTTATTCACCTATAATTTCCAGAATAAATACAAATAGAGGGTATAGATTGCAAGGTTTTTTTAGTGAGCGTACATTGTATTGGATGAATAAATAAAATTTCATCTATAGATTGTAAGTTTCATCAATTTCTATGGATGCAATTAGCTTCATCCATCTAGTGATTATTGCTTTTTGCATTGTTTAAAATAAATGAAAAAAACAACTTGATTGATTGCCCTTTGATAACAACGCATTTCCCAGTGCTTTAACCCTATAAGGACGTGGCCCCCTATGACCAAGATAGTCACAAAATTCTCTAATTATTGGACCAATAGGTGCATTGGCACTTTTTCTACAATCAACATTGAAGTCATCCATCAGACCATTGTAGTCCGTAGCATCTTTACTCAATTAACCTTGTAAGGACGCCATAAACCACAATGGTCTAATGGATGACTTCACTGTTGACTACAACAACAAGTTCTATTGAATACATTGTCAGGTTTTGGTGTCGAGTTGTCTGTCTCACATTACATGTCATATATGACGAATGTCAATTATATACGACAGACCTGTAGTCGCCCTATCCGAGGTCACCCAAATTTTTAAAATTTTCTATTTGATGGGCAATCCTACATAGAAAGTCCAAACCATGTCACCATAGGCGACTGCGGGTGGCGCGACCACGGGTGGGACAACCGCGGATGAGGGTGGGGTGATTGCAGGTCCAAAACATTGGGCGACAGTGAATCCAAAACACTACGCAACTACAAGTTTAGGGGTGACCGCAAGTGCTTGTATAGGGCAAGTGCGAGTTTAGGATGACTTGGAATGCTTGTATAGGGCAATTGCGGGTAGGGCAACAATGAATTGGGTAGAACGATTGTGGGTCGGGTAGAGTGATTGTGGGTATCTTGAGGGGCAATTGTAGGTCCTTGCGTACTACACCCACTTACACTCGCCCTCTAAATGCACATGAGGTCGTCCAGACCCTTATGAGCCCATGTACCACATAGAGGCCATATGACAAGCTACATGGCAGACAAGCAGGCCAAAATTTTCATTGAAAAGTTAAAAAGAAGTTTGACCTTATTAGACGGACAAGGGATGAAATTCATATCGTGTTCGTCGTGTTTGTCATATTGTTGATTTGTTTGGACGAACAACCATGTATAGCAATAATGAATGGATGCATTGGTTCAATAATCAAAAGAGTTTTGGTGTACCTTGGTCATGAGAGGTCACATTGTGACATGGTTAATTCTTAAATGTCGAGGACACTTTGTGTCCAATGGATGACAAAGGATCTCTCTATGTAAGACAGAAGTGCAACTGTTCATCCTTAGAATTTTGCAAGAAAAGGAGAGGTCTTCTACAATAGTTTGTCTTGCAATGAGTGCTTTTGTAAATTTTTAAGCCAATGAATAGTTGCACTTAAGTTATAATACTAAGCCTCCAATTAGCTTGGTGGAGTTAACTGGAGTCTGCATTGGTTGTCATCAATTGGACAGATCATGCCCTTTTCTTGTTCATGGCACCCTGTTAGACTTACTGGAATATTATTTCCACTGTACTTGGGAAGTTCCTTCGCTGGGCTCCTGCTTCTTTCGGGGGGAGCACAAGGGGACTAAGCACACGTTAACAATGCTTAGTCGGCGCACGCCGAAGCTTTACTTGGCGAAGTGCGACATTGGGTTTCAAGCTCCGGGTGCTTGGTTTTTGTGACACTGACTTTGTTGCGTTCGTAGGGATCCGTCGATTTCCACTGTCGGTGTGACGCTCCGTCCTCGATGAAGCGTTAGTTTGTGTTTGGAGGTCGGAGATCTAAATTGCGCGCAAGACCCGGCTTGACGTGTTTAGGATTCGGTTCATGGAGCTCTGCAAGCTTGAAGCAAATCCTTAATGCCCGGGTTCAGCGCGCAGCGACGATATGGGATGAACTGCTTTATCGGTAAAGGTTTCTATCTTCTAATGTAGAGGAAGCTGGAATTCTCAGAGGCTTTGCGCTGCTTTTGTTTATCCGTTGATCTTCGCTGTCGGTACTCTACTAACTAGTGGCATGCGCTTCTCATGCATTTGTGTGGGCAGATCGGAGGAATGGACTGAGTGCGGAGCAGACGGTTTGTGCGCCTTGGCCTTCCTCTGCAGCCTTGAATGAAACCCAAAATCAGCAGGTGCAGCAGCGACGATTCGGGAGTGGGTTCTGCTTTGTCGGTAAGAGCTCCATCTGTTTAGCCAAAGCTTCTTTTCTCAGGCTTTGCATTTTTTGGTACAATTGGAAGGAGTGAGTCATTTCGGTCGGACGATCTGTCAAGAGAATGTCTTGGACGTGATCGAGCTGCTTCTTCATGTTGGAAGAATTGGTAAGTTTGGAATAGCTTGTCAAAGTGGGTTTTGGAAATCTTGATGCAATAACCGTAGAACGGTGCAGTGCACGCGAGGGAATCTTTCTCGCGAGCTGGCTTTTGGATAAAGAGTGACGTACGATGGATGTGATATTCCAGATTCAATTTGTGAATGTCCTCGAGTGTAGAAATGGATGCGAGGTGGCGATATACTCTGCTAGTGAATCACACCGAATTCGAACTTACTGTGGAGTATATTGCTACTAAGTGCACTCTCGTTCCCAAGGGATATGGTGTTATCCGCTGGAAAAATCCCGGAAACACAGCATATTTAAAGTTTTCGACTGGGGACATGAAGCTGTACCCTGTTTTTTCCTGCCGCGACTTATATGAGAACAAACGGATTGTTATCCTCGGAGATTTGGTCAACTCTTTCTCTTGCCGAATGACTCCAAGGACGGAGGCCGAGAAAATTGGTCTTGACAATGGGGGCAGACACATTGATATTATGTGGTTTTTGGTGGATGGTCTCTTGGGGACTATGGGGGAGATGGAGAAAGAAGTGAGGATATCGCACAACCAATGTAAACATTTAATAAAGAAAAACCAGGAAGCAGTGGAGCTATTGGAACGAGTGCGACTAGAATTCGGGGACATTTACGAATGGAATTTGAAATCCTTATTTATGGATGGTCAGAATCCGACCCTTGTACGTCGTGCACATCATTTCCCAATCTATCCGGGCTGGTTTCTAATCTCTGCGTTAATATCTTCTATGTTGGAAGCGGTGGCATTGCTAATTTCCTGTGATGAAAGTTCTTACAACCAGGCTGCGTTTGCCTTGACTTCAGTACCACATTGTATACCAACTTTTTCAAAATTTTCTTTAGCGATTCGTGATCTCGCCTGGATCGTGGAGTTTCTTTGTTGTGTAACGGAAGGGAAACCAGGGAGCCTTGACGGTTGGGAATGGTCAGAGCAAAGCTGTAGGCTCGTATTCTCTCATTCTATGATGCGTTTGGATGCGAGTGAAGACGACAGTTTAGAAGCGGATGTTCGTCGCCAAAATGCTGATCGGGAAGCTTTGCGTTCATCTCTAGACCTGAAGCTGAGCAAATCTCCGGGTACCTCTTCTTCCAATTTCTTGAATCCTGCCACTTGGTTTGGGCGGAGGGCGGGTGCACTTGTTCAAGGCGAACTGGAGTCCATCTGGAGGAAGAGGTTGCAAGCCAGCTCCTACGCTCCTGGGTCGTATTCACCTCCCGATGCTTTCGCCATTGACCATCCAGATACCAGTTTTGTTCAGGTTTTGGGTTCCAGTTCCAGAATCGGAACTTCTAAAAGCGTCCAGAAGTGCAAGTGGTTGGGAGAGACTGTGGCACTGTCCACAATGTCGAATATATCAAAAGTTTCTGCACAAGCAGAAATAGGCTTGTTAGCAAAAGTGCAGCATCCAAATGTCGTGGAGTGGATGGGGTATGCATTCAAGAACGATCTACGGGATCTGGATAGCTATCGGGAGTGTTTTCTTGTGACTGAGTACATGGAGTGTGACCTACATGATTTGATTACCGAATGTCTGACAGGAGATGACGGAACAATTTCCAACAGTCGACCTCCATTTGAGTTTCTGGTAGCAGTTGACATTGCCTTGCAGATCGTGGAAGCCATGATTCACGTACACAGGTGTCGAGTACTACACCGGGATCTCAAACCAAAAAATATTCTTGCCAGCCCAAAGCAGTCTTTTGAGAGAATTGACCCCCAGTGTCATTATACCATTAAGTTGATAGACTTTGGATCATCGAAGAGCGGAGATCAGGGTTCGCATTTTCACACCAGAAAGCAAGGAACTCCCATTTACATGGCTCCAGAGGTTTGGGAGTCAGAGGACAGCTACTCATGGTCCGCAGATGTATACAGCTTTGGGCTGACCTGCTTCGAGATCTTCACTGGCAGGCTTCCTCTTGATGCTGGGGTTCCAAGGACATTCGCTAACATTCAGAAGGTCTTGCGTGGAGAGATTACGTTTCCTTTTGACTATCCATGGGAATTGAAGGCGCTGATTGTGAAGTGTTGTTCTCATGATCCTTCTGACCGACCGAGTTTTGAAGACATACGGAAAGCTTTGTGGAGGTTGAAATTTGATTTTTTAGTTTTGGATTTGCCCCGTCTTTGTTCTGCACGTTTCGGTGTCTAATAAAAATTTGCTAGTTAATAAAAATTTGCTAGTGGACTTCACAAGATGCTGCAAACCATGATGCATTAGTTGGATCTGAGGAGGAGGCTAATCTGGGCCATCACAATGACCGCGCGGTCTGAACTGTAAAAGTGACATTTAGGACAATCATAGATTGCAAACATCCAAGAATGGTATAGATTTCAGACATCTAAGAAGTTGTACATTTCAGACCACCCAATGTGAATTGTTAAAACTGTGAAAATAGTGAAATAGTGCCATTTTAACAAAATTGTCCATATACACTCCTCCTTGCCTAAAAGCCATTCATTGAACTCTTTTGTCTTCCGATTGGGGTGCTAGAAAGCTGGATTAATCCCACAAATCATTATTTGAATTTTTACATAGTTTAGTTTCTAGCATTGTTTAAACATGTTATATAAATTAGTCTTAACAAATTTGTCATTGTAAAAGGTTATTTTTAGAAGGTTCAAGCATTGCTTTGGATGAACATGAAGTTATTCATTAAAAAAAATGGCACTTTGGAAGGCTACCAGATTTAGATCAACAATGCAAAGAAAATAATATTTTTTGAAATTTTATAAAATATATAATTTTACATAATATATAATTGAATTACCACATCACTTTTGGATTTTAATTTTTTAAATATTTTTTAATTCATTCACATTAGATTGTTGGTAGGTGATTGCAAAAAACACCTATTGATTTTATTGTGTTTTCAACAATATTCATGATTTTTGTGGAGTATTTTAAAATTATAAAATAATTATTTTTTAAAATACAATCAATGTACATACCTTTAAGATGAAGGTAACCTTGAAAGGAAAAGCTTAGAATTCTTTTTAAATAGGATGACTAGAAAAGTGCCAAATCTCAAGAAAATAAGTATTTTGATGTTTAAATTATTTTTAAAAAAAGGAAAAGAAATAATTAGTTAAAATAAAACTATTCATTAGTAATAATTCTATGGAGATGGTCATTTACCAAAAGTACCATCAAAAGAACTACCAAATGAATATTTTATATGTTTCAACATGCAAATAAAAGAATCTCATTTTGTAGATTTCTACACCATATACAATTAACTATTTTTAAAATTCCTTTGGATAATATCTAATAATTTACTATTAGACTCCATCCCCTACAATTCCAAATTTGTTTTTTGGGGGTACTAAATGGTGCTAAAAAAACTCCAAATTGGCAAGTGTGACAATAAATCATTTTCGAAAAAAATTAGTTGTAGTGTGCAACAAACTTGAATACCTTATTTAAAAATCTTAAGTCATTTGGAGCTAAAATACAAAAGTTATGGCCAAAAAAAAATTAAGTACACATTGTATGATGCAAAATAGAAGACGTGTTTCTTGCAATTACCCTCGTCTAAGGTCTAGTGACCTTTGACACCCTATTCTTTTCTAATGTTGAATGAAACATCTTTCAAAAGTTTTTTGTCCATTACCATACGTTGGGGTTAGATTCATTACACCCCATACAAAATCATTTCTTTTAGGTTGAATATCCTTTCATTGACTCGATTTAGAATTTTGGAGATTTTGTTTCACAAGATTTGGATATTTTGTGACCTTTTGCAAAGTCTTCACACTTTACCATAGTACTTAGGGCTTTAACAAATAGGGTCAATAGGGTCCTTTAGTAGCTTAGTAAGTTAGTACAAGAATTAGTTCAATTTCAATACCTTTCAGTGAACAAAGTCTCTTTTTAAGGGGGAAAAAGGACTAAGCTTAGTAAACTTATGTATTCCATGGATTTTTTACATTTGTGAAGCAATCACCTTAGTATGTATATTATTTTTTATTTTTCATTTTTCATTTGGTTTTCTTTTAGGATACAAATTATTTTTATTAATATTTTTTACACTATTCAACTATGCCACATTATAATTTATGAACATTTCATTATATGCCATATTTAATTATTTTTTAATGATTTTGACCCAAACCTAGGGTATGCATGATATAGACTTTTGACTTCTTTGTAATTAAAGACCAACTTTGTTACCAAAAAATTGTACAACATTTTCAATCTCAAGTTGAATTCTTAAATTGTATAAGAGTTTTGATTTTTCTTGACTTTTGAATATGAAAGATAACAAAAGCAACATGTGAGGAAGTTTAAGGAGAACCTTACTTGAACAATGAGATACAAAATTAAATCCATATTGTTATTCTTTTAATATAGATGCTTGTTGAACCTTTAATGATACCTTTCTAGCTATTGTATCTTCATTGAATCCTTAGCTGTTTGATTGTGCTACCACCTTTTCCATTATTTCCTTCATTACTTTTATAATTACTCAACAACTTATGAATATTTTTGAAGGAGGGATGGTCTTCTAATAGGTTCAAAAATACTATCACTCTTGTTAGGGATTACTTTTCATTAATTTGTTTCAAGCAATTAGTTACATTCCAAGGACATCCCAAAGAACCTTCACTAGATTTTAACCACCAATTCTCAAAAGAAGAAACTATAGTTTCCCATACCTCTTAGTTCTTGGCATTTACAATTGCGCTACTCTTGGATTGCGTGGCCTATGGATTTGCACATTGATTAATGAAATTTGTAACAAAAAATACCTCATTGACAAGGATCACCTTTTAACACATGCACACTAGAATTTGACCAAATCTTTAAAGAATTCTTCAAATGATACTAATAATAAAAACCTCTCAAAAGCTCTTAACCCTTAAAAGACAACAAGGTGACTTTAAAAGTCATCAATTTTTACGACCATGTGAAGCATTGGCTTGAAAATTTGTAAAAATACTCATTACAAGACAAATTATTGTAGAAGACCTCTCCTTTTCTTGCAAAATTTCAAAGATGAATAGTTACACTTCTATCCTACATAGAGAAATCCTCTACCATCCATTGCACAAAAAACATCCACCTCAACGTTTAAGGGTTAATCCTTGAAGAACATGACCTCCATGACCAAGGTAGTTGGTACCAAAATGCTCCAATTATTGTACCAATAGGTGCATTCTTTGTTTCTACAGTGACCAATGAAGTCATCCATCAACCAATTTTCAGCCTCAACGTCCTTCAAGTCTGTCTAATTGTAGTTAATTGTAACTTTGGTGACAGAAATTTCCATGCTAATATTTCTAAGAATCATTATGAAGTGTTGTAACTTGGGGATCTAAACAAACGGAATCCCGTTCATAGCCTTCAGCTGGTGATTCGATTCAATTGCAACTTCATAATTAAGCATTACCTTGGATGATTCGAATGACCTGTGAGTGGCAAACATAAGTCTCACCCCCTTTCGTGCTGAGCAAGTTAGAAAACAGCAAATGACACGATAAACTTGGTGGCACCAGTTGCTGAAGCTCTGAAAGAATTGGAGCCAGCACACGGGACAGTGCTAAATTAGCAGAATAGTCTATATATTCATTTCTGGTTTGAAAAAACCGCGTCTACATCATCAAGCTCAAGTAACTTGTCCATCAATGCCTTATTCAAATCCACAGCTTCGTCATCAGCCTGTACAGTATCACACAAATTCGACATCTCAGATTTCGAGCACAGAATCAGCAAAAAAACATACAACTTCAGTGATTGCCCCAGCTTGGAGTAACCAGAAGACATTGGATCATTAAGCACAGTAATCCCCTGAATAGGAAAGTGCCAAAAGATTCATGTTAGAAAGTGGTCCACGCCATCTGGGTAAACAGGTTCAACAGACGGGAAATTTTATCAGCTGAGGAGAGTGAGAAACCTCAATTTCGGAAACTGGAATCAGCTCCAAGCCAGAAATGTCAGCATCCAATGGAATGCCGGCCTCCTGAAGACCAGCACGCACAGATGCAAACTGATCCATTGGGGATATCACCTTACTGTATCTGCAGCAGACGATACATCCTTTCAGAAGTCAAACCATCATTAGGGCGAGTCACAGTAGATTTCAGAGAAATAATTGAGTTCCTACATGTCATCTCTGTTCTCTTGGCACAAAAAATGGAGGGTGGCGAACCCTCATACAAACTTCTTCATTTTCAAAGTTGAATAAATTAGGTATTAGCTAGTTAGCCAAAGTGCTAATTGGAGGACTTTGGGGAAGCCGCACTCCCATTCATTGAGATATGGGAACGAGGGAAGGTGAAAGCTGCGACTTGTCTTCTGGTCAATTTTACACGCAGACTACTCTCTCATATCTGTTTGCGCCGTGGGCAAACAGACGCTCCATGTTAGTCACTCACTACTCAAAAGCACAACACCAGGTATCCACATCAGAGATTCCCACCTGAAGCAGTTCTGCAGTCCAAGGATTCATAGACTATTATTGGGACTCGTATCCTTCCAATTGATAACTTAACCTATGACCAAGTTCTATCGACAATTTATTGGAATTGGTTTATCTATAGTCGTGAATACTGGACCAAAGTATTCTTCCACATACTTCTATTCAGGTTTCAAGAATCGTTCTTTCTATAGTAAAAATTAAAAACACAAATTCAAACATTACAATGAAAATATAACACGATTTTAGACGTTCTTTAAACAATTAACTCATTAGGCTTTCTTTAAACTATTTTCTCATCGTGCGCAAAGCAGCACAAAGGCTTAGTTAAGTTTTCTAAACGGAGTTGTCATCCTACTATAGACAGCTGTGCATACAGAGGGTCTTCATTGTCGAATCTGAACAACAAGATGAACAAGCTGATGTTCAAGGAATGACTCTTTCCAAGTCTGAATCGTAAAGAGGACTTACTTCTCTTCATCTTCTTCATCGTCCTCTTCGTCAGGTGGTGAAGGCTCTATGACATCTTCTGCACCGGCGTCCATTGCTGCCAGTAGTAAGTCATCTGCTTCAACTTTATCAGATTTTACATAGATTACTCCAGCACGCTTAAAGTTAAAAAGCACAGACCCTGAGTCTGCCATTTTAGCTCCACTCTTCTTGACGACATCACGAATAGTAGCGGCAGCTCGATTATGGTTATCTGTGAGAACTTCCAGAACCAGTCCCACCCCTCCGTAGCCATAAACCTGATAGCCAAAAGTCTCCGAGATGAAGATAGGACCATCAAACACACTCCAGGCTGTGAATTAAATGAACCCTAAACCACCAATTCTGGATAAACACAAAAAATCCGCGTAGGAACTTAACATTCTTCAGCTGCCCCACACCCTTGAAAAAAGAACGCAAGTTCTTTCAATGCACACTCTTGCGCTCATGGCAGGTACCAGAAGTTACAAAAAGACAGGAGTCGTCCATTCACTGCATCCCATTAATGCTCTCTACAGCGAATGTTAGTCTTTTGAATTCTCACAATTACTAAAGAATGTTAATTGGGCAAAACATTCTTGAGAGCGCCCTGAACACCCTTATAACTGTTATGGAAAAAAATCTCAATTCCAAAAATTAGGACACACTTTTGAACCCATGCGAGTCCTTGCACAGTCCCAACTGCTTCGAATTTTCCTAGCTCTACGAGCCAAGTCTACATAGCAGTTGAAAGATTTTTTCAATTTGATTCTACAGTAATCTGATAATGCTCTACAGAGGAGAAGAGAAGGTGAGTAGTTCCAATTACTCTAGATTGTTACGAAAATATTTCAAAATGGAGCCCTCCAGATTCATTGAGTTTAATAAACGAAGACTAATTACCTCATATGTTAATTCAACAAAATCTTGCTGCCCTTTATCTGTTGCCTTCTTGATATTTCGGTCGATTATTTCCTTAGGAACATCGGTGTCTTTAGCTTGCTGTAGTAGCTGTGCAAGTGCGGCATTTGCGGCGGGATTAGGTCCTCCTTCTTTGACACTGCACACCAGACCATCCTCCAAATTCTTATTCAAAGCCTACAGAAGGTCCAGACAGTTCCATTCAAGAGACAATCAAATTGGTTCTGGTGGCTAAAAATGATTACATTAATTCACAAATATAATGTCGAGCCATAGTAATTACCCTAATATTCAGAGCAAATGGTAGTACAACAGGATATAAACGGGACCCAATGTGGTCAGGCAGGCACTAAAATAGAAGATGAGAAGTCAAATTACATACACTGTAATGATCTGCTTTCCCATCTTGCCATAGAGTTTAGCCTTCTTCTTATCCTGCGCTCCCTGAATGTGCAAGCACACAACAGTGTTAATAATAGCTCGCCTTCAGAAACTATCAACCGATGCATTTTCAACCGTACTTGCTATAATTGCACAAGTGACCTTGCAACTCACAAACTAAGTAGGATCCTCACTTACTACACAAGAAGCACATTATTCTAGAATTGAGGTATCACTACATAACATTCTTGAGCAGCTCACTCAATACCCTTGGAAAAGAATCCAGATTCATTTTGTGCACAGTGTCAAGAGGTAGCAAGAGTGATAAGAAGAAGAAGACAAGCTCTAGCTACTCACTAATCGCCATGCATACTCTAGATAGTAAATATCTGACTTTTCTGAGTCTTCTACAGTAAAGATCCTTCTCCAAGTAATAGAAAACTTTAAACAGAGAAAGGGTTCACCAAATAAACAATCAGACCGAAAATGATTGCGAGATGATACACCATTAATTCAATTCAGTGTACGAAATAACACCATTGTGTGGACCTATTATACACTACGAACACCAAGTACCTTCTTCGTTGCAATCTTGGATGAGCGCCGGCCCATCTGCGCTGGCGGCAAAATCCAGAAGTGGCGTGAGCTAAGCCTGCTGACGTTCAGCCATTGACTGCAGCTGCCTTCTCTCCGACTGCCCAGGAATTGCACGTCAGAAGTTGTGTGACTGGAATTCTTGTCAGCTACAGCACCCCCACCCACTCATTCCTTTGAGAATAATTCCCCCTCTTGCAACCCTAATATTCTAAATCTCTGAAAAGCACTGTCATCGATAAACATTGCGTCCTGCCTCTCACAATCCCGTGGTCCATAGTCTACTACACAATGTACATTGTCTCCATACTGTACAAAGGAGTCTGCCCACTCTGATCATTCCAGTGAACCTCCCTTAAATCGTTCCTCAGCAATGTTTCAGAATGATCAAATACATTAGAGGTCACAGGAAACACACACTACGTAAACTAGAATTGGACCACTATTCTCGGAGGCTTAAACAACACCTCCATTATTTGAGCAAAGAGAGCGCAAGTATGGAGAAGGTGAGAATTTAGACCATTTTTCTGAGGCGAGGTCGCATTACAGCTAATCCTCCGAACACTTCGACACAAGCTTGCATTTCTAGAGCCACAGCCATAACCATAGCCGGGGCAAGCTCTCGTCAGAATGCGCGGGAGAGGAATGTACACCATCGCTCGAAATACTCCAGTGCTTGTCATCCTGGATTGCGACAAAACCTTCAACCCCAAATCCCAATGCCACCTCCCAATCCTAAAACCCTAAATCCCTCCTCCCATTTGCCTCTCCTCTCCAATGTGGATACTCATTAACCTTCCGAATAATGACCTAATCCCAGACTAGCATCGCAACACCTCAGAATCTGCAGAATTCGCCAGAATTCGGCAAAATTCAAACTCCGAGCGGACATAGAAAGATTGCGTTGTGTGAACTGTGACATGTTGTTCGGAAACAAGTCGCTGGGTGGAGAAAGTCAGATAAATTGGATGGATGGAGGAAATCGGAAAATCTGGATGGATGAATGTAATCAGAAGAACTGAGTTGCACAGATGGGTGGATGAAATTGTAAGTTTTGGATGGATGGATGAAATTGTAAGTTTTGGATGGATGGATGAGATTAGAAAATGGATGTACGTAAAATGGATTATGTTCATTCGTTAGCAGATGCACCACAGGGGAAACTGCTATTACATTTACTCTGTTGCACACAATTTGCACCCTAGCTCGGCCCCTCCAGAAAACACTGAAATTTTTATTTTCCACACATGATAAAATTTGCAAATTTTGAATACATATTGGCAATCAGAGGCCTTAATTTTGCTAGGAAAGAGGTGTTGAAGATAAATTAATCAAACTCAAAATAGGGGACTTTTTTTTTACATGCACCCTTGGAATGACTTAGAGGGGTCAAGCAAAGGAGCCAATTCACCCTAACTAATTTGCAGGCAAAGTGATTTCATATACACCTCACTATCAATTAGTCCCTAAGTGCTCAACCATCCACTAAATAGATGACGAGTGTGGCAAAGCACACTCTTCATCCAATTAATGTCCTTTGCAAGAAGCTTGAAGCAAAAGTAGGTATTGTTTTGTTAGAGTGAATAAAGAATGCTCTATATAAATTTATGATATAAGTACCGGTATTAAGAAGAGTTTCAAGTATTTGTTATAAATTTTGAGAATTAGTCTTTTTGTCTTTAGTTTAAACACTTAGGGTTTTCACATGGATTTCATGAGGAACTCCACAATTACTATGTGAATATAAAATTTAATGTTGTGAAAGAATTTCTATAAAATGCATGCAATGTTTTCTTCACAAGTGAGCAACTTGGAGGTTTTAGAATACCAATTATATATAGTAAGTTTTTGAAGAAAAAACGGAGAGAATTCATTCCATAATTATTATGTAAATGTAAATTGAATATGGTTAAAAAAATCAAGTTTTATGGAAGAAAAAGAAGCCAAGAGACTTTGGAGAATGCATGGACGTGATTGTAACTCATTACATTGTCATTAATAATATAATACAATTTCTGCATCTTTTAAGCTCATTGTCATTGTGTGACAAACTATCACAATGAGCTCAAAAAAATCAAATTGATTTCATTACAACCCCCCAATGACCTCAAAAAAATAATTTAAATTAAATTTTTCTACACCTCTCGTTGAGCTCAATTTTTTTAAATGATTCTTTTCGTACACATCCACCCCGGTGAGCTCAAAAAAAACAATTTAAAATAATTTTTTTCACTACCTCCCCCCCATTCCATCCCTTTGTAGTTTCCAAGTAGAGGTGAGGGTGCCAATCAATATGGGATATATCATGAGGGTTGTATCCACATTCGTATATTATTCCAGGTCCATATCTCTGATTTATATCTCGTATCTTGTATCCTGTATTTTGTATTTTGTATTTTTTAAGATCAACGGTATTGGAAGGAAGAGGGGATTTCTCTTTAATAAAAATCAATGGTAGTTTGGAGGAGAAGAGGAGAGGAAATGATAGTTTTTGCATCTTTTTGTCTCATTGTCATTTTGTTTCTTAGAATATATTAATATTTCTATTTTTTTTTTTTATGTTGTCTTTTCTATTTTTTTTTTATTTCCTACACAAAGGATAATTATTGTTGAAGTGCTTGTGTTTGGAATATGATCAAGGTCTTTTGATTTTTTCTATTACTGAGGGCTCATAATGCAGAATTAGTTGAACAACAATACTATATATTGGTGTTTAGTGCAAGATCAAAACTAATTTATATGCCTAGAGATTAATACTTGAACCTCATAGTCCTAAAAAAATTGTCCTATTACTATGTGTGACTAATTTACCAATCACACTATTTATATAATAGTTAAATTAATATAGGTTGGAATGTATTATTGAATTGCATCAATTTTCACAATTTCTTTAGTCAGTCTATAGGTGATACTAATTTCACCCCACTGTATAGTATAGTCGAGTCCATTTCTTTAGTCAATTTGTAGGTGATACTAATTTCACCCCATTGCCATATGGTATAGTTGAGTATACTCGAGTCCATTTCTTTAGTCAATTTGTAGGTGATACTAATTTCACCTCACTGCCATATGGTATAGTCGAGTCCAGTTATGAATTGCCTATTTGAACCATTTAAATTTTCTCTTACACCCCACTGTATAGTATAGTATAGTCGAGTCTAGTTATGAACTACCTATTTGAACCATTCAAATTTTTTCCTACACCCCCAGTTATGAATTGCCTATTTGAACCATTTAAATTTTCTCTTACACTCCACTGTATAGTATAGTATAGTCGAGTCTAGTTATGAACTGCCTATTTGAACCATTCAAATTTTCTCTTACACCCCACTGTATAGTATAGTTGTACCTATTTGAACCATTCAAATTTTCTCTTACACCCCACTGTATAGTATAGTTGTGCCTATTTGAACCATTCAAATTTTCTCTTACACCCCACTGTATAGTATAGTCGTGCCTATTTGAACCATTCGAATTTTCTCTTACACCCCATTGTATAGTATAGTTGAGTCCAGTTATGAACTGCCTATTTGAACCATTCAAATTTTTTCTTACAATGTAGAGTATACTTGATAGATTTTGGAAGAGATAATTATCATTGCATGCCTATTTAAACCATTCAAATTTTCACTTACAATGTAGAGTATAATTGATAGATTTTGGAAGAGATAATTATCATTGCATGCCTATTTAAACCATTCAAATTTTCACTTACAATGTAGAGTATAATTGATAGATTTTGGAAGAGATAATTATCATTGCATCCTTACTCCATTTCTAGTGAATTTTTCATGGTTTTACAAGATATTTTATTGCAAGCAATTGGTGGTGAATTTTTAAAGTTTGATTGTGGATATATGTAGGGAACATGAATTTTTCATGGTTTTACAAGATATTTTATTGCAAACAATTGGTGGTGAATTTTTAAAGTTTGATTGTGGATATATGTAGGGAGCATGAATTTTTCATGGTTTTACAAGATATTTTATTGCAAGCAATTGGTGGTGAATTTTTAAAGTTTGATTGTGGATATATGTAGGGAGACCTATACGCGCACATCTTACATCTTACCCTAGGCAAGTTTCTCCAAAAAAGTTTTACAATTCCTTCTAAAAGTTTTACCCTAGGCAAGTTTCTTTAGAAAAGTTTTAAAATTCCTTCTACAGAATTCCTTCTATAGAGTTTTAAGTATTAGGATGACAATGTCCAAATGTTGTAAGAATAGATATTTTTTTGTTATAATTAGATTTTTTCTACTTGCCACTCATGTGGTAATTAATTTGGTACATTTGAGCATGATGGTACAATTACTTTGCTAAGATCTAATTCAAAATATAGAGATATCTATTTCACAAATTGATATTTTTGCTACTTAATGGGGTGTTTTTTTAATATAAAAGATGTGCATATAGATGTTTCCTACATATCCATGCAATCGAATTTAAAAAATTCATCACCAATTATTTTCAATACAGTATTATGTAAAACCATAAAAATTGACTTCAAAAATTCACCCAAAATGGAATTTTGCTTTTTTTAAGCTGAAAATTGGTAGTCTTGAGTGGGATTGTACGAGAATTGAGTGTAAATAATGCAAGATAAAAAATTCCAAACCTCTACCACGCTATGCAAGGAAATCTCAAACACGCCTGGACCCGACTGTACATTCCATCATTTCTGTGCAGAAGGGACGATGGAGTTGGGGGGTTTAGGGTTTGTGGAGAACAAGTCGTAGAAGGAGAAAACACTTCGAATTGTGCGTGAGCATTGAAACGATGCACAAGAGGCTTGGAGAGTACGAGTCGCAGAAGGAGAAGGAAATTCTGAATTGCGTATCCACACGCAATGTGCCGATGAATGCGAAGGATCGAGTAGACTTGGTGACGACGAGAGCGAGAGAAACAAAGAGTTGAGTAGGCTTATCTCGCACGCGGTGTCATCAGCTTCACCGGCACGCCATGCTTCACTGACATAACACTCACCTCCGAAGAAGACAACTATATTTTGGTGAAACCCTAGCTCGTGCTATGCGTGCTCCAGTGGAGCTCCCGCGCGGGCGCGCCTCTAGGATCGATTACGTGTGAGATCCTCTGCCGATTTTTATTTCCTGAGGTGCGTCCCAGGCTTTCCTTCCTTCTTGCGTCTCTTTTGTTGTTTTCGATGAAATTTCGTTACTTCGGAGTCTGGATAGGACCGAGATTGAGGATAGTGTATCGCATAGTCCCCGTGAAGGCGACGTTATTTTCTTGCTGAGAGAAGGGAAGGCGTGAGAGGTTCAGTTTCTCTCGTGGCCTCGTAAAATTTAGGTTTCGTTGTTGCTTGTCTACTCCATTCCTCTTATATTTCAAAATAAAAGTTCAAACTGTTATGTCACTGTCGCGGGAGACATCGTGTTTTCCCAACATGAGATGTCGAGGTTGTCCTATCAGATGAGTACATTTGCAAGGATTTTCTTTAGCAGAGTGTGTCAGTAGAGTGGGTTGATTGTCCAGCCAACCCTAAACCCTAAACCCTAAAAACCGTGTTCATTTTCAACTCTCCCGTATCTCTCCCCTTAGGAGGAGGATCACGTGATTACCGGGAAGTTTGGAGTTCGAGTTCCTATTCAAACTCGGTTGTTGGATCTTTGGATTCGCTGAACTACTCTTTGGGCAGAAATCAGTCATTGGTGAGGAAGTTTTGAGATCATGACCCGTATTGGTTGATTGCAAGTCATAAAGAATATATGGTTGAATTGGTTATTTGGAAGAATTTTAAAGCAGTAAGGAACAATGTTTTGTCCCGGTTCAGGGATAGTCATTCATAGTGTGCTGTATTAAGCTAATTTTCTTTGCATGTACTGAGTCCGAAGTTCAGGTCTTTCCGCAATCTAGGTTAACGGGGCGGTCCCAAACTTGTTGCAGTTGCAGCTGGGTACCAATTCGTTAGCAGTCATGGCGACGTCGTTGAAAGACTATTTGAAAAAGTATCAGTCGGCTGGGGACGAGGACAAGAAATCAAAGAAGTCAAAGAAGAAACGGAAAGTAGCAGCGAAGGTGCCCGCGGGGTTGATCATAGTAGATAACGATGCAGCTTGGCAGAAGAACATAGACGAGGATTCAGATGAGCCGGAGGTGGAGGGTGACGGACCTCAAGTGATTGAAGACGTTGAAGTGAAGCGCATGCATCAAATGGAGAGAGTAAAGCAACACCGACCTTACATGTCCATTGGGGATGATGGTAGTGGATGGAGCACTGTAGACAGAAAGTCTAAGGATGCTCAGCAGACAAGTGACACATTGCGTGCAGGCTCCCCTGGTGCTTCTCCTTCGAGAAGGGACCCATCGTCACCGTCGCAGGATATCTCTCCCCTTAGGAGGAGGAACGCTCCTGACAACTCTTCCCATAGGAGGGAAAACAGTTCCGATATTTCTCCCCCTAGGAGGCGTACTGCTCCTGATATCTCTCCCCCAAGAAGGGGGAACGCTTCCGACTTTTCTCTCTCCAGAAGGGGGGAGTCTCCTGATATCTCTCCCCCGAGGAGGCGGACTGCTCCTGATATCTCTCCCCCAAGGAGGGGGAACGCTTCCGACTTATCTCTCTCTAGAAGGGGGAAGTCTCCTGATATCTCTCCACCTAGGAGGAGGAAAGCTTCCGACTTATCTCTCTCTAGAAGGGGGAAGTCTCCTGATATCTCTCCTAGGAGGAGAAAAGTTCCTGACATCTCCCCCCCAAGGAGGAGAAACGCTCCTGATATCTCTCCTCCTAGGAGGGGGAGCGCTCCTGATGTCTCTCCTCCTAGGAGGAGAACTGCCCCTGATATCTCTCCTCCTAGAAGGAGAAACGCTCCTGATGTCTCTCCTCCTAGGAGGAGGAACGCTCCCGATGCTTTTCCTTCTGGAAGGATACCTTCAGAAGATGCTTCTCCTCCGAGAAAGAGGAAGCCACCAACTGGTTCTCTTGATATGTCACCTCCGAGGAGGAAATCATCTCGGGCAGATCCCATTGACACGTCCCGTCCCAGGAAGATGACTGATGGCAGGCAAGCGGGGCTCATCACGAACAAAGAGGAGCGTGCCGCTGAGCTTTTGAAGAAGAAGCAGGAGGACGCCAGAAGATTGAGAGATATGGAGGGCGGAGGGCGAGCCGCTGAAACAGTCTATCGTGATAAACGCGGGAAGCGCTTGGAGGGTTTAGAGGAGCTATTAAGGCAGCAACAGGGTGAAGTCAAACCTGAAGCTAAACCGCTTGAGTGGGGGAAAGGATTAGCACAGAAACGAGAAGTGGAAGAACAGCGTGCAGAGTTTGAGGCTGAGAAAGCCAAACCATTTGCACGCACTCGCGATGATCCTGAACTTGACAAGATGTACAAAGAGCGGGTACGTTGGGGTGATCCCATGGCACATCTTGTCAAAAGGAAAGATCCGGCAGTTGAATTGACGGATTTAGGGGCATCGGAGGAAATGAAGGAATCTGGTTTTATAATACCTCAGGGTATCCCGCAGCACAGTTGGCTGAAACGAGGTGTTGGAGCTCCAATGAACCGGTATGGAATCAAGCCTGGACGTCACTGGGATGGTGTGGACCGAAGTACAGGATTTGAAAGTCAGATGTTCAAAGCCAAGGCTGAGAAACAAGCAACTGAGATGGAGGCTTATCTCTGGTCTGTATCCGATATGTAGAATCTCGTATAAATTTTCCAGTGACATCTGTTAAGATTTGTACATCCTGCAACCTGTTTCTTCTGCAAGATGGAAGTCTCCAAAGTACGAGTGCGCTGAATTTCAATGCAGTGAAGGCCCGTAATTGTACAACAGGTGCGGATCCTAATCTCGAAGATATATGTTTCTATTCTCATGGCATTTCTACATATGCTTTCTTGTGCACTGACGTGGGTTCTTCTTTGGTGCGAGTAGGTTTTGTATCAGTGTCCTTACCGTTCAACTGCAACGGGAATACGTTGTCAACCATTTCCTTGCAACTGTACAACTCGGTTTCTTGCCTTGCATAATTGTGTTTCTGTGAGGATCGAAATTTAGAGTCGGGGAGCTTCTGTAGGTCTAAAACTCAATAACTCAAGTGTTCTAAGACGTTAGTAGTGTTGGTGCAGACGAATTACCTCACAGCAATTTAGCTGTGCTTGAATGGTATCCTGTGGAGCCAGACTCACATCCTTGTATTGCATTTCATCGCATTTAGTGGACGAATTCATCATTCTTGCAAATCGTGCGTTCTTTTGGGAAGCTTGACTATTTGGTATTGCGTTTGGCATTCTTAAAATTTAATTCTTGCAAATCGTGCGTTCTTTTGGGAAGCTATTTGATCTCGAGCCCTGAAAAGAGAGCTTGAACCTTGTCACCTCATATTTTCCGCACAGAACATTTATTTGATCAAAACAAGGTAAAACAAAATAAAATAAAATTTGGTCCAATCAAGTCATGTAATCTCTAGCTCTTTGTCTCAATTTGTGCAATCTTTAGCTGCCAGGGTCATAAAAATGAAGCAGAAATCTTCCTATGCTCAAAGAGAACACTGCTTAATAAGCAAGTCCTAGGTTTTCAACCAGGGGAGCAAGGTTTTTACCCCTAATCATTTCGAAGTTTATTTTCTAGAAGATGAACACTGCTTTGTCCAAATAACTTCTCATTCTCACTCATAAGAAGTGATGCTTGAATCTTTTAAAGAATAATACTAATGTACACTACGAGACATAAGGAAAGATGTGCAAAAATAGCAAAAAGGATCAAGGAGTTTAACATCCTTCTTGGGGTTAGGGCATCTTCTTTTTCCCTTAAGACTCCCTTCTGAGTCTCCTTCGCCCCAGTTGCCATTGAAATTTCTAGAGCAACAAAGCTGAACCTTAATTTTAATCCTAACCAACATTTGAAAACCTAAACCCAATCCCCCTCTTGATGTCCACTATTACCATCACCATGCAAAGCCAAGAGACCATTCATGACTTTCTGTCGGCAACTTCTGAACTTCCAAAGTAACGCTTCTTGAGCTGCAACGGACTCCAGGAACGACGCTTCTTGACAAAACCTGTCTCGAATTATCACGAAGGCACTCTCTGCCACTTCAGTAGACACCCCCAAATCAGCATTAAAACCACCCTCTGGCAAATGCCGCAACCAGTCCAACCACGCCACCCCCTCCTCCCGGCAACAATCCACTGCACGGAGGCAATCAGCTGATTCACGAACCTCCTCGAGCATGAAACGAAAAAAGTGTTCGGCATCGTCTGCATTCTTACCTCGGCACAGTTCAGATTCGGCATAGAATTTTGCCCCAGACAGAAACACATTGATTGGTTGTAAGTTCTTAAAACATGATATGGAAACTGAATATTGATAGTAATGTGCTGGATCTGACCTGCAATTGGAGTTCTTTCTGTGCAAGTGTTGCTAAGACCACATGCTTTGCGAAAAAGCTGGGTACTGCTGCCTACGTTCCTGATGGCTACATGGAGAAGAGTTTCGTATAAGTTGTTAGGGCTGGTGTTTGTTGCATGTTGTTGGAGACTCCTGTGAGACCATAAGCGAAGCGCAATGTGCAACAAGCCTTCCCACCTGCAGAGCTCACCCATGGGTCAGAATGTTGAGTGCGATTCTTGCTAAAGTAGAGAAAGGGCCGTGACAGTACTTTGTGATGATCATTGGTAATGTCGTTGTCTTCCGTTGGCCTTCATGACATTCTTGAGTACTAGTGGCATGAGACCTTTCGAAAACCGGGCCAAATAAGAGTAGAGAAATGTCATGCCAAATCATAGCAAGTTCAGTAAAATTAAGTCTCTGACATGCGAAGACAATGGCTTTTTGCCTTGAAAGCTCTCACTTGATCAAATTGAGATCAACATTGCAAAACAAGGTGCAAATTTATTTTACATGCAGTTTTATATTTTCTCAAAAAATATACTGAAGCAGAAATGAACTCTTCACTTACTCAAATGCAGGTTCAACTTCCACGCCGAATGAGAGATGAAGGGAAGCTCCATGCCACTCTGGGGTGCTGCTTCCAGAATTATGAAGATCCGTAAAGGATGTCTGTGATTCATCATAACAACACTCGCGGCATGAAGCAAGATTGTCGGCAGCGCATCCTTCTGCGGGAGCCTCCACATCTTCAGGACTCACAGTCCGAGCCTCATGCAAGAATCCTCGTGGAATGTACAGCAAGTCCTCTTCTTGAAGATTAAAGTGAGTAGCACACTCTTTCTTTATTTCCAAGGAGAGCGTTTTGAAGGAATAGAGGCGAGGAAGCAACTCAAGAGGGGGATACACACTCCATCTTTTGCAACCCCTCAATTGACAAACAAACACACAGTGGTCATCAAAATGCACACCAAGGCCCTGTGATCCTGGTGGGGTCAAATAGAGGTTGGCTCCCACTGTCACCTGTCCCAGCTCCGTCGCAAGGCCATTGCAAATTGCAGAAATTTCTGGCCACCGAAACTGCAATCCTCGTATAACTACAGTGTTTCCAGAGGCATAAGCTCTTACACAATCTCTGGAGCTCACTTCTGATGTCTCAAGAGGGTAAGGAATTTCCACTCCAGACTCGCATTTCAACAGCCGGATGTCCTGGTTGAGCACCGGCGAGAGCCCAAGCTGCTGTTCCATGTCTTTGTAAAGGATTGATGGGTCAAGCTCGTCTGCAACAGTAGGAGGACAGGCCACCATAGCATCTACCAGAAGCTCTACCATTCTAGCAGGGCCACTTCCTGCAAACCTCTCCAAAAAGCTGGACAGTTCAAACACTGTGGTCATCCGTGCCGGAGATCTTTCCCAATGCTTCTGAAAAAAGTGATCCACATTTACAAAGAGCATTCTCGCGTTGCCAGTGTTTGCATCACCATAACGCTCTCCTTTCATTTTCATCGCCACGAGACTCATTGCAGTTGAAAAAGAGGTATACGATCCAGAGTCACAACTCACATCCTCACCTGTACTCTTGGAGAGTCGTAGATCTCCAATATCTGATTTAGTCTGGAGAGGGTTCTGTCCGATAACCGTGTCAGATCTCGCAGTCCTCGACTGCTTATCTTTTACGTCTACACTAACCTGCATTGCCAGTCTCATTATCAGTTTTGCGAGCTGGGCTCTTCTGATGGGTGACTGCAAACTCTCGGCCGCGACCACATCCAAAAGCACTCCATCAAACTCAGATTTCAGGTGAATGGTAGTTTGCCAGAGGCTTTGTAAGCGGACAAGCACATCAGGCCTTGTAATCAGGCGAACTGGACCAAAATCTTGGATTATAGTGTTCACTGCAGCTAGAGTGAGATCGAAGAGTTCGGCTATTTCATCCAGAGGAAGGCTCAGCAGAAAATCAAGGTACCCTTTCTGATGCCCTACACCTCCAGTTACATCTGACAATGCACATTCCTTTATGCAATACCCTCCAGCGCCTACGTCCTTATGCGACATGCCAAATGTCTCCGTATCTCCAGCCTTCACCATTTCAGTCAGTGTATGAGCCAGGAATGACACTAACCACCTGTCAAAACCGTAAACACGATAAGAGTTTAAGAAAATGAACAATGAATACGAACCCTAAAAGCAAAATGGACATTCACGTCTAAGCAATGGCTGGGAAACAGCCGAATCATGTCGTCATTACTACTTTCCATGGTAATTAAACGCATAGCAATTGACAAAACGAGCCTCTAAAACATCCAGTTGAGGATTTTCAATGCTGTGGAAATGACACAAATTAAAACACTGGTACTCACAAGAGCTGCTGTAGTAAGCCGGCTACTTCACGCAGGGCAGCGCAACCAACGTCGCTAGTCGCCACATTCAGAATCGAACGGATGGTCACACTCAGAAGAGCATCGGAATTTGCTCTTTGCAGCAGCTGAGCCAACGCGCCCAAGACCTCCTGATTCTCTGCCAAGCGGCAACTGACCTCGTATGAAGCAATGGCCAACAAACCCACTGCTTCCGCACTCTTCTTGCCAACTTTGGAACATCTGTAGGTGGCAGCTAACTCAGTCACCGCCCGTCAGAAAAATCCTAAGTACTTGAATTAATATTGAACTGGTATATATGGACTTCAATCTAAATTCAGTATGGATCCCATCAGTAATCAAGATGATACCTACATTCCTTGATTTAATATAGAATTCGTAATTATCGAAATTGTAATGGCTCAGAAAAATACGGCTTAGTAATAATGAAAATACATCTCTTTTGAAGTTTGATTTCAGTATCATTTCAATACTACATGTGAGTCAATACAGTATCTCCGATATCGAAATCCACATACGTAAAGCCAATACTGTTCCAATGCTGATTCGAGATATTTCAGACTTTCGTGAAGCTACCTCAGAAAAACGACAGCATGCTGTTGCGGAAGGAACGATTTCTATGAAAGTACGAATTCAGAGTTTCAGCGTTAAAGAATTATGGTTTACGGAGAGACTTACGAATGTGACAGGAGCGGTGGCAAAATCTCCACGAGGCTATTAGCGCAGAGAGCCAGGGCGGGTGAAGAAGCATCAGGGGATTGCATGAAGGACACCAGGCTCCGTAGATGCTTCAGGACTTCACAATCGGAGGATTGCACAAGAGCCTGGTGGAGCGCTGCCACGATATCATTGACGCAGTTCGTGTTCCGTTTACGTTTTCTGCAGCGGGGAGGCGTAGAAGCAGAAGCAGAAGACGACGACGATGAGGAAGACGACGAATGCGAGGACTCCATAGAAAATTAAGGGTTTAGGGTTTAGGATTCAGGGTGGAAGAACAGAGTGCAAAATCGGGGGCACGCCTGACCTACATGGTGCACACACCATCAGACGCGAGCACTGATCGGTCTCGTGGAAATTGCAGCGCGACTTACGAGCGGGTTGCTGGAGCAAGTGGTTAAGCCCAATTGTTCTCGAGGAAGGGCGAATGGGCGAGAGAGAGAAAAGAGGAGTGCAGATGGTGTCTGCGCCATAAATGACAAGCGAGTTAAGGAACAGGAACGCGAGAGCTTTGGCAACTGCAACGTTGCTTTTAAGGACGTCGAATTCGGTGTTGATTTGCAGAGCTTCATCTCTGCCAAGGATTTGAAACGCTACGACAACCAAAACCGTGAAAGAAACACTCGCAATCTCTCGTCACTCTTGTGAACCTTCATCATCCTCATACTTCACAGTGCACATGTCGAGCTCCGCGGTAAGCCATCACCGCAGTCTTGAGGCAGTAGCCCTTTCGGAAGAAATCAATCGTCAGCCCCTTATTTGGGCGGACTTGGAGGCATGTAAGTTAGAATCAGCCAAACCTTGCAAAAGAAAACCCTAAAAAAATTCAGAATTTGACATGGAAGTGTGTAAGCATTGCAAGAGAGGAAATTATACTTGAATTTTTGGGTTGCTTTTAGTGTGACAAGAAGGCAATGCTACCCCTGTTTAAAAAATAGTTTCTCTATACTCTTGTATAAGTGAAAGCATCATGAAACTAACAAAGTCAACTTCAATTCTAAAAAGCTTAGAATTTCATTTCTGATTTTGACACAACATAGAACTTTAATTTGAAGGGGGATATCCTTAAAATGTTGATGCAACTAGAATGTGGCCGATGAATGGTCAACTAGGCCATTGAAAAGAGGATATTTTTCATCCCAATTTTTTTCATAAAGTTCTTTGAGTGTATAGGCATCATTTGGTAGTAGAAAGTCCCCCATTGAAAAATTACATGAATTTTCTAGAGAAGAAGAATCGAAATTGATAGATCACAAAATATGCCCGTTTCTAATGTATTTGGCACTACCTACTTCCTTACTCTTAAATTGAATTTTAGTCTTTAAAATTATCTTTTCTGAATTTGAGCTCAACTATTGAAATAATTCTCATTAAATCTAGTTTCTACTCCAAATGTTAATTTTTGAAAATTGTATATCCTTTGTAATTGAATTTCAAACATATTGTCACTTTTTATAAAATTTCTAATTATAAAATGATATTGAAATTTGTTTTACACTATGATTTCCCACACTATAATGTAAACCAATGGAGAAATTTTCAGATTTTTGAGCTTATTTTGTATTTGGTATGATTTTTATTTCATTTTTTCTTTTAATATTCATAATAATTTCAAATTTTTACAAAAATCTGAAATTGTTATGGTGTGTAGACAACTTGTGATTAATTTCTAAGAAATAAATTGAAATAAAAATTGCATTAATTTTCAATGACAAAATAGAGTATAATTATTGAATAGAAAACTTTGATGATTGACCACACAATTATAGGCTCTAGTGCTTTAGAATTGAATGATGGAGACAACTAGAGAAGATGGTAGAAGAATTAAAATGGCTAAAAAAAATATTGGGTAAGGTACTTTTTTGACGACCTTTCCAAAAATAAGGTACTCTAATACAAAGGGCAAAACTTTAAGGTATATAGCACCTTATTTTCAAAAGGTTGAGGTTGAGGCGCATAACAAGCAATTTGACACTTTTCTTAGACAAATCTTCGAGGTCTACATTTTCATATATGACAGCCATGATTCATATGGCATTTGAGGTGAAAAGGAGTTATAAATGGAAGATAATGTATAGGTAGATTTTGTAAGCTATAATTAAGAGAAAAGCAAATACAAAAGGTATCTTTCTATAAAAAAAGGCATCTTTGTGGATGATAAAAATTATTCAAATTAATGAATAATATCATGTTTAATTCCTCAAAGTCCCAAGGCCTCGTTTCCATTAAAAAAAAACTCAAAACTACCATTTCTATAGCAAAGAGCTGAAAAAAATTTAAAATATTTTTTTTCATATCCAATTGTAGGATCTTGTATAAGTAGTATAAGAATATTTGGAAGAAATTTTACAAACTTTGATCATGTAGATTGCAAGATAGTTGCGTTTAAAGTGAAAGAAATAAGTTATTTTGTACCTCGTTCAACTACATTTTTTGGCTTTATGGGGAATTTCATTAAAATGGCGATATTCCATGTGCCATTTTCACAATGTGCCGTTCCCATAGTTCAGACCGGGCAGTCTGAAATCTATTAGTGTCCTAGATTTGTGAACTCTATACCACTATTAGATGTATTAAACCTAGGCAATATCACTACAACAATGGCAGTGTTTTATGACTGCAGAATTATGATTGAGGATGACTAGCGACTGCTTGCAGTCATATTCTTGAAGGCCAACACTTTGGGGAGAAATATGACTGCAAAATATGACTACCAGTCATTTTTACGCCTTGTATTTCACAAGTGTATATTATACGGCCATTAGGAATACCAAAGTACTTCATAGGGAATGTAGGGAACATGTTTGGGAACGTTGAGTCATATTATCCATTATATTTTCATAGTAGTAATTTTTTGTTTTGTTTTGGGCAATTCAAGAAAAATACGGGCAATTCTAAAAAATATATAAATAAGCCATCATTTAAAATTTTGAAATCTTAGTCACCTACTTTTTCGGATTTTGAATCCTAGTCACCACTTTATTAATGTTTTGAGACCCTAGCCATTATTTTTTTAGGGTTTTAGAACCTTAGCCGCCACTTTTTAGGGTTTTGAAACCCTCGCCGTCACTTCTTGTGGTTCTTCTTCCTTACCTTCTATTGTCTCTTAGCTCTCATTTGTTGTTGCTTTTTGTTGCATCTCAACTCTTGTTTCTTGTTGCTCTTTACTTCATGTTTCTTACTTCATTGTTGCATCTAAATTTTTTTTTTTTTTTGCATTTGAACTCTTTCTTCTTTTTAGTTCTTGTTTTGTAGTTCTTGCTTCTTATTTCTTCTTGTTGCATCTACACTCTCATTTCTTGTTGTTTTTTATTATGTCTTAGTTGGTGCTTTTTGTTTCTTCTTGTCTCTTAATTGTTGCTTCTTATTTCCTCTTGTGTCTTAATTGTTGCTTCTTATTTCCTCTTGTGTCTTAATTGTTACTTCATGTTGTGTTTTAGTTGTTGTTTCTTGTTTTGTGTTTCTTCTTGCGTTTTAGTTATTATTTCTTATTTCTTGTTTTGTCTTAGTTGCTATTTCTTCTTTCTTGTTGTGTCTTAGTTGTTGCTTCTTGTTTCTTGTTTTGTCTTAGTTGTTATTTCTTCTTTCTTGTTGTGTCTTAGTTGTTGCTTCTTGTTTCTTGTTTTAGTTGTGTCTTAGTTGTTGCTTCTTGTTTCTTGTTTTAGTTGTGTCTTAGTTGTTGCTTCTTGTTTTTTGTTTTAGTTGTTGTTTCTTGTTTCTTGTTGTGTCTTAGTTGTTGCTTCTTGTTTCTTGTTTTAGTTGTGTCTTAGTTGTTGCTTCTTGTTTCTTGTTTTAGTTGTTGCTTCTTGTTTCTTGTTTTAGTTGTTATTTCTTGTTTCTTGTTGTATCTTAGTTGTTGCTTAGTTATTGCTTCTTATTTCTTGTTACATCTTAACTTTTACTTCTTGTTATTTCTTAGTACTTATCTTTTTTTTCTTGTTTCCTCCATCATCAATCTTATTCTTCCTATCCTAAACTTAAGCTACATATTTTGTGTTGTTATAAGCCTTTGAAGGTTGAGCTTTGTTGTTCAATCACTAAAAATTAACCTTTCATTTCTTTAATTGTATATGCAGGTACCAAAAGTTGAAACAAAGACATTGGAGGCTACTTACAACCCAATGAAGCCATCTTCACATTATTGTAAGGATTGTAGGTCTTATTGAATTGTGTGAATGATTCATTGTGATATATATATTTTGTATTAGTGACTAATAAATGTCAATGAAGATAGTTGTATTTGTTCTTGCATTCTCCTTCTTTAATATGATTATCTCTCATACATCTCTAAAATCATATATTATGTATTCATTTTTAATTGCATGAGGCTTTTTATTCAATTGTCAAATCATCTTGATGAATGATAGTTATATATCATGTTCATTTAAAATGCATTAAAAATGTGATTGTAGTTAGTAATATGACTGACGAGAATTCTACATCATTCAAAAATATGACTCATGAGAATTATTTTTCACATTAACAAGAATATAACTCACCGCAGTTATATTCCACATTATTGCAAAATATGACTCACCCTAGTTATATTCCATGTAACCAAAAAATATGACTCATTGCAGTCATATTCCATGTTACTACAAAATATGACTGACCACAGTCATATTCCATATCATTGCAAAAATGACTCACCACAGTCATATTTCACATCACTACAAAATATGACTCACTGCAGACATATTTCACATCACTGAAAAATATGACTCACCGCAGTCATATTCCATGTTACTGCAAATTATGACTAACCACAGTCATATTCCATATCATCAAAAATATGACTCACCACAATCATATTCCACATCATCAAAAAATATGACTCATCGCAGTCATATTCCATGTCATCAAAAAATATTACTCGACATAGTCATATTCCACGTAGGATTTTTTTATTTGCCCGGGCAACCCAATAAAAAGTCAAAAAACCCTTAGGATAGTCAAAGTATACGCCTAATTGGCATACTATGGCTAAAAATGGGTATTTATATCCCTCAACCCATATGACTACCAATATGACTGATGTCTGAAGCGACTGCTTTTAAACGACTAGAGTTAGTCATATTTCGAGTCATCTACAATGATTTCTGCGTGAGTCATATTTTTTGATTTTACGACTCACTGCAGTCATATTTTGCAGTCATAAAACACTGTTTTTGTTGTAGTGTATGTAGATTTCAGACTAGTTGGTTTAAAAAATCTACATATTTCCTAGATTTCAAATATCTAATAATGGTATAGATTTCAAAAATCTAGGACGCTAGTAGAGTTTAGACCGCCCACTCTGAACTGTGAGAATGCCAAAGTCACAGAATAATCGCCATTTTAATGAAATTCCCCATCTTTGAACCTTCATAATTTATAATTTTTGTTCTATCAATTTTCAATTTCTACTTTTATATGAGTTGAGAGTCTAGAAAAAAAATATAAAAAAAAACACTTAGCTTTCTTTTATTAAAATATCATTAAGTAGATAGGTTCCTAATTGAAGAAAAATCTAAATTGTTAATAGCTCGAAGAAGGAATTGAAATACACTAATCTCAATAGTGAGATTATTCTTGCAAGAGATCTTGACCTTGTGAATTTTTTTTTAAGAGATTGTGAAAATTGAGGTTAGAAATGAATCCTACAATTTATTTTTTCAAGAAGATCCTCAAATTACCCCCCAAAACATGATTGTCCATAACTTTCACATAACAAATACAAATAGAATAAATCAAAGCTTTCAACATACCTAGAAATATAATCTTTATGAAACAAAATTTTAAAATCTTTTCCTTTATGTTATTTTAAAGGGGTTTTTTTGCCTGTCAAACCAAAAAAACAAACTTGCTTCTTGCTTCTAGGTTTTGATTGAAATAAAAATTATATTTTCAAAAAGCTAATGCGTTTTTCTATCTTCACAAAAAAATTCCAAAAAATCACAATAACTATTGAGACTATTGAGGAACTTGCCCAAAATCCATTTTGTCCCTTGAGGGGACACTGGGACTTTAGGACTTTAGGGGTTAAGAATGTTATGATCCCATTACACCCATTGGCTATTTGTTTGATTCTAGTTGTCTATTTGTCAATCTTCACCACTTGCAAGGCATTATTCCCTTAGTGATTGACAATACTAAAGAACATTCGATTTATTAAAAGTCACTTTCTAAACTTTCAATTTTTAAAAATGAGTCATGGTTTTTGCAAATGACTTTTGAAGAATATGTAGTAATTAACCTAATTGTATCACCTATCTAAATGCAATATTCCAAAAGTCTTATACTCCTATTCCAAAATAATCTTTTGGTTGGACAAAGTGTTTGAGATTAAGGCTAAAAATAATGTTATTTCAACATGTTTCTAAGTATTTCAAGGAAGTTGTTATCCATTCATTGAATCTTATGAAACCAAAATGATCTATTTAAGCAACTAGAAGATCATTTTGAGATGGAGTATGATGAATGCATATTCATTTTGAGAATGTTCAACAATAAAACTTGAGTTGGTTTAGGCTATTTATCAATAAAACTTTGAATTCTTACAAGTTTATATACATCATCAATACAATGCATTCCTCAATGTGTTAAAGTCATCTTTTACTAATTAAAAAGAATATTTAGAAAAGTGACCATTTAATAAAAGACCATTTCATTGCAAGTGTAGCAAACAAATGTAATTACCTTAATATTTGTTTAATAGTCTACAAATGAGAACATTTCTATTTCCATTTCTTTTTGATTGGCATAATTTTTTATATCATATTTAGATTTGTTGGATTTAAGAGGGACCATGTCAAAAAAAATCTTAATGTTGGGTATGATTTTATTATTTAGCTTTTACATATTAATACCTTGATTGCAACTTTCTAGGGCATTTGCAATGCATCTATTGCTGGAGTATACTAGCAATATACTAGCAATAATACTTAGATGGATTTTGAAAAGTCAATTCAAAAAAGGACCTCAATGTAGTTGTTATTTCCACTTAAAAGCTCACAATCTTCATATAACTTCCCTCTATACTAGCACTTAGAAATGATGTACTTGTTTCATAAATAGGTACTACAAGCACAAGATTTGTTTTTATCAATGTAGCAACAACCACCTCAAGGATTGCAACTATGAGAAATTTGCCACTCTTTAATGCTCACAACCATTAGAATTAAAGCAAAAAGTTGTTTTAGTCTTTGGTCCTTGTGTGGCATTACATTTGCATAGCACCTTTTGTATGCCAAATATGAGTCTTGTAGACTTGCTCCCATGCCAAGTTAATAGAAGTACCATGGCTCAATACAAGGCATGCATTATATTACATGTGTCTAAAAATATAAAATTTTACGGAAATTTCGTATATATATTAGAAATGGCACTTTTGGAGCATTTTTGGTGAAAACATAGTCAAGAAACCTTAGAGGCTAAACCCAACATGTGAATAGAGGATTGAAACACTTCAAATCACTTTCATAGTTTTAACACCTTCATGATCAATCATTATAATCTTTCAATCCATAAGTGATATTTTTGTGCTTTGTTTTCCTATGTGATCTCTAACATATCTAAGAAAATATCATAATGTTGACCTCTTGTTCAATTTAAAGAAAATTCCAAAAAGCTCAAAAAAGACCTAAGGTAGGTCCACCCATTCTTGACTAGAGCCCCAAACCCAACTTGTAGGGTGTAGTCGTCTCCTTCCAAGGTTGAAACAAATTTCCAACCAAAGTTTGGAATGTGTTTTTTCCTTCTTTTCAAGGTTGGGACGAGTAAGATCATGACACATGTTCCAAAATAGTGAGCAAGAAGATAGGAAGCAATGAATGGAAAAGTTGTTTTTGAATGATCAAAATTGGATGATTCTAAACATTGAACATAGGGCCAAACCAACTTCTGCCTTTCAAAATTCATAGTAACTTCAGTTCAAACAATAAAATTACCAAATTTTTGACAATCCCCATCATTTCTATCTCTGCATCTCTGGAAATATTTGCTTCGCCTTGCACTACTCCAGATCATCTCCACAATTCCTTATTTGGTCGGTTATGGGACAGCAGGATGAGTTCATTCATCCTGCATCATTCATCCTGCATCATTCATCCAAGTTTCAAGAAAGCTCCAAACCAAAACCCTAAACCCTGGCAACCCCGACTGCTCACTCCTCTCCCTCCGATACTGATTCGTCTCCAAATCTTGCTGCAGTTTTCCATTCAACTTTACTTGTCGCCATCCTGTAGTGCCCGTGGTGGTGACGGATACGACCCCGTTGGTGTTCTATAAATTGCGAGAATCGTGAAGAGCGAGTTCTTTTCTGGCGTGGAGAGATGGCACAGTCCGTGAGCGCCATTGATGATGCCATTGCGCACTTGGATTCCATTCTTGCACGTCTCTCGAATTCAGAGCCTGCCACAGCTCCTGCGCCCCCCGCGCCTCTAACTAAACCTGCAGTAGTGTCTGGTGAACCGATTCAGAGAGCGGTGAGGAAATGGTTTTCTTGAGCTTGGTTAAGAATCGGCAAAATTTCGCTTTTTCTATAATTTTTTCTTCAGAAGTATTATCAGTGGAAATTTTTTCTAGACCTAAGTGAATTTTGAGGAAGTCGTGTTAAATTTTCCAGGAGGAAGTTGTAGACGTTAAGCCCAAGCTAAGTGACAAGAAGAGTGGTGAGAAGCCCATTCCGGACGTCCTGAAAGGGCGCAACTGTAAGTGTTTTACCTTCATTGTTCTTGGACCCTAGACGTTGCCTCCCCTGTATTTCATTTTATTTTTATTATTTGGCACTAACACATGTAGATGCCAGTATGAGGTGATATTCAAGGCTGCGATAGCAACCTTTGTTATGTAACAAGATAACCACACCGAATATCAACAGTTTAAGCCCTGAGCATAGTTATTAGAGTGACCAGATTCCTAAACATTCTTGTTAGTGAATCAAAGAGGATTCCAACGTACCTGAGAATGCATTATTTGGATACCGTATGCGAATGTTATATGAGTTTCAAAGCTTTTATTGTCGATGACTTAGAACAGACGCAAGTTTTGATGTTAAGGCGGTGTGGACTCATTTTGCAATATTTTGGGGTACATTTAGATATGTACTTGCCATTGGGTAGCTCTACTTACTCGTCACCGTTGTTTTTTATTTTGAAGTTTTCGTTTGTGCATGCCAGTGAAGCTTCCGGGAGCTAAAACTGCGAATAACACTCCAGTTGCCAGTGGAAATGAGCAGAATGACAATTTCGACAAAGCTCTTATTCAGGTATTGTTGAGATTTTGGTGTCGTCTCTGAGTCATTTTCTTCCCTGACAATACTCTGCAGTCCAATTTTTTTGTGTATTCATTTTTGACTCAGTAATATATGCGTATCGTGTGGATCAGGTGGCCGTGGTGCAATCCTTGGAAAATCATCCAAACTCCGAGAAGTTGTATGTCTGTAAAATAGATGCGGGCGGCGGCAATATTAAACAGGTGCAATTTTTTGTGAACTGCTTGTCTTTTTGCGTCACATGTCCCTAAAACTTGTTCGTACCACAATTCTCAACTGTATGAAGTTGCATTTATTCTTCACAAGGCTTAAAAATTGTACTTTGAAAATGATTTACTATTACGATTATCATGTGCTTCTGCATTCTGTTCCATTAAGTACAGTCAGATTGTTTTAAAACCATTCTCTATCGTCAATGGATGACTAGGATTTTTTGGAATCTCAGAATCTTGGTTGTTCAATGAGCTATATAGGGTTCTGTTAACTTTTTCTTGGCACATGGAATCCACCTCAACAATAAGAGTAGTTGCAACGCACATCGTTCTCTTAGGATCCAGAGTTTGCAGGTTGTTGCAGGTTTGAAGAAATTTGTGACGGTGGAGGAGTTGCAAGGTAAAAAAGTTTGTGTAATCTTGAATTTGAAGACTGCCAAGCTTGCGGGACAAGTTAGTGAAGCGATGATATTGGCGGGTTCAGTGGCTACTGAGGAAGGAAGTGAGATTGTTAAGGTAGGCTTCTTAATTTTATGGACTGGAATATGGGAGTTTGTATAAAGATTTCCGCTTATTATGAGTCCAGGCTCCTCTTTACCCGGAAATTGTAACTCAGTTAACGAATTCTAGACTAGTTTGTTAAATTCACATTGTCTATCCCTGGTCAATTTTTAAAAAAATTTGGTCAAAAATCATTGCAATTGGCATTTTATGAGTCACAATTTTAATTTCTGGTCTCGTAATAAATTTAGCAGGCATTTTTGAGTCATTGTCTTTGTTTCCAAACGTTTCAGTATCAACAATTGAGGGTTGAGTAGCCTGGTCACCGATCAGTTGCTTGACATTTGAAGGACATTACTTCTAGACGATGGTTTGGTGTAGAATTGCGTAAATTTGAGCTTTATTCTGTTAATTCTTGTGCAGGTACTTGAACCTCCGTCAGAAGCCGCTCCAGGGGACCGTATCTTTCAAGAGGTGAGCGGCCATATTTGCATGTCCTGCTATACGGTGGCAAACTTTGTCATAGGTTGTCACCAAGTAGTTCTATTGTAGTTCTTTATATCACCTAGAAAACTAGTGTCACCACAATATTTTGTTTTTGTGAAAATTGGTACAATATGGTAATATTCAACTTGCACTAATTCAAAATAGTGCGACTTTGCTAAATTAGCATCCCACGCACTAATAGGACAAATTAGTGTAGTTAAAAAGGGATCCATCATGATTTCTATATATCTTTCTCTACAGGGTGGAGCTCCGAGTGTCAGCCCAGCTAAGCAGCTAAGCTCAAAAGTGTGGGAGAAAATCGTGCCTCTTCTTAAAGTTGAAGGTATGCATTCATTTCTTGATTGAGCACTATTTTGTAAAAATCATTCTATATTTTTTGTGCGTGTCGCTAAACACGTTGAATGAGTTTTCAGACTGATATCTAAGGTGACATAGTGGTGGTTTCATAGACTCTGTTTATTGGGCCTTGTTTTAGACGTCCAAATCTAGTTCTTCTATGCCTTACACGATATGTCCTGACCATGGCTTACCTGATCTTGTTTACTGATTTTCTACCTGAGTATCTTGGTTTACAGAACCACAACTCTCCACATACATTACGTGATTTTGTTATTTTTTGCTTGCACTAGCTAAATAATATGGTGCTAACTTCATTGCAGGTGGCTTAGCAATGTTCGATAGCAAGCCCCTCGTGACATCCACTGGCAGAATCAAAGTGTCCGGACTGCCTGATGGAGCTGCTATTCATTGACTTCTTTGTTTAACATTGTGGCCTTTGAAATAGTAGTGGACATAGAATTCTTAGAGGGACCAATATAGGTCACCTATTCTTTATTTGAATGGTGTTATTACTGATCACAGTTTCCACCTACAAGGTGGCTTCCCGATTATTACTGATAATGGTGAAGTGCAATACACTGTCCATCTGTGTTCTAAATGGTGTATTGGGAGTTGCAAACATCAATTGGGTGTTCATTAGGATGAGGATTATGTCTTCCTACCCTCCTAGACTAAGAAAAAGAATAGATTTTGACTGTTACCCTACCCCTTGGACATGTCTCAACATCATCCGTAGGATTTTCCCCTTCAGCCAGGCTGCTGGAGTTGGAATTCAGAGGTGAAGTGGACCATTCTCGAAAGGAGTTTCTAACATCTTGAGTTTCTAATATCTAAGATACTCCAATCCTCTGACATTTTCTTTGGCACACATGCTTTTACATCTTGAATTCAAGAATATTGGAGAGGGAAGCCTTGATAGTAATTTACTATTACAGCCGGATTGATACTTCTTGCAAGCTGAAGTAGCTGGTGTTCAATATTGAACACCATTCTCAGACGTTATGTAATAGTAAGATATGTGCACACATCGAACAAATACTGAGGGGTTTGACAGAATCGTATCCAGAGCTTTATTTACAAAATTCGTATATACAACTTGCCGGTAGTAAACAGGCATTCATAGAATTAAAAATCCATATTCAGCAGAGATTTCCCTTCGCTGCTCATTGCTCCTGATCTGGGCTTGTTATTTGGAACTATTCCTCCGCAATGAAATTTCCCATTCGTTTGGCTCCTAAGAATTAAGAATTGGAGCCGATATTGATGTCTGTGTACGGTGGGGTGCCCCAAAATTGCCCCTCCTCTAGAAGTGTCGTCTAACACAATGTATCAAGGTCGGTTAACATTTCAGCGTAGGGACGTTTTTAGAGCTCCTTCATTCCAACTTCAGAACTACGTAACTATCATACTTCCAAAAGAGTCTTAAAACTATGAATCAAAGTATGTTGGACGCAGTTTCTACTCATCTTTCCAAGACAGTTGACTGAAAAATGTTTTGAAATGTGCAACCTCTTTGAACACTCGGATCAGAGCTTAGAAAGATACCCACCTTACCACTGGAACTATCCAGTTGTGTCCTTGCCCACTTCATTCAATACCTTCAGATTGTCGTTATGGGAGTGCGTGAAGCCCATTTGCCTCTCAGTCTGCACAGTTTCCTTCGATCGAAACGCCACAACCCAAGCTCGCCGCCAGCTGCTGGAGGAGAAGTTCCCTCCGGAGCCGTGTAAGATCCGCTCATGGTGTACGGTTACATCGCCTCTGTCAATCTCGGCGGGCTTGGCTTTATCACCCTCTGACAATGTCGCCGCCAACGTGTGCGACTTGTCCCGGTCCCCATGCAGTGGCCCATGGTGCCGCAAACTCTTCTCCAGATGTGAGCCTGGCACAAATTGCACGCATCCATTCTCTAGTCGCGAGTTGTCTATCGCAAGCCAGAAGGAAGCTGTTCGTGTGTCCTTCGTCACAGGCCAATATGCCAAGTCTTGGTGCCTACAACAATGCTCAAATTTGTAAAACTAACCCAAACTGGGATTCAGAGTGTAAAGATTGTGATATTTTCGTTCTCAGAGCTCACAAAAACTAGTATAGGAACTGATTTTCCAGCTAGCGCATCGAAATTGCCAGTCTTTGAGATTTTAATGAATTTGATGCCGACAGTAACCCATCTTGTAGGATACTTAACCGTTACGGACAGGATCCTGTCTCGTATTGACTGATTCCTGTTACCATCTCTTTCAATGCAATTGGGCGGCCTTCAATTAGCAAGTTGGATGTAAGCATGAATTCGCTAAATGTCTACGGCCACTGACCTTGGAACGGAAATGGAGTACTCTACTGTCCCTTCAATAGTGGTCTACATACCCAGTGTTTGAATGATTGCATAAGAAATCATCCAATGCATTGAGTAAGAAAACAAATTGATCTAAAGAGAGTTTGGCTCTTGCAGTTACCAAAGTGATCGCTCCTGTGAGCTCTATTGAGTGATCTCTCAATAAAGGCACACACTTACATTGATTGGTTAACATGCATTAAGAAACGGATAGAATATCCTCTACCTTAACTTACAGAGCTGTCTATCTGTGGCAACAAGGATGAGGATAATACACAATTAACGACGATGGGACCGAGAAGTATCTAACCATTTGAACTCTGCATCCGGTTTGTTGGGTGGCTTGGCAAGCAATTGATCATAGTCCACGACCATGTCAGAGCCCAGCAATTGCTCAGTAATCGAGGCAGCTCGTTTCTCGTATATGTTCCCTTTTAATCGGGGATTATACCTGCAAGAATGAAAACCCTTTCCTCTATAATTGATGCGAATACTTTGATCAACCGAATAGTTCCTGTATAAAAATGATCAAGCTTCAATGAAACGATTTAGCACTACGGTAGGGGCACCCAAACTTGTCACTAACCTGAAAACACCATCCTAAAATCTTACAATATGAACACATTGATTAAGAGGATGAACACCCCCTCCAATCAACATATGGTCATGCGACGGTTTCAGAATATTTACCAACGAAACTTTCATCCTCCATAAATTTTGCATACGGTTTCCAAATGACACATTCTTTGGTACGTCAGAACCCTCTTTCATTTAATAACAAGAGCATGTAATAAATACTTGGATGGCAGCATGATGTTGATGATGGAGTAGCTGTCGATGGGCTTGGTGTAGTCCCCTGACATGTCGCAGAAGTCACGACCCTCCACATGCACTTCTCGCCTCACGAACGCCATGAACTCTTCTTCCAGCTTTCGCATCTCCTCTTCAGACAACACTCCCTGCCAGCAGAACAGATTCATGATAAGGAATTCTACAAACAGCATAATAAAACCATTCCATACAATTGCTCCATTCATAACTCCAACCTGATATGTTTTGCATAGATTGTAGTTTCTGATTCTCTATGAACAAAAGCCCAGTTATGACTCAGATCCTCTACCGACATTTTCATAAAATTTGCCTTCCTCAAGAATTTGGTAGGCAGGAGTCTTACACTACCTGTTCAAAGAAAGTTTTAGAATAGGAGGTGTAGAACTAGGGAGAAAACAATTGAGATAAGCTCATAAGTTGTTTGGATCATTCTAGGCAATTCAATTTTGGAGGAGAATTCTAGCAACAGTACCTACGTCATCACTTCGTGACTAGTATGTATTAGATGTACTATATATTACATTACTCTCCTCCAAAATTGAAATTGAATTTACGTAGTACACGTACAGAAGCGAGTAGATTCTAATGTCGAATCCCATGTTGGAGAGAGAAAGTCCTCCACTAAACAAGGCTTTCACCTTCCGCCAGATAAATAAGGTAGATACACAACTTAGCCCTTGACCCCAAAATCTCCATCTAAAATTTTAGACAATGGCTACACAGTGCTTAGAGGATGTAGACCTCCAAAACATCTATTCAAGTATCAGTTTTAGGTCATCGACGGGAACTTCCATAACTTTTGCATACATTATCCAAATGACGCATTCTTTGGTGCATTGGAATGCTAGTTCATTTGCCAACAAGAGCATATTGGAAATTGACCAGTCTAGTAATAGAATCTCTGCTCGGTGTCGATTTCGGGAACCTGCATTAATAACCTTCGCCATATTGGATTCCGAATCCAACATACTCCGAGATGCCAATTTAGCAAACCCTCGCCGAAGTTCAAATCACATCACGACACCCAAGGAGATACTAGCCGTGGCGGACTCCATTAGAAACATCGAATCAGAAATCAAGGTTTTATGGTCGTCGACACACACAAGGTCAGAGACAAATCCAGCCGTGTAGGTTGATAGCAACGATTTTCAGGTTGTTTATTTACCTTGAGATGCACATATCCATCGTTCTTGAATTTATTAATCTCCTCCTCAGAGACGACGTAGCGATCACCTTGTCGTCTGCTGCCTTCCATTTCCGCCATAGCCACAATCGACATGCAACAGCGAAAGAAATGCAGCGACGCTGCTTGTGAAAGTGGGGATAGAATTCATCCGTCGTTCTAATGAATGATATTGTTGTAGGCTGGTTTGGCGCAAATAAAATTGATCTTGAAATTGTTGGATTTAAAAGAAAGAATTATCTTGAAATATTTTGAATTTGATTTCTAGAATCTAGAAATTATGAGATTTTAGGAAATATCTTATATGTTGAATTGGAATAATTATTTGAAAAGCATTTGATGAACATAATATTGTTAATTGGTTTTATCTATTTCCCTTTGGAGGGATAATGGAGGGATAATGGCTCTCTGCATGCTTAGGAGGGAATTCAATTATAATCTGAACAAGACAATTGGTTGGCTAGTTGTAACTTTTGAGAAGACAATTGGTTGGCTATATTGTGTTATTGCTTTGAATAGGTTTGTATGAGCTAGTAGGTGGGCACTGGATTTGCAAAAAAATAGTTTTAGAGTGCTACAATACAAAGGGACTTTGAGTGGCTACAGTCTTTGAGTGGTTCATAATCAATAATAACTTCACAAGTTCCAACGTTAATGGGCTTCTGCTTTTCAAGGGAGCAATGCTTTCCGGGGGAGCAATGCTTATCTTACACAATGCTTTTCAGGAGAACAATGCTTTCTAAGGGAGCAATGTTTTCTGGGGAGCAAAATAGCCCCCCAACTTTGGTTAACAATATTATGAACTTGCCTAAAAACTATGCCAATACATTATCTTCTATAGAAATAATAGTTAGGTTAATCCTATAGAAATTAAGAGGGAATGTCTTTAAAAAATCTTAGTAATTGTAAAACAAATCTAGTATTAGATGCTTGTGTAAGGCAAGTGGAAGTGATTGCAAACTTTGCTTTAGTAAACATCTATATTGAAGTAATAAATTCTCCTAGTTGTATTCCCTTGGTATTCATTGATTTGCAAGCTCTATAATAAAGAGCTCCACATTCCAATGAGGTTCAATGTCGGCCATTTTAAAGTTGTCCACATTGGATTGTAGAAGAATCATTGCTTGTATGAATGTGTGCAAGAAAAGTATGTATAGGAGTATTCTTTCCTTATTTTTTTATTTATAGCATTTGTTATAGAGTATATGGTCTTTAGCAAAAATTTTAAAAAAATTATTGTGTAGGGGACCATATTTGTTGTGCTTATTGTATTGCTCTTTAGAATAGTTCACATGCATTGATTCATTGCAAGGAGATTGTGTATAATCCTACACAATATTTAGTCCTTACTACGACAAATTGATGATGTTGTAAAATGTATTAAATCTAATATACCTTAGAACCTAAACTTAAAGTTAATTTGTATACATTCATAACTAGCACAGATGATGTTGCAATATAACATCTAAAATTTTTCATTCACTCATAGGTTTTTATTGTGTAGCTATTGGAATGTCATTAGATTTCAGTAAAAATAATGAACAAATGAAAAATTATATGGATGAAAACATGATGGATGAAATTGTGACCTAGTTTACATTTAATGTAATAGAAAATAGGAGAATAGGTAAACCAATTGCCTAGAATAGGTGTTCATGTTTTGAAAAAATTTCAATAGCCAAAATTAAAATGTAGAAGCAATTGTTCTTTTGATAATTAGGATTTTGATAGTAGATTAGAATTTAGTGCAATAGTCAATTTAATAGAAATTTTGATTAATATTTAGAATGCCAAGCAAGAGATTGTCACAATAATGGGGGGGAGTCATAATAGGATTTTGACCTTTTAAAAAACTCCCTTAAATATTATGATACTTTCCCTTGAGGGCAAGTACAAAATCATTCAACAAGTTTGTTGAAACTCTTCCAATTGCAAACTGTGTGTAGTCATGTTCCATTGTCAATAAAGTCAGTGAATTTTTCCCTCAACAACTATGACTCCCTCTAATGGCATATTTGTATGGTATAAGGTAATGATACCTTAAATTGCCAAGTATCTAAGTAAATTGGAGTCCTATCATTTTTTGCCTAATAGCAATTGATAAAGTTTGCAGGGAAAACTACCAATCTCTTTTTTAAAACTTTGAATAGATTGTCAAGGTGAATATTTATAGGTGCCACTATTCTTGCATCACTCTTTGTTTTCAAATGTGATGTTTCTTAATAAGCCTATGATCCATAGTAGGAGCCTACAACATGTTGCTTTTGAAATTTATAACATATTCTTCAAGTAATACAAAATTCAAGTCCTACTTGCAACATTCTCGTTGAATCAAATTTTGACAACATGTACACATAGAAGACATTGAAATGTTTGTATTGATGATTTAAGGTACTACTACCTAATAAACAAATTTTCTTAGGCAAGGGAAATGCATGGCAAATCTTCCCTAATAAGTTACTCCCAATCAAGCAAAGTCCCCCAAGCATTCTCCTCAAGCGCTTCTTTGAAGTACTCTAGTATACAATCAAGTACTGAAAGCTCACAAACTACCTTATGGAGCCATCCAAAGATTTGTACATAATATAGAATAAAATTGGCTTTTTTGTCTTGTAAAAATATCACTCAATTCTTACCCAATCCCAATCAAGCATACTAAATTTCAGTTTAAAAAAGTAAAATTCTATTTTTGGTGAATTTCTTAAGTCAAATTTTGTAGTTTTACATAATATTCTATTGAATACAATTAGTGGCAGTTTTTTTTAATTCAATTGCATGGATATGTAGGGAATATACCTTTCATATTAAAAAAACACCCCCTTAACTAACAAAAATATGATCAATGAAAAGTTCAATGAATATTATTGTACAACCAAACTTTGAAGAAATGGATATCTCTATATTTTAACTTGATTTTGACAAAGTAATTGTACCATCATGCTCAAACATACAAAATTAGTTACCATGTACGGTGCAAATAGAAAAATCTAATTAGAATAAAGAGAGATCTATTTTACAAAATTTGGATACAATCACCCCAACATTGAAATCTTTATAGATGGATTTTTGAAGCTTTTTTGGAGATGTTTGTGAGAAGGAAAGATGTGCATATAGATGTTTCCTACATATCCGTGCAATCAAAATTCAAAAAATTCATCATCAATGATTTTCAATGCATGATAATGTAAAATCATGAATTTTAAATGAAACAATTCACCAAAAATAGAGTTTTGATTTTTCGAAATTGAAATTTGGGTATGCTTATCAGGGTAAGGATGCAATGATAATTATGCTTACCAAAAAAATACCAATTACAATCCACATTGTACAAAAGAATTTGAATGGCTTCAAAAGGCAGTTCGTAAGCTTTCAGTACCGACACAGTACAGTGTGACACAGTACAGTAGTGTGTCCACTCTAACTTAGTGTGTCCTCGGACCTTGGCTTTGGATTGTCGTCCTCGCCAACGTTGCCAATCCATCTTCTGCTGTCATCTTCCTCACAACTTCTCGCAAAATGTCGCCACCATCGTTTTCCTAACCTATTCCAATCCTTGTGCGCCGATTCTCTCATACGGATTCGATCGCACATCACGGATCCACGAGCATGGACAATGTGATGGCATAGAATCTCGGCGCAGGCATTGTTCCCGACTCGCAAGCTTCGTCATCACTCCGCCATGGGCCGTCTCCTGGAGTATTTTCTGGTGTGCGGGTTAGACCCGGATCTGCAGACCGCGGACACTCCCCCGGTGCGCGGCTACTTCGGCACGTCAGCCTACTACCTTCCCGCCCTCCTCGACCAATACCCCCCCTCGGAAATCGCCGACTGCCCCGATCCCCCTCCTGAGCTTCCTGTGGTTTGCACCTGCCCTCCCTCAGAAAATGCGTGTTAGGGCTTGAGCTCGGAGAATTCGCGAGCGGGATGCGTAGTTCCTGATACTTAAGTTAAGAAGAAAAGATTCTTGCAGAAATGAGAGATGCTTGGTTTGCTCCTGCCCTCCCCTCAGAAATGTGTGTTAGGGTTTGAGCTCTGAGAATTCGCGAATGGGAAGCGTAGTTCTCGATTCTTGAATTAGAAGAATTTTTTGGCACAAATGACAGATTGTTTGTTTTGCTCCGGCCCTCTCTCTGAAAATGTGTGTTAGGGTTTGAGCTCTGAGAATTCGCGAACGGGATGCGTAGTTCTTGATTCTTGAATTATGAAGAAAAGATTCTTACAGAAATGAGATTTCCTTGCTGGAGATAGAGCAGAGGAGGGATATGCGAATGCATTGGTTTCATTTTTCTTAGTTTAGGGTTGCGTGTGATCGTGTTTCTGGTGTTGTGTTGGCTCACAGTGTGTGCTGCCTGGAGGAGTGCAATTGTATACGGAAGGACCGAGCTCACAGGATCCGAGCAGCACTCCTCGCAGCTACCCGACCGTGCTCACTGGTATATGCCGGTTTCTGTTCTACATTTCATCGCTGGGATTTCCTGTAGGGAAATTGGTGTTCTGAATGGTCGGTTCGGCACGGAATATTGTGCCTTGGCGTGAAATTAGTTTTTTTGGTGAGGAATTGGATGCGCGAAGGAGAATGTGGATGGTGGGTGCGTGGTACTGTCGAACTTGGAGGGGTTAGGTTTATGGACAATCTCCTTTGATTGAGCTGAAGTTCAAGCCGTTGTCAGTGCCAGTGGATAGGATGGCGTAGGTGGGTTACGTCAAGCTCTTGCGATCAGAAGTCGATACTGACCTCGGATTTTGATCTTTGGTACAGATGGAGATGGTTCGAAAATTTATTTGAGCTGCATTGCGTTCCGTGACCCTGTGGATGACGATGTCGCTCAAGCCTACAATATTCCTGCCAATTCCTATGTGGACAAATGCATCTGTTTCGTCTCCCACTCTCCTTGCTTTGAGTTGTTTCGGGATGCACTCGAGGAAATTTACCGCTGCTGCTTTTCAGCTTCTGGTAGCAGGTAGCTGGTTCATGCCCACGTCTGTCATTCGATTCCGTCTTCATGTTCAGATCCAGCGAGGGGCTCAGTAACCTCTGGATGAAAGATAGAGCAAAGAACGGTGTATTACGAATTTTCGTTACTGTTTGTGATTCACGAGTCCTCGTAGGAATTTTTGTAGAAGTATCTTCTCACGACAAAAGCAGAGGATTTATATAGCATGACCAAAGGGTCATACAGTTACATTTGGATAGAATTCTCTCAGAAACGCAGATACAGTATGTTAAATCGATCTGGTGTTTGTGTTTCATACATTGCAAATTTGGTATTGTGCTCCGTGATCTTGAAGTGGTCAGCAATCTATGAAGGTTGTTGTGTCTTAGGAATGACAGTGCGTTTTATTGCTGATACAAAATTGTTGTTTGAAGAGCCGTAACATTTTTTTCAATGTGGCTGCAGCAAGCCTTTGTGGGACATCATTGCGCACGTGGTCATGTCTGTGCCACTTCCGAGTCCGGGAATGGGGCAGATTTTGTTCTCTGTGGATTGCCATCAGCTGACAGTTGAAGCGCCAGCGAAGGACGGGCTTCCTCATGCGGATGTAGGTTAAGTACTGTAGCACTTGATTGCTTCTATTCTCAGATCTATTGCAGCTCTTTTTTGTTCTCTCGTTCATTATTTGACATCGCCTCTTTCGGTGCAGTTGACTTATTCTAGCACGTGCTGATGTCAGTATTTTGGTGTCTCAGATGTCCTTCGAGCCTTTAGTACGGGCCTTAGACATCGAGAATTTGATACGCCTCTTCACAGCTGTTCTTTTGGAACGCCATATTCTTTTGCGTGCCAACAAGTAGGTTATCAACTCCTTTGAGGATGTTTTGAGTTGAGGAAAAGTCGCTCAATTAGTTTGCTGTAGAGACAACCTGTTCCACCTGTCTAATTAATGCTTGTTTATACAACTGGTTATGTGATCGTGCTAATTCATAATTTTATAGGGAGAATTTATAGATTTCATTTCAAGGTCTTTGCACTTGGTTGATTTGTTTGGCTAGCTGCCCTAACTGTTCTACAGATACTCGCTGTTGACAGTTGCTGCAGAATCCATTCGCCATCTCATTTATCCTGTCCAGTGGCAGGTAAGTTGTTGATAGTTTGGTCGTTTCTTTTTGTTATCATGGATTGGAATAAAATTAGGAGTAACTAGTTTGGAAGGCTTTCATAAAAAAATTCTTTACAGGGGTCTTCCCTTCATTACAAAGGATTTTGGGCATGCTTGTCAGCAATGGGTTGCTCAAAGTAGAAGAGCTTGTGTACAGGAGGGTTTCTGTAGAGGCCTTTCGTCGTATTAGAGTCTCTAATAGTCACGGGCAAATTTTTTTCTCTAGTTATTGAAAATTGCTGTGTATTTTGAGCAGCATGTGTATATTCCAGTTTTATTCTTCGGAGGGGTGGACTTCATTGATGCACCACTTCCGTATCTCATGGGCCTTCACACGAGTATTGATATCTCATTCTCGAGCCTAGATGGAGTAAGTCTCTGTATTGGGAATTTCTAAGGACATTGATTAGAAAATTTATCTTTCTTTTAATTGATTGAGACGTCAACCTGCTTGATTTTGCCAATGGTGTCGACAACATTGACAAACAGATTAATTAAATTGTCAAATCACTCCTTTACTGAAAAGCGCTTCTTGTATCATCTGTCTTTTAGACTTATTTAGAAGGTCAACGTGTGCATGGCCTGATGCTTATGCAATTCTAGGACAATTATCGCAAAATAATCATTTCACCTAATAGTTAGCTTACTTTATTCAAGTAATTCAAAAGTAACCACACCAATCTAAGTCTCTTAGTCCAAGCTGCTTGACTAAATTTGTAGGTGACAGTGGTGGATCTGGACAACAACCAAGTCGACTGTGCTGAGGAATTACCAAAATTGCCGGAGGTAGAAGGGAGACAACTTCGAAAATCTTTGTTGCAGTTGGTGCATCCAACTCTGGCACGCTTGGATCTTGTGCACTCAACCAACACTTTCGTACGTCGTTTTTCAAAGCCTTGGTCCAAGGATCATGATACTGAGTTGCGGTATGTCTTTTAAGCAAAGCAAGCTGTGTGAGCTCCTCAACGCTATTTGTGAAAATATAGGATCAGAAATGAAGTTCTTGATTCTATGTATTGTCGGTGCAATGTATTTCCACTTTGTGTTTTTAACCTTAATTGGACGTTTTCCAGGCTTATTTTTCTGCAATTTTTTGCATCAGTGTTGAGTGGTTATCGCGACTTTGTGGTAAGTCAAATTTCTTTAGTATGTATGTCGGACTCTGATGAAGCACGTCATTTAACAATGTTTACGTAAGTTTTTTCCTGATACTTAGCGTCCAAACTTGCGTGTATTCAGGATACTACCATTGGCACAACCAAGCCCTTCAACGATGTTGCTTTTCTGAGGAAGAGATCTCGGATCATGGGTTGTTCTGAAGAGCCTATGGTAAGTTTAATGAAGCATAAGCAGAAGATTCAAGGTCCTTTATTATTGAGCTAATTGTGCTATTGTTGATCTCTAGCTAATTTTGCTGTAATTTTGATTTGTCTTACCAATTGTTAGAACAGTTGTTGGTATTGGCTATGGCTTATTTCTGATATTGTATATAACTGGAGGTGTAAATTTCGGGTGATGAAGCGGATTTCCTTTGCTCATGTAGGTTATGCAGTGGCTGAGCTCCCAAGGTTTCATTTCATTTATAGAATCAGGATATGGCAGCGTAGAAGCTGGGCCAAATCTGGTTGACAAGCTCCAGGCAGCCATAAGTCGCGGTGAGGATCGTTATTCTATTCTGCCTGCCAAGGCCAACGAACCAGAAGTGCTCACAGTTCCAGATTCTGACGGACGAGTTCCAGGTTCTTAACATATCTGTATACTAGTTTTGTTTGAATAACATTTCCTTGTCCTTCTTATACCAGGATATTGTAAGCAGCATATAGTGTTTATTGACCTGCTTTCACTGTATTCTGTAACTTATCTGGCCTAAGCAGTGGTAGATGCCATGACCATCGTTGAACTGATAACAATTTGACTTGCCATATACAATTTAGGGTTAATAACTGCCCTCAAATGTGCATTGCGAGTCAGTTGATGCCTAACCAGTCCAATACTGGTCATGACCATGCATAATGACGAACATGATCTGAGGCTAAGTGGCAAGCTAGCAGAGCCTGTGCATACTGTGTACCTTGATCTTGCAATTGTGATATTAGTTTTGAGGAGCTACAGAACAGTACATCTAAAATTCTGAATTACTATTCTTAAGCCATAAGTTTGTGTCAATACCCAATTCCTACTGTTAGAGTCTAATATATTTGTTAACAGTTTCCAGGTCAAGACACTGTTATGATCGTTTTCCTGCTTTCCTGAGGACTCCTGCTCAAGATGAGAAGCGAAAAGCTATTTTAGCTGCTGCTGTGGAGCAAGGGAGATTAAGGTAACTATTGTCCTCAAATAATTGAGCCTTTTTGGCTGCATTATCATGCGGGAATCATTTATGGCTGTTGTGCTTATCAACTACTGTACTCGTTTTTGTGGTACATTTCATTTGTCGAGGACTAATTAGTTTCAATATTGCCTACTATCCAAGCTGTCCGAGTTAGCATCAAGTGGTCAGATTGTAGGAATGACCTTGAGAATGACATACGTGTTAAGTTTGCGAAAGAAGTCTTAATTTTTGCACATAAATTTTGCAGCAATCTTGGAGCCGGAGGAAAGGCAGAAAATCTTAGTCCACAAGAACGAGCGGTGAGTTTCTCGTTAGTACTGTATGAGATTAGATTTGAGAGCCGTTTGTGGCCAAAGCTGGGGTCTAGGTTTTGTTTACTGCACCTGGAATTTAAGATTGATATGTGCATATATCTCTTTCCTTCTCATTACATTATGGTAGTGGTGGAAGCTTTGCATATCTCTTCCATGCTTGTCATGATCTTCTCATATCCATTATTGAAGTTGAGCTGAGCATTTAATCGCTTTACTATGTTTCGTCACAGGCTGAGAGAGACCTCATGGTTCTTGACATTAAGGTCAAACTTCAGGTTAGTTTTGAAAGGATCTCTTTCTTTCATCAGTAGTCTAGTAATAATTCTCTTGTATCTTGCTTGTTAAATTGAGCTAGTGTTTTAAATTTCTATTTCCTGCAACCGCACATTGGAGCTTATATACGAATCAAGTTTAACTGTCTGAATTGTATAAACTGGTGTGGATTTTTGTATCAGGGTTTATGGAGACGACTTGTCAGTCTTGGTCCTACTGATGATCCTCTATCTTCTGCGGAGTATGGTACTATTTTAGGTAAGCTTTATATCCAATTCGATCAGAATCTGCATGTAGATGAGTCCGCTTGATTCATAGTCGGGGACTGTAGAGTGTCCAGGGGTTGAGAAATCTGTTGTTTTGGTTGTGATAGATTAGGGTTTTATTCCTTGTTTAATTGAGAAGTGAAGCAAGGTTTTATTTTATGTATTGTTTGTGGACTTGACGTGCCTTTGACATTTGTTGGCACACAGCTTTGATCGAATCCGATGCAGAGGGCATTGGAGGCAGTGGCTTTGTGGAATGCCTAAGAGAGCACATCCATTCTGTAAGTATCTTCTAAGTGGAGTTTGCTTGTTTCATTGTTTTCTTACAAATCTAGGTGACATTCATCGTAACTTGAGACTGTTATGCTAGTCTGTGTGTTTTTGACCATGTTCTCTTGTGTTCACTTCCAGTACTTTATGAGATTTTTAAAAGAACGCTGAAGTTTTTCTATAATCTCCTTGTAGTCATTGAGATCCTGCTATTTGTCTACCAATTGTTACTGAACGTCAGTTGTTACTCGTTGATTGCGTGTCACTAAGCGCACGCACTTTGTTGGAGTGGTTTCTTCTTACTAATCTATTTCCCGGATTCAGGGCTGGGAGTGCGACCTGACGGAGTTGCAATTTAATGCAGTAAAAGAACTGGTATGTGAACTTTATGTTTGGCTGCCATTGGTGCCTCAAGAGCTAACATTCTTTCTTAAGTCAGAAGTTAAATCGGGAGTTCTTATATCGGTGGTGATAGTGTTTATATTCAAGTCCAATTGTGCTTTATCCAAGCCAATTTCGACTGGAGTACACTCTTGGTGTGAATCTCTATTCTGTGACAGGCTAACGTGACACACTAGTGTACATGCTTGTTTTATGACATGTTTCTTTCTTCCACTTGTCTGCTCTGCAGATGAAGACAACTATAAGTAGAGCCACCGCTCGTAATGATATGACGACAATTCGGGACTCTTTGGAAATTGCCTCAGATATTCACTACAAGGACCACGCAAGGGTGACCGACTATCTTCAACGTCACCTTGGGACTTTGCCTGTGTGGGATGAACTCCGGTAGGTCTATGGAATTGACCCTGACTAGTTTTTTGGCGCTGCTTACACCATTCAAGCAATTTTCCACCCGGTTTAACCTGTAATAACCGTAGTTGAATTGTCTTGCAGATTCTGGGAGGGTTACTTTGACCATCTCTTGGATATGGACTCAGAAAACAAGTAAGTGTCTACGGTTTAATTCCCTGTTTTTGCCATGGTGTACGATCTGTCGTGATTGTTAACTGCAGACGTGTATATGAAGTGGAGGATTCTGTTATTTTGCTGAATCGTTTTCCATGTTTTTATGACCGTCACAATTGTACACCTCTGGGAAGACGTAATGAGTCAAATTTTAGTCAGTCACAAGGTTTGCTGAGTTGGTTCTCTCTGTTCGCTGTATTATCAGGAGTGGCCCTTATTCATCTCTCGTGACTGAACACCTAGTAGTGTTGGCGAAGCATATGGTATGTATTCTTTTATCGTTGATTGTGTGCGACTCTGAGTGAAAGTTATGATAGGGTTGACTGTATATCAACTTCTTCCTTTGCTTTCTATGTGAAATAAGAGAAATATGGGCATGCTATAGCTAAGCTAGGCATCTGTATCTAGATTTCTGATACAGTTGAGTTCTGACGTGAACGCCCCTTATTGATGATGATAATAGGAAGCATGTTTGTAATGGTCTAATCTATTTTTCCTTCATGGATGTACTCTTTAAGCGTCTAGCATGAAGGGAAGTAAGGTACCATTTCTAGTGATCTTCAGCTTAGGGACTCAGTTGTGTTTCTAAACTAAAAGAAGATTCTGCTTGGGGTTGGATGTGAAGGCTGGATTGGGTATGCGTGATTTGAAGTCGTGGACAATATTGGAGACGATTGCGAAAAATGCCAGTCCTGGTGTTAATCTGGTTTGTGCCTTGCTGACGTTTAACCAAGACCCGAATTAATTAGCCAACTGTATGAATTCTACCATTGGCAGCCTTCAGTGTTTCTGTTGGGGCGACTTCTTTGCCTGTGATGATATAATACAAATACGGTTGGTTTTTGTAACATTTGACCCTTGTGTTGTGCAGATTGGATTGAGGGGTTTGTTAGCCCTTATGCGACATGCAGGAGAAGGTTACTGGGGGCTTTTACCTGAACAAGCCTTGCAGTTACACACGCAACAACAACAGCAAAATATAGACCAGAGCACTGATGATGAGAGTAATCAACCTTCATCGGAGACTGCTGGTGTAGGGAGAAGTTGGGTGCACAGTATGTTTAGTCGAGATAAAAATGCTCTGAATCAGACTGGTGGCAGTGGTCGGTCTCGAGGCAGCCAACCTGTTTTAGGTTTGTTTTTAAACCTTTTTTTTCCTCTTTTTAATGTCACCACACTAGTCATTTTTCTTGTGCAATGATAGTTTATCAACGAAGTGGTGATTTGAATAGTTTTTTTTTGCTGGTAATTCTCTGCTAGTCTTGGTTGTTAGCAACTAGGTAGTGTACTTCAACACATCTTCCGTTGCAAATGTTGGTAGAGGCAATCGTGGTTCTAGAATGCTCCAAGTCTCATGGCCTGCTGTGGCCAGATAGGCCACGAAATACACTGGAAATCCAACGTGTGGCCGTTTCATGGCTATTTAGAGCAGTTTAATGATAGCAGACTAATTACAGCATGCTACGGTAGCTTGAAGAGCTTTCAGTGATTACTTTTTGTGATTTTGCAGAGCGAAGTGACAGCAATAAAAATATGCAAACATCAGCACCAGAACCGGGCTCTGGAGCTGGTGCGAAGAGAGGTTCATCGGGTGTACGTTTGCTGCGGGGGCATAAAGCCGCTGTAACAGCCCTCCACGCTGGCACTAAACAAGAAATGGGAGATTGCATGGGAGATTATGAGGACACGGGGTACTTTATTAGTGGATCAGCTGACTGCACGGTATGTTTTTACAGATCCCTTTCTCATAGGTTGCTCAGTAGCAATTAAGTATTTGATACGCTAGTTTTATGTATGCACATGAAACACCTAAAGATTTCGATCGGATTTTTGTTTGCAATTATGAAAGGCTTGTTTTTCTAACGTGAGTTCTGACAACAGATCAAAATTTGGAATCCACGCCTCCGGGGATCAGAATTGCAAGCTACCTTCATTGGCCACACTAGGTTATTCTCTAACCTAGATTGTCCTACAGACAACGGGACACTCGTCTTTTCCAATTTCCTCTGGGTGCATTCATTCTGTAATAAGACGAGGGGATGGAAGATTCCCCTGTTTCAACTTGCTCTATACCAATTGCGTGGATATATCTCCAGATACTTCAATCTATGCAAATGAATAGAGACCACTGGAGAAAGTTGTTGACCTAGTGATTTTATATCTTCTTCTGAACAGGGCCATTCGAGCAATTAGCTCGGACAAAATCCGTGTGGTTTCTGGCTCAGACGATAATCGTGTCCTGGTGTGGGACAAAAATTCCAAGCAACTTCAACAAGAGTTGAAGGGTCACGACGGGAAGGTAATTTAGTTTTCTCTTTCATTCATCTCTCTGTAAATTTCTCTTGGACACTCATCGATCGTCTTTCTAGCACTGAAGATTGCTTCAGCATTCTCTCTCCTTAGTCCTCATGTTTGTGTTTGTCATTCTCAAAGGAGATTCTGTCATCTCAAATGCCTGCTGTCATCCAATTTAGAAACGTGAGCTGGAATTTGCTCTTGGTTGCTCAGGTCAATATTGTGCGAATGTTGAAAGGGGAGCGCATTCTTTCCGCATCCCATGATGGAAGTGTCAGGATGTGGGATATTCGCATTGACTCCTGTGTTGCAACTGTGGGGAAGAGCCCAAGTCCCATATTATGTATGGATTACGATGACAATACTGGCATGCTGGCTGCTGCAGGTGTCGATGGGTATGTCTCTTGCCTTCCTTGGAGTTTTTTAATATTCTTTGACTCCGGATTTTGTTTGTGGAAGTAGAAGGGTTTTCTGAGCAGGGACTATTTGATTGTTATGTTGTATGTATAATACAGAAGCCGTGAAATCTTGTGCGCATTTTCATTTCAAAAGCTTGGGAGAACGTGATTGTTTGCATTGGATGGTTTTGTTTCCAATCCTACTCCTGGATAGGGTTTGTTGCAGCTACAATGTGCAATCGTTTGCATTGAGCAGAGATACAGATATGGTATAGTTCGTATGAAGTGGGTTACAACAGTTTTCATCTCTTGAAGGCTAGAGATTTTTAGCTTGTGTACTCCATGAGTGCTTAACTACAATATACCCTGGATTCTGACTACTCGGAAAACAGCATTGGAAATGTGTGGGATGTTCGTGCAGGGAAGCAAATGCATAAGCTGACGGGACACACAAGTTGGATCCGGTAAACATTTGTCATGGACATGGTCTATACTTCCGATGTTGTATGCTGCATAAATTGAGGTGAATATCAGTTCTGCACGGTGCCAGCATGCAGATGAACTGAAAGATCGTATTGCTGGGTGCAGATCATTAAGAATGGTGGAGAACACGATTTTGACTGGCAGCGATGATTGGACTGCACGTGTTTGGTCTGTCTCAAGTGGTGCATGTGACACAGTCTTGGCATGTCACTCTGGGGCAGTCACCAATGTTGAGTATTGCCCAGCAGATAAAGGCATTGTCACTGGTAAGTTCCTGATAGGAAAGGAAATCAGAGATTTTGAGACGAATATCTTTTCTTTGGCCTGTTTGTATTGGCACCCTGATTTATCTTTGCAAGGTCCTCATTATTGTCTTCTGGCCGCACAGGATCAGCAGACGGTTTGGTTCGCATCTGGGAACAAGGGGAAGGTAAAAACACAATATGCTTTAAGATGGTACCCCGTTTTTATCAAGAGATGTGTGCAGCTGCATTGAGTAACCGACAAATTGTATCAGCACAATCACAAACTAAATCATTATTGATTTGAAAATCAGCAGTTAGTGTCTGTCGAAACCTGCTTCTCCATGGACATGTGTGAGCCCGTCAGTGTAGAAATATGTCCATGTTTTCCAGACTTGTGGAATCTTTTGGGTGTTTATTATTTGTCGGTGGATGCAGGGAATTCACTCCGTTGTGTTAGTAATTTAGAAGGTGTCCATGCCGGCAGTATCCTGAGCATCAAGGCAGGAGATCGTTGGCTTGCAGTGGGAGCTTCCGATAACACCATGTCACTCTTTCATCGTCCTGAACGGCAAGGTGGATCTCGTCTTCCGCCTTGGAAATTGCTACGAACTCCACCTCGTAGTGCGGCTGTGGTAAGGCGCAACCCAGTCCATGATCATTTTCTTGCGCTGCTTGGACACTGGAAGATTTTACATTCATATTTGATTACTCTAAACCTGGTCTAAATAATCATCTGAGCGTGGTTCTTGTTCAAGTCTTCGTTGGTCTAGTCGCAAGTCCAACGGGGGTTTCAGATTTTTCTGAGCATGCATTCCTTGGACATTGTATAACTAAACTAATAATTGCAGAAGATAAGTGTACTCAAGATTGACCCTAGGCTGTATATTGTAGGCTAGAATCCGCAGGTTTCTGTTTTCGAATCGAGTCTCAATTAGGTTTAGTTACCATAGTGGAATCGGTGAGTAGCGACGCCTAATAAAACACTAACTTGCATTTTTTTTCCCAATGCAGGTACGCTGTGTTGCCTCAGATGTTGAACGAGGTCGGATATGCAGTGGGGCTCGAAACGGCCTACTGCGGCTATGGGAACCTGTTGTAGGTTATTAGAAATTACTTGTAAGTTGTGGCTTAGGCCTACACTTGATATGGTGTATTTGAACATCATAGACCATTTTTTCATATCCTTTAGCTTACCTAAGTTGGCAGGACCTTTCTTTTTGCTATTTGTGGGTCAAAGATGTAGGTGGTGCCCATTGTTTTTTGTGCAGCATAGATTGATTAATCACCTTTTTACAATGATAATATCATGGAAGTTGTACTCAACCCCTAAAGTCCCAAGGCCTCTTTTCCATGAAAAAACACTCAAAATTTCCATTTCTTTAGTAATGAGTAAAAAGTTTTAAGAAAAAGTTTCTTTTGCATATCTAACTAGAGGATGTTTTACTAAAGTAACATAAAACAACTCATTGTGGTCAGAATTATGAGTTTGACCTCATGTTGTCGCTGAAATTTTTCAATTCTTTTCTACATTATAACAAGTCTAAGAAATAGTGAGAACAATTGAAATTATGTTTTTTTATAATGTGTGAGTTTGCTGTGAATTTTTCAAGTTGTCAATGTTTCATGGTCCAAAAAAGTTTGTAGACTACTTTAGTACTAGCAAAATCTGAATCCATCATGTTCATTTTGTTCACTTAAAATAGCCATTGTCTTTTCTAACATAGAAAGTCTAAAAGGTTCATTTTATAATGAATTTACACTAAAAAGTAGGAAGTTCATAATGAAGTCTCTAATGACTCCATAACTATCATGTAAGACATGTCAAAAAAACACGTGTTTTTTGCTAGACAACCCCCAAAACATGTCTTTCTTATAGTGTTGGATTTTATAAATTTTGAGATCATTGAGTGCCTTTGATGATCATAAAGTTATATTCTTTTCTATGTTTTTATTTAAGATGTTTGATCTATCATCATGGAATGTTTGCAACACTTTGCAGTGCTAAAGGTTGGATGTGTGGGAGTGCACTCCCAAGAATTGTACTGCTTTTTTTGGAATGGATCCAAAAAATGATTTGTGCATGAGCTTCGTGAAATGTAAGAACTAATTTCTACTCAAATCAAGTTAAAATACCTGTAGGTCGTACTTGGAGGATTTGGATCCCTCATTGATGTCAATTCGACCCGAGTTAAACTATTGAACTTAAATGAAAAATTTTATCAACTCCATGACAATGATCATGTAGAGTATATTCCACGTCAACTTGAAATGACCTAATATAGAATATAAAATATAATATTTACCTTCGTAGCTCGATCCGAGTAAAAAATGTATAGTGTTGAGCAGATACTTAGGAAATATTTGTTTTTTTGGTAGAGGTCAAATACACTATGGTTAACTCGGCTCGAGTTCAAATTTCTAGGTAGTATGTAATTGATATCTACGTATATGTAAGAGGATCTGTTCTATAAGGAATTGAAATCTTGATTCGTATTATCTCTGATACGTGATGGTTTCAATCCGTTATGTTATAAAATATTGTCAATATATTTTTAGTTGAGTATAAGGTGGAAGCACCCATTACCTACCAATGCTCTATGGGCAATTAGTAGGGTGTTTCAAATTCAAAAGAGGGTGGGACTCCTTTGCATTAATTTCGAGTTCAATGAATCTTGGTTCTGTAGCAAATAAGGTGCCAATACTACTGCAAAACTTGTGCCTCTTTTTGTGTGTCAGTGACCTAAAAGTACTTTCTTGGTGATCAATTTTGTAAGACTGTAGACATTGGCCGTGGGTCGAATCCAACTTTAGGATTTTATAATTCATAGTAATTTCAGTTCAAGTTGTAAAATCACTAAACTTTCTACTACAACACCCTTTCTATCTTTTTACTTGAATATATATTTGTTTTGCCAAATATTGTTGCAGATCATATCCGCTGTGGTTTATGTTATTGGTTATGGGTGACTTCACCTTTTTGATCGACATGCTCAACGCAGTGTTGGTATCTCATGACAATGTTTAACATCATTTATTATTATACACAGAAATAATGGCTGCTCTAAGGCAAACTATTGAAGAATACCTTTCCAAGGAAGGTGAGGTGAAGAAAACGTTGTTACCAGACATCAACATTTCACATTGCGATGGTATCCCAAAACATCTATGGAGCACCAAGATTGTAGTTCTACATAACGCAAATGGGCAATCGATGGCTAAGGGCATCTGTCACAACGTGAATTCCGAACACATAATGGGCAACAATGGTCTCCTAGGAGAATCTCTTGTTGCGGTTCATATATCTAAATTCCTATAGCCTGTGGAGGTTTCTAAGGACTGGAAGTACTCATTACATACATGGCCTATTGATCAATTGTTTCTAAATGGGGAAAGATTCAAAGATTACAAGATTCAAAATGAATATAATTATTGGCAAGCAAGACTATTGCAGTCGTGCTCATTAGGTGCGAGACAATATACAATCGTTATGAGGAATCCTCCTCCTCAAACTTGTGTGAAAGCCAAGGATCTACTCACTTAGGAATCTATCAACTCTATTTTGAGCAAGGTGTGTTGCCCAAGCAACTATGTCCAACCTTTCTCTAGAGAGATGATTCGAGCTTTTCGTGAATGTATGTATCCTAAGACAACCTTTGAATTCCGCTATCACATAAAGTTGGAAGTGCATCAACAGACCCACCATAATGCTTGGGACAAGAAGGTGGTCACTTTGAAAGGAGTTGATGTATGTATGGTAGCATGGATATTGCAAGTGTTTTGGAATCTACCTTTCATCATTTTCAAGGATATGCTATTAGATGTGAATGAGCTCAATTGCATGGGAATGTAGGTACACAAAAGGCTCAAAAGCATATACTACAGGACGTGGTGACGTTGAAGTATGTGCTTGAAAAGTCAGCTAACCATATGCCACATTGCATGCATAGTCTTTCTTTTGGAGAAAAAATTGTATCAAAGGTTCTATCAATCACTTTCACATGGAAAGAGACAGTTCCCAAGGTCAACGCAATAAATGTTGTGTTTGGGTTGAACAAAATCTCTACTTTGAATATCAACAAAATCAAGAAATTAAATTTTCATGAATACTCTATGAAGAAGCTCGAAAATAATTTTGCTTGATGTACTGACTGTGATAAATATTATGTACAGAGAAGGATCGCCCCCATTGGATTATGATGGAAATGAGATCATCTACTGGAGAAACATAATATAGGTGTTTGAGCTCATCGAGACAATTATTATGTAAACTAGTACAAGTTAAGTGTCTACCCTCACTAATGTTTAACGATCATGCATGACAAAATAGATCATGCAAAGACAACATCTCCAATATTCTCCTATAAGAGCAAGCAACTACACAGACTCACAAAGTTGCCAATATTAGTAATTGGAATGATTGCTCACGAGCACGGGGATGTGCGTTATGCGCATTACAGTCTTCATATCTTCTTGCATGACTCAAACCATATGATAGGGTCAATCATTAGCAAAGCTCTTGTGAGACCTTGAACTCCCTCCAAAGTACTCTTCTTAAGAATTGTTTGTTAGATCGGACTTTGCTCTTCTATTTGAAGCGGTTCTAAAAGGAACAAAAATGTGCATATCATCACTTTGGCCGTTGCTTGAAGTCCCTATTGGAGCGACTCTCCTCCCTCTAGTTTTAAACATTCAAATGAACAATGCCGCACGAGACAATAAGAATTAGTATGTGTTCTCATTTTGGTCCCTCTTCATTGCAAAGAAGATTTTCTAAGAGGTGTACGTGAGTTTCATATTGGTAGGTCACACTCACGACAACATCAACGTATTGTTTGGTAGATGAAGCATGCAATTAAAGAAGGAGAGCTTTTCTACCATCCTAGCCTTTATAATGTCCTTCATGGATGTGGATTCTGTGCCTACAGTTCCACACTTTATTGAAGAGGTACTAGATTTCAAAGCCTTCGTAGAGGGCTTGATTTTGAAAGGGGATGAAGCACTTGTTGGACATACCAAGACACAACAATTCAAGTTTTACCTCAACTCTGCGAGTGTCCCAACTATAAAATACAAGAGGTATTATAAAGATAGTGACTAACTTCCTAAAGAGGAGGGGAGGTCAAATTGTGGTAAGAAGACTTTGAAGAACAAAGTCTATGGCCTCGTGGAGAGCCCATGCCTGTTGTCCACCTTCCAATGCGAGGTGTAGACAACATCTCTAAGGAGATATCTAGATTCGTCAATTATTGGGACTCGAGGCATTATGCAACAAGATAAGAGAGTACAGAAGATGTTTTGAGCATTTGGTGTTCTATCGGCGAGTGATAAAAGTATGTTTGTCAAAGCCAATAGTGCCATAATTGAAGACATTGATGGAAGGCTTCTGGACTTCTATCTATATTGAATCAACTGCGGAGGACGAACTCAATGACAATGGCGAGGTCTGTGAGGAGTTTGCTAAAGATGATGTCTTTGTAGGGCGACGTTGCAATCGTCCGTTGCCATCTTTCCAAAGAAGGCGTGATGTTCAAAAAACTTCTTTGTTGCTCTTTAACTGGCTAATGGTGATGTAAAGCTCGTATGGATTGCCAAAGCTTTGTTTGATCCTTTTACAAATTTGGAGCATCCAAATTGTGTCCTAATCCAGTACTTTCAACCAACTATAAGAGGGCAGGATATTCAAGAATTCTACATTGGTTGGGACTCTACAAAGGGATTGTAGTGGAAAATAGACAAGACCCAATAACCTATTTGTGAGGACATGAATTCTCCCATCATGGCATGGAGGTCAAAGGTCAAAAAGGACACAGTACAGTATGTCCTTCGAATCCCTACAACTCAGGTTGAGGTCATCAATGGAAGTTTATCTTCACATACTTGTGATTGAGTATGAACCGAGTATTTTGGAAGGACTTTATAGTATTTGAAGCTAAGTTTCATAGTTAGTATTCCATGGTAATGTAATTCATAACCATGGATGATTTTATATGATTTAGAATTGTTTGGTACAAAGTAGATGGTGTGGATTGGAATATTATGATTGGATTTTTTTAGATTTCTATTTGGAATATTTCTATGTTTTGTGTGTAGTTATTTGTGCATCAAATGCACTTATTTATATTATTTAATATATTCGCAATTACATTATCTATGTGAGATTGTATATGGTGGTGTCATTTCATTATTACATTACTTTGTAACTAATTGTCTTTTAAAAATACAATTATATGAGTGGGAAAAAATGGTAGTAGATAAGACCGCTTTTTATTTTGTTAATGTGTCAAGCACTTGTCACAATTTTGGATAGGAGGCTAGTTGGTTGTTACAACTTTCCGGCCTATAGAGCTTACTAAGCAACACCAAATCATGTATATTTCCTAGCCACTCATATGAATTTCATGGGAATCGAACTTGGACTAGCTGAATGAGATAAATAGTTTCTTACAACCAAACGTTTAGCTTATGACTTGGTGTTCAACAAAGACTAGTCATCGCATTTATGTAGGAAATGACTTATCACTTAAACCATTAATTTCCTCGAGACACCTAAATTACATGGAACTATCAATTTAATGAAAGTTGTGACTAAGAAATCAAAAATTGAATTCCCTTCAACTTAAATTCATTTCAAGTTGACTTCAATCCTAGGGGCATGTGAGCGCTTATTTACCCACCCTTGGTAAATCAGCAAACACAATCAAGTTCTTTTAGTTGGTTTTATCCTATGGGTGTTTTAACGTCGGTTCATTGTGCCTTTCAAACAATGGATCTTTTCTGGTTCCTAAGTAGGTTTTCAGTATGCGAAAATCCAATCAAAACAAAATCTAAACCATTGTTTAGTAAATGATTGCAAATTCTAATGAGCCGCTGTGGTTGTTTTGAAAAAGGTGGTTCAGACACAAACTAAGTATGCCATCTTGTATATGATTAATTCCCCTTTCCAAAACTATAAAATTCATCCTAATCGGACACTCTTCACAAAAGATATGAATGGATGAAGTTTGACCGCTAATTGGTTCATCAAACTTCATCCACGGTTTTATGTTTGTTCCCTAATTCAAAACACTTTGAGATTTTGAAGATATACTTAAAATATGTTTTTCTACCTAACTCCCAAGTTTGGTCTGAATTTGACAATTCTATCTAAGTTTCATCCAAACTTAGGCCTAAACTTCATCGTTCTATATCTTATTGATTTCTTAGTCTTTTCTAGAGTTTGAAGTTCTTATGGGTTCTAATTATCCTTCTCTACATGCATGTGATTCTAAGTTATCATTCCTATCTAACTTCAAAGTTCTAGATTAGTCCTTCCTTGTTCTTCTAGTTTCGGTCTAACTTCTGTCAGTTTACTATTTTTAGAAATTTTGCATCTTTTCCTTGTAGTTCTTCATTCTAGGATTCTAGATTGGGTTTGCGCTTGCTAATTGTCTTCTTCTACTGTAAGTTATCAATGGATGAAGTTTGACCACTTAAATGGTTATTCAAACTTCATCCATTAGTATGACCTAATTTGCAACTTGAAATTAAGTTTTTCTTTCAGTTGTGGTTTCTAAATAATATTCTCTATTTGAATAAGTTGACTTGTTCCAAAAGTTTTGGTCCTAGATAAATTTCATCCAATTTTGGCTCTAAACTTCATCTGCTTCTATCTTTCTCATTTTAAGTCGGATTTCAAAGTGTGAGATGTTTTTGGAAACCTCTAAGCAAGATCAACCGTCTGATCTTACTAACTTTGACTAAAACCTTAATTTTTATGCTCTGAATCCTATTGGTAATTCGGCCATATGGTATTTTAATCCGTTTTCAATAAATCAAAAGGAAGGGAAGAACTCAATACTTTACCTTGAATTTGGTTTCCTCATTGAGGTAGTTGTATGCATCTTGGAATGCTCCATCGTCCGCCATCTTCCTACTTTGATTTGTAATTTTTGCCCATGGCTTAAGTTGGTGTTTGGATACACTTCTAAGTCCTATTTTTCTCTAACTTCTTTCCTCCTCTTTACCTCTCCTTCTCTTTTCTTTTCTATATTCTATTCTACTCAATTATTTCTTCTTCTTCCCTTTCCTTCACTTATTTCACGTATTTCAAAAAAATACATAAATTGACCCAATACACTTGATCAATCTTCTCCTAAGTTCCCTTATCTCAATTCTAATTGGTTGTTCTAAATATTTTAGATTTCTCCTTCTCCAACTTCAACTATAATAATTTAATACCTTTGTAATCAACTCACAACTATCATTCCTATTGAGTTTTTGAACTCAATCTTAGTCTAAGCTAGAAGAGTTGAAAGAGAGGTGAGATAGGAATTGCTACTTGTCTACTAATCTCTACTTCTTAATTGTCAATTTCTCCTCTCTAAACTCCAATTTGCATGCTAATTGCCTCTTCTAATTCCTATTTCTAAATTCCAAATTTTAGACTTCCCTTCCCTAATTTCTCCTCCTTCCTTCTCTTCTTCTAAATCTTCTAATTGTGTTTATAAACACAAGACTTCCTTTTTTTTCCTTTGGTTTGTTGTTTGTTTGTTTGTTTTTTGAAAACACAAGCACAAAATTAAAAAACAAACAAACTAAGTTTAATTTTTTTTAGGGAGGGGTGATTAAACCCCCTCTGTGTCTTGCCGGGGCTGGCATTTGAGGTTGGTCCCCAAAATAAAGCAAATTGGATTATTTATTTATTTTTTCTTTTCACTAATTTTTTTTTCTATACCGCTTCTAAAAAGAATTTGGAGAGATTTTCTCTTAAAATCTAAAAGAAGGAGTCCACAGCTTCGCCGTGTTTTTTAAACATGAGAAGAATTTCTAAGGAAATTTTGCAAGCGCTTCCGCTACTTGGTGGAGTGGTTGGAGAAAATAAAACAAGTCTATTACAACAAGAGTCCAAGTACCAACAATTTCTATAATCACAACAAACCCCAAAGCAGCATCGTCACAGTACGGTGGGGGGATTAGCACAAGTTTAGTAAATGGAAAATCAACCGACAATTTTCAACAATAGCCAAATAATTTTTACAATCAATTGCCAATATTCGAAGAGACCCCTCAAGTCTTTCAAAGCTTGAAAACAACAACAAAAGTACTTAAAAAACAACACGTATACAAGTTGAAACCAAAATTTGGTCAATCTAATGAACTAACGTGTATGTGGTGCCAAAATGGTCACCAATTAGTAACAAAGGGGTGGTTTAAGAGAGAAATGAGAGCCCTTATATACTTTTCCAAGGGCCTCACTCCCCCCCCAGTTCCTACAAGATAATCTTATTTCCTAAGTTTTTCATCCTAGTTCTAATTTTTAAACTTTCTATGCTGATCCAACATGCTAACTTTTAGAAAAAGACTCCAAATTACAAACGGATTGTGCCATTGGCTTCAAAAGGCCATTTTTAGTCTAAAAGAACTTCCACTCCGTTTTCTTATGTCAAAATCACAAAGATTCCTAGTGCCAACTGAATGACCAAAAATGAATAAAATCCCAACTTTTGGAGATCAACTTTTCTATGGAAAGTAACTAGCCTAGGCTCTTTAATAGGTGTAAAGGAGTAAGAAAAGACCCCACTTGACTTCAATCCAATGCCGTATGCTCCTGATACACTAGTCAACTCCACGTTTAATCTTCAATTTTGCCAATTTTGAAGGATCTTGTCAGTTTTGAGTCTTCTGATATCAGAATGCTACAAAACTTGTTGGAGCTCATTATTAACATAAAAAAGCTATACTAATTTTTAGTGAGATTTTACCGCAACTTGGATAATTTCTAAGAATTTCCCATCATGGCCTTAAGCGATTGACTGCTCGAAAAAAAATCCTTTGGAGATAAAAAAAACCCAAGAATTTTTATGGAACCTCTCATGAAGTTCCAAAAAAGATGTGCAAACTTATATTCCCACTTTGCACATCTACGAAAGGAGAATCAAATCCCGCTAGCTCCTTTAACTTTTGGTAATTAGGGAATCTTCCAAATGGAAGGGAATCTTGGCGAACCAATTACTCCGTTGGATTTTTGGCACGATTCTTGCTTTAAATTACCATACTTAGGTTGTAGATACCCTTCTCTAATCCCACTTGAGTTTTCTTCATTTGCATACTAATAATTGAGGTTTCTATTATTTCATCGATGGGATGGGGAAACTGAAACCTTTCTTTGGGAATCTAAACTAGAGTTCTTTCATAGTTCCCTCAAATCAATTTAATTAGGATTTTTCACTAAAAGGCAAGTTTAGATAAGTTGGGCAATTTCTACCACATACGTTTACTTTGTACAATTTCTGGGTTTCTACCCTATCTACATGCAAGATTTGGTCATAATTAAAGGAAAATGCCCCATTTAGGACCAATTGCTATTTTGGTATGTGAGATCTCCATTTTGATTATTCACTCTTTTTTGGACTTTTGGTATATAAAACTACATTCAAAACTAATCAAATACAAAAAAACAAATCCTGAGTTATGAGTGACTAAATGAGCACTCACAGGGCATAGAAATAAACAATGTTATTTTGGAAGGTACGTAATCTCCAAAAATAATGAATATGATGTTAATTGGTTAGAATTTGTTTTGGGAAGCATGACTTGCCAAAAAGTATGCAACATGATTTCAACCATGTAGGAAACGTATGAAAAATATTGAAGACCATGTTTGAGATGAGTCTAGACCAAAGAATTGATGGAAAAATGATCAAAACAATCCAAAAAACATGAAATTGGATTCCTACCAAGTATGGACATACCTCAAGTTTTCATTTCTTACTAGTTTTATACAACGAGTGTTCTAATTTGAAGTGAGAATAATAGTATTAGAAAGAAAACATCAATCAATAAAATATTTAAATCTCGTAAATGTTTCAAGCCTTAAAATGGACCCAAAAAATTATTTCCAATACAATTTGTAGTTCTTTTTGAGTTTTTGGTTTATTGAAATGTGTAATGTAAATTATGTGTTTGTTTACTTCCTAAAGGTGAATGTGCTTAACATCACACAGATAAATGAATAAGTTCCCATTAAAAGAATATTCTACACCAAAAGCAATATCTTGTATCTTGTGTATAATCTTTATTAACAAACATCAATTATAGAGAAGCATTACATGTAGAAAGGGAGGCTACCCCGCACTGCTACTTTTGACACCGTTCCT